>CM062812.1:584285824-585485824 GCA_031772625.1 Pinus tabuliformis | reverse complement strand
AAGCCTTAGTGCTCTTGGGCTTCTTGCTCTGCTGGGAGGAGGAAGACACCTCCAAACGAAGTTGCAATCCTTGCTCCTGCTGAAAGGAGCTTGTCCCTGTGTGCTGGCTGCCCTCCCTATTTTTCCTTGAGCTGTCAAGGAATTCTTCAGTGATGTCTTCTACTTCTGGGGAGTCTAGCCTTTGCCTTTTGGCTCCTGGTTGTTGGGAGGATCCACTAACTGGAGTGGACTCTTCTCTGTCTCTCTTCATACCCCTTTCTTCATGTGCTGGGGTCTGCAAACTAGGATCAGTCAATGGCTCAGTCTGTGGAGGTGGAGTTTGCATTACTGGGGCTGCTGGTAGCTCCGTTTGTTGAGGGGTAGTCTGCTCTTGCTGATGTTCTGTTTGCTGCCCTTGTTGGGGCTCTTGATGCTGCTCATTTGCAGGGGCAGGCTTTTCTTTCACTGTTTCCTCCTCTGCCCCCATTATCCCTTTGCCTTTGTCTGCCGCCGGTGCTGCTGTGGAGGGTGCTTGTGTTACTGGTGCAGTCCTTGAGGCCGAGGTCCCTTCTCCTGTTGAATAAGGCCGCTTGAAAGGTACCTGCTGCACAGAGTCTAGGTCAATGGTTTTTTCAAGCTCCTTCATATTCTTTAGCATTATTTCTTCTTCAGTTAGCTTTTCAACTAAAGTACCCTGTAGCCATTCTTGCTGGTTGGCATATCTCTCAATGTGTGGGTACTGACAATGCCTATAACCTAGAAGCCTGTATTTGTTTCTTCTGGCAGTAATGAAGCCCTCAGGGTCATAGGGGACCCACCGGAAACTGTATGATAGTTTATATTTGTCCTTGAGGATGAGGTCAGCATCTTCCCATCCTTCTTTTTTGTTCATGATGAAGGGGCCCAACTGGTGTTTGAACTTGAGGTGGGCCTTCTTTCTGGAGCTGTGGAAATGGGTGAGGTCAGACTGAATCAACTGCCTATAATATTCCAAGGCAAACATCCTCATGGGCACATAATTTGGGAGTCTGTAAGGACAGAGCTCACAGCCATAGACTCTGATGACTGTGTGATCCTCATATAGGTACCAATCACCTATTTTACATTTTTTGGAAAGCTGTAGAGCCTTCTGTATCTCAGTTGACATCCTGGGAGGAGGGGACCTCATCAATAGGCAAGATACTGGATACACAAATTGGTCAACAAACTCACAATAGGAATAGGGTGAGTTTTTAACTTTGTGGTAGACAGAGGTCCAGAAGATAACAGACCTTCTTTCCCCTCTATAATCCAGCTTTTTGATATAGCATGGAAAAGCCTCAGACTGATAGTACATGAAGAGGTGATAGATGTAGGCCGAGTATTTGAAGACCCCCTGCCTATCCACTGCACCCAACTGATCGTGGATTTTGTTAGCAATGAACTTGGCAAAATTATATTTGCGGGCAGGGGGTTGGCCTGGGCTGTAAACAACTAGTAATACTAGCATTGTCTCATCCACATGTTCGCTGGTTTTGTATCCCAGCACATAAGCAATCATGTCCAGGAGCAATCTGCCTACTTCAGTGAAGTAGACATCCAAATAAGGAGGTGACCCTGCAGGCTGGCACTCAGGTCTCATGAATGTCCTGGTGACCTTTTGAATCTCCTCACTGGTCATCTTGGCACCAGTGTCTAGCAGATAGTTCATGGAGAATGGGATTAGCAGCTCTGTATGATCAAAATGTAGCATTTTGTTAATGGACTCTGGATTAATGTAGAAGAGGATCCTCCCAGATGGGGTGCTGATGGCTCTGTGCTGCACATCATAGTTTTCAGCACATAGGCGAATGATTTCAGGAAACACATTTACAAAAGGGAGACAATAGTATGGCAGGTTGGACTCCCATATGCCATATGTATCATGACCATTCAGGTAGTCCTCTCTCAACTGCCTGAAGGTCTGCAGAAAGTCCCTGCTTACCACACAGTCTTCAATAAGGTAGTCCTTATCAGCAAGAGGCAAGGACTGCAGGTCTTTATTGGGTGGATTTAATGGTGCAACACTGAGAGCTGTGGGTGCAGGGGAATCCATGGTATGATTTGATGCTGAAGTAAGATGAGTGCAATGGTTTGCAAAGGTACTAAGAGATTGAATGACAAATCGATTGTACACGAAGTCTGAAGTGTTTTTTGCAATGGGAAAGCAGGCTTGCTTATGCAGTTTTTTGTAAATTCACAGAGGTGTGAATTTCTTAGAGGTAAATTGCAGAGGGTATGAGGTTTTCTTTAGTAGAAACTGCAGCTGGTCTACACCCAGCAAAAGGGAACAATGCTGGGCACCTTGGGGAAGAATTTACAATTTTGGTCCGCGTTTTAACTGTTTTCTGTGTTGAATTATGGTTCTGGGGTGATGTAGGTCACCTTAGCTCACCTTTAGGTATTAGACAGAGCTTGTATGGAGTTTTGACAGGTGCTTTAATGGTGAATTTTACAGAGAAATGGTATGCATGGGCCAAACGGAAGGATTACGGTGAATACCTGGTAAAACGCTTGAAAAGCCTTCGGGCTGAACTGTGGAGGCACGAGGTAGCTGAATTGATAAGCTCGGGCGGCACAAATTCGAATTTTGCAGTTTCAGGAACAATCTGGCGCGGAAGCAGCAGCAAGAGCTCAGTGTATTTTCGCTCGAAAATGACACAAAACGGCTATTTCGGGCGTTAATAACGGCAATTTTGGCAAAAATGGCTTATTGGCGCTTTTCCGCCAATGACGTCAGCATGACGTCACGGCGGGCCCGGGTACGGAGGTGACATGGACGGTGAGGTGGCGGCCAGAGTGGCAGACGCGGTGGCAGGGGAATGCGGTGGGCCACGGGCGCGGGGGCGGGAGATGATCTGACGTCATGATGACGTGCAGGTGACGTAGGAGGGAAGGTGGTAACGGGGATGGTGGTAAGCGGTCTCCCCGCACCACCTTTGGGCAAAGGCGGTATCGGGGAGGGGGGCTCTGAACAACCCCGCCGCCTGCCACGCGTCCCTTGTACGGGGCGGAAAATCACCATTCCTCGGACGTTAAAGGGAGGCAGGTCGGGGCGCGAAAATGACCGCCCACCGTTAGATCTGGGTGGCAGAGATCGGACAGCTGGGGGGCGATGCCGACGGTCGTGCAGCTTCCGGGTTGGGTCCCGCCCATTAAAATATTCCATTTAATTTTTATATGCGCGGAACCTTAGGAAAAAAGGTTTTGGTGGGTCTTCAGGGATCTTTGGATTTTTTCAAGGGCTTTTATTAGGAAAAGGAGGTTAGGAGTGGGTCTAGCAGGGGGAAAGAGGGTTTTATATGGAGTTTTGAGCAGCGGGAAGGTGAGGGCTTAGGAGGAGGTTATCATTCCAACCAGAGGTTGAAGCAATCCCTTCACAGGGCTGACCATAGCCCCTGTTGGACTAAAGTCTCCCTTGACAAACTTATTTAGCTATAGTGCTAAAGGGAGGATATCTATACAATGCTGGGATTTATACACCATAGTGTTATTATAGTAGGGAAAGGGGGACATAGGGGATTTAGATAGTAAAGTTAAGGGTTAATATGGACAAAAGAGGTGAATGAGGAATGAAATCACTAAGTTTATTTGAAAACCACTTAGTTTTTAGGGAGTAGATCAAAATGAAAAGATTTTTAGACAAGAAATGTGGCTCTTAAAGGACTAAGAACCACCATAAAACCACCAACTCTTCCATGCATCTCAACTGATGAGGGGATGTTAGTAATGAATGGGAAAGGAGAAAATTGGGAAGTTAGACATGCTTCTTTGTTTTGCTGGAACCTGATGGAGAAGAAGATCTTCTCAATCCATTGATTTTTCTTTGTGAAATAGATTAGCACACCTTCAATTGTAAGGAAGGATAGTTCTGCAACCCCATCTACCTACCCATCTATTTGCCTAGCATTTTTTGTTTCCTCTTGGAGGGTGCACTTAGACTTGCAGACCCTTATTTGCCTTTTCTTTTCTCTGGCTTTTTCCTTTTGATTTTCTATCTAATGCTACCCTTATTGCTTCCAAGGTCCCAGATTAAGCAGTTGGGAGCCTTACTTCTCTACCTAAGCTACTTGTCTGCCAAGTTTAAACAGTTTGGACAGACTTCTTTCTCTATTCTACAACTGAAAATTTAAAACATGGCATGATCCAGATTAGGCTGTTGGACCATCCATCAAAATTGAGTCTATATCAAGCTATATGCACAGCTTGTTTTCTCTTGGAAATATGGGATCTTTGCATCATCAAAGCAGAGCATATTTGGAACTTTCCTTGCCAATCATGAAATATGAAACCTATTGGTATAGGTAGCTAACAGTATGCACCACTTGTACAATTCAGATGATTATATAAATGATAGTACATTGTCCCTAAACTCCAATATCAACTGGGTAACTCTCATATCTGACATGCATGGGTTATTTAAGAGTGAATCATCAGTTAACTTCTTGGACACATGAAGCGGCACCCCGCTATCTGACCTCCTACTAGTTCCTCCATCAGTTGGAACTAGTTTAACTGAATTTATTATTTACAAATCAAAATAAACTCAATCAAGGCTCCTATAATGTAGGAGGCATTCTACATGACTCTAGTTAGACCCTCAAATCGAATTAATTGAGCCAACTAAGTTAATTTAACTTAGTTAACTTGTACAAGTTGTCTTGTTATGTGGGATTACAATTTTTATCCTAATTTAATTCAAGAACAAAATTAAATTAGGATTTTCTTGGTGCCATTTTCAACATTTCTTATTGCCATTTTAAACATCCGCTCTCAACAATAAAGGGATTCACATCAATCTCGATCCATTACCTTTGGAATGTTCTGCATGCAACACTTGTCACTATTGTTTTTGCTACTGCAACATCTGCAACTTAAAAGCATCCAAAACAACAAACTAAACTTAATCAACTGTGTATGTGATTGTCTACTAGGAAAATTGTGTTTTTTTTACTCTATTACTGAGCCTCTTGCTCTACTATCAACTGATCCGTAAACTACCATGGATATTCCACTGGGCAGTTCATTACAACAACTATGATAATATTATATTAAAAATATAAGATTCTACATTATTATAGTTTTATTTAATTTTTAGATCTGTAAAATTAACTATAATTAGTGCATGCATGTAAAAGAAAATCAAACAGAAAAGTAGAGAACGAAAAAATAAACCACAAGCACATAATACACAAGATATGCTCTCTGGGAAACCCTTTTGGGAGAAAACCCAGCTGGAAGGTGACTCTACTTCGCTCTCTTTCTCTGTCTGGAAAAATGGATGCAGATACAAAGAAGTAATGTATGTGGCTCGTGGGATGCTGCAGTGCACAAATCCTCTCTTTTTGATCTACCTCCTATCTCCCCTGGTTATCTTTGCTCAACTATGGATAAAAATTCTTTCAAAAGGATGGAATGCCTCTTCCTCCTAGTGGCTTGGTTATAATACAGTTCGATAGCTTGCTAGTGGTTAAGTTTGACTACAACAAATCTTAACTATAGTTAGAAAATAAACTCTTCTAGAGTATTTTACATCACAAACATGTGGCTAGTCCCTTTTCCATGAATAATGGGGGCTAACACGACATCCTCCCGAACTATAAGTGTGAAAACATGAAGATCAACTTCTGAGTGGCATAATATTTGCATATAGACTCCAATTGACGTGATTCTTGTGCTGTTGGAAAGCTCTCTGTGTGTAGAATAACATAAAAATGTTCTACACTTACACGACAAAGTTTTACCCTCAAAAAATTTCATTTGATGCCTCAACACTCTCCCAGAAGTTTTCAGACCTCGTTTCACCAAACTGGGTCCGGCCAGTAAAAACGGTCCCGTGAGCTTATTCCTCCACTTTTTCCACTCCAAATGCATTGATATGGATGAAAAACAATATAACAATCCAATTCGGATCACACCTCCCCATTTTGGGAGGCTTTTGGTCCCCAAAATCTTTTACTGAATGAGGTGAGGAAATTTTTCCTCCACCTTCTCTCTAGTGTACCATTTAACTTTGCCTGGAAGTTGTCCCTTCAACCCAATCTGTTAAAGGTCTTGTTTCCCTTGTCTTGTATCTCTAGACCTCTTCTGCAAAATTGTATCTTTTTTCAACTCTTTCAGAGCGTCTAGTGCCAAATCCTCTACAAAAGGTAGGACTTGTTCCTCTTTCTGATCTAGCATGGAAGGCTCATAGAGTTTCAAATTATATACATTTAAAACTGAGTAAATAAACATATATGGTGGTAAATTGAGTCGATAGGAATTATCACCCACCTTTTCCAGTATCTCAAAGGGACCATACCTTAGAGTCTTGATTTTCTTACCAGGCCCCTGCAGCCTCTCCTTGTTCAATTGTAGCCATACTCTGTCTCCCACCTTGAATGATTTCTTTGTTCTGTGCTGATCATCCCTAGCCTTATACTTCACCTGTGACTTTTGTAGTGTTTCTTGTACCTGTAAATGGATTTGCCTAATCTTCTCTATAATTTTTTAAGACCTCAAAGAATCTCTTGTAAGGTCTTCCTTCACTCCTCCTTACTACCCATATTGAATATCCAAAGGTGAAGGTGGAAGATATCCAAAATAGGTTTCAAATGGGGACTTTCCTATAGAAGTGTGGACTGCTCTGCTATAAGAATGTTGTATATATACCAGTTTTTCATCCCACATCTTCGAATGCTTCTGGTTGTAACCCCTCAGAAGCTGCACCAAAGTCCTGTTGACTACTTTTTTTTGCCCATGTGTCTATGGATGGAATGATGTAGACCTCTTCAACTTCGTGTCCATCTTCTCCCACAATGTAGTCTAGAATGCATTGAGAAATCTTGTATCCTTGTCTGAAATGATGCTCCTTGGTATCCCAAAGTGTACCCAGACCTGTCCAAAGAACAAATTTGTTGCTTCTTGTCCATTGATGGTCTTTTTACATGGCATCAAAACACACATCTTGTTGAACCTGTCAACTACCATGAACAAGTAGTCATGTCCCTTTCTGGTTGTTGGTAAACCTCCCACAAAGTCCATGGAAATGCTTTCTCAAGGACGAGTAGGTACAGGTAAGGGATGATACAGACCCTGTTTCTTGTTGCAAGGCTTGTTGGTACAACAAAGAAAGCATCCTCTTATGAACCTAGCTACTTTTTCTTTTATCTTGGGCCAATACACAGACCTCTGCAAGTTAGCCACAGTCTTCCTTACACCAAAGTGCCCTGCAACCTTGGAGGTGTGAGCCTCTCTAATTAGCTGCAACTACTCACCTTTAGGAACACATAGCTTATCCAACTTGTAAAGTAACCCATCTTGGAGATGGTAGTCAACGGTGTTGTCACCATTGTGCACATGACTCTAACTCTGCAACTATTGATACACCTCCTTGAAGTCCTCATCCTCTGAATATGCCTCTTTGTATGCATCATGTGTGAATGGCTCCATGTGCATAAGATTCCCCAAAGTTGTAATATTTGATGTGGGTGGCCTTGAAAGCATATCAGCCAACTTATTTGTGCTTCCCTTCTTATACTTGATCACCAAATGAAACTGCTGTAAAAAAACCCATCCACTTGTAATCCTGGTTTGTTGTAGCTTATTATGGGCCTGTAGGTATTGTAATGGTTGGTGATCTATGTAGATTATTGTCTCCTTTCCCATCAAATAGTGCTTCCACTTCTTCACTTCTTGCACCATGGCACAAATCTCCTTATCATAGGTAGGTTAGTTAAGAACTACCCCATGAAATACTTCAAAATGGTAGAAAACGGGTTTTCCTCCTTGCATCAAGACAACTCCCATAGCATACCCACTCGAATCTGTCTCCACTTTAAAGGGTCATTGCAAGTTTGGTAATGTCATAATTGGTGCTTCATTGATCTTCTTCTTTAACTCATCGAAAGCCTTATGCTACTCTTTTCCCCACTAGAAACTCTTGCCACTTTGTGTTATGTCGTGGAGTGGTGCCGCCACCGCTGAAAACGAGGCTATGAATTTCCTTATGTATTATGTTACTCCAATGAAACTCTTAAACTCAGTAACATTAGTAGGCATTGTCCATTTCATGATGGCCTCCATCTTGGAAGGATCTATCTTCAATTATCCTCCACCAATCACATATCCCAAATACACCAAGGACTGTTGTGCAAACTTGCACTTCTTGAGATTTGCTAGTAGTTGGTGCTTCTTCAATGTTTCCAACACCTGCGTCAAATGTGAAATGTACTCCTCCCAGGTAGCACTATATACCAGTATATCATCCAAATAGACAATAACAAATGAATCTATAAAAGGGCATAGTACATCATTCATTAATCTCATAAATGTAGTCAATGCATTACATAAGCCAAATGGCATAACTAACCACTCATACAAACCTTGCCTAGTTTTGAAGGAAATCTTCCATGTATGTTCTTCTTTGACTCGAACCTGGTGGTATCTAGACTTCAAGTCCAGCTTGTTGAAGTACTTTTCTTGCTGCCACTGATTTATCATATTGTCTATCCTAGGCAGGGGATATTTGTTCTTGAGTGTGATTTTATTCAATGCCCTGTAATCTATACACATCCACCAAGTCCCATCTTTCTTTGGCACAATGATGATGGGTGACCCACATGGTGATGTACTCGGTCGAATGAAACCTTGTTCCAGTAGTTGTTGCAACTGTTTCTTCACCTCACTTACTTTACAACTGACTATCTGTACAACCCAATATTTGGCAATGGGGAGTTTGGCAATAATTGGGTATCGTGCTCCACTTGTCTCTTAAGGGGTAGCCATTTAGGCTCTCAGAACACGTCCTTGTATGCTTGTAACAACTCCTCCAATTGTTATTTTTGTTTCTTAGTACACCCCTCTAGGGATGTCTTGTCTCATATTGACTCCTCTATAGATCAATTTTCTCTTAAAAATAATAAAACATACTTCTTTCTAGAATTGATCAATTTCTTGGCCTGGTTGGCACTTACCAGTGAAATTTTTTACTTTCCTTTGTGCGCATTGATGATGAATGGTTTTCCTTCCTAGATGATACGGTACTAGTTAGCTCTCCCCATGAATATTGCATCATGCATGTACATGTATGGACTCCCAAGAACTACTCCACATACATCAAGGGGAACCACATCCAGATCTACTTCATCAAAAAAATCAACACTAATAGCAAATCTAATTTTGCACTTTTTTGTTACCTTCAGCTCTGCATCGTTATGTACCCATCTCAGTGGATATGGGTTTGGATGATCATGAACTTCCAACCCCAAATTCTTGACCAGATCTGCTGCAATGAGATTTTCCTGGATCCTGATTCAAATAGAGCATCAATCTTCGTCTTCTTGACTTGTATCTTTATATGGAAGAGTTTGGTCATTTCTTTCTCTTCCTGTTGTTGAAGGCTACTCAGATTCACCTCCTTCTACACTGATGTACATACGATATTCTCATCCACGTATAAGTTGCTTTCAACTTGGTTGCTCGAATCAGTGACCATGAGATTCTTATTCTTATTATCCTTCTTATTTTTCTTCGATTTTAGCTGTAGATGCAATTTCCAACACTTCTCCTCTATATGGCCATCAATTTTGGTGTGGTTGTAGTGGTTGCTAGGATCTTTGCACTAGTGTGTTGTGGTTGTCGTCTTTTTATATTTCCCCCCTTTTTGCTTCTTCTTCCCCTCCTTAGAAGTGTCTTGTTGCTCGTTTTGCTTTGATCCACTTGATTACGCTCTCTTCAGGGCTATGTTCTCCAATTACTATCCCTATACACAAGCAGCGACCACTATTTTGGGATTGAATAAAATCACTTTCTCATGCATAAGGTGGTGTAGACCCCCCAAATACTTGAGTACATCTAGGTTATTTGGAGATATACCCAACATTATAGCCATCTTTCTGAATTATGTGGTGTACCCTTGCACGTTTTGTCCCGAATTTTGCCTGAAGTAATGCCACCGGATCCATTAGTCTTCCATGTACATAATGGGATAAAACTATGACTTAATGAAGGTTTTGAAATCCTCCCACTTAGTTACTAGAGGTTCTCCCTTCAACCTCAGGTTTTCCGTGTCGCTCTCCCACCATTTCATTGCATGGCCCTCCAATTTCAGCCGCGCGAATGAGATCTTCTGCCTTCCTCGATCTGACGGACACTGAAATAAAATTCCAGTTATTGCAACCAGTGGTTCATCTTCAGAGTGTCGATATCATTGTGTTATGGCTTGATGTCGAATTTTTCTTCCACTTGAAACAGGAATTGGTTCACGACACTCGAACTAGGTTGATCTTTTCCAAGTTCTTTCTTTAGCTTGTTGTCTGCATCTTCCTGATCTCTCGATCCCCCTTCTGATTTTTCCTCTGCATTCAAACCTGCTTCTTCTCCAAATATCCCTAGTTTATTGCTTAGGTCTTCCATGAGGAGGTTTACGTTATGGTTTATATCTGCGAATTGTTCTTCAAGCGTCGACAACATCACCTCTGTAGGATCACGAGGTTCGTTTACAGATTCATCGCCCTAGGGTTTTACGATTTTTGGCCTCACCAATCTAGATCTCTGCAATCTCCACAAAATACCCAAATAAACCTGCTCTAATACCAAATGATCTGTAAACCATTGTGGATATTCCACTGGACTGTTCGTCACAACATATATGATAATATTATATTAAAAATATGAGATTCTACACTATTACAGTTTTATTTAGTGTCTAGATCTATAAAATTAATTGTAATTAGTGCGTAGAGGTAAATTAAATCATGCAGAAAAGTATAGAATGAAAAAATAATCCCACACACACATAATACACAAGAGATTCTCTCTGAGAAACCCTTTCGGGAGAAACCCCAGCTGGAAGGTGAGGTCGCTTCGCTCTCTTTCTCTGTCTGGAAATATGGTTGCAGATACAAAGAAGTAATGTTTGTAGTCCATGGCCTGCTATAGTGCACAGATCCTCTCTACATTCTCTACCTCCTATCTCTCCTATCTATCTTTTGTCAACTATGGAACAAAATGCTATCGAAAGAATGGAATGCCTCTTCCTCCTAGTGGCTCGGTTATAACACAACCTGATAGCCTACTATTGGTTAAGTTTGACTACATAAACTCTTAAATAGATTTATAAAATAGACTCTTCTAGAGTCTTTTACATCACAAAAACATGGATAGACACTTTTTCATGAATAATGGGGGCTGACCCGGCATCCTCCCGAACTATAGGTGTGAAAATAGGAAGGTCAACTTCTAAGTGGCATAACTTTTGCATACGGACTCCGATTGATGTGATTCTTGCACCATTAGAAATCTATCTGTGTGTAAAATAGAATGAAAAGGTGCTACATTTGCGATGTAAATTTTTACCCCCAAAAAACTTTGTTTCATGCCTCAAAACGCTCCTAGAAGGTTTCAGATGCAGTTTCGCCAAACTGGGTCCCGCTAGTAAAAACGGTCCCTTGAGCTGATTCCTCCTCTTTTTCCACTCCAAATGCATCAAGATGGATGAAAAAAATATGATGATCTAGTTCAGATCATCAACACTGTTATGCACTCCTTAGTATCTGACCAACACTTATTCTCCTACTACTGGATATTGTGGGCCCCCGTAGCAAGGTAATGATCAATGAGAAAAAATACACCTCAATGGATATTGACCAAATTTCTACACTCTTGGGACTGTTTCTTCACATCACCCCACCTCTCACCTGGAGGTATGGTTTCATGTGCTCCCTCTTCCCACTAGTTCGAAATTCCCCCCTATTAGAGGTCTCTGCTTGAATGGATGTTTCCACTCGGCCTCCTCTCTACTTATCCAACTGTGGTTGCTCCACAACTTGTTGAGGTTGCTTCTGAGGCTGCATGTTGAGAGGTAATTTATGCTCCCTCTCAACCACCAAGTATCTAACCTTGTTGGCCGGATAAATCAATCTTGCGGACAAGGCCGATCTCCCTAGTATCAAAAGATATCTAGCAACAAGCAGACAAATAAATCTATCTTTCTCTAAACATATGAAATTCATAAATAAAAACTATAGAGGTGTTTAGACCCTACCTTAAGTCCAACGCTAGTTTGTAGCAGCCATCCTTCAACCATCCGAAAGAGTTTCCTTTTGAGAACCTGCAATCACAAACAAGCAAACATCAAATAACACCTGCATAGCTAATATCATAAATCATGTTCATTATGGTGATCAAGGAATCCATAAAATAAACCATAAAACACAGCTTATTAAGAAAAACAAACTTATTTGTATTAACTTTGAAGTAGAAGAAACTTACAAACTTTTCAACCTTGATGTTGAACAAGCTCTTCCCAGGGTCCAAAATAGGAATCTCCTTTACTTTGACAAGCCTTACACTCTTCCAAATGAGATCAAAGAGGTATGTAATCTCTCCTCATAAAAGCTCAATTAGGAAGACTAAGTTCCAGCAGCATTTCACCTCAAAAATATTCAACTTTCAACCTTCCAAGTAACCAGCCCAATGCTTCATTTTATAGTGCAGAGGAAGGAGGTTACAGGTCCACCTATAAAGGGATAGAGTCCTCCTTCAAAGGGATAAGCTCCTCACATCAAGGGGTTAGCTCCTTAAGGTATGGGATGCATGAACCTTAAGAGAGCAAACTTACCACCTCAAGATTCCTTCCAGAAGCTTCTAGAAATGACTCAAAATGAGTTTTTAAGAATATACTTGCGCCTTTTTAACTTTTACAGGGGTCCACACCCATAACACAGAGACAGAGCGGTCAAATGCGTAGGAGACATGACCTTCAGGTGCGGGACCGTAGGTAATGCTAAGAGAAAGTGCGGAACCAGAGTTTTAGAGACTTTTGAGGACTTTCTCTTATTTTCAAGGCTTGATATGAAGAACTGAGGCTTAAGACTTGCAAAGAATGAAAGTATGAATGGTAATGGACTCACACAGATTGCAGAATGTCAAGGTGACATTTTTTTGTGCAACAGATTTCCCCCTAAAGTGTGAAGTCTGTAATAGATGAAGATGAAGTCTTTCATGTATGAAAAGTGAAGTACTTTATCATTTCAAGGATCATCCTGTGGACACCCCAGTCGGAACCTATAAAAACATTCAATGCAAAATATATATATATATATATATATATATATATATATATATATATATTGAACATATCATCGCTGAGGTAGGCATTCCCATACTCAGATTAAAATTGACTAGAAAACTAACTAAACTATTCTAATACAGGAATGATTTTGTAATACATCAAGAGTATAGACATATGTAGACACAGTATGGGCGCAACCATCTGTTTATGAATAGTCCACTGTATAATGAATAACAAAATTCCTCGCAGCCTGGATGGTAGAAACTAGATCCAGGGTCTTGATTTCTGCTTCCCGAACTAGTACGATTCTATCCATGTGAATGAATGTGTCGAAGTCGAACATGGTAGAAACCACTTGATTACTAGTCAATGATGTGAATTGTTAACAAGTGTGAGAGAAACCACCAGTAATTTCAATGGCTCTCAATGTACTTAGTACAATCCATGAAATGTGAATAAATGAGCTGATGTTGAACATGTCATAGAGTCCTTGGATCGAAGGTCAATGATGCAACCTATCGTCGAAGGCGAGAAACCTGCCATTAGGGCATGCAGATTTCAAGGTACTGACGGTTTCTAGATGATCTTTCTAGATAATGAGCTGAAGTCGATAGAAAGCGATCTGTTGTTGGCAAACCCACAACACAAAATCATAGATCAATTTTTGAAGAAATATATTTGGCAAGGAATAACTTAGGGATGGTCAAAATGGATGACAGATATTTTACAAATGAATGGTTTGTTTGAACTGACCTCTTGAACACATAACGACACTGCAGATGGTTTGGTGACAATTGACCCAAAGCTAATATCCAGAAACCAGCTGAAAGCTTTCAATATGGTTTGATTAACTGTTAGGCAAAGGATTTCCCAACCCAGGTGAACAAAAAGTGTCGTGTTCAAGAGTGGTTAACTGCTTTTCTAAAACATAAAGGGTAACAAACAAGTTCATTTTTCTCTCTTTTCCCCCACCATTTCTGGCAAGTACCTATTTATTTTTGACAAGCTTGAGGAGGATAACATTTTCTTGTTTATAAGTTCATCCTTTGAATGAGTCCAACTTAGTTTAAAATTCGAACCCTAAGAAGGAGTGGTTCATTCTTGTTTAAAATTGAACAGGTCCTTTACTGTTAAATTTTAATGAGTCCAGTATAGGAGAAACTCGGTGTTTTTCAATTTTAGGGAGTCAAAAGAAAAACGTAAGAAAACTCCATGGTGTCCTTTTTCATAAATTTATGTCCCCCAAGCCCGAAAAAGTATAAAATAATACTCGAGAGAACTGCTTGACCATTACGATCAAGGAGTACTTTTCATAATTAGTGGCCTCGATCTGAAAAAGTAAAAAAGTGATCAAAGACACGTCGTTTCATAACTAGTATCGAACTCGAAACGACAAAAGTCTGGCGATATTTTCATGTTTATACGGTCAGAAAAGAGTTGTAAGTGGACCGTCTTTTTAATTCCATTTAACAAGTTTAAAAAGGAAAAAACTAGGCAATATTTTCATATTTTACGAGTCAGAAAAGAGCATAAAGAGGACTCGTCATAGAGGAACGAGTGGTATAAAGGGTAGCAACTAGTTCCGGCAATGGTGGAACTTCTCAAAACATGTAATGTTTAAGAGGCTGGCTAACAAAACCACTCATAGTTGCGGTCCCTTAGGAAAGGAAAAACAACCAAGTGAAAGCATATGATCAGCCAAAGAGATGGTGGCGATGGAATGAAAACAACCAAGGCTCATCTAACAGAATTTAGCAGATAAAGACGACAATCACGAGATGTAAAACGGGTATGGGTTCATTTTTATACAAGCTTGAACCATAGAGAACTCTGCTTGGATTCGGTTTCATGTTTACGCAAGCTTGAAACAAAAAACTATGCTTGTTATAAGTTTGCATGCCCCCAGCATAATGACGCAATCGAGGTACATGTCCCCCAAGCTTCATTGCATTCAACGAGGTGGATGGAATGAAGGTTCACTTTCGAGGGAGTTGTTTCATTTTTTAATGAGGTTGACACAGTAAAAGAACTATCCTCATAACCCTTGTTTCATTTTTTAATGAGCTTGACACAAGACAAGGAACTATGCTCACGACTCCTTGTTTCATTTTTTAACGAGCTTGACACAAGACAAAGAACTATGCTCCAGACATCTGGTTTCATTTTTTAACGAGGTTGACATGGGAACAAACTATCCTCGAGATACCTTGTTTCATTTTTTAACGAGGTTGACACAGGAACAAAACTATCCTCGAGATATCCGGTTTCATTTTTTAACGAGGTTGAGACAGGAAAAACCTATCCTCGCGACATCCGGTTTCATTTTTTAACGAGGTCGATAGGGGAACAAACTATCCTCGATACATTCGATTTCATTTTTTAACGATGTTGACACGGGAACAAACTATCCTCGCTATAGGTCAGGAATCAGAAAATGACTGTACAGCCTGATATGCAATTTCAAAGGGACTCAAAGGCATCGCGCCATGAAATGAATCCACCTCAGAATCGGAAGGTACGATCCAAGGATCATCAAAAGCAATAGTGTTCGATGAAATCATATGAATAGTTGCAATAGAAGGCGATACGTTAGGAGGAGGGAAGGAAAAAGTTCCTAGTAAACTAGAATCTTTAATCAAACCTACCCCAAAATCCTTGTAAGGGATAGTTGTTTTACCGACATGCTGAACGCTATCTATAGAGGCCGGGTCGAATGTGAAATAACTCAACTGGTCTATCGTAACGATCTTTCTGTTATGAGGAAACTTAATAAGCCGAAAGACCGATGAAACAATAGCAGCCATAGCATAAGACCAACTGCGACCCAGAAGAAGGTTGTAATCTAGAGGGGCATCAACCACTTCCACATCTAGATTTACAATTTTGCCTTCGACCCCTATAGGTAAATCCTGCAAAATACCAAAAGGATGGAACCCTTGGCCATCAAAAGCCTTTAGAATTGTCGGAGACTGATTGAGTGTGGGAGAACCAAGCGATCTCCAACATTGGATCGACATAATACATGTAGAAGCCCCTTCATTGATCACAGTCCGAAAGCAAGGTCTGTTTTTTACTAACACTGGAATTTGGAAAGCCATTTGATGAGGAAGGTGGGGTGTACTATTCTCTAAATCCAAGATTATTAGGTTCGAATCCTGAATATCGACAGCTTCTATAGCAGACAATAGTAATTTACGCTGTGCTGGGCATGATTGCAACACTTCCAAAGCCGAGATTGCTGAAGGGGCAATGGCCAGGTCTTCAATAATGTTATAATTCTAAGTAGCTCTCGCATGTGGATTGAAAGCTAATCTCCGAAATATACCTTTAGCAGGCGGTTTGATTACTAAGTCAGGGTTGGGTTTCTCAATCTGTAGTGGATCAGAACCAGGAGGAGTTGTAGTTGATGGGTTTGAATTAGAAGATTCTACTTCTTTACCATCAACAGGATTTTTACTACCATAATCTTGCGATCGCGTCCCAATCCTAGCATGAGACATCATCTTAATGGGTTCTTCTAAGGTATTCGAGGAAGAAGCAACCACTTTACTATCTTGAGTAGCAGAAGGATCCTTCAAGACAACGGGTGTTTGAGAACCTTTAACAAATTTCAAAAACTCTGCTTGATATGGGCATTCTTTGGTAAAATGATCCTCGTCGCAAATGAAACAAGGATGGCGAGGTTTTCATTTTTCGTCAATAGATTCATTTTTATTTGTTTTATCTTTTGAATTTTGATTGTTTTTGTTCTTCCCCTTCTCTTTACTACTAGTTTTGGTCGTAGATGAATCTACGACATGGTTGTCGGCAGAAACTTTAGCAGAAGAATCTCCTTTCGGGGAATCAAGTAAAGTTATTGTTGGAGAAGAATTCTTTGAAGATTTCTTCTTTCTTTTAATACTAACTGAACCAATCATACCATCAACGGCATGAGACCCTGAAGGAGCTGTAGTTTTTGGAAGATTAGGGATTTTTTCGTGTAAAGTACCTGACTGCGTATAAACGAGGTCAAGGTACTGAGCCTGAGCAATGACTTGCTCTTCAGTGACAACTCCTGCCTTAGCTACATCTTCAGTGATTTTAGGTAACAATGATTTAACGAACCATTCCGCTAAAATTTGATCTGGAATGAAAACTTTCTATGTCTCCATTCATGAATATGATCAAAATATATATGTGGACGTGGATTGTTTTAGTGAAGTTATCAGTTTTGTGCCATTGTCGTATCTGACAAGCAACTGAAAATGAGTTAAGAAAGAGGTGGCTAACTGACTAAAATTATAAAAAGAGCCTCGTGGTAACTCAATGTACCATTTGGCGGCAAGACCAATAAGAGTTCTTTGAAAAAGATGCAATCGAATTGAATCATCAACAATTTAATTAGATGCACACCAGAGGTGATAAGTCATAACATGATTTGACGGATCCTCACTTGAATTACCCTCGAATTTTGAGATATCACTGGAAACTTATTAGGCATTTGCGGCCAATACGGAAGATAGTAAATCAGATAGTTCATAAGGCGCGACAAATCAGGTAAATCCCAAAGTTGCAATAAATGGTAACTGACAGCTAGGTTCGCAAAAACCTTGAGTAATGAGACCAACACCAGGAGGAGGATATCCAGGATAACCTGGAATCGTATTTGCATTAGGAATGTTATAACCTCCTGGAAAACCAAGATTAATTAGACCAAACTGGGGTTGATGAGGCTGTTGATAAGTATAGCTGGGATATGGTTGATTTTGATAAACTAGGTTTTGTACAGTAGGACCAGATTGATACTGTCCCTAGTACGGTTGACTCGTGGCGACCAGCTTGTCCTACAGGCATCTGGACCGAAGTCTGAACTGTAGGTCCTGACTGGGGCACAGAGACTTGAGGAGTTTGCACTGATGCAGGGATAGTAGAAATCGGAGCTACAGATACTCCAGAAATAGGTGTGGTAGATTGAACAGAAAATGCAGCAGTTGTAGCAGCAGTTTGAGGCGGAGTCTGAGGTGAGCTAGGCCCAGGCTACTGAACTAAACCAGGTGCAGAGGTTTGAACAGTAGGTTGGACAGGTTGCTGGATTGGACTAGAAACCAAAGGTTGTCCAGCTTGATAAGGTAACTGCACATTAGGTTGCAAAGTCTGTTGAGTTTGAGATGGATCCCACACCATATTCATTCTGGGACCCATAAAAGGTTGTACGTATGGAGAACCATAACCTAGTTGAACGTAGGGCTGATAATTAGGAGGTACATTTCCAGCTCCTTGTAAAAATGACTGACCAGAAGGCGGTTGGAAACCTTGAGTTGGGTACTGACTCTGAGGTTGATAAACCTGAAGCACGCACTGAATCTGGGGTTGATAAGCATCCTGAGGAATATACTAAGTTTGGGGTTGACCTTGGGGTATGTACTGTCCTGAAGGTTGAAAACCTTGAGGTAGCCCTCCAGGCGGAAACTGACTACCTTGGGGTTGCTCCCCAGGTGATAACTGACTACCTTGAGGTTGCCCCCTAGGCAGTAACTGACTACCTTGTCCCCCAGGCGGTAACTGACTACCTTGCCCCCCAAGTGGTAACTAACTACCTTGAGGTTGAGGATTTGGAATACTACCTGACATCATAAAAATCTGCTCGGCGTTTAACATTTTAGTTCCATTATTACCAGGTGATAATTGATGTTCATTCGGTTAAGGAGTTGCTCTTGAAAAAGTACCAGAAAGTCACTGGTACCCCAAAGGAACAGAAGGACCACCATATAAAAATGTTTCCGGTGATTGGGAAAACATAGATGACTGTCTTGACATGATGGATCAAGGATAATAATCTCTGGGTGTAGGTTGAAAATAATCACACGCAAACAAAGAAAAATTCAATAAAAGCACCTAAAGTATCTAAAGAAACAAACAACTGAATCACACACCTAAAAAATCTGAGTTCAAACCATACACAAACAGTAACTTCCCATACTAAAAACACTAGTTGGTGATGAAATCCAATGTCGTAGAATTTTAATACAGAAAGGGCAGTTGGAACAGTTACCCCGACAATCTGGTTAATGAAACAGACTGGCACAAGTTTCTTCACAAAACCATCTCGAGTGAAGAGAACCCCCCAGAGAGTCCAAGTGAGTCTAGTTGACGTCTGCTCCAGGTACAGTGAGACCCGTCCTTCATCATCATCTTAGGAAATAATCTTAAGTTTATGGACACTAAGGTTACCAACAGCAACAAATACATCTGGGGGAACAGTCTACCATCCGATCTATGCGCAAGGGCAGAGTAACAAAGCTCAATCCCCTTGAAGGCTCCTCGACATGATCAATCCAAGGTTTACCAACAAGTGACCCCAGGCTCCTCGACAATGGTTAATTCTAGGTTTACCATTTATAATATGCACAAATCTTCTATCTTTCCCAATGAAACAGACTTGACTGTCTCAAAGGTTCGGACATGATCTCATGATTGACTCTTTTAAGTGAAGCTTCCCAGAATGTATTAATTACAATTGGATTTATTTCCTACCGCAAGATATAGCTAGTTGTTTTTTTTAATTATCTTGGAGAGTTAATTACTCCCTACTCCAAGATACTAGCCTAAGCTATATTGGTGATAAGAGCCCTAGAATAAAAAAGATTACTAGATCAATTTTAATTAAGCGTTGCTTTTATGGGTTGTTATTTAAGTCAAATAGGTATGGAAATGAAACTTTGATGGTGTGAAGACTTGACTCCAAACACTAAAAAGATGAACCTAAAATAATAAACAATTCGTTTTTCTTTCAATGAAATTCTAGCTAAAAGAAAGAGTTCGAAAATGCAATTCTTTGAGAAACAAATCTATCTTTCAACATGTAAATGAAAATGAAAAAAATTGTCTTTTTCAATAAGAACTCAAAACGAGACTACTAATTATTCTCACAATAAATCCCTTTCTTTTTCAAAACTCAAAAGTACAAAAAACAATTTCTTTCAAAAGAGATCTACAAGTTCTAGAAAAACACTCAAAACTACAAAAACTAATTTTGAGATCTAAAAACTTGAAAAAATCTAATTGAATAAAAGCTTCAATTCTTTTTGAGGACGTTTTACTTAGTTGTTCATTAAAATAAGGATTCATTAGTTCAGAATAAAAAATCAATAAAAAAACATCCAGATATGTTTTATTTTTTTAAAAATGAAATTCAAAACTTATAACCAAGTTCGTTCAAAGATTTGCAAGGGGAAAACTAAATGTGTTTCTCACAAAGGACAGATTTCACAACCCAGTCAGTCTCATCAAGAAGACAAAAAGACACCAGGGTAATCTAAGGTTTCTCAAGCTTCTGATCTTTGAGTCACTATAGAGACCAAGTGAAAACCATTCCAGGCATGCAAAACTTCTATAAAATCATCTAAAACAAAAATACCAATGGAACTTACTCACAAGAGATTTTTGACAGAAAGAATGCAGATCTGGGTAGACACTAAAAACCCTAAATGGAACCTAGACTTAACTGGAAGAAAACATTTTCGATTTTTCAAAAAAAAATTACAGAGTCCGTAGTCTTCTAGAAGAAACAGGGGTGGTACCGCTCTATGTACTAAAGGGAAAGTGCAGAGATGCCCGCACTATCTATAAAGAGAAAGTGTGGTCCCCTGAAAATTTCGAAAAAACAAAAAATAATCCAGATCCTAAAAACTACCCAATCTCACACACATCAAGCAAAAAGCAAAAACGAGAACAAGTTTCTCAAGTCAAAGACAAAGTAAAACCAAAAACCAAAGTTAGCTCCCCAGTATGGTTGCCAATTTGTTGGCTGGATAAATCGATCTTGCGGACAAGGTCGATCTCCCTAATATCAAAAGATATCTAGCAACAAGCTAACAAATAAATCTATCTTTCTCTAAACATATGTGATTCATAAATGAAAACTATAGAGGTGTTTAGACCCTACCTTAAGTCCAACTCTAGTTTGTAGCAGCCATCCTTCAACCGTCCGAAAGAGTTTCCTTTTGAGAACCTGCAATCACAAACAAGCAAACATCAAATAACACCTGCATAGCTAATATCATAAATCATGTTCATTATGGTGATCAAGGAATCCATAAAATAAACCATAAAACATAGCTTATTAAGAAAAACAAACTTATTTGTATTAACTTTGAAATAGAAGAAACTTACAACCTTTTCAGCCTTGATGTTGAACAAGCTCTTCCCAGGGTCCGAAACAGGAATCTCCTTTACTTTGACAAGCCTTACACTCTTCCAAATGAGATCAAAGAGGTATGTAATCTCTCCTCATAAAAGCTCAATTAGGAAGACTAAGTTACAGCAGCATTTCACCTAAAAAATATTCAACTTTCAACCTTCCAAGTAACCAACCCAATGCTTCATTTTATAGTGCAGAGGAAGGAGGTTACAGGTCCACCTATGAAGGGATAGATTCCTCCTTCAAATGGATAAGCTCCTCACATCAAGGGGTTAGCTCCTTAAGGTGTGGGATGCATGAACCTTAAGAAAGCGAACTTGCCACCTCAAGATTCCTTCCAGAAGCTTCTAGAAATGACTCAAAATGAGTTTTTAAGAATATACTTGCGCCCTTTTAACTTTTACAGGGGTCCGCACCCATAACACAAAGACAGAGCGGTCAGATGCGCATGAGACATGACCTTCAAGTGCGAGACCGCAGGTAATGCTAAGAGAAAGTGCAGAACCAGAGTTTTAGAGACTTTTGAGGACTTTCTCTTATTTTCAAGGCTTGATATGAAGAACTGAGGCTTAAGACCTGCAAGGGAGGAAAGTATGAATGGTAATGGACTCACACATATTGCAGAACGTCAAGGTGACAATTTTTTGTGCAACAAACCTTTTCCTTTCTCCTCAAGGATTTGCATCCATCTTGTACCTAAAGTGCATATAGGTTCTTGACTCGCACACCAATCTATTTCACCTATCTTGTGGCGACGTGTCTAAGGAAACCTTTCTTTGTTGAATATCACATCGTAGCCATGGTCTTCCAATATTGCGGTGGAAATAATATTGTTTGAATATTTATGTGGTAGGTATCTTGGGTATGTTTAATGTTCGAAATTAATTCCACAGTCTCCATATTTTTGTGTCAGAGTTTTGAGTCTATAACAAGACTCATCATTGTCCTGATGATGAGTCTTGTTATAGACTCGAAACGTCAACACAAAAATATGGCCACTATGTAATTAATTCTGAGCATTAAACATACCCAGGAAACAAGATTCTTATTTAGTCCTAAAACTTACATCACATCTATGAATCTGAGAGGGGATCCAGACTCCCTCTGAAAAGTAACTGTATCGATATTGGTCGCGATATACCTTCAATCATCTCCAAACTCTATGTTCTGCTTGAGGTATTTCTCCTCCAAGTCACTGAAGAGATCTCTATTCCTCGTTATATGGAATGAGGCACCACTGTCTAGATACCACATGCTTCCCATTACATTGCTTTCCATGCATGTAATAAGAGTGAAATCAAGCTCGAATTATGAAGCTAGAGGTTCACCTGCTGCTACTATTGCAGGCTCCTTCTTGATTTCCTTCTTCTATGGACATTTCATGGCATAGTACCCAAACTCATAATAGTGAAAGCACTTGATGTTGGACGAGTCTTTCTTCTTTCCCTCCTCACCTTGGCACTTTTTTACCTTGGATTTCTTTTCTTTGTTGACTAATGAAAAATCATCTTCCACTTCTTTGGATGAGGTCCCATCTTTGGTGTTTTGCCTTATCTCTTCTTGCACAAAGTCAGGCCACAAACGCTCCCACTCTGGTATCTTCTCCCTCCCATTTACCAAATCTTGGTAGTTGTGCGAGCTCTTGGGAAGGCCTAGAAGTGTTAGGATGACCAGATCATCTTCAACAACTATAACACCAACAATTCCAATATCATTCTGACATTGGGTGAACTTGGTCAAGTACTTTGGTATTGCCCTTCTCCATTTTGGTTTTCCTAAGCTTGTCCTTCAATGCCAACTTCCTATGGTCACTGTTGTTCTGAAACAAGTTTTTCAAGGATTTCCACATTGCATATGGAGTCTCCTTCTTGTGGAGGTTCAAGAAATATTATCTCAAACTCCTTCTAGTATGATCCTTCTCGCCTTTGCAACAAACTTCTTCCACTCTACTAGATCTTGAGAATATGTTGTTGGAAGCTTAGGAATATCAGTGTCTATGAATTCCTTCATCTTGTTATCTTCCAACACTACCTCCATCCTGTCCTTCCAATCAATATACTTCAAACTACCCTCAAGGGCATATTTGAGTCTTAATCCGTAGAATGACATCATGTTGTCTCTAAAGAATTATACTACAAATTCGATTCACCTGCAAAAGAAAAACTCATATTCTCTTCTTCTAGAGTGATTTCTTCTCTTATACCATATAGAAATTCCTTGTAGATTCAAACGGTTAATTGTAATTTACTAAAACAATAGACTTGAATCTACTCTACTCATCAGCGGAAATAATTAAACAGTAGCGAAATCACGAAGCATACAAGAGAAATAATTCAATCAACACATTACACAATTATTTCCTAGGGAAAGCCACAGCTAAAAACCCCTGCTATCTATATATTGAATTAGTCAGAAAATATGAGAAGATTACAATGCTTTTCCCAAACCTGAGCAACCTTTGCACTATCTCTATCTGTCTCACTGCTTCCTAGACAAGTCTAGGCCAATACTTAACCAAATTTCTACTTCCCAAGTCCCTATTTCTTTGCATAGTTTCCTTGGAAATTGTCCCCCTATTAATTAGGGAAATTCCTCATTAGGAATTGCACAATCCTCATAGGCCTTCCTCTGACAGCATGCACCACTTGTACAATTTGAATGATTATACAACTAATAGTACATTTTCCCTGAACTCCAATCTCAACTGAGTAACTCTCAAATTTGGCATGAAAGAGTTATTTATGAGTGAATCATCAATTGACTGGTTGAACACATGAAGCAGCACTCCACTGTCTGACCTCCTACTAGTTCCTCCATCAGTTGGAACTAATTTAACTGACTTTAACTCAATTAAATTGAATTAATTAATTACAACTCAAAATAAACTCAACCAGGGCTCATATAATGTAGGATACACTCTACGTTATTGACCCTCAAATCGAATTAACTAAGTCAATTTAGCTTAGTTAACTCTTACAAGTTGTCTTGTGATGTGGAATTACAATTGTTGTTGTTGTTGTTGTGTGTGTTATATTATTTCCACGATTAGCCCCACATGCAATGTCGGGGGGGGAAACCAACCCCCTTTCATTGCATTGGGCATAGCGAGGAGGTCATAGGAGGGTTTGAGGGGGGCAGTGGCCCCCCTCCATGGGGTTTGGGTAGCGCCCCGGGAATTTTTTTTTGGACCCTATATTAAGTGGGAAAACCTACCTATGGTTTTCTGCCCATGGTATCTTGTAGATTCGGTCAATGGATTCTGTTTTTTAAGAATTCGTTTGCAAGTAATTTCTATACAAGGCTAAAACCTACATTTCGTATCATAGTTGTTTCGACTTCAAGGGGACGCCTTTGCTGCTGAGGGGTTTTTCTTAGGCCTATGGTAGACCCTGTTCAATGGGAGATCTACAGGATCAGTTCTTGTGGTGAAAAAAGATGGAGAGCAATGGAAAGATAGAGATCGAGAAAGTTAATGGTCAGATTTTTGAGTTGTGGAAAATCAAGATGGAGGATCTTTTAGTGGATAAAGATCAGTGGATCATTGTAGATCCAAGTACTAAACCAATGAAAATGTCTGATGAAGACTAAAAGAAGTTGGATAGGAAAGAAAAGAGAAAAATATGGATGTGTATCTCAGATTCAGTATTCTTGAATGTATCAAGGGAATCTTCGATGAAGGATTTGTGGGACAAGTTAGGGACTTTGTACCAATCTAAGTCTCTGGTGAATAAACAGTTCCTACGGAAAAACTTGTATAACCTGAGGATGAAGGATGGAGACTCAATGATAGAGCATCTGAACGCCTTTCATACTATGGTAAGCTAGTTGCTCTATGTTGATATTAAAATATTAGATGAAGATAAGTGCATCAGTTTTTTTTTTTCTCTACCAGATTCGTGGGATAGTCTGGTTGTTGCAATAGGTAGCAATATAACTATCTTGCAGTTTTCATCCTTGTTTTTGGAGGAGATGAGACACAAAAATATGGAGGGATGGAATCGTAATGCCTTATCTATACGACGACGGTCCCAGAACAAAAACAAAAATAAATCCTCGAGTGGAGGGAGATCTAAATCTCTAGGAAAACCTGTAAGGGTGTTCTGGAAATGTGTAAAGGAAGGGAACTTCAAAAAGGATTGTATATTTAAATCTCCTGAGAAAGGAAATGGATCTAATGATGCTCCTTCTACAAAGGCGAAAACCGCCTCAGATGAAGGTGGGGATGTGTACTTGGCTTATTCTTCAAGTACACATGTACATCATGAGGTATGGGTAATTGACTCAGGTGCATCCTTTCACTTCACTCCCCATAGGGAGTGGTTCTATGAGTATGAGAAATATGATGGTGGTGATGTCTTCCTAGGGGATGGAATGAATGATAGAATCATCAGACACGGAAAATTCAAGCTGAAGTTGCAAGGTGGAAGGATTAGAATATTTCTGGGTGTTATACATATTCCTGCATTGGCTAGAAATCTAACTTTTGTAAGAAAGATGGATGATGCATGTGTAAAGATAGTGTTCGAGAAAGATACCTGCAAGATGGTTCAGGGAGCACTGATATTGATGTGGGGAGTTCAGATTGGAACTTTGTATAAGCTTCTGGGTAGTATGGTTATTGATGGGTGCAACAGTTCTGTGGTTCTTGAAATTGGAGCAGAAAATCTAATGATCTCTGGAGAAAAGACCATGTTATGGCATCAAAGGCTTGGACATATTGGATAGAGGGGTCTTCTAATACTTCATGGTAATGGTATGGTAGAAGGCATGTCTAATTTCTCTCTGGATTTCTATTTCTATGAACATTTTGTATATGGGAAGCAGAATCGAGTGAGTTTCGCCTCTGGTGCTAAGAGGGCGAAAGGGATATTAGAGGTTGTGCACAGTGATGTGTTTGGACCTGTGTCGATTCCATCACTAGGTAAATTTTTGTACTACATATAATTTATAGATGACTTCTCAAGGGATACATGGATATATTTCCTTAGGAAGAAATCTGAAGTCTTTGACAGGTTTCAAGAATTTAAGGCTCTGATGGAAAACCAGACAAAGAAGATTTAAAAGTGCAAAGGACAAATAATGGTGGAGAGTTATGGAAGAAGGAATTTGAAGAGTTCTGGAAGAAGTGTGGTATAGCACGACAAAAGACTACTCCATACACACCTCGGTAAAATGGAGTTGCAGAAAGAATGAATGGGACATTGATGATAAAGGCAAGAAGCATGCTCAGCGGTGTGAGGTTAGGACAAGAATTTTGGGCAGAGGCAGTGGAGACTAAATGTTACTTGGTCAATATATCACCTTCATGAGCATTGGAGGATAAGTCTCCACGTGAGGTATGGACTAGTAAGAAACTCTCTCTTTCGCATCTGAGGGTATTTGGTTGTGATGCATATGTACATGTTCCAAAGGAGAAAAGACCCAAGTTGGATAGTAAATCTGAAAGGTGCATCTTTATTAGGTATAAGGATGGTTTAAAAGGTTATAAGCTTCGAAACCTAGAAACAAGGAAGGTTGTGTACAACCAAGATGTGGTATTTAGAGAGGTAAAAGATATTATTAAACATGAAGTCCTACCAAAAGAACTTGAGAAGATAGAGTTTGAAGCTAAAGGAAGAAGAATCAGACTCTACAGCAGAAGAGGAATCAGAAGATGAAGAGCCACAAACTCCATCTATGAGAAGATCAATTCGAGAAAGAAGACAGCCAGAAAGCTATAGTCCATATGCTTTCTATTCAAATTTTGCTTTATATATTACTAATGATGGTCCTAGAACTCTCAGGGAGGCAGTAGATTCAGAGGATGGAAAACTTTGGAAAGAGGCCATGTTTGATGAAATGGCATCTTTGAAAAAAATGAGGCTTGGGATTTGGTGGAGTTGTCCGCTGGAAGGAAACCCATTTGAAAAAAATGGGTGTTTAAGAAAAAGATGAATGCAGAAGGTAAGGTGGAAAAATACAAAGCTCGGTTGGTAACAAAAGGTTATTCCCAAGTGCATGGAATTGATTTTTGTGATATTTCTTCCCCTGTTTCCAAGGTAGCTTCCATTAGATTAATTTTATCTATTGTTGCTACTTTTGATTTTGAAGTAGAACAGATGGATGTGAAGACAACATTTCTTCACAGGGATTTGGAAGAAGAGATCTACATGAAGCAACCTGAAGGCTTTGCGGTGAAGGGTAAGAAAGAACTAGTATGCATGTTAAAAAATTATTTGTATGGGTTAAAACAGTCACCAAGGATGTGGTATCAGAAATTTGATACATTTATATGGGGACTTGACTTCACCAGAAGAAAAGCGGATCATTGTGTGTATTTTAAATTAATTGGTGCCCGTGTTATTTATATGGTCTTGTATGTGGATGATATGTCGTTGATTGGAAATGACAAAGAAATTATCCAGGAATTGAAGACCCAATTGTCCTCCAAATTAGACATGAAAGATCTTGGTGCTGCAAACTATATGTTAGGCATGGAAATTAAACAAGATCGGGAAAAGAGGAAGCTCTAGTTAAACCAAAGGAAGTATGTCGATACAATGTTGCAGAGGTTTAATATGTAGGATAGTAAGCCGGTGAAGCTTCTTATTCCTGTAGGTGTAAATTTTTATGTTGAACAATGTTCCAAGACATAAGAAGAGGAAGAGGACATGTCTCGTGTTCCATACGTAAGTGCAGTCAATAGCCTGATGTATGCAATGTTTGTATTAGACCAAACATTACACATGCAGTGGGAGTATTGAGTAGGTTTATGTCAAAACCAAGAAATGAGCATTGGACAATAGTAAAGTGGGTTTTTTCAAGTATTTGCGTGGAACTAGTGATTATGGAAAGTGCTACCAAGGAAGACCATGATTGGATAGAGTTTTGGACATTCGTGGCTTTGTTGATGAAGACTGGGCTGGAGATCTAGATAAAAGAATATCTACAAGCAAGTATGTGTTTAACCTATTTGGAGGTGCAGTCAGTTCGATGAGTAAGAGACAATATGTAGTGTCACTTTCAACTATAGAGGTAGAATACATGGCAAACACTCATGCAAGCAAGGAAGAAATTTGGTTGTAGTGATTGTGTTCAAGTATGGGGCTAGTACAACAAGCTATAAGGATAGACTATGACATCCAAAGTGCAATTTTCTTGGAAAAGAAACTTACTTATCATTCAAAGACAAAGCACATTGATGTTTAGTATCACTTTGTGAGGGATAAGGATAAAAAGATGTTGGTAAAGGTGGACACTTTGAAGAATACTACTGATACATTGACAAAGTCTATGAGCACTGAGAATTTTTCTTGGTGTAAAGAAGCGATGGGTGTTGAAGGGCTAGACCAATGACTAAGCTCTCATGTGACCCCCTATGTGGAAATAAAACAACAAGTGGGAGAATGTTGGGTGTGTGTTATATTATTTCCACAACTATCCCCATGCGCGATGTCGGGGGGTTAGAGGGGGGGCGGTTAGCCCCTCCTTCATTATGCCAGGCACAGTGGGGGGGTCTCTGGAGGGGGGGGGGGGGGGGGAGCAGCCCCCCGTGTCGGGGGGTTTGAGCGGGGTGGTAGCCCCCCTCCACAAAGTTCGGGGCATCGCCACATGATTTTTTTTTTTGGACCCTATATTAGATGGGTGGACCTACCTATGGTTTTGTGCATGGGGTTTGTACATGGTTTTGGGCTTGATGGTTTTCCGCCCATGGTATCTTGTAGATCTGGTTAAGGGAACTACGGTTATGTTCTAATACAGGGTTAATGGATTGAGGTTTATGAATGCTTCGACATGTATATATATGTATTGTAACATTGAAAGGAATAATAATGAAAAATCAATATTGTAGTCCCAATTTTGGGATCCAGGGGAAAATATTTGTGCATATATGTTTTATGTTTTATGTTTTATGCTCTCACCATTGTTTATTTTCTATCTTTTAAGAATTAGTTTGTAGATAATTTTTGTACAGGGTTAAAACCTACATTTTTATCCTAATTTAATTCAAGTACAAAATTAAATTAGGATTTTCTTGGTTCCATTTTCAACATTTCTTGTTGCCATTTTCAATAGTTTCAACAAACAGTGTACTTATACTGGATAATGAAAATTGTGGCAAAAACAATGATGGCTTCCTTAGTTGGTTTATCTATGGATGCTTCAGACTTACAAGAAAGTCACAGGGAATTTCAACACATCCAACATTAGATTCAACTTCAAAATGTGTGCCTCAACCGCATAGAGAAACACATCCCGTGCCTCCCTCAAGCTAAACTTTTAGGCTCCAACGCTAAAGATCTGACACCCATAGACTCATCTAATGATTAATATGATAATATGCACGTTTCTTTTAAAATTTTGAGATGTAAACATGATATCTCTACATATTTTGATGTTTAGGTATATAGTTCATAGGAAAATCAAAGACAATCAGACGTATATAGCGATGCTAGACAATCTCAGACTTTTTAAGTTTTGGATAGCTTATAATGCAGTTAGATGGCTAATAGACCTAGTTTCCCAATTGGCAAGTTCATGCCATCTGATCCTGATGGATCTGGATGTAAAACTTGCCTATTGATGTTTAAGAGAATGAAATAGAAAGAGACTGCCAAGCTTACAAAAAAAAAAAAATTAATAAATAAAAAATTAATAATATTGAGATTTTTTTTTTAATAAATATTCATTAATTGTTAGACTAATAGTTGTATTAATTTAACTGTTAATGTGGACCAACTTTGGGAACCCTCTATCTCCTAAGAAATCAATGAGTTGTTGAGGGAAAATGTGGGCCACGCCACTCCCAGACCAAGTATCAACACCAACCTACACTCTGCACCCTAGCCAACCTTCTAGGCTAAACCATTTTCAATGAGATCAAAATATTTTAGGACCACCCTCCAAATAGATGAGATATTCATCCTGGGCTTGTCTGGCTTTCTAATCCATTCCTCTAGTGAACAAGGGGACACATATTTATAGGTAATAACTAAAGCCCACAGACTATATCTAGAGAGAAATATCCATTCACACTTAGCTTCCAAAGCCTTTGAAAACAAAAATATGTTTTTAAGTCCGCAACCGCCCAAAGGTTTTGGAACAACAAGCTTTTTCCACTTGACCTAGGGAAAGGTCCCCTTTTCATGATGGTCGAACCAAGTTGGCTTCCCGGACATATTTTTCCAATATTAGGTGACCTACATGAGAGAGTCACTTGAAGCTCCAATTTTTCATCCTTTTCTCAATTATGGAAAGGAGTCATAGCCAGTTTATCTTACAGTAACTATTTGGCTTTGATTTGAAACACAAATACTTAAGATCTTTCTTAAGAAGCATAACTTCAAAGGTGATATGCCACGAAATAAGTCTCACCTCCCCCTTTTGTAGATTGTGATGGGAGAAGTTTTATTTCCTATTTTTTATGGACATTCCAGTGGCTCTACCAAAGGGATTTATAATTTCCTCCAACTTGGTCACCTCTCTAATGGAACCAGTATAAAAGATCAGGATGTCATCCAAAAATAATAGATGAGTCAATGATAAATCACATGCAATGAGGGTACCCTAGGAAACTCCACTTTGTTTTGCATCAACCAAAAAGACAATTAACACCCTTAGCTACTAATAGGAAAGGTGGAGAAGGGTGAGGAGAAATGCCTCTAATTTCCCTGTAAAGCCAGACAGTAGAGAAGTGTTTTCTCTGGACTCCCTTAGTGGTGTGGGTGAGGATTGTGTCCTTCGATTATTAGAGGGAGAACCTTTGAAATCTTCTTGCTATTGGATTTATAGTGGGTTTTGTATTCCCCTAGTGGGTGGAGCCACTGTGTTTTTATTTAAACGGTGGATATTTACTCTTTGGATTTCCTTCACATTTCTTAGGGTGGAGGAAGTTGACCTCTGGATTCCCTGTGTTTTATTTAACTGTCAATTGGTTGGTGGGTGGAGGAAGGAGATCCTTTGGAGTCCCTGTTTCATCTTATAGTTGGTGTTTTTAATCCCTGAAGCAAGCCCCTCAATCTATGGAATCTGGCTCAAGGGTGACAATTGCAAGTAGACTTGGTTGTAGTTGTCTAAAGTTAGGTGGAAAGTCCTTGTCCCGAACTCAATTGCCCACGTTTCTGCTTAAAAATCTAAGATAAGTATTTATTCCTGTAAATATGTGTTATGAATTATGTGAGTACATATGTGCCTTAATCAGTGCATTGGAATGCATTTGTGATCGTATAATGGTTAAATCAAATCAGTATGGAGATGCTTGGATTACACATGGATTTTTGATATAAATTAAAAGAGTGAACTATTATGTACTAGACCTCTCGTCTATGGCTTTGATCTAATCCATTGTTGTAGGAACTTATATGTATGTATGTATATGTATATGTATATGTATATGTATATGTATATGTATATGTATATGTATATGTATATATATATATATATTGTCATCAACAATGAAGGCACTGGGAGTACGTATTCACACACTAGTACGAGTAGCATTGGTGAGGTATTCATCCTTCATTAATTGAGAAATGCCTAACATGGTCAATGATCTGAACTTATGGTAACTTGGACCAATGTCTATGGGAGAAAAACCCATGATAATTAACTACATCGAGCCCTTAGTGGCTTTACGAAGTTCCACTTCAACTACTAACAGGTGGGTTATTTAGACCATCACACCCATGGATCTTATGAGCAAGGTGTCGTGGGCCATTGGTGGGCACCGGAATGGTGGAACTACGTCATGGCATGGCAAGAATCAACAAGGCAGGGTAAAACCGACAACAAGGTTGAAAAAACCCAATACCACTTCTGGCACCCTCCTTTGATCATTTTCGAAATAAGATGGGAGGGTCTTGAAATGATTGCAGGCCATTGATATGGTGATTCATGGTATTCCTTTATCACTCATTCTGAGGGGTCACCTCTTATCGTCCGTGTAGTTCACCCTGTCGAAACTATTTCTAATAGCCACACCATTCAGATGTGCAGAGATCCACCAGAGACATGCACTCTTTTTATGTGGTGTTGGGTGGGGTCATGGATCGATGACAGAGGATCACTGCCAGTGATATAACAGTGTGTGCACCCCCTGGGTGACGTCAGCGGGAAGGGGAGCCCTTGCGCACACCATTAATCTACATTTCATTATCGATGATGGAGATCTCGTTGCATCCCCCACCCCCCTTGTGACATCAACACGGGTATGAACCCCCATGCAAATCGTTAATCCACCATGGCCAATCATAATCGTTAGATTTGTTAGTCGATGGTGGGGTTCGCAGAGCGGAGTAATGATGTGGCCAATTATTATTGGGGCTATGGGGTTAGTAGAAGGTGCGGTCCACGGAGTAGAGTAATGTGGCTAATTACTATTGGTGTTATGGGGCTAATGGAAGGCAGGGAACGCCAACGCGACGTGGCTTAAAGTTATAGGTGTAGGGGGAATCAAATTAAATGGCGGAGCCCATTTCATGTGGCAATATAGAGTAAGATTGGCCAAGGTTTGTATATATATATATGTGTGTGTGTGTGTGTGTGTGTGTAAATGTTCATATATATATATATATGTGTGTGTGTGTGTGTGTGTGTGTGTATATATGACAAAAAAAAATATAAAATGGTTTAATTAAAGGTGTATTATTATCACATTCCTCTAACAGCTACAAGAGGAATTGGATTAGAGAGACAACCATCCCACGATGGAAGTAAAGAGGGGTGGGTTGTCACAGGTGGTATCAAAGCATGGTTCAACACTTGGATTGAATGGACTCTATCATGAGCAAGTGAGGACAAAGATATCCTCATGGAAAAAGGTCACTAATTTTTTGAGAAATTTCCTAGAAAAAGTGTTTGGGTGTTAAAATTTTGTCTAAATAAATTAATAACAGACCTATTAGCATTTTTCACTTTGTGATATATTAAAATTTGAAGAAAATTAAACATTTGGTATGACTGAATAAATTAACCATTGTAATAAATTATGAGTTCTGCAGGCCTATATATTACATTTAGTAAATTGTTGTTTTGCTATAATTATGTGTTAATATGGTTATTTTGTTGCAGGAAGGTTGTTATGGCAGATTTGTAAGGGTAGGACTATGCGTTTAATTGGTTTTTTATATGATTGATGATGCACTAACATTTTTATATGGATTGAATTGTAATTGATGCATATGAACTATTTAATCTCATGAGAAGGTTAATGTGGTTTTTTTGTCATGGCATGATCACCATGGACGTCTCGTGAGTGTTGAGTCTTGAAAATGTCATTCATTTGCATTATACTTTCACTATTATGTCCATTATATCACCTCCATTTCACCTCCATTTCACTACTATGTCACCACATTCATCCCACTTTCATTATCATTGGGCCACCTTTATGTTTTTCCAATCTTTATTATTTCTAAGCCTTTTAAGTGAATTTGTGGTTAAACATTAGAAAATAATGTGCATATGCTTATACCTAACAAATGGGTTGAGATTGTTGACATGTGTAGGTTGAAAGGAGGCTTCTAGAAGACCCTTATGTGGCACTCTAAGGCCAAATTCGAATTTGGTTGGAAAGAATCATGGGATCATGAGGATATGTGTCACATCTCCTAATTGTATTGTAACTCTAAAAAGACATGTGTCTTATCAGTTCCTATTTTGATTAGGACTCTAGAGGTAGAGGGAGAGATTCATGGACTCTCATTAGTGAGATGGCTCTCATCTTTTTGTATAAATAGGAGATCTCTCTCCTTCATTTGCTAGTCTTTTCTTTTAGTCTTTTCTTAGTCCTTTTAGCTTGTTAGTCCCATGGCTTTTGAAAGCTTTGGAGAGCTTTGTTGTACTTTGCACTTTTGAAGAAATTGAATAAAGCTTTGATGTTCTCAACATGGAAGGAGATGTGAAGTAGATGTCATGGAGCATATTAGGATGTAAGTAGAGTAGATTTCATTTTGTAAATATTGCTTTGTAGAATGTAAGGTAGATTAGATTTTCATTCATGCAATTTTAATTCATGCAAGTGTGTTTAATTTTGCTTTGATTTCATGACTAATGGCATATGTGATCATCTTGTCTATGTTGCTGACCTTTATTTTTCTAGTTTGATTTGCATTAGTATCATTTCTTTAACTTGCACTTTACTTTCTGTTCTTAGATATCAAGTTGTTCATCTATTGATGGTTCTTTTTCCATAATCAAATAACTTTATTGGAGCCAAAATATCACTTAGTACAGCTTGGTTTAGTTTTCTTTAAGACTCACATTGCTGACTTGTTCATAACTGTTATCACATGATAAATCTAGCTGAAAGGCAAAAAGGTTAAGAAAAGGTTAAAGTAGTGTGATTTGTCTCCTTTATGTAGTGTCACTTAGATTTCACATTTCATTTTCATTTTAAATCAGCAGCATAGATACTGGGCCGATGTCATTAGTTCTTTATTTGATGTCTTTATTTTCCTTTAAGTATTTGATTTCATAGGTGGTAGGGGGCCCCTGCCTTGTATAGTTGTCACTTTAATTTCTTGTATTTCTTTTTCTGATTTTCATGTATATTAATGTACAGTTTGAATTACTGCATTTTATTTTCTTTTTAACATGTATATTATTGTACATAAATTGCTTTCAAGTTGATTGTAGATTAGTGATGCACATAGCCTTTTAATGAACTAATGACGTGATAGAATCATCTTGTCCTTTTGCTGAAGCAGCAAGGATACTGGGTCTCATAGTCATTCTCTCATTATTTGATTATTGCATTTTATTTCGATTGAACTAGTTGCATTACACACTTTAGAAAAGCAACAAGAACAAAACCCCAAAAACAACATAAACTATAAAACAACGAAGTAAGAGAAAGGTTAACTAAGCACATATAGTGCACCACACTTCATCAGTTTACGATCCCCGGATTGATAATTTATATAGAGCAATTTAAGACGTTAAATTGACTAGACAGTGAGTATAAAATTCATGGCCATAACTATGTTTATTTACTTATTTATTTGAATTATCTAACAGTGTGTGTGATTGAAAACACATCAAAAGCATCCTGAGATAGAGATAACGTAGAAATGGTGATTGGAATGGTGCAGTATATTTCATATTAGTCACAACGTGGAAGTAAATGGATCAGGGTCCTTGAAGAAGAAATATCAATTGACCAAAGGGGGGGAGGGGGGTAATCACTCTCCATATTGGATGGACACTTTGAGGATCCTAAGGGTTGAATTCAGAAGTTTCAAAGTAGATAATGAGAGGTTGGTAACAACTCAAGAAAGGAATACTGAGATAAATGCAGTTATCCTACAAAGTCTCTCGAATTTGCAGAGGCATAGGAAATTTGAGATGAGGGCCAGTCATAGAGATAGGAAGAGCCATCGAGAGTTGAAAGAGAACACTAACGGGGCAGATGGTTGTAGATACAAAAGGAGGCACATACAAGGGAGTGAGGATATTGTGGCAAGAGATGTACCCTTGAGCACCCCAAGAGGAGGGACCAACACACATGTGCATCATTCTAGCAAACCATCTAGTTCTGCTGCCAGGAGGCACCACCATCATTCTCACCATTATCATCATCATCATTCAGGAATCAAGGGAAAGGATTACATGCCTAAGGATTTTTAGAAATCCAAGCCACAAACATTTGATGGGGATACGAAGAAATCAAAGGATGCAGAAGCTTGGTTGCTTGGCATGAAGAAGATTTTCAAAATTCATGACTATTCTAAGAATATGAAAGCCATAATTTCCACCTAGAGATTAAAAGGGAAGGAATACATATGGTGGGAAGGTTTGAAGAATGTTAGAGGCATTGTTGAGAAGGAGCTGATTTGGGATGAATTTGAAAAAGTCTTCAAAGAGAAATACATGTTTGAACACTATTATGATAACAAAGCAAAAGAGTTCTATGAACTCAAGATGGGGAAACTATCAGATGATGAATATGTCACCAAGTGCCTAGAATTATTGAGGTATGTTCCATATCTCAAGGATGATAAAGCCAAGATTCAAAGGTTTATTATTGGCCTTCCTATGGAATTCAGAGATGAAATTGAGTTGTTGGAGCCTCATATTTTGAAGGAAGCTATCAAGAAGATGAAACATTGTTATGAGCATGCATAACGCAGACCAAAGATAAAAGGTGACTGGAAGGCAAGGAACAATGTTAGGATCAAGAGGGGTTGACCCAAGAAGCATTTAGAGAAAAAGGAGGGTAAGAAACCATTACCTGTGAACCAATTTTAGCAAAAGACTAACACTGTCGTTAAGAAAAATTTGTAGTAGTCAACACCAGAAAAACCCAAGTTTGAAGAACGAGAACCACTAAAATGTTGGACATGTGGTGAAAACCATAGAAAAAGGGACAGTCCACATTAGCATAATGTTGGAAAAAGGATTTACAGTGCCCAAGAAGCTCGCACAGTGGGTGAGGTAGATTGGAGTATGCCTAAAATTTATGCAGAAGTGGACAACCGCTAGGAAGACCACCAGACATCCATCATTGAGATGGAAGGTAATTTGAATGATCAAATTATTTCCATTTTAATTGATTCAAGTTCTAATTATAGTTATTTCATCCCAGAGCTTGTTGACAAATGTAATCTAGTCAATGAAATGCATGAAGAACCATGGTTGGTTAAGTTAGAAATCAAAACAAATAGGAAGACCAGTCATTGGGTAAGGTCGTGTGCATTGGAACTCAATGGCATGCCCATAACAACACACTTGAATTTATTTTCATTATGTGCATACAACATATTATTTGGCATGGACTGGTTGTACATGCACAAGTCTAAGGTGGGATTTTTTGAAAAGGAGATTGAGTGCTTAGATGAGCAGGGAGAAAGAAGAGTTTTGAAGGGAAAAAGAAAGCTTGCATCAGTAAGACTAATCAATGTTATGCAAGCTAAGTACAATAGCAGAAACATGTGTACATTGTTTGTAGTACTAATTTCTAGTGATGAGAAAGTTAACAATGATATTTTGAATGAGGAGATGGAACTGCTGATAATGTACCATGTTTTGTAGCAATATGCATATGTATTTCTAGTGGAGGTTCTTAGATTACCTCCTCAGAGAGAAGAGATTTCTCTATTGAGCTAGTACCCAGATAAACACCAACATCCAAAGCACCATACAGGACACGTAACCCTGAGTTGGTGGAGTTGAAATTGCAACTAAAGGAGATGTTGGACACATAAGGCCAAGTGTGTCTCCATGGGGAGCACTTGTATTTTTTGTAAAGAAGGATGGAACCCTTATATTATACATTGATTACAGGCAATTAAATAAGGTGACCATCAATAACAAGTACCCATTGCCGAGGATATATGATATCTTTGATCAATTAATAGGAGCAACAATCTTCTCCAAGATCGACTTGAGGTTAAGATGGCATAAGTAAGAATCAAGGAGTGTAACCCACCACCTCCCACATTTACCCAATTTCACCGGTTCGCCCGAGGTAAACATGAGCTGAGGGTCACTATGATAAGACTCAAGTTGCTAAATGACCATAAGGAAATGGATTTGATAACTTAAGACCTTACTGAATTCCCTCAAGTGCTATGCAACCTTCATGAGTCACCCAACACCTCCAAGTGCCCAACGCCTGAGATAACTCTCTTTTTCATTGTACTAGAGCCCTCCTTACTCCCTTTCCAAGGCATGCAAATGACTGTAGCCGTCCATTCGCATTGATAATCCTACCTCCATGTGACTGTGGACTTTTCTAGTCATTTCTATGCCAACAATCTTGAATTTCGAGCCACTTTTTCAGGGCCAAGACTCAAGCCTCTTCCCAAAACTCAGTCAAACTTCCAAAGACGAAAAATTACATAGAAATAAATCCTATGAACCAAACATGAACTAGGACTCGACCTGACCTCTCCTAACCGGGATTGACATTCTATCAAACACATGGTGAGCATGTGACCTACAAGTCATGAATGAAAATATGAACATAATGATCTAAAAACTTATCTAAGGAATAACAAGAAGGAACAATGCATTCTCACAATAGTTGTAAAACACCAATTAGGTCTTGCATTCATTATCTAGACATTCATTAATATAAATGTGTTAAGATGCATACTTAGATTTGTCAATTAACCATTCTTATAACCAACATATAACCAGATAAATAACAACGAGAGAACAACCATTAAAGCCAGATAATGACAAGTACATTTACTCATCAAAAGTAAGAGGAACTTAGCTCTTATTAACCATATGCAAAGCCAATCAAGTCAAGGACTTCCACGTACCACCCGACCATAGATTGGGTTGAACCAAATCTTTATTTTAGCCAATCACCCCCATGCCATATTCCAAGCATGAATGTGGGATCTCATGGGATAAAACCATCCATAAACAACCAAGCGAATCCAGAGGTTAAATCACCTCCAGCCTCACCATACCATGTTCTCACCTAAACCAGTCCTGAGATCGCAAAAAGAAACCAAGCTACGATGCCCCAGAATTATTTCACCATCCCTTGAGGAATTTTCCTGCCTCCACCTACCTGTTGAGGGATTCCCGGAGAAAACCATCTCCACCCCCAACCCTTGGGATTTTCCTGAGACCACCTCACTCGGATCCAAAACCTTCTGGAAATCTATAGCTCAACCGAGAAAGAATCCCATCACACCATGGTTATCTGGAAATGGAAAGGCAAGGATGAAACCACTATCAAAAACCTGGAAAAATCCATTCCATCGACAAAAAAGAAACCAAAATACACACATGCATATGCCATGCATGCCAAAACTAGCTAGAAAACCATACATGCAATCTGTTACCTGCAAGTATTCCTGTTAAAGCTACTTTATCCAACCTTTCCTTGCTTTCCTTTGCTTTCCTTTTCCTTCCTTTGCTTTACTTGTCCTTCCTTTCCTTTTCTTGCTATTCTTTTCCTTGCTTTATCTCCTTCTCTTCTTGGTGCTTTTCTCTTCTCGAAGACTAACTCCAAAATGTTAGCTTTTGGTAGCATCGGAAGTTCTCTAGCCTTGAAAATTGGTGGAGAGGCTAAGGAACATGAGTTCTAAAGAACCCATAAACTGTTTGGTGAAATTCCACCCAGATTGTATTTTATTAAAATAATTAATATTTTTAATGGGGTTCCCAAGTCTAAACTTAGGAAAATCAAAATATTAATGGGTATTAATCAAAATATGGGTGAGATTGATCTAGAAGGTGGATCAAGTCATTTTTTAATCTTAGTTGTTGATTAGAGACTTAATCTCAGTCGTTGAAGACTCAACAGGAAAAGTATAAAATGGAGGTTTGGGGTTCAATTGGAAACACACACAGAGATAAGGAATTGATCAAGAATTTGATTAATAGGGCAGGATTTGCTAAGGATTTTGAACCAAGTGATCATTCTGTAGCAGAGGGGTAGTGAGAATCTGGGAGAAGGATTTTCCAGAGAATACAGACAGAGAGGTGGAGAGAGCCAGTAGAGCATAAAAGTTGTATGTCACGCAAAAGCCAGAACAACCAGGAAAGTTGATGCGGAGGGTAGAAGTCGGAACTGTCGAGAACAACCAGAACTGCTGGGAAAGCTAACGTAAAGGGAAGAAGATGGAACTATCGTAATTGTTAGGAACTATCAAAACAGCCAGGAGAGCTGACACAGAGCCATCGTAGTAGCCAAAAGAGCTAACGCAGAAAACTCGCTAGTCACAGAGAATCCCAAACTGTCGGAACTACTGGGAACTGCCGGAACAACTGGGAGAGATGATGCTAAGGGTAGAGAAGGTGATGCAAAGCCAATACAGAAATAGTTGGGGTTAGCCAGTCTTGTGTCGGGCCAACCAAAATTTTGTCGGGAGAAGTGAGGTAAAACTCACTCAGATTTTTAGCCAATAATTTTCTCTGTAAAGGATTTCTAGATGAGCATCCTAGATTTGTATTCAAATATTTCTCTTGCATAATAATAAACCCTCAGAGTTGCTGCATCAGTTTTCCCCCATTGGGTTTTTCTGGGGACTATTATGTCCAAAAATAAGTGTCTTATGTATCTTGTTATTTGCTTTGTTTTCTATTTCATGAGATCAAATATTTAATTAGTGTAGGTTGCAGAAGTAATTTGTTTTAGTATTTAGAAGAATAAATTGGTTAATGTATATTAAAAATCAAGTACGTGAAGTAGATTCAGATTTGCTGCAGTAGGGGTTCATTCACAGTGTAGGATTTTTCACATGGTATCTTAGCGTTGATTTTGAAATAAGAAGAGCATATCCAGTGATGAGAAGTGAGGCTGAAAGTTGCACTTGGAAGAAATTTGAATCCCCTTGAAGAGATTGCATAGTCCTTACAGGGAAGCATATCCAAGGAAATCTCTCTCTGAGTGAGATGACTGAGAGGTACGATTTCTAGTTCATGAGTTTGCAGAGGCAGAGGGAGTGACACAGAGCCTTAGTGCAATGCTTGAAGGGCACAGTTTCTGTCGGGGTACAAATCTGTCAGAAAAGAGTGAAGACACATAGAAGGGGAATTTTCTCCTCAGAGGACTTCCAACCAAGGATTCTGAATCCTCACTTTCTAAATAGAAGCGAAGAGGGGTCGATCTACAAGCTCCAGCAAGGAGTGCGTAGGTAGGTCTAGTGTTATGCAGAGGAGAGAGGAGTTCATTCGACATTTGGTAGAGATGGAAGCCACATCTCCAGGAGGGAGGTAGGGAGATTTAGAGTTGTAGTTTGAAAAAGCTACATATGGGAAAGATCCTTGAGGAGTCTACCTCTTGGATCAATTCCTTGTTATAGAAGCCCAAGATTCAGCAATAGAAAGATGGACTTAGTGTCAAATGATGCAGTGGATTGTTTTGAGGACAGATGTAGTAGCGTGGGACTAGAGACTGATCAATGCAAAGCAAGGTTGGTAGCAATGCATTTGGCACAGTGCAGGAGTCATCAGTAGCGTAGAAGATTCAGAGGGTCAGAATCAACAGCAGTCAGATTCCAACATTCATTGTATTATGTTTAACACAGTTAAGTTCAATTAATTTTGGATGTTTCTCAGTTGCTTCTCTCATCAACTAAGTTGTAGTGCAGATGCAGTGTTAGCAGTGGCAATGCTAGCAGCATAGCAGATGCATCGTTTTAGAGGGAGGTGTAGTACAGATGCAGCAGTGGCAATGGTAATGCCATGGGAATCATTACAGTACCAGCAGCAGCACAGTGTTGGTGGCAGCAACAGTGCAGAAAGGAGGTGCCTTAGAAACATAACAACATGCATATGGACATTGTTGCTAGAGCACTTTCCTCGCTAAGAGCGAGTGTTAGTTTTTAGTAGCATTGGATGTGCTCTAGCCTTGAAAAATGGTGGAGAGACTAAGGCACATGAGTTCTAAAGAACTCATACACCATTTGGTGAAATTCCACCCGGATTATATTTTATTAAAATAATTAATATTTTTAATGGGGTTCCTAAGTTTAAACTTAGGAAAATTAAAATATTAATGGGTATTAATCAAAATATGGGTGAGTGTTGGACCTCAATTTTGGTCATTTTTGTCTGTCCTAAACCCATCCATTTACCATCATATTTCATCATATTTCACTTACATATGCTTCATTTCACTCCTATTTTGCATATTCAAGTAACTAAATTAAGTTTTTCAATTTTTAGAGATTTTTGTAAAAATTGGGTTTTAAGAGTAAATTTGGACTGCACTAAAAATTCTCGTAATAGATTTGTTAAAGTCATATGTTCAGGACACTTGGACGAGAGTTGAGCGCATATTTGGAAATTTTAGGAACCGTGGATGGATGAACACCTATTGGTTCAATCAAATTGAGCAAATATAGCCCTGGTCAACACTGGTCAAACTTGACCTATCATTCAGAAATCCTTATTAAAAAAGGGGGAAATATTATTTTTTGGGATTTTGCCTAATTTTGTGAACCAAACTTGATGAGTTCGACCTAGATGGATGGATTAGGATAGATGAATATTGTTAGAGCTATTGTAGCTAAGTTTGTTGATAATTTTCTTATTTAAACTGAGTTTATGAACCATTCATGTATGTAATTTGTATTCAAACTATTGGAAACCTTTTGATATTTTGAAGTATACTTTCTACTATTCTAAGTTGTTGTTCATGCTGTGGATATTTTCATAAGTTAGTTGTAGCTGAGAGTTCCTTAGGTGTACAAGGCAAGGTTGGAGGGCATCCATACCAAGCTAAGTACACTTTGATTACATTAGCATAATTTAAATTTCAGTATTTCGTATTTCATATTTATGCTTCGGTTATTTAGATGTGTGATGCTTTTTGTGTGATTTTGGGATGATGATAGTTTAAAATCAAATTTTCATGTGAAAGGACAAACAAGAATTTAAGTTAAATTCTCTTTCTATCAAGTTATGAATCATAGCTAAAATCATCCTTTTTGCATTTCTTGTATTATTTCTTGAATTTTAGTTTTATTTGATGCAATGGTAATGATATTGGAGTAGATATGTGAGGAAGGACAACCAGGTTCTCCTAAGTTAGGAGCCTCTTCTTTTGCTATATACACATTACAGACCACTGCTCTTTAGTTTCTCTTCTTGGGGACAGTACTGTGAGGAAGGACAACCAGGTTCTCCTAAGTTAGGAGCCCCTTCTCTTGCTTGTTGCATCTTGAACAAAAAACTTGTTAGCCTTTTAAAAACTTAGATTATATTTGTAATATGCACTTCCTTTAACTTTATAGTCTTTCCTTTCTAATTTGATTTCACTTGAAATCCATATATTTTGGACATGCTTCCAAGTCTACAAACCCGGATTGACAAGTAAAACATATGTGTTAGTTTACTTAGTAAATTGACCCAACATTTTGGTGATGTTTCTGGGTAAGCTTATTCAAATTTAATCAAAATATGAAGTTTTAAAAAAAAACTACATAAAAACAAAAACAAAAACAAAAATAAAAATAAAAAAATAAAATAAAATAAAAAATAGATAAGATTTTTCATTATGGTCATTTATGCCTAGAAAAAGAGATGAGAAATGTAGATACATAAAACACGACCCCCCAATTACTAAACCACTGGTAGAAGCAGGACTACCTCCATTTGAATTAACTACACCAATTTCTGAAAAAACTGACCTTGGAAGAGTTATAGGAAAAACAACGTTCAGGACAAAGATTAACTCTTGTTGAAAGATAAACCTTGTTAGCTTATGAAGTGAAGAGAAAATAGAAACGCATAGAAACATCTTCTAGAGGAAAAAAAAGAGAAAAAAAAACCAATTGATTAGCCTAGTCTTAAACAAATAGATCAACCTCTCTTTGAACAAATAAAACAAGTTGAATCTCAAATTGTTACTGAAACGTTTGAAACTACTGAAAAAGATATGGCAGAAGAAGGGCAAGGATCTACCATCCTCATTCTAGAACAAAGGTTACAATATGAAAAATAGCAAAAGCAATGGCAAAGAAGAAGGGAAGAAGAGGCAAGAAGAGAAGAAGAAAGAAAAAGAGAATAAGATGTCAAAAGAGAATATGATCATAACAGGAAACAAGATGTAGAAATAGACAATGATGAAGAAGCTACTTTTGGATTTCCAATTGTAGACACTAGAGAAATTCTAGGAGAAGAAGTAAAAATGAAGAATATTCTACCTTCAGTTTTACCAAATTTCTATGGAATGTCTTATGAAGATCCTGATTCATTCATGTTTGAATTTGATATCTTATGTAGAATTTATGGTTATACTGATGATACACATAAGCTCATATTTTTCCTGCTACTCTTAAAGAAACTGCCTTAAAATGGTTTATGGGATTACGAGAACACTCTATTACTTCTTGGGGAAGAAATGAAGAATTTTTTTTTTAAGAAATATCAAGCCTATTGCAAGCCTGGAGATTCAAAAGAAGATATTTTTAGAATGTCTCAACAAGAAGATGAGAGTTTGGAAGAATACTTAGAACAATTTAGTTATAACCTACAAAAATCCAAACAACATTCTCTAAATCTCAATACCATTAGAAAAAAAATTCTTAAAGGAATAAGAGATGAGTATCTATATATTCTCAATGTAATGGGTAAAGGAGATATTTCATACATACTATTTGATGAAATAGCTAAACTATGTCAAAATTACTCTAGAGGTAGATCTAAAACAAGAAAAAGAGATGTAACTTCTAGAGCTTCTAAATCAGCAACAGGAGGAACGACGAGAGCATAAATAGGGAGTTTGTTAGAAAACTTTAAAATATATATTTTGAGCACCTTATGAACATAAGTTGATGTGTTAAAAGAAAACAAGAAACAACAAGAAGAAGAACAAACCATGTCAATCTTTTTTCCTAAGTGTAAGAAGAAGCATCTCCTACGAGAATGTCCTTTGGATAATATACATGTTTGTGGACTTTGTACAGAAAATCATGTTACAGACGATTGTCCAAAATTAAAAGAGTTGCAAGTGGGTCAATTATAAAAAACTAAAGGATTTTATTATATGGCACCAAGAAGAGCTTGGCAACCACGTTTTTTAGGGACATCTCAACAGTTTCCTCAACAATTTCCTCGGGATTTTCAATATCAAAATTCATGGAATACTCCTATGCTATGGCAGGTTTGGCCTCCTCAGCAGAACCAAAACCAACCTTCACAAAGTTTGCAAGGATATGCTTATGGAGATCAACCTCCCCAACAATTTTACCCTCAACAATATCAAACCTATCAATCATATCAATAGCCATATCCTCAACAATCATTCCTATATCAACAATTCCAGCAATCCCCCCAATCAAATCCATTCACACAACAATCAATGTCTGCACTAACTCAACCTCAACAGCTTCAGCTACCTTTTAACCAACCACCACCTAGACCAACTCAATTACCAGCTCAGCCAGTAGCAAATTCGAGTAACAGAGTGGAGAGGCCGTCTTATAACGTGGAAGAAACAACATTATTTCCTACATATTTTGTTCTTCTTATTCAAGACATCCACTTTAGATCAGGAAAATTTATCCAAAACTATTCTCCACCAATCATAGAAGAACAAATTGAAGAAGGAGAACAATCTAAAAAATCTAATCCAAGGAATCAAATTCAGAAAAACAAAACTATTATGACTCAGACACCACCTTTTCTAGAAAGGTTAGTTGATCAAAAAGCTTCAATTTCTCTTCCTAAATTTGATATCATAGATGAATTAAAGAACTCTTATGTCAAAATCCCTTTGTTGCAAGCTATCAAAGATATACCAATATATACAAAAAATAAATAAAGGAATTATACATTAAGAAAACTGACAAAAAAAAGAGATCCACCTACAATCCAAATCATTGGCAAACTAGCTAGTCTCATGTCTGCAAACACAACAATTGGAAAATATATCGATCTAGGGATACCTATGGTTACCATTTTAATCAATAATTTTCTAGTTCCTAAAACATTAATTGATCTAGGAGCTGTTATAAATGCCATGACAATAGAAACTATGAAGTATTTAAAAATGTCAAATATCGGACTAACTACTACAATTTTAGAACTAGAAGATAGATCTAAAGTAATATCAGAAGGAATCCTTGAAGACATCATTGTTTCTTTGAATTCATGGGAATACCCAATAGACTTTCTAATCTTGCAACCAAAAACTAATTTAGGAGGCCATCCTTTAATTCTTGACAGACCATGGTTAGCCACAGCATATGCCTTCATTGGATGTAGATCATGAAGCATGATCATAGCACATGGAGATTAAAGGAAACATATCACACTCTATCCTCTTGCTCAATCAACTTCTTTACTATCATGACCTGATGATCAATAGGAAGAGGCTCTACCTGTTTTGAGTATTAATCAAGCCTTTAATTTTAGAGAAGAAGAAGAAAATCAGGATCTAATAGACCTTTTTATCTCAGAACCTGAGATTTCTGAGCAGATAAGAATAACACAATATGACGCTGCAAATAATCTTTTAAATCAATGTTTTCAAGAAAATTGTACTATTCAATGATTAAAAAATTCATTTGAAAGCATTTTTCCTATAAACTCAATAACCAATTCTCAAAGCAAAATCATTGAAATCAGCCCTAGAAAGAATTTAAATATTGGTACTAATCTACAATCATCACAAGAACAACAGGTAATTGCATTATTATAGAAATATTCAAAATATTTTGCCTGGGACTATACACATATGCAAGAAATCCATCCAAAAACATGTATCCATCACATTTACATAGATGAAACAATCAAGTCAGTAAGACAACCACAAAAAAGAATAAATACAATGATGAAAGAGATAGTGAAATAGGAGTTGCAAAAATTATTATAGGTAGGATTTATCTACCCTATATTTGATAGTCAATGGGTTTCTCCTTTAATTGTGGTACAAAAGAAAAATAGAAAATGGAGAATGTGTGTAGACTATAGGGAACTCAAAAAAGCAACATTGAAATATCATTTCCCACTACCATTCATTGATCAAGTACTAGACTCATTAGCAGGGAAAAAGTTATTTTCCTTTCTTGATTGATTTAGTGGATACAATCAGATCAAGATAGCATTAGAAGATCAGAAGAAAACCACATTCACTTGTCCATGGGGAACATATTCTTATAATGTTTTACCTTTTGGGCTATGTAATGCACCTGCTACATTTCAAAGAGCACTCTTAGCTATATTTGCAGATCTTATACATGAATGTGTTGAAGTCTACATGGATGATTTTACTATTTATGGAAATGCATTTAATGATTGTTTAAATAATCTTGAAAAAGTTTTAACAAGATGTATAGAGACAAACTTATCCCTCAACAATGAAAAGTGTTTTACGATGTTAACAGAAGGGATAGTGTTGGGACACCACATTTCCTCTTATGGAATTAAGGTAGACCCAACAAAGACACAAGTCACTATAAACTTAATGCCACCAAAAACACAAAAAGAAGTAAGAAGTTTCTTAGGATATGTAGGTTACTACAGAAGATTCATTGAAAACTTCAACAAGATAACTTTACCCTTGTTCAAACTACTTGCAAAAGACATTGAGTTTCAATGGACTACAAATTGTCAAAATGCATTTGAAAATTGAAAGAAAAATTGTCTATAGCACCCATTCTCCAAGGACCAAACTGGTCATTTCCATTCCACATATCCACTTATGCATCAGACACGACTATAGGAGCATCTCTAGTACAAAAGGAAAATCAATTTAACTATGCCATCTATTTTATAAGCAAAAATTTAACTTTAGCAGAATTAAACTACACAATGACTGAAAAAGAAATGCTAGATGTTGTCCAAGCAGTCAATAAATTTAGGCATTACATAACAGGCTATCATGTATTTATTCATACAAATCATTCAGCCATTAAATACCTAATGAAAAAAATAATAACTAACGGCATAATTACCAGATGGTTGTTATTAATGCAAGAATTCAATATTGTTGTTCTAGATCGACCAGGAAAAGAGAATAAAGTGGCAGATTTTTTGTCAAGACTTAATTCTCCTTATTATCTTAACCTTGTTTCAAACAACTTTCCTGAGAATATATTTTTGGTCACAACTAAAACCCCATGGTTTGCAAATATATAAAATTATTTTTCATTTGGAATATTACCATCCCATTTCACTAGCAAGCAAAAAAGAAAAATAATTAAATAGAGTGCTAGATATCGTTGAGTTAATGGTGACCTCTTTTATACTAGTCATGATCTTTTGATAAGAAAATGTGTGAGAGAAGATTAAATTTTTTATATTCTAAAAGCATGTCATGATGAACCATGTGGTGGCCATTTTGCAGATAAACGAACAACATACAAGGTGTTCAAACTTGGCTACTACTAGCCTGCAATTTTCAAAGACTCAAAGACCTATTGCAAAAGATGTGATAGTTGTCAAAGAACTAGAAGACCTATAGTATCAAATGAGATGCCATTGAAACCACAAGTACTCATAGAACCATTTGAACAATGGGCTTTAGACTTTGTGGGACCAGTTAACCGACCTTCAAATGGAAAGAAGCACATCCTTATATGTACAGACTATGTTACAAAATGGGTTGAAGCAAAAGCAGTGGCAAGAGAAACAGAAGAAATGGTGGTTTCTTTCTTCTTTGAAGAAATATTTTTAAGATTTGGAGTTCCAAGACAAATTGCTACAGACCAGGGAACACAATTCACCTCTAAACTTGTTCGAGATCTTACAGAAAAATACAAAATCAAGCATAGAAAGTCTACTCCATATCATCCACAAGCATATGGACAAGTAGAATCTACTGATAAGGTCCTGAAAAGCATCATGACAAAGATAGTAAAAATGAACAAAAAAATTGGTCAGACAAATTGAAAGATGCATTATGGGCATACATAATTACATGGAAAAACACTACTAGATTCAGTCCATATCAACTGGTATATGGTAAGGAAGCTATGTTACCAATAGAATTTCAAATTCATACATTCAAGCTTGCCGAAAAATTAGGATTGAATCTGTCAGAAGCTCAACAGCAAAGGCTTATGCAACTAAATGAATTATATGAGATCCGACAACTAGAAGTTGAACATACCTCATTAGTACAACAACAGAGAATTAAATGGCATGACAGATTTATCAAAAACAAAATTTTTCATAAGGGATACTAGGAACTTCTTTTTTACTCCAAGTACAAAGATTTCAAATGAAATAGAAGAAATCTTTGACAATGGAGCAGTCAAGATAAAAACAATCGATGAAGTAACAATTTCATTTCTAGTTAATGGTCATAGATTTAAAGTTTACAACAAACCTATAAATAAAGAAGACTTTCTGAACAGAGTCATAGCAAAAGAAAATATGGAAGTATTGAAAAAGCATAGTAATATGCCTTCCCTATTTCCAGAAAAATAAAAATAAAAATAAAAAAGTTAAAAAATAATAGAGTTTGGTTGTGAAAATCTAGGATACTGGCACAATACAAACTCGAATTCATGTCGGAAAACCAACTTGTTTGGCCAATATGAATTCTCTCTTTTATGTTTTGCAGGATCATCCTCCAAAAACTTAAAAATTTGAGGACAAGTCTTGAGATCAGCAAGGGGGGAGACTCATAATAAAATCAACAAACCATGTAATGGTTTAATATTGAGCAGCTATACTATAAAAGGGACCTGTTTCAAACAAAATCAACATTCATCAATAAAGAGACCTGTTTCAAATAAGATTAATATCATATACAGAAGTGACCTATTTCAAATCAATATCAAAGGGACCTAAGAAGCAGCTACAAGCATTTATTTACATTCTAGTATTGATAAGAATTCATTTTAAAAAGTTCAAGTGTTGGCGAAAAAATCAAGCATTGACAAGGAAATATCAAGTAAAAGGGAAAAGTATTGTAAGTTTAAAAGTATTCTTAAAGCCTTTGATTTTAAATTTTTTTCTAAAAATTGATAACTTAGTTTAAAATTTGAATATGCAATACTACTATCCATATACATTGTATATTATCCTATATCACCCTACATATTCATTTCATCACTTAACCACATATTCACATCTCATTTCATCACCAAATCATACATTTACATCTCATTACTCAATCATATCATTTGCAAATTTTGATTAATATTGTTGGCCACATCTCCTTGTGAAAAAAAATGTGTGCATCATGGAGAAATTTTCTATACAACTTGAAGGATTATTTTATGCATCTACAAAACAAGAACAAGAAGTCAGTCTCATTGTAAAAATATAAAGAAAAACTGATTTGAGACTTAAAAATATGGTCATTTCAACATCAAATACATAAGTCTATGATGAAAGAGGGAAAAAATTACAATGATATAAATATGCATATGCAACATGTATATAAGTATAATGGACAAGAAAATGATTGTGAGCTAAGGTTGCATGCAATACAAAATCATAAGCTAAGGTTGCATATAAAATGAAATCATAAACTAGGGTCCTAATGGTTATGAGTATTCAAAATTCTAACTATGCAAACTATGATGCGGCCTTAGTGATATAAACAATTGTCGAAGGGAGTACAAAACGTAGCACAGTCATAAGTTAATGAACCGTGATGAATTGTGATGCATTGATACAAGTGGCAGCGCAAATACAAAATGGACAAGATAGCTAAAACAATGAAACAGTGAAAACAATTTCAAAGGGACAGAAACAGAGATTTTGTGTTTTCTCCTTCATCTTCATAGCCAACCTCAGCTCAGAGATAGAGAGAAGTATTACGCATTCACATACAGCGTGATGAAGCTCTAACCAAAAGAATAATGCAAAGAGTAAATGCGTAAATGCATAGAGAGTAACCCTATGTCGTGGAATGACTGTGTCGGAGAACAGTGTGAAAAATTGAAGAGCGGCATGGTGAAATAAGGAGAAGAAGAGTCTTGAGCAGTGTGGAGAAATAAGGAAAGGAAAACCATGTGCTACATAAGAGAATTTAAAGGAACATGGTCGTTTTAGGAAGGAGAAAAGTGATTGGGATTCTCTATGCGCCGAGCTCCAGTAAATCCACAAAATACGTAGAGAACTCATCAATCAACGCAATAACTCAGTGATAAGGTAAGCGCCAAAGACTCATTAAACAACTAATAATGATTTCAAAGAAGTTAAACTCCATGTTTGTTTAAGATGTGTCACAATGGGAGACAAATACAACTTCAGTTCTGGATTTTTAGTGATTTGTCATTTTCAAAATCCTCTGCAACCTGTAGAATCCATAATTTCTCGAGATATTAGAAATGAGTTTGATCGAAACTACATGGTTACACAGGGAAAACAAATCATTAACAAGAGGTTTCTTTTTTCTACAAACTCTTCTTGCAGTTCAGGTATCAAAACCATGATTCCCTCATGCAAATGTTTGTCAAAAACTTTGCATAGTGAATGTTGTTTCCAATACACAGTATGCAATTTCTAAAATAGAGGAGGATTTTTCATAAATTTTATGAGAAAATACGATTTGCAAAAACATTGAGAGGTCTTCTTACAATCGAAATTTCTCTTTGGGTTCTTTTTACACAGTCAGAATCTTTCTTCAATCAAGATTTATAACAGAGAACCTTGTGTTGATATTATTTGCAGCAGCAGTCAAGAAAGTTGATGATTTATAAGAAAAGGAAGTAATCTCATTTGTTTTCAAAATATAGGGATATCTAGTATGTGCATTTACCAAAATTGTTATTGCATAAAAAAACATTTTGTTTATTATTTTCATAATGACATTATTTACTGGGCAAGGTTATATAAATTGGTATACAGAGCATATGCAAATGGCAACAAAAATGGAACCCAAAGAATTCAAAGTAGAAAATTGGAGTAAGGAAGCAATGGAAAAATTGTTTCAAGCAGGACTACTAAAGTTCCTTAGGAAGTTTAATGGCCACAATGACATAATTACACAAGAATCCATAGAAAATTTTGAAAATGGACAAAATAAAGTGGGAGAACTTCCTATACCAATAAATCCAACTTTCATATCTCAAGCATTAGAAATTCCTCTAATAGAAGAAGAATATCATAAAGGTTTACATTTCAAGGAGAAAGGATGGGCATTTTTAGTAGAAAAACAAAGAAAAGGGACCTTTGATAGGACAAAAGGAATTTTAAGGGAATGGTTCAGAGAGCCTTAGTCATTCGTTGTGATCATTCAAAAATATTTTACTTGTGACAATAGGCACAATATAGTCTACCTTTACGATATAAAATTGCTGCAACATATCAAAGGAGATTGTAAAATCAATATTCCTTACTTATTCTCAAAGAGCTTGACTAACATGATAGAAATTGTTAAAAAAACTGAAGCTAAAGAGGCTAATTTCTATCATTGTGGGTTGATTAAGATCCTTGTAGAGTATCAAGGAAGAAACAAAGGGATACTTTGGAATGAATTTTTGCCCAAAAATCACTTTGAATACCAATTAATAGGGAATGAGGAAAGGCTTGAGCAATTACATGTCACAAAAAACATCATGAATTCTCCCTTATATCCAGGCACAAGATTAAAAAAGAAGCAGGATGTTGTTATGATTGAGAAAGAAAAAACATTTTTGACCAGTCCTAGGAGATCAAGAAGAAATTCACAATAAGAGCCAAACAACCAAGGGATAGACCCAGAAGTTGAGATTGTTGAAACCAAACCTCCACAAACATCAAAACAAATTGATGAAATCATTCAAAGGTTGGAGGAGGAAGCTCGGGAAGAGCCCATAGAAAAAGGCTCTTATTTTGAAGATGCTTGGGTTGGAGCTACATCATCTCATTCATATGCTAAAGAGGCAAGGGAAGAATCTAGAGAATTGCACACTGAGGAATATTTGAAGAAAATAGCAGAGTTGACTAGTGAGCTAGAGGACAGTAAAATCATGGAAAGGCACTTGAAGAGAGAAAAAAAATGTACAAGGAAAACAATAACAACATAGTCCAAGAAAACAAGAAATTGAACAAGCAAATCAAAAATCTTGAAACACAGAACATGCTCATTTCTAAACAAGCCTATAGATGGCTAAAAGAGAAGAAGTTATGGCAATATAAATATGAAAAACAAAAAGTAAAAGTTGTCATCTACAAAGTAGAGAAACATGAGGGCATTGATATTTTACTTCAAGTTGCACCGGAGGAGGTTATAGGTTCAGGTGCAGCAGGGGAAACATCACTTAGAAGGTCTAAACAAAAGAAGCAATCATGAGGACATGCTTGAGGATCAGCAAGGGGAGATGTCGGCCCTCAATTTTGGTTATTTTTGTCTATCATAAACCCATCCATTTACCACCATATTTCATCATATTTCACTTACATAGGCTTCATTTCACTCTTATTTTGCATATTCAGGTAACTAAATTAAGTTTTCCAAATTTTAGAGATTTTTGTAAAATTTGGGTTTTAAGAGTAAATTTTTGGACTGCCCTAAAAATTCCCGCAATAGCTTTGTTAAATTAATATGTGAAGGACACATGGGTGAGAGTTGAGCACATATTAGGAAAGATTGGGAACCACGGATGGATGAACACCTATTGGTTTGGTCAAACTAAGAAAATACAGCCCCAGTCAACGTTGGTCAAACTTGACCTATCATTCAGAAATCCCTATTAAAAAGGGGCAGAATATTATTTTTTGGGATTTTGCCTAATTTTGTGAACCAGACTTAATGAGTTCGACCTAGATGGATGGATTAGGATAGATGAATATTGTTAGAGCTATTGTAGCTAAGTTTGTTGATAATTTTCTTATTTAAACTGAGTTTATGAACCATTCATGTATGTAATTTGTATTCAGACTATTGGAGACCTTTTGATAATTTGAAGAATACTTTCTATTGTTCTAAGTTGTTGTTCATGTTGTGGATATTTTCATAAGTTAGTTGTAGCTGAGAGTTCCTTAGGTGTACAAGGCAAGGTTGGAGGACCCCCATACCAAGCTAAGTACACTTTGATTACATTAGCATAATTTTAATTTCAGTATTTCTTGTTTCATATTTATGCTTCAGTTATTTAGATGTGTGATTCTTTTTGTGTGATTTTGGGATGATGATAGTTTAAAATCAAATTTGCATGTGAAAGGACAAACAAGAATTTAAGTTAAATTCTCTTTCTATCAAGTTATGAATCATAGCTAAAATCATCCTTTTTTCATTTCTTGTATTATTTCTTGAATTTCAGTTTTATTTGATGCAATGGTAATGATATTGGAGTAGATCTGTGAGGAAGTAAAACTAGGTTCTCCTAAGTTATGAACCTCTTCTTTTGCTATCTACACATTATAGACCACTGCTCTTTAGTTTCTCTTCTTGGGGATAGTATTGTGAGAAAGGACAACCAGGTTCTCCTAAGTTAGGAGCCTCTTCTCTTTCTTGTTGCATCTTGAACAAGAAAATTGTTAGTCTTTTAAAAATTAGATTATATTTGTAATATGCACTTCCTTTAACTTTATAGTCTTACCTTCCTAATTTTATTTCACCTAAAATCCGTATATTTTGGACATGCTTCCAAGTCTACAAACCTAGATTGACAAATAAAACATATGTGTTAGTTTACTTAGTAAATTGACCCAACAGTGAGAATGATCTAGAAGGCAGATCAAGTCATGTTTTAATCTTAGCTATTAATTAGAGACTTTCTCTCGGTCATTGAAGACTCAACAGGAAAAATATAAAATGCAGGCTTGGGGTTCATTTTGAAACACGCACGGAGAGAACGAATTGATTAAGAATTATATTCTAAGGTGGAGTTTGCTAAGGATTTCAAATTAATTGATCATTCTGTAGTAGAGGGGTAGTGAGAATCTGGGAGAAGGAATTTCCAGAGAATATAGACAGAGAGGTGGAGAGGGTCAGCAGAGCATAAAAGTTGTATGTCACACAGAAGTTGGAACTGTCGGAACAATGGGGAAAGATTATGCAGAGGACAAAAGCTGGAATTGCTAGAACAACTGAGAAAGTTGATGCAAAGGGCAGAATTTAGAACTATCAGAACTGTCAGGAACTATCGGAATAGCCGAGAGAGATGACACAGAGTTAGCGCAATAGCCAAGAGAGATGACACAGAAAAGTCACCTGTCACGCAGAATCTAGAACTATTGGAACATCCAACACTGTCGAGAACTTCCAAAATAGTCGGGAGAGCTGACACAGAGGGCAAATAAGGTGACTTAGGGATGACGTAGAGCCAGCGCAGAAATAGTCGGTGTTAACCAGTCTTGTGCCGGATCAGTCGAAATTCTGTCAGGTGAAGTGAGGTAAAACTCACTCATATTTCACGCCAGTACTTTTCTTTATAAAGGATTGCTAGATGAGCATCCTAGATTTATATTCAGATATTTTTGCTGCATAATAATAAACCCTCAGAGCTAATGCACCAGTTTTCCCGCATTGGGTTTTTCTGGGGATTATTGTGTCCGAAAATAAGTGTGTCCTTAGATGTATCTTGTTCTTTGCTCTATTTTCTATTTCATGAGATCAAACATTTAATTAGTGTAGGTCGTGGAAGTAATTTTCTTCAGTATTCAGAAGAATAACTTGGTTAATGTATATTAAAAATCAAGTAGGTGAAGTAGATTCAGATTTGTTGCAGTAAGGGTTCCTTCATAGTGTAGGAATTTTCACACAAAACTGAACTAACAAAAGGCTACCAACTGATGCTTTGATGTATTTTTATTATTGATGCCTCTAATTTCTTCATTTTCCTTAATTTTCCTTCAATTTCCTCCTCACATACAACCTTTGACCTTTCACCTTCGTTTTCTGCTAATTTCCTTTATTTTCATAGAAAGTATTCCAATTAATGCCTCTTTTCCTTTTCAAAGCCTTTTCCAATTTCCTTTAGCCATAAACACAACAAGTGATGCCCACTAAGATATTTTTCCCAACATTTAGCTTGGAATAAGTGTCCCTTGACCTTGGTCTTATTTTGTCTTTATTAATTTTTATTACATCAACTTTTGACCTGTGGTTGTTATAGACCCCTCCCCCTTAGGGGAACACCTTCCTCGATGTTCTATGACACCTACAAACAGTAAAACCATTGAAATCCAAAACATACTTCCCATGGAGCTTTATAACCCAGCTTGTTGCAATATTTACAATGAACAAACTTCTCAAAACCATCATGACAAACATGACAACATGACAACCATACCGCTTATTGGAGCTTTATAACACAACTCATTATGGTATTTACAATAACATCCATACATGAATCTTGATATATACCAAAACTACTTTGCCTCAACCGGAAAACAATGAAGGATACATAGCCCACATTTGATCAACCATCTCCCATGTAGCTTCATCGGGCCCAAAGTGCTTCCATTGCACTTTAACTTGCTCGATTGCTCTGTTTTGGAGCATGAGCTATTTCCGCTACAATATGCATTAAGGTTGTGGCTGGAATTATCCTTCTGGTTCCACCTGCAATACAAACCAATCAATAACATTATCAACATCCTTTGCATATCTTTGAAGCAATGGAACATGGAAAACATCATGGACTTTCACTATTGAAGGCAGTGCAAGTTGGTATGCCACTAGTCCAAGCCTCTCAAGGATCTCAAAAGGCCCACAATACCATGGTGCTAACTTGGCACATGATCCAATCCTCAAGGATCTCTTCTTGGGCTTTATGTGCAAATACACATGCTCCCCAACCTGAAACTCCTTAGCTACCCTGTGTTGGTCTACATAACTCTTTTGCATGTCCTATGATGCCTTTACATTCTTTTTTATAACTTTAATTTCTTGTTCCATGTCTACCAACATGTCCAGTCCAATAAGTACCTTGTTCACTGGATCACTCCAACTGATAGGAGTATTACAACTTCACCCATACAGTGCTTCAAACAAACTCATCCTCATTGACTCCTGATAATCATTGTTGTAAGAAAACTCAACCAATGAAAGTTATTCCTCCCATCTCCTTTGTCGATGCATCACGTACATCCTCAACATATCCTCTAGAATCCTATTGACCCTTTTTGTTTTTCCATCTGTTTGCGAATGATAAGTTGTATTGAAGGTCAACTCTATCCCAAAACCGGCAAACAACTACTTCCAAAACTTGGAAGTGAACTTAACATCCTTGTCTGATGCAATCTTCTTTAGAACACCATGAAATCTCATGATCTCCCTAATGAATACGTATGACACCTCACTAGCTGAATAAGTAGTCTTTACTGGAATGAAGTGAGCTACTTTGCTCAAATTGTCTACCACAACCATGATAGAATAATGTTTCCTCAATGTAATCAGAATATGTGTAATTAAGTCCATGGAAATGACCTCCCATTTCCATTTTGGAATCAGAATAGTCTGAAGCAATCCACCTGGATGCTTACACTTTTCTTTCACCTGCTGACAGTCCAAACATCTAGCCACAAACTCTATCATTTCCTTCTTTATATTCGGCCAAGAGTAGAACTTCTTCATTGTTTTCAACGTCTTCTGATATCATGGGTGACCTGAATATGACTTGACATGAAAATTCCTCAAGATAATATTCTTGAGCCCACTGTCATCCCACAAATAGATCATGTCCCTGAATCTCACCAAGCCATCTTTTGTGAGATGATAGTCCACATCCTAATCACTTGTACCCTGCTACTATAACATGTTCCTAATCTCCTTGTACCTTTCATCCTATTGTCCTACCTATAATATATGATCCTGTAAATCTGTCCCATACGAGATCACTGTTGCAACATGGTTCATCTATACTTTCCTGATGAGAGCATCTGTAACCTTGTTTTCCTTACCTTTGATGAATTTGATCTCAAATTCAAACTCACTAAGGGTTTCCAACCATCTATCTTGCCTAGCATTTATATTCAGTTGGTCAAATAAATATCTCAACCCGCTATGGTCACTCATCAATACGAACCTCCAACCAAGAAGATAGTGCCTCCACATATTCAATGCATGGATAATAGCTACCAACTCAAGATCATGAGTCACATAGTTCTACTCGTGCTCATTCAGTTTCTTGGACTCATAGAATACCACTTGTCCCTCCTGCATCAAGACTCCACCAAGTGCTCTCTTGCATTCATCTGTACACACCACAAACTCTTTATCTAGATCTACAATCTTAATAACTTGAGCATTTTTCAACAACTACTTCAGTTGCTCAAAACTTGTTCCACATTCCTCTATCCATTCAAATTTCATCCCTTTCTTATGCAAGGATGTAATTGGATATGCAATGCGTGAGAAGTTCTGGATGAACCTCTTGTAGCAACCTACTAACCACATGAATGATCTGACTTTATCCACATCCTTAGAAGCTTCCCACTCCATGATAGCCCTTATCTTTTCTAGATCTATTGTTATGCCTCCTATGGAAACAACATGTCCCAAGTAATGCACCTCTGTCTAAAATCAATTTCACTTTCTAAGCTTGGCATACAATTGATTCTCTCTTAGCAATCTAAATATTGTTTCTAAATGCTCGGTATGCTCTTCCTCATTCTTAGAATATATCAAGATGTCATCAATGAATACAATAACAAACTTGTCCAGATAAGGACGCAACACATTATTCATCAAGCACATAAAATTTGTTGGACTATTAGTCAAACCAAATGGAACTACAACAAACTCATAATTCCCATACCCGATCCTAAAAGAAATCTTGTAGATGTCCTCTTCCTTGATACATACATGATGATATCTTGATCTAAGATCAATCTTTGAGAACACTTCTTCCCCCTTCAACTAGTCAAACAAGTCATAAATCCTTAATAATGGGTACCTATTATTGATCTTCACCTAATTCAATTGCATATAATCAATGCACAACCTAAGAGTAACAACCTTCTTCTTCAAGAACAATATTGGTGCACCCCGAGGTGATACACTTGGCCTAATGTATCCCTTATCAATCATTTCCTTTAGTTGCAACTTCAACTCTACTAACTCTAGTGTGCTCATCCTGTAAGGTGCCTTTGATGTTGGTGTTGCCCCTAGTACCAAATCAATAGAAAAGTACACTTCCCTGTGGGGAGGAAACTTTGGAATATCTACTGGAAACACATCCTAAAACTAATGTAATACAAAGTACCTCTTAAATATTTCTGCATCCTCAGCATCCTTACCCTTGTCACTAGAGATATGGACTACAAACATCACACATCCTTTCCTACAACTACGCTTAGCCTACATAGCAGTGACCACCCTCGCTGATTTAGGCTGCTTCTTTCCTTGCAATTTTTTATTTTCTCCATTATCATCTAGGCACTCAATAGCCTTGTCATAACAATCTACTTTGGTCCTGTGAAGGTATAGCCAATCCCTACTCAAAATCATACTATATGATTCCAGTGGCAGTACATTCAAATATGTTGTTGTAGGCATACCATTTAGCTCAAATGCACAAGCTCTTACCCAGTGATGAACTCTCTTCTTAGTACCTATAGCCAACTACACCAACCAAAACTTTGCATGCACTTCTTTTCTCAAGCCACAATTATCCACCAGGTCAGGATTAACATAATTATAATTAGATCTTACCTTCCATCTCAATTATGGATTCTTGATGATCTTCCTTCTTGTTGTCTACAACTGCATAAATTTGATGAATGTTATGACCAACATCACCAATTGTTTGTGCCTTATGAGCACTATAGATCTAAGGCCTACCACCCTGGTACAATGGAAAATCCTTCTTGTGATGGTATTTTCCACATACCCATCACTGCAATGGTCCCATACCATCACCTTTGTTTTGCTTCTCTCCAAGATGCGACCTATGTCCCTTCTCAACTGCATTGAACTTCTTGTAAGGGAGCACAAATTCTTTCTCACATGCATCCTGAGGTATTCCCCGCTTCGGTGGCCACTTCCCTTTAATTTTCTCATTTCCTTTCAAGTCACACTTAGGCTCAACTTTGCACTTTCATTTCTCATAAAAATGCTTTAGCTTCCTGATGGCTTCCTCCAATGATTTAGACTCATCAAACTCAATCTGGTCTCTATATGTTGCTAGCATCCCACTAATGAATCTCTGTATATTAGCCTTCTCATCCTTGAGATAAGGCACATACCTCAATAGCTCCAAGAACCTGCTATTATACTCATCATCTGTGATAGAAACCATCTGCGGCTCATAAAAATCCTTAGCTCTGTCATCATAGTATATCTCTAACAAGTACTTCGTCTTGAAGAGTCTCTCAAACTCATCCCAAATCAACTCTTCTTCCTGAATTCCCTTGAAATTATTCACATCTTCCCACCAAATATATACTTTCCCTTTGAGACTGAAGGTGTCTATCTTGGATTTCATGTTCTCTGAATAGTTGTGCAATTTAAAGAATTTATTCATCCTAAACAACCATTCCTCTGCATCTTCTGCCTTCTTCATCTCTACATCAAATGTAAGTGGATTGAATTTCTTGAAATCCTCAGGTAAGTACTCACCCCTCCTATAAGGATGATGACGGTGATGACTATGATCATGTCTCCTGGATGAGAAACTAAAGTGATGTCCATACATACCAATCCTCCTTTCAAGTGTATCCAATGATCTACCACCTCTAACTATATCCTCTCTATCCAACCTATATCAGGACCGAGACTTGCTACCATAGGCTCCATTAGTTTCCTCTTCCTTCTCTTGATTGATCCTCACTTGTCCCTGTATCTAAAAATCTGACAAGCTCTGAAGAATCACTACATTGACCTCTACATGCTTCTCCTGAGCCCTTGCAAGTCTTTCTTGAGCCTCAACCAACCTGTCATTATCCACTTTGCAACTTCTGATCTCTGCCCTCAAACTCCTCAATGTATCTGCTATACCAGGAGAATGATCTCCTCCTTATTGCCCAACTGATCTATAGGGAGAGTCACGGGAACTATAGTCTACCATTTTTCTTGTCATCATTGCTTTCTCTTCTTCCTTCAAGTGGTCCATGTCAGATAAACCAAATAGATACCAAAATTAAAACCATACCTCATTGATGTTTAGGGGAGGCTTATCTCATCTACAATATCAGTCCACATTAGTGTGATACATATATAATTATAATCATATAAATATAACAACATCATGCATGACCATACCAATTGTACACCATGACCCTATGCATGACAACCATAGCCACGAGAACATCATATTTTACCCAAAGAGAGTGCAACCCGCTCTGATACCACCCTACTACCCACCACCTCCCACATTTACCCACTTTCACCGGTTTTCCCTAGGTAAACATGAGTTGAGGTTCACTATGATAAGACTTAACCTCCTAAATGACATTAAGGAAATGGATTCGACAACTTAAGACCTTACTAACTTCCCTCGAGTGCTACAGGACCTTTAGGAGAAACAAAACCCCTCTAGGTGTCCAACCCCTAAGATAACTCTCTTTTTCACTAACCTAGAGCCCTAGTCCCTTCCTTGCCAAGGTATGCAAGAAATTTTAACCCTCTAGTCACACTCATAAGCCTACCTCCATGCAACTGTGGACTTTTCCAGTCAATTATATGCCAACGACCCTGAATTTTGAGCCACTTTTTCAAGGTCAAGACTCAGGCCTGTACCCAGAAGTCAATAAAACTTCTAGCGATGACAAATGACATAGAAGCAAATATTATGAACAAAAACTTGAACCAGGACTTGACCTGACATCTCCCAATGGGGACTGACATTCTGTCAAATACATGGTGAAATGCAGCCTACAAGCCATGAATGAAAATCTGAACATAATGATCTGAAAACATATCTAGATAAACAACAAGGAACAATTCCTTCTCACAATAGTTGTCATAACATCAATTAGGTCTTCCATTCATTATCCAGACATTCATTAATAGAAATGTGTTAATATCCATACTTAGATATGTCAATTGACCATGCTTATAACCAACATATAACTAGATAAATAGCATTGAGAGAACAACCATTAAATCCACATAATAACAAGTACATTTACTCATCAAAAGCAAGAGGAACTTAGCTCTTATTAACCATATGTAAAGCCAACCAAGTTAGGGACTTCCATGTACCACCTAACCATAAATTGTGTTGAATCAAGTCTTTCTTTCAGCCAATCACCCCTATGCCATATTCCAAGCATGAATGTGGGATATCATGGGATAAAACCATCCATAAAAAACCAAGGGAGTCAAGAGGTTAAATCACCTCCACCCCCACCATACCGTGATCTCACCTAAATTGGTCCTGAGATGAAAAAACCAAATCGGGATCCAAAACCCTCTAACAATCCATAGTTCAACCGAGAAAGAATCCCATCACATCATGGTTATTCAGAAATGGCAAGGCAAGGTTGAAATTGTTTTCAAAAACCCAGCAAAATCAATGCCACCGACAACAACAAGAAAAATACACATGCATATTCCATGCATGCCAAAACCAGCTAGGAAACCATACATGTTATTCGTTACCTATAGTTATACTTATTGAAGTTGCTTGATCCAACCTTTCCTTGCCTAGTCCTTGCTTTCCTTTGCTTTCCTTTTCCTTCCTTTGCTTGCTTGATCTCCTTCTCTTCTTGGTGCTCTTCTCCTCTTTGAGACTAACTCCAAAACTAAATTGACAAAAGGCTACCAATTGATGCTCTGATGTCTTTTTATTATTGATGCCTCTAATTTCTTCATTTTCCTTAATTTTCCTTCAATTTCATCCTCACAAGCAACCTCTGACATTTCACCTCCCTTTTCTCCTAATTTCCTTTATTTTCATAAACAATATGCCAATTAATACCTCTTTGCCTTTTCAAAGCCTTTACCAATGCCTTTTCCAATTTCCTTTAGCCATAAACACGACAAGTGATGCCTAGTATGATATTTTTCCCAACATTCATCATGGAATAAGTGTCCCTTGACCTTGGTCTTATTTTTCCTTTATTAACTTTTATTACATGAACTTTTATTCATAAGACTGCTTTCAGGATAAGATATTGGCACTATGAGTTTGTAGTGGTACCCTTTGGGCTTACTAATTCCCCTGCCACGTTCATGTGCTTAATGAATAGTGCATTGCATCCCTACTTGGACAAGTTTTTCATTGTGTTTGTTGATGACATATTAGTGTACTCAAGGATAGAGGAAGAGCATGAAAAGCATTTGGTTGCAGTGCTACAGTTGTTGAGGGAGCACAAGCTTCATGCAGAGCTCAACAAGTGTGATTTATTCCAAACACAAAGACATTATTTGGGACATATTGTCTCCAAGGAAGGGATATCAGTTGATCCAAATAAGATCAAGGCCATAATGGAGTGGCCAACTCCAAAGAATGTGGATGAGATCAGATCATTCATGGGATTGGCAAGATATTATAGGATATTTATCAGAAATTTCTCCAAGATAGGCCATCCTATCATAGCTTTGTAGAGAAAAGGAAAGCGATTTGAGTGGATTTCTCAATGTGCAAAGAGCTTTAATCAATTAAAACAATTTCTCACCAATGTACCAGTGCTGAGGATTGCATATTTTGACAAGAATTTTGTGGCATGCGCAGATGCTTGCAAGGAAGGGATCAATGGAGTTTTAATGCAGGAAGGATAGGTAGTATGCTATGAGTCGAGGAAATTAAATGAACATGAGGTGAATTTTGTAACTCATGATTTAAAGTTAGTTTCCATCATTCATGCCTTGAAAATCTTGAGGAACTACCTCCTTGGTAGAAAATTTACACTCATGATAGACCATAGTGGGCTCAAGTACTTGTTTGGGCAACCCAAGTTGAATTCTAGGCAAGTAATATGGTTGGCCACGCTTAGTGAGTTTGAATTTGAGATTAAGTACATAAAAGGAAAATAAAATAAGGCTATTGATGCTCTCAGCAGAAGAATTCATGTGAACCACTTGGAAGTCGTAAGTTTTTATAAGACAAACATGGTAGAAAAGGTCAAAAGTGCAGGACAACAAGATGAACAATATTAGCAAGCGAAAGAAAATTGGATGCAAGGTGGTGAGGGTGAGGAATATCACCTCACTGATGACGACCTAATCTAATTTTAAAACATAATTTATGTGTCGAATAGTGGTCGATTAAAAAGGATAACAATCAAATAGTTCCATGTTAAGCCTTATTCATGCTTTCTAGAGTACCAAAAGACCCTTACAACCATTAAAAGGTACTATTACTAGCCAAATTTGAGGAAATGGTTGATTTTTTCGAAGAATGCATAGAATCCAGTAGGTAAAATCTGAGTGCAGGCATCCAACAGGTTTGTCGTAGCCTGTTCCCATTCCGAAATGGAAACGAGAGGTAATATCTATGGATTTCATTACAGGATCACCTAGAACATCTAAGAAACATGATGGAATCATGGTAGTGATAGGAAATAAGAGAAAGGTAGCTCACTTTGTGGTGATGGAAAAATATTCATAAAGGAGATTGTGAGGCTACATGGTACCCCCAAGAAAATTATTTTAGACAAAGATGCTAATTTCACTTCATGGTTTTGGAAGGAACTGCCTATAGTTTTGGGACAAAATTTGAATTCAGTACAGCATATCATCCACAGAAAAATGGGTAGATAGGAATGAAAATAGGATCCTTGAAGACATGTTGAGGATGTATGTAATGCATCAACCCAAGAAGTGGGAAGAATATCTTCCACTTGTGGATTTTGGTTACAACAATGGAATCATACCAAGAGTCCATAAATATGAGTCCATTTGAGGCTCTGTATGGAAGGATTTGCAATACTCCTATCAGCTGGAGTGATCCAGTGAATAGAGTCCTTGTTGGGTGTAATATGTTCAAGGAAATGGAGTAGCAAATTCAACTCATTAAACAGAATTTGGAAGTGGAACGAGATAGGCAGAAAAGTTATGCAGATCAACAAAGGGTGCATAAAGAGTTCCAAGTTGGGGAAATGTTTATTTGAGTATTAAACCTAAGAATATTTCCTTGAGGATTGGGTCATGCACCATGTTGGCACCACAGTATTGTGGGCCTTTTGAGATCCTTGAGAGGATTGGATTAGTGGCCTTACATCCTTCAGTCAAAATTCGTGATGTTTTCCATGTTTCTTTGCTTAAAAGATATATACAATATTTTAATCATGTGATTGATTAGTCCGTACTATGGGTGGAACTAGAGGGAGAGTTCCAACCATAGCGATTGTGCATTCTAGGCCGGAGGAGTCTCATGCTTTGGAATTGAAGCATAGAAAAATTCAAAGTGCAGTGGAAGCACTTTGGGCCAGATGGATCCACTTTGGAAATGGATAATTCCATGAAGGATAATAATTCTTTTTTGTTTTTTGGTTGAAGCAAACGTAAATGGTTGTAAATATTGTATAGATTTGTGTAAATAAAGATCCATAAAAAATATGTTTTTGCATTTTATTTCTCGTGTTGCATATGAGCAGCAAGAACACCGATGGTGGTGTTCCCTCAAGGGAGAGGGGTCTATAATAGCCCCAACCATGGTTCTCTCATGAAAATGAAAAATGTAATTTTTTTTACAGAAATAAAAAATAAAAAAGGGCCTTAGTCAAAGGACAAATTCCATAGATGAGGAGGTTACTTGCTTGGGATATCTATAGTTTTCTTGTGTAGAGAAATATGAATTGGTTTAAAAAAATTAAAGGTTGGTTTTTGATCTTTAATGAATTAATCGTGAATTAAATTGGGTTTCAAAGAGAAGTACACAGCCCTGTGTTGCCTTGGAAAACACCCACAAGGAAGGCAGGACAAAATTTATGAGGATTGACAGTTCTAACAGTAAGGATATGAAGTCAATTCCTATGTAGAAAAAAAAGCAGGTAAGAGGAAGACATTTGAAATCAAGGGGGGTAGTAGTTACACAAGGGAGATAGCTTGAATTATTTGAAAAAAAAAACAATGAAATGAATAGGAAACAAGTGCAAGAAAGAGGATGACAAACAAAGAGGAAAGTTGCAAGATACAAAGGCAATGATATGAATTTGGTTTGCAAGGTTGGTATGCAGATGGTTTCTCCTTGATGAGGAGAAATGCCTCTAGAGTCACTGTAAATCTAGAGGGTAGAGATGGGTTTTCTCTGGATTCCCTTAATGGTTTGGGTGGATGATTGTGTCCTTGGATTCCTGGAGGGAGAACCTCTAAAACCTACTTGCTGTTAGATTTACAGTGGGTTATGGATCCCCCTAGTGGGTGGAACCACTATGTTTTTATTTAAAGGGTGGAGATTTTCTCCTTGGATTCCCTTGGAATTTCCTAGGGTGGAGGTAGTTGGCCTCTGGATTATCTACTTTTTATTCAATTAACTAGTGGTTGGTGGGTGGAGGAAGGAGATCCTTTCGAGTCCCTGTTATAGCTGGCAATTGGTGCTTTTAATCCATGAATCAAGCCACTTAGTCTCTGGAATATGACTTGGGGGTGAAAACTGCAATAGACTTGGTTGTAGTTGTCTAAGGTTGGGTGGATATTCCTTGTCCCAATATCAGTTGCCCATATTTCTGCTTAAAATTTTAAGAAAACTATTTATTCTTGTAAGTCTATGCTATGAATTATGTGAGTACATATGTGACTTGATCTGTGCGTTGGAATGCATTTGTGATAATATAATGGTTAAATCAACTCAATATGGATATGCTTGGATTACACATGGATTTTTGTTATAAATTAAAAGAGTTAACTAATTTGAACTGGACCTCTCGTCCATGGTTTTGATCTAATCCGTTGTTGTAGGTGTTGTACCTGTTTCTCGTAGGTATTCCTTGGCTGCAAAAACTACGGCGAAAAACCAACTCAGCCAGTCTTTGGGTTCAAGCTGGCCCTTGAACCAGAGGAGGCTCCCTCAAATTTACGAGGCCTTGTTTAACGTTGTTCACTGTCACTAGACAACAACCTATGAAGCACAATGGCTAGATTTATAATTTAATTTGGGTGGTTGCTGGTGATTACCAATCTTTGTTCATGAATAAATCCCTCTTGTTGAATCCTTGGTCAAAGTGTCAGCATCTAGTTTGACAGAATAGCATGATTTTTAAAGAAGAATATGAAAGAATTCCTGATAATTAAGAAGTCATATTGAATACTTAATCAACTAGGAAAATTTAGATGCGTGTAGAAGATTTCTACAGCCAAACAAGACACATTCAAGAGATGACAGGAGGCAACAATTAAAATATGTAGAGGAGCTATCTCAAACAGACTATCCAATAAACTAATCTCTTTAAATGATTATAACTTTGCGGGGGATTTCAGAGAGATTGATACTCAATCTATTCTTACCCAGAATCTCCTATGTTACTTTGAACATGTGCAGAAATAAGGTATGAAAACACTAGAAAAACATACAGGAAACACAAGTTTTGTCATGAACTGGAGCTGGAAGGCTTCAATTAAGAATTTTGTAATCAAAGTTTTACAAAGATGAAAGGTTTTGGCATCAAAAGCCAACCCCTTTACATTACAATTGAAACAATATATAGAATAAATCTCTCCTAATTGTTACAATATTTCTAGAATAAAATCCTAAACAATAAACTAAAAATAAAATAATATCTTTAATTTATCTGTTTGAAACTTTGAACTGTTTGCAAGTCTTCTACCTTGAACTTTTGAGTTGCTCAAACTGTCTCCTGGAAAACTGCACTTTGATTTCAGTTTGTTGATCTTCTGCTGCTAGATGTCCTCTGAATGTTGATATCTCTGCCTCTAAATCTGAATAATCAATGACTGTTGATCTTCTTCCTTCTTCAAATGCTAAAATCATGTATGTAATCTAGTTCACTAGTCTTTTTGCTAGGTGTCCTTTATATCTCCAATGCTTGAATTGACCAATGATTTTATGTCGCTTCTTAAAGTGCTCAACCATTGTCCTGAAATATTTAGAAGAAAATATTTTAATAAATGTTTTCAAAATATTTTTCATAAACCTACAAATTAAATATCAAAATATTTCCTTAAATAATTTCATCCCGTAAATCCATGTCTTGTTTTGAAATCCATGTCCTACTTCGAAATCCATGTCATGTTTTCCCTTCATTTATACATTTATGAATAAATAAAATTCATAAAACATATTTGATAAAACCATTGACTGATTTATCCCCATGGTTTTGAAAACCATGTGTTGTTTTTCCATGATGGGTAAAATATTTCTTAGTTTCCAAAATTTTTGGATAAGTATTTATCCAAAATTTTCCTTCATAATTTCCTTTCCTCCTTATCTCTATAAAACTTTTGTTGGTTTTTCTCCTGGTTTTGATTTTAAAAATAATTAAAATTATTTTCAATTTCAAAGGTATGTGCATAATTTGTATACAGGAAAATAAATAAACATAAGTGACTTTTCCTCCTCCCTCAATTTCTTTGTCAAATTTTGTTTTTACTAGCCTCCTTTTACTTTCACCTATAACCTCATTTCACACCTGTAAGTCTCATTTTTACCTCAGTCTCATTTTTACTTAGCCTTCCATCAGTAAACTCATTTCATAAATGTATTAAATTTCCTTTATCTCCTTTCCCGCCACATTTCATAAAATTTAAATCAATACAATTAATGGTTTTCAGAGGGGGGTAGGTGGCAAATGGTTTAAGAAAGGGTCGAAATGAACAAGAAATTGACAACTATAAAGAGCAATAAATGTGAAATGTCGAAGGGGCTTGGGGGTCCCAAATATATCAATAACCATTGATTTATTTTTCACATATCTCGAGGCATGAAGATTAGGGTGGTTTTATGATTAAGTGTGGGGTGGGGACACATTATTTAATTTGAATTTTGACTTGGGTGACGTATATAATATGATAAACAAATGAGGTTCGTTATTTTTAATGTAAGTTTTAATATATATATATATATATATATAATTGAATTATATTTAAAATAAAAACTATTAAAAATAACTTGGATAAGGATAAAATTGAAGGAAGGTGACAAAATAAATTGAAGGAAGGTATTTGTCAAGGTAAGGATAAAATTGAAGGAAGGTGACAAATAAATATTTAAAATTTTTGTAACTTTCAGGGTGTCAAAATAAGTTACAACATAGGCTCCAACTAGAGACTGCTTCTCCTTGTGGGATGCAGAGAGCCTAGTAGACCAGCTGCCTTGAATATGTTGGGCATGGAGTCAATTCATAAACTTGTAATTTGCAAATTTGAAACCATACTACCTGCACTAATCCAGAGACTCTTTCACACTGAAATCTGAAAACTGAAAATTGTTGAAGTGAAACAACTGACACTGTAAGTGGAAATAAGCACAATAGTGCCTAATTCATTGGGCTATGGAGTTAATCAGTCAATTAACAATAAATTTACTCCTTTCAGTCACTTGCAAGTCATTGCACTTGAATAAACTAAACTTCATACTGCAGACTTGAAACACAAGTTAAAAATTGTTGAAGGGGATTTAAGCAAATTGATCTATTGTATACTAACACTTCTGAAATCATCCCATTCATAAACTGCAAACTCACTGATCTACTGCACACACTCCTACTTTACTGAACTGAAACTTTACACTGTTAGGTGTAATCTTCTTTCCAATGTAACCAAGTGAGGAGTGGATTTACTGACAGACTACTTTTCCAACAACTGAAAACTTGAAATATATTTACAATATAAAACTCAAACTCCACAGGAAACAGATACTTACATGTGAAATTTGAAAGTTACATCCTCAGTAAGCTTCTGAATTTTCTAATCACAATAGAGAAGAAGAGAAATACACTACTAAATTCTACCATCGTTATGAAGAAGAAAAGCATGCAGTTGCATGCTATTATCATAGCCAGAGATAAACTTATCATTTTGACCTAGTTGATTCCAGAAACTAGTGGAATTTCCATATGACAAAGTGGAGTCACCAGGTGGAATAAATGCAACCAATATCAACTCTCTAGTCTTTTTTCACCATTAAAGAGTAGACCTAATCGTGATCATAATCCAAGGAAAAATTTCTTCGTCACTTCGTTCCCGAAAGCGACGCAAAATGTTGTACTTGTTTCTCGTAAGTAGTCCTTGGCTACAAAAACTATGTCAAAAAACCAACTCGACCAGTCTTTAGGTTCAAGTTGGCCCTTGAACCAAAGGGGGCTCCTCAAATGTTACAAGGCCTTGTTTAACATTGTTCGTTGTCACTGGACAATATCCTATGAAGCACAGTGGCCAGATTTATAATTTAATTTGGCTGTGTAGAAATTTCCTACTGTAGATCAACAGATTATGCAATAGACTAAAGCAAAATACAAGATCTACTTCTACGTCAAACTTTGCAGAAGCTTAATCAAATCTGAGCAAGATCAATGAGAACAAATATAACTGAGAATGAGAAATCAATCACACATAACACAGAAAAAATAATCCGGGTAAAGCCTCAGCCTAAAACCCCAATCTCTGTATTATCATACAAGTGGAAATATGTTCAAGTTACAATAAGAATCAGCTCTCAAGCTATCCTGCTCTCCTTGCAATCAAACAATAAAGCTCACAGACTGAATAGACACAGCATATGTCCTCCTCACGCCCTCCAAGCCTCCTATTTCCTTGCGCAGTTTCTTCTGGGTCCTTTGGCTGCCTCCTATGTGATTCTCACCTCACACACAACACTAACCTCTGAAATATCTGCACAATACTGAAGGAGATAATTCATTCTGCATGGATGAGTTTCCTATATAGGAAAATTCCTCCAACTGATAGTACAGTATCCCTTCCTTTAATCTCAACTGTGTCTTTCTCTGAACTGACATGCATGAGTTATTTATGAGAGAATATTCAATTATCTGGAGAACACTAGTTGCATGCATGCATGCATCAACTGACTGAACTCACAATTAGTTCCTCCAACTGTTTGGAACTAATTTAACTGGACTTAACTCAGTTAACTGAGCTAACTAATTACAACTCAAACACAACTCATCCTTATCTCCTTAATTAAGGGATAACTTCCTCAATCAAAGGAATAATTGTTGCATGTCTTCACATAAACTTCATGTTTGATTTTCTCCAACTAATTAACTCAAGATGAATTAATTAATTATTTTTCAAACAACTAGTGAGATTAAATTAGAATTTTAATTCTCAATTTTGATTCAAGGACAAATCAAAATTGGAATATATCTCGAAACGCTATTTTTAGCATTTCTATTTTTTTCTATTTCCAACGAAGTTGGAGTATATCCTAAAATTCTATTTATAGCAATTCTATTTTTAGCATTTCTATTTTTAGCATTTCTTGTTGCCATTTTCAACAAGGTGGTTGCTGGTGATTACCAATATATGTTCATGAATAAACCCCTCTTTTGCAAAATCCTTGGTCAAAGTGTCAGCATCCAATTTGATAGAATAACATGATTTTTAAAAGATTTGAAAGAATAATATGAGGGAATTCCTGATAATTAAGTAGTCATACTGAATACTTAATCAACCAGGAAAATTTGGATGCGTGTAAAATATTTCTACAGCCAAACAAGACACATTCAAGAGATAACATGAGGCAACAATTAAAATATGTAGAGGAGTTATCTCAGACAGATTGTCCAATAAACTAATCTCTTTAAACGATTATAACTTTGCGAGGGATTTCAGAGAGATTGATACTCAATCTATCCTTACCCAGAATCTCCTATGTGACTTTGAATAGGTGCATAAATAAGGTATGAAAACACTATAAAACAAATAGGAAATATAATTTATGTCGTGAACTAGAGCCGAAAGGCTTCAATTAAGAATTATGTAATCAAATTTTTACAAAGTTGAAAGGTTTTGGCATCAAAAGTCAACCGCTTTACATTACAATTGAAACAATATATAGAATTAATCTCTCCTAGCTGTTACAATATTTTTGGAATAAAATCCTAAACAATAAACTAAAAATAAAATAATATCTCTAATTTATATGCTGGAAACTTTGAATTGTTTGCAAGTCTTCTGCCTTGAACTTTTGAGCTGCTCAAACTGTCTGTTAGAAAACTGTACTTTTATTTCAGTTTGTTGAGCTTCTGCGGCTAGGTATCCTCTGAATGTTGATATCTCTACGTCTAAATCTGAATCATTAATTATTGATGATCTTCTTCTTCAAATGTTAAAACCATGTCTGTAATCTGGTTCACTGATCTTTTTGCTAGGTGCCCTTTCAATCCCCAATGCTTGAATTGACCAATGGTTTTATGTCACTTCTTAAAGTGCTCAACCATTGTCATAAAATATTTGAAGAAAATATTTTAATAAATGTTTTCAAAATATTTTTCTTAAACCTATAAATGAAATATCAAAATATTTCCTTAAATAATTTCATGTGTAAATCCATGTCTTGTTTTGAAATCCATGTCCTGTTCCAAAATCCATGTCTTGTTTTGAAATCCATGTCCTGTTCCAAAATCCATGTCATGTTTTCCCTTCATTTATACATTTATGAATAAATAAAATTCATAAACATATTTGATAAAACCATTGAATGATTTCATCCATGGTGTTGAAAACCATGTGTTGTTTTGCCATGATGGGTAAAAAATTTCTTAGTTTCCCCTTTTACTCCTATAAAAAATATGGATAAGTGTTTATCCAAATTTATGTTCCCTTATATTTTTCCTTCATAATTTCCTTTCCTCCTTATATTTGTAAAAATGTTGTTGGTTTTTCTCCCATGGTTTTGATTTTAAAAATGATTAAAATTATTTTCAATTTCAAAGCTATGTGCATAATTTGTATATAGGAAAATAAATGAACATAAGTGACTTTTCCTCCTCGGAACCTCAATTTCTTCTGTCAAATTTAGTTTTTACTAGCCTCCTTTTACTTTCACTTGTAACTTCATTTCACACTTGTAAGTCTCATTTTTACCTTAGTCTCAGTTTTACTTATCCTCCTTTGTAAAATTCCATTTTTTACTTATCCTCCTCTATAAAATTCCATTTTTACTAGCCTCCTTTTACTTTCACCTGTAACCTCATTTCACACTTGTAAGTCTCATTTTTATCGCAAACTCATTTTTACTTAGCCTCCCATATGTAAATTCATTTCATAAATGTATTAAATTTCCTTTATCTCCTTTCCCTCCACATCATTTCATAAATGTATTAAATTTCCTTTATCTCCTTTCCCTCCACATTTCATAAAATTTAAATCAATTCGATTAATGGTTTTCAGAGAGGGTAGGTAGTAAATGGTTTAGGAAGGGGGGCTGCGAAATGAACAAGAAATTGGCATTTGTAAAAAGCAGTAAATGTGAAAGGAGTTGTCTTTAGTGCGACTTTTTGGAGATTCCGGTGACGGAATCCAGCCGAAAAAATTGAGGTTAAATCTTGATTTGTATTATTTAAAATGGTTTTTTAATTGAATATTTGACAACTCCAATGTGAAACTGCTTTTTGACCCTCCCTTAGTTAAATGTCGAAGGGGTTTGGGGTCCGAAATATATCAATAACCATTGATTTATTTTTTCACATATCTCGAGGCATGAAGATTAGGATGGTTTAATGATTAGGTGCGGGGTGGGGACACATTATTTAATTTGACTTTTGACTTGGCTGACGTATATAATATGATAAATAAATGAGGTTCCTATAGTTTAGAGATTGGGTTTGTTATTTTTAATCTAAGATTTAATATTTTAAATAAATAATATTATAAAAATATAATTATATATATCTATATCTATATCTATATATATATATATATATATATATATATATATATATATATATATATATATATAATTGAATTTTGTTTAAAATAAAAAATATTAAAAATAACTTAGATATTTATAAAAACCTCATATATTTCATGCTTCAGAAAATGGAAAGGGTTAGATGGAATGGTGTTTAAAGGAAAGCATTTGTGAAGGTAAGGATAAAATTGAAGGAAGGTGGCAAATAAATTTAAAAAATTTTTGTAACTTTCAGGGTGTCAAAATAAGTTACAACATTAGGAACTTATATATATATATATATATATATATATATATATATATATATATATATATATATATATATATATATATATATATATATATATATATATATATATATATATATATATATATATATATTTTGTCATAAACGTTGAAGGCATTGAGAGTACGTATTCACACAGTAGTGCGAATAACACTGGTGTGGTATTCATCCTATGTTATTCAAGCAACTCCTAACATGGTCGTCGATCTGAACTTATGGTAACTCAGACCATAGTGATTCTATGGGAGAACAACTCATGATAATTAATACATTGAGCCCTTAATGGATTTGTGAAGTTCCCCTTCAACTACTAACAAGTGGGTTAGTTAGACAATCACACATGTGGATCTTAGGAGTAAGGTGTCATGGGCCATTGGTGGGAAGAAAAATGGTGGAAGTGCACTGTGGCATGGGAAGAGTCAACGGGGCATGTTAAAATCGCCAACGGGGTTGAAAATTTTTTATACTGCCTCCTGCACCCCCTTTGGGTGTTTTTCAAAATAAGGTGAGAGGGTCTTAGAATGATCGTGGGCCATCAATTTGGCGATCGACAGTATTCCTTTACCACTCACTCAGGGGGGTCACCTCCTCTGATAATCTGTGCAGTTCACCTTACTGGAACTGCTTCCGACAGTTGCATTATTCAGATGTGTGGAGATCCACTAGAGACATGCACACTTTTTATGTGGTTTTAGGTGGGGTCATGGATTGACAGGGGAGGATCACCACCAGTGGTTTGATGGTTTGCACACTCCCTAGGTGACTTCAACGGGGAGGGGACCCACCACACACACCGTTGATCTACATTTCATGATTGACGAGGGAGATCTCATCACGCCCCCACCTCCCACCCCCACCCCCTTGTGACGTAAGAGCAGAGCTAATCTCCTGTTCAAACTACTAATCCACCCCATCAAATCACACCCGTCAGATCTGTTAGTGGATGACGAGGTTCATGGAGCAGGGTAATGTGGCCACTTTATTATTGGCACTATGGAGTTAGTGGAAGGTGGGCATCGCTAGTGCAATGTGCCATAAAGCTATAGGTACAAGGGAAATCAAATTAAATGGTGGGGCCCATTCCATGTGGCGGAATAGAGTAGGATTGGGCAAGGTTCATGTATGTGTGTGTGTGTGTGTGTGTGTGTGTGTGACAAAAAACAAAAAGATAAAAGGGTTTAATTAAAAGTGTATTGTTATCCCATTCCTCTAACAGTTATAAGAGGACTTGGATTAGAGAGACAACCATTCCACGGGGAAAGTAAGGAGGGGTGAGTTGTCACAAAGGGACACCCCGTTCTAAGGCCTCTCTGAGCATGGAAAAAAGGAGAGGTGGGTCCATATATTAAGACTACTTAGGAGACAGACTGAAGGAAACTCATTATCCAAGTGATAAAATCCAGATTGAAACCAACATGGGTGAGAAAAATATGAATAACTCCTGTTGACCCTATCAAATGCCTTAGAGACATTTATTTTATGAAGATTCATTTGAGCCTTAGAATATATATGTTATGGAGGCCTTCCTGGGCCACTCTAATTGCCTCATGTATTTTCCTTCCCTTCAAGAATGAAAATTTCTCCTATGAAATAGATTTGGAGAGGATCAACTTTAGTCTATTTGCAATTATTTTGGTTATTACTTTGTAAATCACATTACATAGAAAAATAATCCTGAAGTCCTAAAAGGATTTTGGGGAGTCTACCTTGGGTATGAGAGCAATAAAGGTAGAGTTAAAAGTTGGGTGCATCCTTTGGTCCTTTCTGGGTTCTTCAATCATTGAGATGTCATTTCCAATAAGGTCGAACAAACCTAGAATGAATTCCACTCTCCATCCGTCCAGACCAGGGACTTTATCATTTTGGAAGCTATGTAACACCGCTATGAATTGCTCTGTCCATACACTAAAGCATTGTTCTCTTATTCATTTACAAACGTGGGAAAAAAAAGAGTTGTTTTAATAATTTCAGCTATGGAGATTTTCTCTTGTGCTTGAAAGAGGTGTTGAAAATTGTCCTTACCTAAATTTGTAAGCCCTTTGAAATTTGTGCCCTCTTACCCTCAAGGTTCTTTAGATTTCATATGATGTTGCTTAATTTCCTTCCTTCGTTATTCATTATTAATTAAAAACTAAGTAAGGCTAATTTATTAATTAAAAAAACTAATATTTCTTGAAAAATATTTTTTTGTTTACAATAATTCATTATTAATTATAAAATTTATTATTATTTATGTTTATTTGACTAAAATAATTAATTAATAACATTTTTTTAATAAGATATATATTAGTTATCTTTATTTAGATATTTAATATATTGATTAAAAGTTTGAAAAACATTATTTATAACAATTCATTATTAATTAACATATTAAGTTAGAAAAAATGAAAAAGAAAATAAATAAATAAGATATATTTTATTTTCTAAATTTCTAATTTATTAATTAAAAAAACTAATATTTCTTGAAAAATATTTTTTTGTTTACAATAATTCATTATTAATTATAAAATTTATTATTATTTATGTTTATTTGACTAAAATAATTAATTAATAACATTTTTTTAATAAGATATATATTAGTTATATTTATTTGGATATTTAATATATTGATTAAAAGTTTGAAAAACATTATTTATAACAATTCATTATTAATTAACATATTAAGTTAGAAAAAATGAAAAAGAAAATAAATAAATAAGATATATTTTATTTTCTAAATTTGGTTTAATTAGTTTAATCTTGTTTTTTGAGAAAATATCAGAGTAGATGAGTAGATCCACACCGATGGATCACATCGAGCCTAACACAGAGGTCATCAGAGAGAAACACAGAGGTCATCAGAGAGAATTGACACCGCGACCTCCCATTAGAGAGGTGACTTAGCAATGAGAACTCAACCAATTGAGTTAACCCTTCAAACTAATTAGTCTAGTATTTTACGTAGTCAATTTGAAAATTTTGAATATTTGTAAATATATTTTTAGTGATAATAATGATAATTCATATTTTATAGTAATATTAATATTGCTCGTAAAATTTTGGTCTAATATTTTATTTTTATAATTGGTATTTACTAATTAAATAGGTTTTAATCACCATTTTTATAATAATTTAAAAAATATTTATAATATGTTTATATATATATATATATATATATATATATATATATATATATATATAGATATATATATATAACTTTTTAAATAGGATTTAATATTTTATATTTTAAATTTGTATTAAACATAAAAAAAAATATATAATTAATTATTAATTATATTTATTTTTTTATTTAATATTAATTAATTTATAATTATATATTATTGATTAAAAAATAAAATAGAAAAATATCGTCATTAAACCAAATTTTGATTATTATAGGAAAAGTTTTTATCCATTTCCAATTTAAATTATTAAAGTTTTTCCTATCTTTATTTTTTTTTTGGTACTTTCATTTATATATATATATATATATATGCTCAAATGTTAGCTAAGTGATCTAGAGTGAAACATAAAGTTTTTTTATATTGCATCACTTAGAGTCAAACATAATTTTTTTATTGAATTGAGGCCTCTGTGATCCATATCAAGTTTATGAGAGATTTTTTGGGGTAAATCACAAGAAATTTCATTTGTCGACGGGTTTCCAACCAACCAGTGATTTTTTTTTTATATTGTTATTAATTGCACATTCACCTATTGTTTATTTCTTTGGGGACAAGACCTCATAATCAGGTTTTATAGTTTATCTGGGTTCAATCCCCATAAGTAACATATTCTATGGAGAAGAAGATAGATCGTAGCCGCAAAGATAAATCAACCCCATGTCACGTGACTAAAGACTAACCCAATTATCAATTCCTTTGGTTACTTGATATATATAGTTACATTTATTTAGATATTTAAAATATTGATTAAATTTTTGAAAAACATTAATTCATTCTTTATTTAGAAAAACAATGAATATGAAAAAAAAAAGATATATTTAATATTAGAAATTTGGTTTGATCAGTCCAGTATTTTATGTAAAAAAAATTAATAATATTTGTAAATATGTTTTATTGATATTTAATATTCGAAATTTGGTTTGATCAGTCCAGTATTTTATGTAAAAAAATTAATAATATTTGTAAATATGTTTTATTGATAATGATGATAATTCATATTTTATGATGATAAAAAAATTTTAATGGAATGGGTAAGGGTATTTGCATTAATAAAAGCTGGAGATGGTCCTAGAACCCTTACCGTGATTTTCTGAGACAAAAAAAACTAATCTTCAACATAGAAAACAAAATGTTTATTGCCACTTAGGCTAGATAACCATTTCAAACAGAAGAAATGTCCGTTGTAAACTCTGAAGAAGACCTAAGAAGGAAACAAAATTTGCAAACTAGAGATTTAAAGTTGACTAACATCAAAATGCCAAAATCTACCTCCAAAAATGAAGCACAAAATTCACCACAGACCACAACTAGACACTTCAGACCCCCTGTTGCGGCAAGTCCTTTTTCTTTTCGCAGGAGAACCCGAGCCAGAATCTCCAATCACCAGCCTCTCAATTGCAATGATGGAGACTTCCAACATAGCCACATGAGCACTGAGTTAACGAACTTCTTCCCTCAACCCTTCCAATGAATTCTCCATGTTGGCATGGTGGTTTAACAGTTTCACCTCCAACCAGAGTTGGAATGACCACCTTTGTCTCTCAACCATCTCTTCAAATTTATGGATTGAAGCAAGCAATACATGTGTTGCATCTAAAAGTTTGTTAATCACTATATCTGCGTTGAGATTCTCCTGAGGATTGGAATTACTTTCCATACCGAGATAAGGGCCCGAGTCCTTGCTACCTTGAAACATAATGGAATTCACTCCAACTTCTAAAACCATGTGAGACCATTGTGAAAGCTGAGGGGCCATAAAATTCAATATATAATTGAAACCAGGACCATGGCACGTGCCAACTTGCAACGAAAGTAAGATCTCTGTGATAGCCTCACCGGGACAGGAAAACAATGACAGAGATGTAACACGGGACAGGAGAATAAACTCCATTTTTTTGCACATAACACTGGATGTCACAGCCAAGGAATTCAACAATAACTCAAGACTAGCGCAGAATAAATAGACATTATTTCCGAGTAGGGAAGGTGTCATAATGTAATGCCACTTGTACAATGACCTTTGGCACCGAGAGAAATCCATGCAAATCGGGGGTCAAAAATGGTAGAGGGTCGACCATACCTCAAGTCGGGTATGGGCCCGATATTCCACTTTGAGTCGGTTTTGATTACTCCTTGAAAATACCCATTAAATCCTGCAGATGGAGAGAGAGAAGGAAGATCTCCACCAAGTTTTAATGTTAAAAATTGATGTACCCAACATTATTAAGGAATTGGAGAGAAGTCCAACCTGTGATTTAAATCAATTACACCTTGATTCATTGTGCCACCTTTTTTAGCAAGACTGTTAGCCACTGAGTTCAAGTCTCTGTACACATGGAAGAGATCCACTTGTTCAAACTAAGAGGTTGAAGCGAGAATCCTTTAAATAAATGACCAAGATTTAAAGCTAATGGTTTTCTTGGCAAGCATAGAATCACCAAAAACAGTTATCCTGTGAATTTTGAGTTCATTTCCTAGTTTCAACCACTTCCAGAGAGCTAAGCATTTCTCTTTATTATCTATCGTTGTTTCAAGGCCCCAAGCGAATTGGGAGACAAATGTTTCATCAAGGCCAAGGATGACAAATGTTTCATCAAGGCCAAGGATGACCCCTCCCACTCCGACCTCCCCATAATTTATGATGATATTAATATTTTATTGTTAATAAAATTTAGTTTAATCTTTTATTATTATAATTTTTATTTATTAATTAAAATTAGATATATATTTATCACCATTTTTATAATAATTTAAAAAATATTTATAATATGTTTTTAAAAAATATTAGTATTAAATTTATTTTATTTTTTTAATAGAAGCGGTTGAATTTTATTAATAAGAAGAGGTTGGGCAAGCCAAACAACCTCGAGTACAGACAAGTGTGAGAATTCAAGTGCAAAAGAGGTCTCCTATCCGTGCTTGGCTATAGTCTTCTTTTCTTTGAAGCTTTGGTACATTCCTGGGTTAAGTTAAAACCCAAATACACTAAGTTCTACGGGCCAAAATACCAACCTGCAAAATTAAAATGATTTTGATTAAAATCTGTCTTATCCCCTGTACCCAACCCCACTATAGAGTTAACCCCCACCGATCACGATATGCGATAGCCGTCAGATCTTCTCCTGCCTAGATCTGACGCATATCGCATCCAATGCTTTTTGAACCTTAATTCTTCAAGAGCGCGCGATATGGGCAGTTTTATATTGCCACGCGTTGGCCCCTAAGGAGAATCGCGTCCGATTCAAAATTACTACCGAGCAACCAAGAGCAGTGCGAACAAACCTGCTTACCACCCTCGGTGAAATAACTCCCCTTATTTTTCAAAGCGGAATGGTCGTTAAATCAACTCCGCCCAAATCTGATGCTTATCGCGTCCCTAGCTGACCGAGCTTTAACCGAGACCCATCTTCGTGCTCAGCCCCACTGCAAGGATAAGATCCGTCATGAAAATCACACGATAATCGTCAGATCTTCCCCCACCCGGATCCAACGCTTATCGCGTCAGTTTGTTGTCTGACCTTTATCACCTCAGGGGCACGCGAAATGGGTGGTTTTGTCCTGCCATGCGTCAGGTCATGAGTCGAATCGTGTTCGATACGAGAAAAACTTCCCAGCAGCCAGAAGCGATGCAATGAAAACTGATTACCACTCCCCGCATCTTTAACCCCCCATCTTTACCAGCACACTATGATTGTCAAATCTTCCCCCACCCTGAGTCTTCGACTCTCGTCCATCAAAATCGTTGTCTGAGTGAAATCCATTTTGCACCTTGCTTTTACTCCTATCTCAGCTGGCCCATGTGGAAAGACGAAATCCTGTGAGCCTGCCTTTGTTCTGCGGGTTCTGTCATTAGACAACTCTCCTTCCCTGTTAAGGGATTGGATTCATTTCCGCATCCTCACCATTATTCACCAGCATACCTTGGGCTAGAAGACATCCTTTGTTGGCCATTATGTCGGCTTCCTTGTTCTGAGCTCGCAAGACATGATAGAATGAGCAGGATGTGAAGTTTTGAGTCAACTTTCTTATTCTTCCTAAGGTCTTGTTTAAATCAGGGTTGTTGAGTTGATCGCTTTTATTAAGGGTTTTAATCAGGATTTCAAAGTCCCTAAATATTTGAATGTTTTCCCCTATGTTCCTTTGAGCCAGCTGACAAGATTTTAGTAGACCTAGGATCTCTACCTGGTTGTTGGTGCTCTGACCTAGACCCCAACTGTAGTTGTCCTATTTTTGTCCATCTATGGAGTAAATTATTCCTCCTACCCCTGATATCCCTAGGTTTCCTTTGGAGGCTCCATCGAAGAAAATCGTGACTTTTCCTTGATTTTTCCACCATTTTTGGAATTCCACCTCAAAGATCCGGAGACGCCACTCTGGATTATGGCTAGTCAAGGAGATATTCTTCTTGATGCTTGCCCATCTCAGGGATTCACCTAGCCAACTGAGCTCTTCAGGGAGAAGGTAGTTGTCTAACTTATAAGGTCTATTTTCAAGAGTTTCCAGCAGCAAGGCTTTGGCCTTGGCAATGACTGTGTTGGTGGATTGAAGTCTATTGTTGAAGATGGCTTCATTCCTAACCAACCAGATTCCCCAATAGATATATTTTGGGATTGCATTCTAGATTTTAGTCCAAGTTGATTTTTTGTTCAAAGGGTGTGGATAGCAATCTTTCCAAGTTGCGAAAAGACTAACCACTGAAGATTGCTGAGGGAAATGGACGTTGAGCCCTGTGGTAGCTTGCAACCAGACCTCTTGAGAAAAGGGGCAGTCTATGAATAGGTGATCGATCGTTTCCTGGTCCTTGCAGCAGAGGGGGCATCTGTGTGGACCAATGATTCCTCTTTTCTCTAGGTTTTCCCCGGTGAGGGTCCTTCTATGCATGAGAGTCCAGCAGAAGAAGTTGATTTTTGGGAGTCCAAATGGGTCCCAAACATGCTGCCAAATCTTTGTAGTATGGATCTGAGGTTGTTGTTCTTGGAGGGCTACAAAACCCAGCCTGGCTGAGTAAGAACCGGACTTCCCCCAACCCCACTTGTCCCTCGAATGCAGGTGCACAGGAGCCAGACCAGTGAGTTTATCCAGTAATTGATGGAGTTGAGGGAGCATCCAATCAGGGGGGCGATGTAGGTCCCAGTTACTCTAGTTCCCTTCTGAATCCCATGTGCAAATGTTAGCAAGTTTGTGGATACCTTTTTGGATGAGCCAGTTACGCAAGTCTGCAATATCTGGAGCAAGCTTTAGGGGATGGAGACCCATGATCTTGTCCTCCCATAGTCTGATTCTTTTCCCATTTCCTGGAATTCTGTAGAGCTGTTCTTTGAAGAATTTCCAGCCTTGGGTGCACAACTTCCACAGCGTGGTTCCTTTGTGAGAAACTCCTTCATCCATATTCTTTATTGAGAGCCTGTGCAGATATTTTTTAATTAGAACTTGACTTACAGGGTGTTTTTGGTTTGAGAAGATTTTCCAAAGGATCTTCCCTCCCATTGCCAGATTGGCCAACATAGGATCTCTTACCTGAAGTCCACCTTTAGGTATTGGCCTTTTCACTATGTCCCAGCTTACTATATGGAATTTTTTTTGGTTCCCCTTACCTCCTTGCCATATGAAATTTCGGATTAGATTTTCTAACTGTTTAGTGATCATTTTTGGAGATAAAAGGAAAAAGTCTTGGTAGATAGGAAGGGAAGAGAGGACTGACTTGACCAGAGAGAGCTTCCTGGCTGTGGTAAGCCACTGACCTCCCCAAGCAGTCATTTTTGCCTTGATTTTGCTGATAATTTCCATCCAATGAGGGGCCTTAGTAGTGCCCAAGGTTAAAGGCAAGCCAAGATACTTGAATTTTTCCCAAGAAACATATTCGATGAAGCCTAGAGCTTGGGCAATCCTGAGAATAGATTGTTTATCTGTTGTCGAGCTGTACACTGCACTTTTTCTGTTATTGACCATAGCTCCGGAGACTTTGCAGAAGCTTTGGATTACTCCGCTGAAGGCTCTTGCTATTTTAATAGAGGCTCCTCCCAAAAGGATAGAGTCATCTGCAAACAAGGCATGGTTGATTGGGGAAGTTCCAGGTGTCGCCCTGATGCTAGGAAGTGTCCCGTTGAGCTTCTCATCAGAGAGTTTTCGGCTTAGAGAGTCTACCATCAGAATGTACAGGAAGGGGGACAGAGGGCATCCTTGCCTGATTCCCCTTGAAGCTTTGAAGTAGTTTGCAGGTCTACCATTTACTAGAGGGGCTATCCATGGTTCTCCAATGCATGCTTTAATCAAATTAACAAATTCAGGGCTAAAACCAAATGCAGAAAGAACTTGGAGAAGGAAGGAATGTCTTACTCTGTCGAATGTGTTTTCCATGTCCAGTTTGATGAGCATACCTTGCTCTTTGCACTGGTGGCTGGAATGGATGATTTCTTGCACCAATATCGCATTTTCCAGGATATCCTTCCTTTGACAAACCCTCCTTGATTGGGAGAGATGAGTTTGTCCAGCAGAGGTTTTATTCTATTAGCAAGTAGCTTGGTGAGAATTTTGTAGGACACGTTGCAGAGCAAGAATTTTGTAGGACACGTTGCAAAGCGAGATTGGTCTGAATCTATCGAATGTCTCCGGGTTGGCTTCTTTAGGAATTAGAGATAGGAACGTGGAGTTTGTGCTTCCTCCCACTTTGGCTTTTCGAAGGAATCCTTCAATCATTCAGTACAAATCTGCCTTGATGATGTCCCAGTAGAGTCTAGAGAAGTGTATTGAAAATCCATCTAGTCCAGGGGCTTTGTCTGGTTCCATCTTCCATATGACATTGTTGATTTCTTCTTCAGTGAATGGCTTCAGGAGAGATGCATTTTCCTCCTCGTTAACCATCCTTGGAACGTGCTTGAGGAAGTCATGTGCTTCCTCATTATCCTCCACGCCTTCTTCTTTGAACAACAGCTGAAAGTGAGAGGTTGCCGCCTCTTTAATCAGTGTTGTGCCTTTAAGTACAGTCCCGTCTGGCGAGGTGATTTCAGCAATGTGGTTTCTAGAGAGGCGGGTACGAATTTGCTTGTGGAAGAAGGTTGTATTCTTGTCTCCAGACATAAGCCAGAGATTGCGTGACTTGAGCCTCAAATATTCTTCCTCTTCTCTAAATGTCTAGAGGGTGCTGATTTGGTGTTCTTTCTCCCTGTGAATCTCTACTCTAGTTATGTCTTGAGTCTCCACACCCATTTGGAGATCCAGCAACTACTTTGTGCTTTGTTTTCTTTGGGTAGTGGGAGAGACTATGGGATTTTTTATCCAATGCTTCAGGGCAGTTTTGGTGGCTTTTATCTTTTGCTCCCAAACATAGCTGGGTGATCCTTGAACATGAATGGACCAAGCCTTATTCACTGTGTCCAGAAACCCTTCCCTGTTTTCCCATAGTGGGTTGAACCGGAAGGGGATTGGTCCCAGGTTTTCTTCTTCTTCCATCAGTAGGAGGATGGGTTTATGGTCTGAGTTCCACTTTGGCAGAATTTTTGTGGAAATGATCATCTTCTCGGAGAGGAAGGAACTCTGAAGAAGGAATCTATCCAGCCTGGTTGAGATATGCTCCTCCCCTATTATGTTATTTGTCTAGGTGTATAGACCTTTTTTTGGCTTGAAGTCCATTAAATCCCATTGTTGAATCAGGTTTTCCACTAAGGGGAGGAAGCGGTCCCTGCTGCTGGTTCCTCCTCTTTTTTCCTTTGGGTCAAGGATTAGATTGAAGTCTCTGACAATAATTATATTATTGAGGGAGTAAGCTTCCAAAAAATCAGTCAGGGTTTGCCAACATTGTTCCTTTTCTACATAGAGTACAGGAACATAGAGATTAAAGAGAGCAATGTTTATCTTACTTGGTAGGTGTCGGAGTTCGATGTAAATCCAGTGTTGCATCTGAAAGGAGCTTTCAAGTTGGAATTTGTCAGCCTCCCAGAGAGTGGCTAACCCGCTGCATGTACCTCTAGCACTTACCGCTTTTCTAGCTTTTGTTTTCCATTTTGCTTTATTGAGTTCCAGAAGGGCTTCTCCTTCTATTTTAGTCTCTTGGAGCATGAGGATCTCGGGAAGTTCTGACTTTAATAGGCTCTTGACTGCTTCAGCTTTTGATGGGTTCCCCAGTCCTCTGCAGTTCCAAGAGACTAATCGCATTATTTACTGGTAGGAGTTGCGGAAACTCCTCCCTTGGGAGGCCTGGCTCTAGTATTTTTGTTGATAGACATCTCTATAGTGGCCTGACTACCTTGCATTTTTAGTCTCTCTGCTTCTTCTTCTCTAGCCTCCCAATGATATTTCCTCCCCTCTCTTTTCAAGGGCCTCTCAGATATTTCATCTTCTGAGGATCTCGATGTCTCAGGGGTCTTCTTTCTTGTCATATCTGCATAGGAAGGGGAACTAGAGGCACCGTTTGGGGTTTGGACTGGTTCCTCTTGCCTTTTGCTTTCTTCCATGTTGTTTGCCTGTTGTTCATTCTCTTTATCTGTTGGATCTTGGTGTTCTTCTGGTGTGCTAAGAATATCAAAGGGGTTGGTTGATATGTCTGTTATTGGAGGGATTGAACTTCCTTCTGCTTAGGGTTTTGGAGGATCAACCCTCCTAGTGGAGGCATCTTTCCCTTTATTCATGTTGCTCTGCTTGGTTGGTCCTGATTTCTAGACCTGAGTCCATTATTCTCCCTTCTCTTTCTCAATTACATCCTCTGATTTCTTTTTACAATGCTTGGAAAAGTGCCCGTAGCCATGGCAGTGTCTACATTTAAATGGTACTTGCTCGTACTCTAGCACTTGTATGTGTGACCAATCAGCCACCGTGAATTTAATGGCTTTAGGGAGACCTTCCTCCAAGTCTACTTCTACACAAATTCTAGCACATGAATATTGGTCTCTTCTTTCTGCTCGGTCAATGTATTTGCCTAGCCTGTTACCTATGGTTTCCAAGGATTTAGGGTTCCAACAGTGAAGAGGAAGGTGGGACAGTCTCACCCAGACCGGAACGGACGAGGGCACATCATGGGTCGGGTCGAAGTTTGGAGTCCATTTGTTCAAATATAGTCCTTGAGGCCCCATGAAATACGGGTCATTTCTAAATATTAGGTTTCTACCTTCTGCTACTTCGAATAAAAATACAAAGAAGCCTTTGCTAACGAAATGGATTTTTATTCCTTCTTTGACCAGGGGACGCCAGTTCCTTTGAACCCAAGCTTCTACCACTTTTGGCGAGGGCCATAAGCCTGTGAACTGACCGATAAGTCCTCTTTTTGCTAGGTTTAAAGCAGCTTTGCAAGGCTCTTCAGTAGGTAGAGCAACTGTGGGGATAGTTGCCATTTTTTTCATGAACTTCTGTTGGTTTTCGAATGCTGGCCTTTTGTTGCAAGCTGCAACCAGATCCCTGAAAGCTGCTAGCTCTAGTGGCAAGGGAGTTTCCTTTTCGTGACCCCCTCCTAGGGCCATGGCTTTGACGCTTCGCGCAGTCTCAAGGTTGGGTGTGTCTCTTTGCGCACTCCCCTGGCTTCCTCCTGCCGAACGGAGGCTACCCCAAGCTCCCGCTAACTGGTTCCTCTCAAGAGTGCTGCTCCAAGCTCCCACTCTGCTCTTTTAAAATCTCAAAACCCTATTATTATTAATTTTAAATAATATTTAATATTTTCATATAATTTTGATATTTTTAATGATATTTAAAAATATTATTTTATTGTTCGCTTGGGGTAGCTCAATTGATGATGGCCGTGGAAATGAAGTGTCATTGAACTGGAATTCTTGGGTTCAAATCTTGTGCCATCCCCTCGATCGGGGTGAAAATTTGGACATGATGACGATGTAGTCCTACCAAGCTTACAAAAAAATTTATTAGTTTATTATTAATTATATTTATTCTATTATTTAATATCAATTAACTTATAATTATTTATTATTGGTTAAAAAATATAATAGAAAATGTAATGATTAAATCAATTTTTTTGGGTAAATACCTATGGGGGATTTGAACCTTGAATCTCACAATTTACAAAGTACTTCATGATATGGATATTGTCAATTAAGTTGTCTCCTATGCGCAAATAAAATTTTGACTTTTTTTTTTTGAAGGAAAAATCAGGCAGATCTACCTCAAGGGTTCATTTCCTGTCGGCCAAACTAATCAGAACCTAACCCTGAGGGCATCGAGGAGAATTGACCTCGTCACCTCCCAATGGCAAGTTACTTTAGCAACAATACCTTGACCACTTGAGCTAACCCTCGGGGCTATCAAATTTTGATTATTAAAAAGTTCTTATCTATTTTTTCCATCTTTTATTTAAATTATTAAAAATGTTCTTAACTCTTGAACCTCAAGGGTTATCTCAAGTGGTTTAGAGCTAGACATGAAGTTCTTTGATATGATTGCTAGTTGTTAATCACAGGTTTGACGTTGTTATATTCCCTTGGGGCAAGACCCCATAATTAAGGTTGACGGTTTTCTTAGTTTACCATCCAATAAATATGGGGAAGTACTCAAGGGTTTCTCGTGCTTTCAGTGCAAGTTAATATATACACTTTTATTAAATGTTAATTAATTTATTAAGAAACCAAATAAATATAACCAATAATAAATTTTACCTCTTTAGATTTTTAATTAATTAATTTTCATGTTTAATGAGAAAAATAAAGTAGTGTGAAAAGATTGAGAAAAGAAAGAATTTTATAATTATGGAAAATATAGATAATATTAATATTAATATTTTATTACTAATAATCATTTAATTTAATATTTAATTATTATAATGTGTATATATTAATAAAAAAAATTAATAATATTTAATTTTTGTAGTTCCCTACTGATGGAGGATTATCGAGCAAATGGGATTGTGGGCGGGCCAGGAGGGGCATCCCGACGACCTTCAAGGAAATTAAGAGGGGGATGGCAAGGGAGCGGGGAGGTTTGGGGGCGCCCACCACCCTACCGAACTCTAAGGTAATTAAGATGGGGGTGGTATGGCCTACCAATTCCATGCATGCAATCATGCAATTTCAGATCAATTTAACTCATGACATCCTTGGCTCTAGAGAATTCTTCAAGCTTGGGTCAGTGGATAAGTGGGATTAATGGTCATGGTTTGTTATCTACCCTACAACAGGAGAGATGTCCCACCTCCCAATGGAGGTTGTCTATAGTTGATATGTCAATTACATGATACTCTATCTGGGCTAGCCTAAATTACTTCCAGACGTGAACTAGTGATCCAGTCTTTCTATTTCTCCTGAGGTATTTAGCATTTCTTTTGGCCTACTTTTCTGTGGTGGATTCACCTCCAAAGGGGAATGCCTCACCCAGCCTGTGGTTCAGAAGATTGTATCTAGTCACAATGTTTAATTTCTAGGGGTTCGGCAAGGGGTACTCATGACAGAAACAGGGTATTGCAGTCATGTTCAAGTGATACGAATTGATGCGCTCAACTATCATTGGATAATACTTATTCCTTGGCTTTGTGATTCAAGTTTATCTACCTTTGGTTGTACTTCGAGTATCTTGCATTTAGGTGTGGTGCTTTTGGTCCACAAGGTTTTAGTTATTATTTTGGTGGTTTTGCTTTTCCTATGTTTCTAGAAGCTCGCAACTAGTAAGGCCCGAGTCTTACTTCTACTCTGTGGTGGGCCTGTGAGATGATTATGTCATAGTTTGTTTTTCTAGGGTCTTTGGGTTCAGTCTGGTGATCATGTGTGGAGCTGGTCATTAGTCTTTTCTATCAAAGTTAAAAGTGATAAAATCTATCTAGTTGTCAAGAAAATTATATTTACGAGAGATGAGGGCTCATTTCTCTAAAATATGTGGATAAGTGAGTGGTTGGCTCTCGACTTTAATTATGTCATTCTTGTTAAAAGTGTCATTATGCATCATCGGTGTATGAAAGGGAACGACAGAGAAGAGGGTAGTGGTTAGTCCTATTAGTCCCATGTGGAGGTGCAAGCTCATGAGACCATGACAACCTTCCATGGTGTGACCCTTCACAACACGCATGTGGACATGCGGAAGTTGGAGGCTCGTGTTACTAAAGATCGCCTAACACAATCATATTTTGAATTTCTTGAAGAACTTTCTCATTGGCTTCCAAAACCTAGAAACACCAGGGGAATAAGGAAATAGTACATGTGATCAATAAACCTCCATTGTGGGGGGGTGCCCACCACTCAACCAACCTCTAAGTCAATTAAGATGGGGTTGGCGTGGCCTACCACACTCGTGCATCCAATCATGTGAGCTCACATTAATTTAAGAGGGGGTTGCATGGGGGAGGAGGGAGGTGTGGGGGCACCCTCCATGCCATCAACCTCCAAGGAAAATAAGATGGGGGTTGGCATGGCCTACCACCCCCATGCATGCAATTAAGCGAGTTCACATCAATTTTAACTCATGATGTCCTTATTTATGGAGAATTATTTGAGCCTAGATCAATGGATAAGCATGATTAATGGCCATGGATTTTTATTTACCCTGTAGCAGGAGAGATGTCTCACCTCCAAGTGGAGGTTTTCCATAGTTTGGATGTTGATAGAATGATACTATGTTTGGGTTATGTGTAAATTGCTTCCAAACATGAATTTGTTCTTTAATCTTTCTATTTATCTTGAGGTCTTTAGCACTTATTTTGGCCTGCTTTTTTGTGGTGGATTTGCCTCCAAAGGGGAAGGCCTCACCCAAACTGTAGTTCAAAAGATTGTATATGGTCACAATGTTGAATTTCTACGGGGTTGGTGAGAGGAATCATGATAGAAGCAGGGTATTGCAACCAAGTTCAAGTGGTCTAAATTGAAGTGATCAATTATCATCGAGTAAGACTTATTACTTGGCTTTTTGATTCAATTTTATCTGGCTTTGGTTGTATTTGGAGTATCTTGCATTCAGGTGTGGTGCTTTTGTTCCACAAGGTTTTAATTATTATTTTGGTAGTTTTAGTTTGCCCTTTTTTCTAGAATCTTGCCATTTTTAAGGCCCAAGTCTTACTTCTGCTCTACGGTAGGCCTACGAGTCAGCTATGTCATAGTTTATTTTCCCGGGGTATTTGGGTTCATTCTGGTTGTCATGTGTGGAGCTAGTCAATAGTCTTATCTATCAGAGTTAAAAGGGATAACATCTCTTTGGTTGTAAAGGTAATTCTATTTATGAGAGATGAGGGATCATTTCTTTGTAATATGTGGATCAATGAGTGGTTTAATCTCGACTTTAATTCTATCCTTCTGGTAAAAAGTGTCATTATGCCTCATTAGTGTATGTGAGGGTGTCACAGAGCATGGGGTAGGGGTTAGTCCAATCAGTCTTGTGTGGAGGTGTAGGCTCAGGAGGTCGTGGTAACCTTCCACATTGTGATCCCTCACAACACTCATGTGAACATGGAAGTTGGAGGCTCATGTTACTAAAGATCACCTAGCACACTTAGATTTTGAATTGATTGAAGAAGTTTCTCATTGGCTGCCCAACCCTGGAAACACCAAGGTAAGAAGGAACCGACCAATAAGGAAATTAAGAGGGGGTTGGCATGGCCTACCACCCCTATGCATGCAATCATCTGAGCTCACATAAATTTAACTCATGGCGTCCTTGGTTCTGGATAATTCTTCAAGATTGGGTCAATGGATAAGTGGGATTAATTGCCCTAGTTTTTTATTTACCTTGTAGAAAGAGAGATGCCCCACCTCCCAATGGAGTTTGTCCATAGTTGGGATGTGAATAGAACAATACTCTATGTTGGTTGTGCGTAAATTGATTCTCGAAATGAATTGGTGCTCCAATCTTTCTATTTCTATTTAGGTCTTTAACACTTTCTCTACCTTTATTTTATGTGGTGGATTCACTTCCAAAGGGGAAGGCCTCGCTAAACCTATAGTTCAAAAGTTTGTATCTAGTCACTATGTTAAATTTCTAGGAGGTTTTCAAGGGGCAGTCGTGACAGAAATAAGGTATTGCAACCAGGTTCAAGTCGTTTGAATTGATGCGCTCAATCATAATTGGGTAATACTTCTTCCTTGGCTTTGTGATTCAAGTTTATTTGGCTCTGGTTATACTCAGAGTATCTCACATTCAAGTGTGGTGTAGTGAGGGGTGCCCACCACCAACTGACCACTAAGGAAATTAATAAGCGGTTAGCATGGCCTGTCACCCCCATGGATGTAATCATGCACACATCAAAATAACTCACTGTGTCCTTGGTTCAGGAGAATTCTTAGAGGTTGGGTCAATGGATAAGTGGGATCAATTTCCCTCATTTGTTATTTACCTTATAGCAAGAGATATGCCACACCTCCCAATGGATTTTGTCCATAGTTGGGATGTCGATAGCACAATAATCTATCTTCGTTGTGCATAAATTGCTTCCTGCCATGAACTGGTGCTCCAATATTTCTATTTCTCTTAAGGTATTTAACACTTCCTCAACCCTACTTTTCTGTGTTGGATTCACCTCCAAATGGGAACGCCTCTCCCAACCTATAGTTCTATTGTATCTAGTCACTTTGTTGAATTTTTGGGGTGGTTGGAAAGGGGAAGTTCTAACGACAATAGGGTCTTACAACTAGGTTAAAGTGGTTTGAATTAATGCGCTCAATTATAATTGGGTAATAATTCTTCCTTGGCTTTGTGATTCGAGTTTATTTTCCTCTAGTTGTACTCAAAGCATCTCACATTCAAGTGTGGTGATTCTGTTCCAGAATATTTTAGTTATTATTTTGGTGGTTTTGATTTTCCTGTGTTAGTGGAAGTTGGCCTTTGGTAAGGCCAAGGTCTTACTTCTACTCTATGGTGGGTTTGTTAGTCATATATGACGTAGTTTCTTTTCATAGGGTATCCGAGTTCAGTCTGGTGATCATGTTTGGAGTTGGTCAGTAGTCTTGTATGTCAACATTAAAATGGATAACATCTCTCTAGTTGTAAAGGTAATTTTATTCACGAGAGATGAGAGCTCGTTTCTCTGTAATATGTGGATTAGTGAGTGGTTGGCTCTCTACTTTAATTGTGTCTTTCTAGTTAAAAGTTCCATTATGCCTAATCAGCATATGTAAGGGCATCGTGAAGTAGGGGTAGGGATTAGTCCAGTCGGTATTGTGTGGAGGTTAAATTTCAAGAGATCGTGGCAACCTTCCATGCTACGACCCCTCACAACACTCATGTGCACATCTGGAAGTTGTAGGCTCATGTTATTAAACACTGCCTAGCACACTCAAATTATGAATTGGTTGAAGAAGTTTCAAATTGGTTTCCCAACCTTGGAAACACCAGGGGAAGAAGTAACCAATACATGAAATCAATCACCCTCCATTGGAATCTCAAGACGCTACTAGGTCAAGTCTTGAGGGAGAACCATGAGGAAAAAAACTACATCGTTTCCTTCATGAATGGCACCTAGGGAAACTAGTAGAAAATGCAGGATAGCTTGGATAGGTTGGACACTCAATTATCCCACATGGAAAGACATATCCATTGTGGGTATCCTCCAAAAATGTCTTCAAAGTGTCCTCCAAAAGCCTTCCATATGCCAACAAATGTGTTCTAATGATAATATACCTCCATTAATAGGGGGTGGTTAGCCCATCCATATCAGCTGTCAATAGGAATCACTTGGCCTTCATAATAATATATGTATAAACAAGACCACCCATTGTTATACTAAATCATCGACAACTTTGTGCAAGCAGAATGTTGACTTCTTCCTTCAAATGTGATCCTATGGGTGCTAATGCTATATTTATAGTCTCATAATTTGTAAAAGGTCCCTTAAGGCTTGGTCACCAAACAAACTCCAACAGTTCAAAACCACCTTTCCACTTAACACTCCCTTCAAATCATGCCCAACTTCAAGTCATAGCATTATTTTGTATCCTTATAGCTTGGCTTATGTCAATGCGATAGGTTTCCCAACCATAAATTTATTTCATATAGTTATATAAATTAATTCAAATGAGGTTGGCTCTAATAATTTATTAATTTAATTTAGGTTGGCTCTAATATAATCCTCTCCTTTATCAAGATTGGGATTATCCTCAGGGGTTTAGATGACCATTTGAATGTATCACAAGACCACAATGAGAGCATTGGAAAATTAATTCCATGGTTATCGAATTTCACAATAGATGTTCAGTGTTGCTCCTTGAAGGCTATGCATTAAACCAAACATTTTCCCCTTTAGGAGCATATTGTAAGAGTAAATTATAGGATTTTAACAATTCTTAGAAAATTTGTGTGCATGAATGCCTTGATAGTTTTAGGATCACTTATTCAACTTGATATTTATTTTTGGACATTGTTCCTCAAACTTATCTCATTTCTTTTTGGATCTTAGATGTCAAAATTTCATTGTGGTATATTATGATTTATCTCCTGATATCTACAACATTTCTAATGAAAAGAATGTAAAAAATTAAGGGCTTTGAAACCCTTCAAATATCTATTATGAAATTTATAGAACTTTCAAATTAAGGGTCTTTTAAACCTTTCAAATATTTATTGGTACTCTGACATATACTGCGGGAAATGTTCAATTTTCGTTGCTACAACACCCTCCAAAATTTTGCCTTAGATCTAAGATTCAAATCCTACCTTGATATTGCATACTGTCATCACAAACATTGAAACTCATTGCATGTGTTTTCTCTAAGTGTTTTTCTCCCATTTGCAATTAAATCAATATGTCGTCTTTTCGCATGTCAAGTTTCATACATTGTAATAAATCTTGTTTTGTTTCAAGGGTTAATATTTGCGCAAATTACTTTATCTTACCATGTAAACATCCATCGCACTCATTTCCAAAGTTTTAAGCATTTTCGCACAAGTGTCATCACAGTCATCACAAAGTGTATCTTTGGCTTTTAGTCACAAAGTTGTCGCACATAGGGAAGCTGGTGTTCATGTGTTCTAGATAATATATGTTGTGTCATCAAGTGTTCTAAGCGTGTGATCACAATCGAGTCGTATCATTGTTCACATCAACTTCATCGATCCCACACTTAGCCAAATTCGGAAAACTCCCCGACCAAGCAACTTAGACTCATCCAACCATCTTGGGCTGCACATTGTGTAGTCTCGGCCCTCAAGAAGCAACCTGGCATCTTAAAACTATGCAATGCAAAGTTCCTACCTCCCAATACTGCACATTATGCAGTCTTAGTTCTCAAACCTAGCCCCTGAGATCCAAAATTGTGCAACCCTACCCTCCGGCCAGGCTTGAACTACGCATTGCAAAGTCTCAGTCCTCAAGCCCAACCCTTGAGCTCCTGATCTGCATAATTTCACATTCAATTGGCCTCCTCTGCCTTCCATAACTATGTAGTAGGCAGAATCAGTGCTCAAGCCCTCAACCTCACTCCCTAACCTCACCAACTGCGCAATCTGCTTGCTCAGTCCATCCTGAACTATGCATTGCACAGTCTTAAGGCTCAAGACTGATCCTTGACTACCTAAGTTTTGAAATTTCACAGTCACTGAACCTCTCCCTCAACCTGCCACCCAGTTCCGGATCAGTCAGCAGATTATCTTGCATCATGTTAGACTAGGGGTTTATCGAACTGATGTCATCTTTTCATGAGTAAATTGCAGATGCAAGTACTCTATCATACCATGACAAGATGATGAAGAAGGATATGGAGAAGGGGAACATGTAAGAAGATACCTCTATAGTTTAACATGCAAGTGGATCAATCAAAAGAAAGCAAAGGGACACCAGTTTGCTACCGCTGCTCAAGATCTGATATCCCTAAAGACTTGTCACCTCTAAGCCATATGGAGGTGGACAAAAGAAAATTCTCAAGAAGACATATAGCAAGAACCAACAAGAATGACTTGACATTTCCCTGTTATCATGCAGTCCATATCATTAGTGTCATGTCATGTCATGTCATGTCATGAATCACCATATGCCACATCAATTTTGTGGATTATGTAAATTCCTATTCAAAATGTATTGTAAAGTGGAAATCCAAAGGACGTGTACAAAATATGAAGATTCATGTAAAGTCGAAAAGTCATAGGAATTCAAATAGTCATGAGGGTAGTCAAAGAGTCACAAGGGAGGTGAAGCATCACCTGATTGGTTATATATACACCCTCATTGTATGAGCAAAGGACTTTTCGTATTGGCTCCTCTCGCAAGGCATCAGAGAGATAAGCTAGTTCTTTTGAAGAGCAAGTAGTGGCTCCAATGCTCCACTATTGGAGCTAGTGGTGTTCGATGTATACATGTGTCTTGGGGCTTTTACTTAATATATGAATCTTGATGGCCAACACGTTCTTCATGCATGTATTATGAATGTTTGTAAGATTGTTCTGTTAATGTTTATGATTCATGTTTGTTTTCACTTGTACTAAAGTATTTGAACTATTTCGGTTATTTTAGTGCTCATCATATTGAGAATGTGTTGTAATGGTCATAATTCCCGTCACATCTTTGTGGACTATTCTGCTGGATCTTAGACATATATCTCTTGTTTGTGTGTGTTTCTACTAGATTTTTACTACTACCTCTCTCTTAGAGGCTCACTTTCTTTTCCCTCTGTCATAGAATAACCTTGACACACCTACAACTAAACACTCACTAGGTAGACTTACTTTCTTTTCGAAGGAACACATGTGTTCCTCTGTCTTGCTGACAATTAGAGCTAAGGAAAATCTTTAAGAAAATGGTAACCGGACTTTATTCCAGATGGGGATTCTATCCCAAATGGTCTGAGGTCTAATTGTAACCACATATCAGGGAGACCCTTGAATGTTGGCAAGTCGAGCACTGTCAACATTTTTGGCGTTAGGAGGAAGGCGACCAGATATTCATGGCTGATAAATTCACCCACCCTCATCATACTTCTTTCGTTCAAGGCAGTAATATTCCTAGCACCTCCCCTGCTTATATTCTTGAAGTTGGTGGATCTTCTCAGCCCAATATTGAACAAACTTGTGGAATATCTTACACTCACATCCAAGCCATCCGACCCATTACCCTTGAGTTTGGAAAGGCTATTTTATTGATTACTGGAGTACACAATATTCCTTATTTCCAAATAAGAACACAACCACTCTTACTGGGATAATTGCTTCGACAGTTGAAGATTTGGTTCTCACCACCCATGAATAGTATAGACTACCAAAAGCACAGAGAAACCAAAGAAGCCTCCATCTTTTAACGATGTTGAAGGAGAAAATGTTGTACTCTTAGATGACATTTTCTGCGGGTTAGGAGGTGATGAAGGAGAAGAGGAAGATCCATCAAATTCTGATGAAGAGGAGGAGAACAGAGATGATGATATGGTGTACCAAGATTTGGATTGGATAACTCAAGGACCACTTTCTCTATCGGTTGTTTTACATAAGATGTCGAGGCACCCAAAAAATCTATTAACAAAATACAACCCTAACAAAGCAGTGAAAGCAGAGGATAATTTAGACAACTTCTACCTGCATCTGCAAATGCTTGAGGTACGTTACGATGATGTTTCATGTAGAATTTTCCTTTGTACCTTAGATGGAAGAGCATTTGTATTGTACCACAATATTCCTCCAAACTCAATCCATAATTGGAAAGGGTTTAAAAATTTATTCCTTGAAAAAATCGACAATGACAAAAGCCTTGCCATGTTTTTAAAGGATTTGGGTAACCTAAAGATGGAGAAGAAAGAAAAGGTTAAATATTTAAATCAGAGGTTAAATCGTATATTAAACATATTTCCTACATATAGAAACCTCATGGAAACATCACTATTGATTATTACACTTCTACCTTACCGACAATCATATTGCAACTTGTGAAGAGAACTATGAAAGGAACTCTTGCAAAAAATTACAAAAAGCTATTGCATTTGAAAAGGACTTGCACACAATTGGAGTCATCGTGGATGAGGAATCATCAAAGGACTCCAAATACATGGGAAAAAGGTCTCAGGGCTCCTTAATTATTGCCAAGGATAAAGAAGCAACCGATCTTGAAAGCTTCACCCATACATCAAGTATCTGTCCAATGAGTTGGCAGAGTTGAAACAAAGGTCAAGCGAGACAACCGTAAGTAGAAATCCCCATAAATTCAACCTCCTGAGAAGGGCTTCCAGCTCTAGCAGCAACAAAAATCATCCATCCAGTTATGCACAAATCTCTAACGTTGTGTTGAATGTTGAGTGCATGGGCATGGACCAATATTGTTCGTTTCATCAAGAATATCATTCAGAAAATACATTCCCACAATGGAATCACAACATGAACACTCTAGCTATGCATTTCATCAACATAGTACTTTAAGATGAGCATACTAAGCCAACAAAAGTAAAGGAAGAAATTTTTGCTGCCAAAGAAACTGTGAGCTTTGGGAACGCAGTGAATACGTTCAGTTGTGCATACACAACTGAAAAGAAAATTGTCGAAAATCCGCCACTGAGTGAGGACCCAGGTCAAAAGCACAATGGTTGATATAACTTGAGAAGCCAAGGTCCAATTTCCAAACCAAAGTTGACAAGGTAGAAACTGAAAGAGAATCTTTTAAGAAAGATCACACCATCTGTCAACTCAACTCAAAACACTCAGAGCAATTCTGGAAACACTACTACAACGAAGAGTACTTCTGCCTATGGAAAAAGCAATCCCATCACTTTGAAAGTATCAAATCAAGTTACTCCTCCAAACACTTCGACAATGCCCACTACGCTTAATTATAATATAGTCGAAGACATAAAGAAATTATGCACTAACATTTCACTCTTTGAACTTACAAGAATCGCGAGCCATCGGGAATTGCTCGTCTGCACCCTCGAACAACCTGCCTCAGGTAACAATGCTTCTTTGCAGAAGGGATCTAGTAAGTCTCCTGATCCCCTAGTATCTGTACTTAATGCATTAACATTAGATTCTAACACACTCTTCCCTTTGTTTTTGTTAACATTTGAAATTTTTAATTACAATGTACACAATTTCTTAGTTGACTCTAGTGCATCTGTAAACGTAATGCCACGATTTGTAGCTAAGAAAATCAATGAAAAATGGGATAAGATAGATGCACATATCATCCAGCTAGACAGGACTCTTGTCCATGTTATTGGTGAACTAAAAATGGTTCTTATCCACTTATCATCTCATCAATAAGTTCACCAGTGTATAAAGATAATAATTGTGGACATGCTGAAAACATACAGTGTATTGTTGAGTAGAGACTGGTCCAACAAATTACACGAGTATTTTGCTACCGATTGGTCACATTTATGGATTATGTATAGGGGTATAAATAACTAAAACCGAGTACACTTGGAATATTACATGAAGCACACTGTCACACCCTTTGAGGGAAAACATGAACCAATTGCTTTTGCAGATCTGATCTTTGGTAATTGCTTCTTGGAGATTGACCTAGGGTGCCACCTTGCTCAACCTTCCCCAGTCCCATCAGACACATTGTTGGAACTTCTTCTTAGTCCAACTAGCGCAAATAACTTTTTTATAGTAGATAGTACTAGTACTAGTACTAGTGTAGGGTGTAGCTCTTGTACATATGATGTTTAGACTTTGTTTTTTGATGCTTCAAAGACATAGGAGGGCTCTGGAGCTGGTTGACAGAGAAAACACATGATCTCAAGTCACTTGGAATTTGAGTGCACTAATAACGCAACAAAATATGAAGCACTCATCCTGGGCTTATAGAGGGCCATTGACCTCAATGTTGGAGTTATTAAATCAATAGGTGACTTAGAGATCGTTGTGTGGCAGGTATGCAATACTATACACAGTGTGTCGCCTAATTTTAAAATTTTATATTTTTTCAGTCAACAAGCTTTCATTATATTATGAGAGAGAAACAACACAAAATTCATCTCAACATGCCCTTCTCTCTCATTCTGAACAGACTTTTGGAGGATAGGACCTGGAGGTAAATAGAGACACTCAGTGCTAGCGTTTATTTCTGATTGACCTATTAGCCATACCATACATAAACAAAATTGAACATAAACTAGAGTAGGAGTCAACATATTAAGGCGGCAGGTTGGAAGGAAAGACAGGAGGAGCAACAAAGTACCCTGCATGTTCATGCATGTGGAAGTCTATGTGTTCCACCCTTGCTTCCACAGTGAAAAGGTGGTCATTGGTGTGCCAATTTTGTCACCGGATACCATCCAGGTTGTCCAAGATTTCATTCTGAACATGTTGAACATCATTGATGTAGGCTACCAATTCATTTCGATCCTCATAGCATTGTTCCCGCATGATGTCGATATTCATTTGAATATTGCACAGTTGGGCTGCCAGAGAGTCCAAGGTAGTTGGTGCTATTACATGGCCCGTGGAGTGGGCAGGGAATATTGCAGCATCCTCCTCTGTTTCCCTGCTTGAAACATTCTCTAAGGATGAGTGGCTTCCGAGGTTTCCCAAGATTTCATTCTGAACATGATAAACATCATTGATGTAGGCTACCAATTCATTTCGATTCTCATAGTGTTGTTCCTGCATGATGTCAATATTCATTTGAATATTTCACAGCTAGGTTGCCAAAGAGTCCAAGGTAGTTGATGATATTACATGGCCCAGGGAGTGGGCGAGGAATATTGCAACATCCTCCTCTGTTTCCCTGATGGCCGCATTCTCCAAGTATGAGTTGCTTCCCTCGTTCTACCTCTACCACTCTTCCTGATGAATATTTGCTCCCCCCTGTCAAGGACAACCCCCTCTATCACGACAGACCAAGGAAAATTGAAGGCGGGAGTGGAAGGGAAACCGTGTCCCCAAGAACCAGAATGAAACCTTACAGGGGGCCTGTAGAAATACCTCCCCCTCAACAAGAAACACCAATTGATATAGAAATGCACAAGAGAAATGAGCTCATAAAACGAATTACCAAACCTGAAGATGTTGTGACTGGAAACGCTCTGCCAATTATTCCGCCATTCACCGACACCACCCCAACTTGTGCCCATGTAGAATGCTCCCCTCCAAACTAGGAATGATCTAGCCACCAAGCCATGATGAGTGCTAGTGAGAACCAACACTATGCAGATCGCTTTAGCATGGAAAGAGTCAACCCAGATAAATCCACATTGAACCTTCAACCTAGAACAAAACTGCATGCTACTCGATGGACAAACTGGAGTACCCAAGGGTAGGGCTCGAAGCCTTGGCCACCTCCAACATGTCGGGATCCCACGGGAAATCCCTGGCCAAGACTTCCCCTTGTTCTGGATTATCCCATTCCCCGTAGTCCTCGCTTTCCCGATGTCGTGATCTCGGCAAGGCAGTCTAGAGCATAAACCCAATTCCCTCTGCAACCTCCCACTTCATCACCCGAAACACCACACTGACCAAATTCTTGTGCCTAGCATGGAATATATCATCGTCACGAGTGAGAGAGTTGCTCGCCTGTGAGAATTTAATGCCAGCCTTGCTCATTATGGTGCATTGAAGGGGCGTGTGGAGGCCAGGCGGGTTCTGTACGCCGCCCTGCTACCATGTGTTGTGTCGAGTGACCACCCCCATCGGGGAGCCTAATTTGAAAATTTATCAACAAGAGGCATGGCATTTAATTTCTCAATTCCAAGCTTTTAACATTATATCTGTTCCTAGAATGTGTAACGCAACTGCGGATGCATTAGAAAATGTTGTTGCTAGGTTTTCACCACTTAGGGATGGTCTTTTTGTTGAAATTATTTATAAACCATCCATCCCTGATAATATCACTAATTTACACATTTTTAATGATGACCAGCAGATACTGCATTTCATGGAGAACATTGATGTATTCAAAGATGCAGCTATTGATGAAGATGAGCACGAAAAAGCATTGCAAGATGCAGCTCGCACAAACAAGGAGAACCCCATGCCAAAAGGTATGGTATCATTAGAAAAGATGTATGACTTGCAAAATCACTTTAAAGGGCCAGTCAACGCCAAAACACGTAGTTCAACGTTGTCGCATGAAAAGATTAACCTTGTAACAGAGAAAGATCTGAAGTGTGTTAATCTCGATCCTTGTTGGACACCACAAGAGTGGAAAGTCGTTATCCTCTTATTTAAGCAGTATCGAGATGTTTTCGCATGGACATACGATGAGCTCAAAACTTACGACATGAGAATAATCCAGCATGTTATCCCAATAAAGGAAGGGGCCAAGCCTTTTCAGCAGAAGTTGTGAAAGGTACATCCAAAGCTTAAGCCCTTGATTCATACAAAGTTAAGGAAGTTTTTGGATGCTTGGATCATCTATAAAGTGTGACATTCAACTTGGGCATCTAATTTGGTCCGAGTGAGGAAGAAGCTAGACGAGGAAATACGCTTGTGCGTATATTTTTGAAATCAAAATCGTGCCTCAAACAAAGACAACTACCCGGTGTCGTCTATGGAACATATATTGCAGAAAGTATCAGGGTCAGAAATGTTCTCTTTTCTTGATGGTTATTATGGATACAATCAGGTTCAAGTCTTGGAGCCTAACAAACTTAAGACTACCTTCCGAACAAATTGGGGCATGTTTGCATTTAGAAGAATTCCTTTTGGGCTAGTTAATGTCAGTTTGACCTTTCAACGTGCAATGGACATCTCATTTCACGGACTGATCGAACAGAGAATGGTGGTGTATCTTGATTATGTCACAGTGTCTTCAAAGAATATATTTGACCACCTACGCCACTTGAAGAAAATCTTTGAGTGATGTCGAAAGTATGGGATATCGCTTAATCCCAAGAAGAGTATTTTTGCAGTGTCCAAGGGAAACCTCTTGGGCCATATCATCATAAAAAGTGGTATTAAAGTGGACCCTGGAAAGGTCAGAACTATTACGCAGATTCCCTTCCCAGTGAACAAGAAAGCCATGCAGTCCTTCCTAGGAAAGATCAACTTTCTCTGCAAATTCATCTATGATTACGGTTAAATTGTGAAATCCGTGCAGGAGATGGTACAAAAGGATGAAATATACATGTGGGATAAAAGGGAAAAGGATTTTTTTTCTCGTATTAAGCAAGCTATCACAGAAGCACCAGCCTTATACAACCTAGATTTCTACAAATATTTTTTTCTCTACACCTTTGCTTTTAATACCTCGCTTGTTGTTGTGACTATGCAAAAAGATTATCAAAACAATGAGAAGAAAATATCCTTTATGAGTGCCATCCTACAAGGACCTGAACTTAACTATCCCTCCATTGATAAATAGGCATATGCAATCTATAAGACGGTGAAGAACTTTCGGCCCTATCTCTTGAAGAATCATTGCATTATCTTTGTTCCGCACCCAACAATTATATCATTGTTTTTCCAACAAGAGTTGGGTGAGAAAAGAGTGAATTGGATGATTGTTCTGCAAGAGTGTGACTTAGAATTTAAACCAATTCACACCATCAAGGGCTATGGTCTATTTTGGCTAGCAGGAGAAGCAATGGATGCAAAAAAAATGATCCATTTGGTTGGGAGAAGGAAATCGAGATGTATAATGTTAAGCGAGCCTCCCCCACTTCTATATCTAACTCTTGGTACGCGGATGTGCACCAGTATCTTGAGCATGGCTCTTTCCCCTCTCACTTATCCACACAATGGAAGAGGGCAGTCAAATTAAAAGCAATATCTTACCAATTAGTGCATGGGGTGATTTTTATAAGCACCATAATGGAGTATTTCTCAAATGCTTGGAAGCACATTATTCAAAGAAAGTGTTGCATGATCTCCACGATGGACCATTTGGGGGACACTTTGCGGGTGAAACAAAGGCGTGCAAAGTTATGTGAGTCATTTTTTATTGGCCCACATTATTCAAATACTCTCATGCATATGCCCTCAAGTTTTCAGCCTGTCAGAAGTGTGTTGGATGAGGAAAGAATTCAAATGCCCCATTGTAGCCTATCATTATGGAAGACTATTTCAACAATGGGGCCTAGATGTCATTGGTGATATTTTTCCGCACTCATCAAAGTAGCACCGCTATATCCTCATTTCCACAGATTACTTCACGCAATGGGCAGAAGCGGTTCCACTCAAGAAAGTGAATGATCAGGAAGTCATCAACTTCCTTAAGAAGAATATCATTTCTAGGTTTGGCGTTCTGACTTCACTTTTTTTTTACAATGCAACGTATTTTTCATCATTAAGATTATATGATTTTTCATTGGAAAATGACATTGTATTGAAACATTTTGCTAATTATTATCCACAAGGAAATGGTCTTGTTGATTCCACTAATAAGAACCTTATCTGCATTATCAAGAAGATTGTTTTCTCTAAACAGAGGAACTGGAACTCCGCTTTGGTGAATTCCTTATGGGCTAACCGAGTCATGCCAAAACCTTATATGACTATGTCTTCTTACTTCCTAGTGTATGGAAAAGAATCCATCCTACCCTTGAGCATCTACTTGACCGCCCTTTAACTTTCACAAGAATCCCAAGGTAAGTTGTGCTTATTAGTTCAGAGTAGGATAGACGCCCTCCACAAGTTGCAAGAAGAAAGACAAAAAGCAAAAGATTTTTTTTATCTTCACTAGAGTCATATCAAGAGGTGGTTTGACAAGAAGTATGCAGGGAAGAATGAATTCGGTGTGGGTGACCTTATCTTAAAGTGGGACAAATCCCATGAGGACAAAGGCAAGCACACTAAGTTACAATCCATGTGGATCAGACCATTCACTGTGCACGAAAGGCTTGGCCAACACACATATCATCTTCAATCTCTAGACGGGAAGATTGAATCTCTTCCTGATAATAACCAAGATTTAAAACAATATTTTCAATGACGATCTAGGGTTGTGCCCTGCCCTATGTTCATAGTTTATTTTCTTATTTATTTGTTTGTTTGGTCTTGCGTTTGTTTTCATTTATGTAAATAATCGTCATGTGTGAAGGTGTTTTCTGGCTTCTTTGTGTGTGGCTAAGTTGAAAAGATTCTTATGACACTACAACATTTCGCTAACCTTCGATCCTCCCTCTTTGTGTTGGTTACATATTTTGGTCAATGATGTTATGATAGAAAATACAATCCATCCATAAGGAGATTTTTGTGTCGAATTGATCCATAAACTACCATGGATATTCCATTAGACAGTTTGTCACAACAGATGTAATAATATTATATGAAAACTCTGAAAATTCTACACTATTACAATTTATTAAACTTTAAGATCTGTGGATTTAACTATAATTAGTGCATGCATGCGAATGGAAATTATGCAGAAAAGTAGAGAACGAAAAAATAAGCACACACTTACGGGACACAAGAAATGCTCTTTGGGAAACCTTTTGGGAGAAAACCCAGTTGGAAGGTGAGGTCCCCTTCGCTCTCTTTCTTTGTCTGGAAATATGGCTGCAGGTACAAATAAGTAATGCCTATGGCCCGTGGGCTACTACAGTGCACATAACCCCTCTGTGTTCTCTACCTCCTATCTCTCTTGGCTATATTTGCTTAACTATGGAACAAAATTCTCTTGAAAGAATGGAATGCCTCTTCCTCCTAGTGGCCCAATTATAACACAACTTGATAGCCTACTAGTGGTTGAGTTTGACTACATCAACTCTTAACTAGAGTTAAAAAATACACCCTTCTAGAGTCTTTTATATCAAAAACACATGGCTAGCCCCTTTTCCATGAATAATCGGGGTTGACGTGACATCTTCCCGAACTATAGTTGTGGAAACAGGGAGGTCAACTTCTGAGTGGCGTAACTTTTGCATACGGACTCTGATTGGCGCACTTCTTACGTCGTTGGAAAGGTCTCTGTGTGTAGAATAGCATGGAAAGGTGCTTCATTAATGAAACAAATTTTTACCCCAAAAAAATTTCGTTTTATGCATTAAAACACTCCTAGAAGGTTTGAGACCCCATTTCACCAAACTGGGTCCTACCAGTAAAAATGGTCCCGTGAGCTGATTCCTCCACTTTTTCCACTCAAAATGCATTGAGATGAATGAAAAAAATATAATGATCCAATTTACATCACAAACCATGATACCTGTGTATATTCTGGAAACCTTATGCTCACACTCGGTTCCTTATGTTTCGATGTTTTCACACTTATCCAATCAGGAGAGGAGGCAAAGGGGGGAAACCAAAACGAGAAAAGATAAATTATAGGTCTCTATATTATTATTTGAAGGAATAACCTATTTTTCTCTCAATAAGTAGGCATCCCTCTTCCACCCATGACATGAGTAAGTTCCTATGCACATTCCTATTAAAATATATAAATAAAGGCAAAAGAAGAGAAAGGCTTCCTACATAGAGAGGTGAAGCAAGCAGCTCTGTCAGGGTATTGTCCAGGCTCGCTCGAAGTGGAGCAATGTTTGTGTTCCTACAATGACTCATTCGAGGTACTGTCTGGGCCTGCTAGTAGCGAAGCAATACCAGATATGAAAAACTATACTCTGAAAATATAAAGCTCGTGAATTATACTACAATTTCTTATTCGAAACATTACGATATTATTGATCTTATGTTTGTGTTCAACTAAGATGGCACAGAGGGGACCATTTTTGTTCATGGGGAAAGTGGGGAATCTAAATTGATTTGGACGACGAATCAATACTCCCGGAAGAACTAAGACCCTGCAAAAAGAATCAACCAAGACGAAGAAGTTGGAATTCTACCAGTGTGTTGCCAAGTGTTATTGTTGTTACAACATCCTCCAAAATTTTGGCCTACACCTAAATTTGGGAGCCTACCTTGATTTTGCATACTGTCATCGCAAACATTGAGATTCATTGCATGTGTTTTCTTTAAGTGTTTTTCTCCCATTTTCAAGAACATCAAAGTGTTGTCTTTTCACATGTCAAGTGTTGTACATTGTACAAAAGCTTGTTTTTGTGGTTTCAAGGGGTAATCTTTGTGAAAATGAGTTGATATTACCATGTAAACATTAGCGCACTCATTTCCAAAGTTTTAATCATTGTCGCAAGGTGTCATCATGGTCATCGCAAAGTGTATCTTTGGTGCCGCATTTTTCGTCGTAAAGTTTTCACACTAAGGGAAGTTGTTGTTCATGTGTTCTGGATAATATATGTTGTGTCGTCAAGTGTTCTAAGTGTGTGATCACAGTCAAGTCTTATCACTGTTCACATCAACTTCATCGATCCCACACTTAGCCAAATTTGGAAAACTCCTCGAACAAGCAACTTAACCTCATCCAACCCTCCTAGATTGTGGATTATGCAGTCCCAACCCTCAAGCAGCAACCCTGCCTCTTGACACTGCACAATGTGCAGTTCCTACCTCCCAGAAATGTGCACTATTCAATCTTAATGCTCAAACCCAACCCTTGAGTTCCAAAATTGTGTAACCCTGCCCCCCAACCAGGCCTAAATTGTGCATTGTGTTGTCTCAATCCTCAAGTCCAACCCTTGAGCTCCTGAGCTGCGCAATTGCACAGCGATCTGACCTCCTCTGCCTTCTAGAACTGCTCAGTAGGCAGAATCAGTGCTCATGCCCTCAACTTGGCTCCCTAAGCTCCCCAACTGCACAATCAACTTGCTTAGTCCATCCTGAACTACGTTTTGCACATTATCAAGGCTTAAGCCTAACCCCTAACTTCCTGAGTTGCGCAACTGTGCAGTCACTGAGCCTCTCCCTCAACCTGCCACCTACTTTTGATTCAGTAGGTGGATTATCATGCAACATTTTAGACTAGGGGTTTATCATAATGATGTCTTCTTATCATTAGTGAATTACAAATGCAGGTACTCTATCATACCATGACATGATGATGAAGATAGAGATGGAGAAGGGGAACATGAAAGAAAACACCTCTATAGCTTAACATGCAAGTGGATCAATCATAAGAAAGAAAAGGGACACCAGTTTGTGGCAACTGTTCAAGATTTGATATCACTAACGACTCCTCATCTCTAAGCCATATGGAGGTGGACAGAAGAAAATTCTCAAGAAGACACATAGAAAGAAGTAGAAATAATGACTTGACATTTTCATGTCATCATGTAGTCCATGTCATGAATCGCCATATACCACATCACTTTTGTGGATTATGTAAATTCCTATTCAAAATGTATTGTAAAGTGGAAGTCTAAAGGACATGTACAAAATATGAAGAGTCATGTAAAGTTGAAAAGTCATAGGAAGTCAAATAGTCACGAAGGTATTCAAAGAGTCATAAAGGAGGTGAAGCATCACCCCATTGGTTATATATACACCCTCATTGTATGAGCAAAGGACTTTTCACCTTGGTTCCTCCCGCAAGGCATCAGAGAGACAAACTAGTTATTTTGAGGAGCAAGTAGTGGCTCCAACGCTCCGCTATTGGAGCTAGTAGTGTTCGATGTATACATGTGTCTTGGGACTTTTACTTAATAGATGAACCCTGATGGCCAGTGCATTCTTCATACATGGATTATGAATGTTTGTAAGACTATTCTGTGATTGTTTATGATTCATGTTTGTTTTCACCTGTACAAAAATAGTTGAACTATTTCGGTTATTTTAGTGCTAATGATATTAAGAATGTGCTATAATGGTCTCAATGCTTGTTGCATCTTTATAGACTATTTCCACTGGATGTTAGACGACTATCTCTTGTTTGTGTGTGTTTATACTAGAGTGGTACTATTATCTCTCTCTTAGAAGCTCATTTTCTTTTCCCTTTCGCAATAGAAGAACCTTGACACACCTACAATCGAACACTCACCAGGCACACTTGCCTGTTTTTCGAAGACACACATGCGTTCCTTTCTCTTGCTGACAGTTAGAGGTAAGGTAAGTGTTTAAGAAAACGGTAACTGAGTCGTATTCCGGATGGGGCTCCTATCCCAAAGAGTGTGAGGTCTAATTGGGACCACATATCGAGAAGACCCCTTGAATATTGGCAAATCCAACACTATCAACATGTTCTTTCATTCCATATAATTTTATTTTATTTTGATGTTCTACCCATGATTAGTTTAACATATCTTTTGGTCTGAAGGTTGATCCCCTTCCTATTTGTGGTTTTTATTTTGTTTCAATGCATGTTCGAGCACCTCATCTATACCCTGTAGTTTACCTTTTTCATCATCCTTTGGATTTGGAAAAGAACCATTTTGATACCTCACACCAAATTGTTATTCATTTCACGTGTGTTTCTTCTAAATCATTATTTTTTGAAATGGTTTGTATGACCTTTGCAATGAAAAACGATTTTATTTTAAATTCTAAAATTTCTTGAACATAATCTGATGGTAGGAATTGAATGACAATCGATTTATTTTAAATTCTAAAATGGTCCAAAAAGAGTTTCTCCCACTAATTTTGGAGCATTTCCTCACACAATCTGATTTTCTCCTTACCCTCTTCACCCGGAATGACACGGACCAGACTTAGATTCTGAAATAGTCTCGAATAAATGACAATCATTGGAGGAATGGATGGAAAATCATTGTAGGAAACCCCTCTACCGTCATAATCATTACTACTTTATGCTGCCGAAGGCATAATTTCAATAGATTGATGTCGCCACTGGTCATTCAAGCCAATTATTCAAGTCTTAAGTGGTCATTGTTTGTTTGTATGTGACACAAAATCGTATTCTAGGACTTCATGGAAAGATTCAGAATGTTACTCACAATATCACCATTACCCATGTGTTCCGAATAAGCAATGCAAAATCTAGAATAAACTCTTACCCTCTTCTGCGGAAACAAACGAAGCACCCATTTCATAGTTCTCAAATTTCATAACAGATGTTCAGATGCTCAATGTGCATTTAACCAAACCACCCCGTCCAACTGTTATTTGGCCCTTGGATGCCACAATTATGGTGTACATAAATCACGATTTATAACTGGGAATTACTTGATTTAATCTTAATCAAAATGACATGACACAACTTTGCGAGAAGAGGTGGCGTTTCCATGAGCTTCTTCTGCTTCCTCTTTGGATTCCTTCTCGTGATGCTCATTCCCCTGCGCCCACTGCAACTATTGCCGCTATCTCTTCCTCAAGCATGTGTTTGTGGGTGTGCTTTGCATCCTTCTTCTCTGCATTTGTCTCGTGCTGCAAGTCACAGGAATAATTAATCAAAATTCACAAGGTTACCAGATCTTATTTCTGTTTAAAAAAAACACATAATATCAGATAAACCATCATTAAAACATATCAAGTGGATCTGAGAATGAATGAAAAAATAAAAGGGTTGCAAAGGGTAGAGATAGTTTCAATGCAAAGGCTCCAGCAATCACAACTCCCAATTCACCCAGATTTTCTGTATGCTTCATTTCCTTTCCTCTATGCAAATGATGAAAATATTTTTCAGTGAGATGAGGTTAGATTAAGGACATTTATAGCTACTCGTCCTCACTGAAGTGCTTATGCATGGGGTTAACTCATCCTGACTGAAGCACTTCCGCATAGGGTTATGAGATGAAGGGGTTTACTCTTAGTTACTTGTATTCAATGAAGTTCTTCTTCCATGGCTATTCATGTTGCAAAAGGCTCGGCGGAGCCGAGAGCTTGACATGAGGATTCAGATCCCAATTTCCAAGGTGTAGGCTGTTAAATTAGTTTTAGGTTTCAATCTTAGGATTAGAGTCTCATATTTGATAGTTTATTTTTAAAATAGATCAACATTTTAAAGTTATATTTTTTTATGTTATAGAAAATTGAACAAAATAACCCATAAGTGAAGTAAGGTTGCTTTATCCGTGAGGAGTGGATGTTCCATTTGTTTGGTTAGTTATTACTATTTTGACGGTTAACTAAATTAAATAAAGTAAAATATAGTTTATTGGGCTAGGCCAAAGGATAGGCAATGTTTGTTTAACAATATAGGGGCTTTACTTAGGTTCAAAACTCGGTTTACTTGTCTACCGAGGCTTGTGGCCAGTTTCTTTAAGCTTAGGAGTATTTTGGTAGTCCCATGAGTCTTCTTGGTAACAAATGGTAATTCTTCTCTTTATTAAAAATAATTGTTGAATATGTTGTCCATGTGTTGAGTCTAACTTGTACCATCTACACTAGTGCATGCTCTCTCCCATTCTCATCCTCATTACGTTTAGTAAGGAAAGGTCTTTTTTTACAAGCTAAGAATTACATTCATTGATTTATCTTCGACCCTCGAGATGACATAATTGAATGCGATGTAGACTTCCATTTTTGTATGGATGCTAGATGTTCCCTATGCAAATTTCAATTATATGAATTTCCCAAAGGGTATATAGGCAATCATTCATTGACAAATGGGTTTAATCAATTAGGAGCGATAGTTAAGCACACACGTGCTTAATTAATATCTTGGTGTAGTTGTTAATTGTTGTGTGAATTTATTTCTTGATTCATAACATTATTATTTACTTTATCAATGTTTTGAGCCCTCATATGTGGTTCATCGTCAGGATTAGTGAATGTTGTGAAGATCTGATTAAAAAAGGAGGTGTGTGTGTGTGTGTTAATGATGGAGGGAAGCCGACAAGAAAAGGGAAAGAAACGATTTTTTTTGTGTGTGGAAAGCCTTCTATGTATGTGTTGTTCCATGGGATACACATGGTTTCATTTATGCTATATAATTGCAAATGTTTACTCATAAACACAAATCTAGAAGACAAAAGCATCAAGTATGCAATGTTGAAATCTTGCATGAGATTTAAAGCCCTTACGTTAACCTCTTCACCCAAAGGAGACTGAATTTATGAATGATCATTGGACTTGACATAACCCAACATCCTTACCTTCCCAATCTTGTTTTTTTGAATAAACAATGTTGTTTCATAAGACCCTTCATGTGATCTTGAACTTCCTTTAAGTGACACCTCTTAATCCTTTTTAACCTGCTTAGAAAAATTACCCAACCTGAATCTAGCAATAACCTTTCCACTTTCTCACTACAATTACAAAACCTAACTCCCCTCGTGTTGTTTATCTCTCAACCTTTTAATTTGGCAGTGCCACCTATAACCTTTTAGAAAACAACTTGAATTATAACATAGTTTCTTGACATATGTGTTATGAAGATATTTTTAATAAAATTTAGTGTCATTTGTTCCCTTCCCACTAGTGATGTTGAGGAATCCCCCAAGATTGTCATTGTAGCCTTTGATTAGAACAACCTTCCAAATTGAACTTAACCAAAGAATAATATCAAGCCCTTATTCATATCAACAACTACACTAACTTTATCATTATGATATTTCCCACGAGTAATAACATGATAAATGAACACTAATGACTATGATCCCAAAATTAAAGAAGTCCTACTATAATCTTATATAGGAAATTAACATCATTTTTGCATATTCCACGACAAACAATGATAATGTTAAATAAAAAAAACCAAACAACTTCAATATCCTCTTGATATTTGATCAAAGAATGTAAATTTTACACTTCCATGATTGGATATGGACCTATAGTGTGGTTTTATAAGAAACAAAAAAATATTTCCCTATTAAACACAAAATACGATTAGCAAGGTGTAGTTAATGCTAACATAGAGGTTTTGTGGATTGCAACCTAATGTTTGAGTTACAATTTTCTTTCGAGAGTCAATTGTAGTGTATTTTGATAATTATATTGTAATAAAAATAGTTGATAATTGTATTATTCATAGTGAGATGAAGTTTGTGAATATTTATGCCTATTATTTGAGATAAATGGAAGAGGAGACCCAACAATCTAACCATTAATATTGAGTTTTTGTAGGAATGGTTCACAATCCATTTTTCAAAGAATATTTGTAACACTTTTTCAACAGTCACATATTTTAAGTATATTTGCTTTGTTTGCTATGTATCCACTTCTTCTACATTTAACAATTTTCTTCATACAATGACCTTCAATGTAATTATTACTAAGATTTCTTTCACTTTGATTAGTTGTGATGTAATCTCTTATCAATGAATTCTACAAGATCGTTATATTAACTAACTTGAGCATTTCCTAATTGGATTGAGAGATTCATCACATCAACCTTCAATTTCTTAAATGCATCCAAATTGCAATATTTGCGTTCATTATCCACAATGAACACAATTTATGAGAAAATAAAACAAAGGCTAGTGATGAAAGCAAACGATCTTTCTTTCTCATATGTGTGTGCATGTGCACACACACATATTAAACCTTAATTATATGCATTAAAATGATACAATTTTCATGCAACAAGTATTATTTTTATGTCATTATGTTTCAATGTATTGTTTCACTTAAATAATATTTATTGTTTTCTTATACAAGAGGTTATTTTTATTTTCATTGTAGTTTAAATACATGCTCCAATTATGACTTTCATTATGAAATATATCTCTCAACTTAAGTTTATTCATGAAGAAAGTTATAATCATCAAATTAGGATAGCCACTCACTTAAATATGAGTTTGGTTTATGCAATTTTTTGTTACATTATATAGAAAATATGGATGGTCACTAATTTTTAATAGATTCATTTTTTTTGTTTTAATTTTGTAGAGGACAACAGAAATATACATACATTAGCATGACAGATCAATCATATATATGTATATGATGGAAGACATGAAAGCAATATAACATTGAAATAAATTAACATTTAATTATTTTATTTTTTATCATGTAATTACTCAAAATTTTCATAATAAAAAAAACATTATTTGTTTGAAAGGGCTAAAAGCCCCTCCTCTAAATTAACGTTTAGTTATTTTATTCTTTATCATGTAATTACTCTTTCATAATAAAAAAATCATTATTTGTTTGAAGGGGCTAAAAACCCCTTCTCGCTGCTCTTACTGGATGGACCATGGCCATCTTTATCGGTGTTTGCATTTTCTCTCTTTGCTTTTTGTTTTAGTTTTATTTCTATTTTTAAAACTAGAATTATTTTAGTTTAATAATTATTAATTTATAAAATATATATCACCATAATTTTTTATTTTTAATTAAAACTTATGTTTTAAATCAATTTAATAATTATTATATGTATCCATTAAAAAAAATTGAATTTTAAATAAATATTTTAAATTTTTTTTTTTATAATAATGGATATTTTCCTATGTTTTTCTGTGATTCGATATAGCAATGATGATTTGACTTAATTAATATGTTTAGTTATTTAAAATGAAAGTGTATGATATATTGATTTATAATTTGAAATGTGTGTGAGATCCCTTTAACAATGTTTGGTGCTAATATTATGTTTTAATGTTTGTGCTTCATTAATGTTTGTGCTTCAACATTTTTGCTTGTGTGATGATCAAGCTTTGATGTGTAGGAATTTTTATGTATGAATATTGGTTGTTTGGGTTTTATTTATACTATTAATTGTGTATATGAATATTGGTTGTTTGGGTTTTATTTATACTATTGTATGTTTATGATGTGTTAATATAAGCTTTCAAGTGTGTGTTTTTGTATATTTCATTTTGTAATCCTTGATGTGTATTTATGATTGTGTATATGAGTGTTTATGGTTGAGGTTTCATTTATATGGTTGTGTAATGTTTTGTATGTTGTGATTTTTTATTGAAAATTTGATGTGTGTGAATTTGTAGTGTTTTTATGTGAGTATTAAAATTGGATGTGTGTGAATTTGCAATATTTTTGTGTAATGATTAAAATTTGATGTGTATTCATGATTATGTATATGAATGTATGTTTGTGTGGATGAATGTATATTTGTGTGGATGAATGTATGATGTGTATTCAAGATTGTGTATAAGAATGTTGGCTTGGCTTTTTTATTATATTTGGATCTTTAGAATGAGTATGCATGGCATGTTGATTTGTGCTTTAGAATGTGTGAGTTTGTAACTATCAAAATTTGATGTGTAATTTAGAATGTGTGAGTTTGCAATATATTTTGTTGATGTATCTATGTGAAATTCCTTGAACAATGTTTGTATGTTTGTGATTTTTTATTGAAAATTTGATGTGTATGAATTTGCAATATTTTTGTGTGATGATCAAAATTTGATGTGCTTGAATTTGCAATATTTCTGTGTGATGAATAAAAATTTAAGTGTATTCATGATTATGTATATGACTATAATGTTTGTGTGGATGAATTTATGAATGTCTGATGTGTATTCATGATTGTGTATAAGAATGTTGTCTTGGTTCTATTAATATGTCTAGATATTTGGAATGAGTGTGCATGGCATGTTCACTTGTACTTTAGAACATGTTTGTGTTTGTAGTGATCAAAATTTGATATGTAATCTAGAATGTATGAGCGTGCACTACTTTTTGTTGATGTGTATTCACGATAGTGTATAAAATGATTTTTTGGTTTCATTATTATGTTTGTGTATTTACAATCAATGTGTCTAACATTATTTGTGTTTTGAAATGTGCGAATTTATTTTAGTGATGCTTGACATTTACATTATGTTTGTGATGTGTAATGCTTTTCATGTGTGAATTTTCATTAAATGTGTATAACATGTATAAATGTGCTTTGATATGTGTGTATAATGTCTTGATGCTTATGTTATTTTTATGCTTTTGTAATGATCAAAATTTGATGCGTGATGTTTTTCTATATGTGAATTTTCAATATATTTTTTTATGGTTTCAATTGCATGTCTAGTTTCTTTAGCAATTTTTGGTACTAACATTTTGCTTATATGTGTTCACAACTTTTTGTAGTGATCATAATTTATTCATTTATTATATAGCATGTTTTGTTTCTTGGATTAGAATTTGAGGTGTAGTATTTGCAATTTCTAAGTGAATGAAGGATTGTATTTTTGTACTTCCAACTTTAAATTACATAGAAGGTAAATAGATGGAGTAGAAAATGAAATAGGTGGTTATTGGGAGAGTGATGAGAGTAGTTTAATTAAGAAATTAAAAGTAAGAGAGAGAAACCAAATGAGTTTCCACCTACATGTGGCTGGTCATATTAGTAAATAATTTATGATTCTCGAAACTAAAAAAACTCCTTTTAAATATAAATACATAAAATAATATAATAAATATTATTTATTATTTATTATAAAATAATAAATAGTATTTCTTTAATATCATTAAAAATAAAATATTATAGAAAATAAATATTCTTTAAATTATTATAAAAATAACTATAAATACATAATTAATTATAATAATAAAATATTAAATAATTTTTCACTAACAATAAAATATTATTACCATCCTAAATGATCATCATTATTAATAAAACATATTTACACATGTTCAAAATTTTCAAACCAAATACATGACTAATAAATCCAAATTTGGAAGATTAAATAGATCTTTCATTATTTTCTTTATTTAATTTTTTTATAATATATATTTTTAATTAAATAATATATTATTATAAATAAAAAAATGTTTTCCCAGCTCTATTAAATTTTATTTTTAATATATTATTAGTTTTTTTAATTAATAATAAATAATTATATTTTTTTAGTAAGAGAGAGCATTATTATATTATAGAAATCAAAAGATTACATTCGATATCAAAAATGTATGGTTGGTCGGATTGCAGTCTTGACCACCAGCAGTAGAGTGTCTTTTCGGGTTTTCTGCAATGATTTACAGTGTTTTCCACACTGGATTTAGACAGGCTAACATTACCCAATGCAATAACAAAATAAGCGACTACAAGTCCCACATCATTAACAGGTTCAGTGACAAAATAACTGGTTGTAAGCCTCTCCTCGAGGTTGCCATGACTCTTACAAGTAGTTTGACCTTTAACACCTTGGACAGAAAGACAAAAATAACTGGCATATAGGGTGTGAAGCCAAGATTGCATGCTCACAGACCGCATAAGACAGATCAGACAGAAAGGTTCTCTTCCAGTGTGATGGGCGTCTCTAGAGTACCTCCTACAAGATCACCCTCACTGGTTGGTTGGTTGGCCGAGGTGCCTCCTGGTTCCTGCTTGATATTGGGCGTAATCTCTCTCCCTTCCTGAGAAGTCGTCATCCGACGCTTGAGCAGGGAAAAATGGGGAGTCCCTGGTGACAAATCTCATGTGGTGGACGATTTCTAAATAAACTATGAACTTTTCGTTCATCTTGTCCAACTTTTCCTCCATGGTTTTGTTGGCGTGGATGTTTTCCTACATAGCCAAACCCAAAATTGTATTCATATTCTAGGAAAGCTCTAAAATTTTGTTGTACAAGTTTTATCTGGCTCTTTTGAGCCCTAGGTCAAGAATCCACTCGAAATGGGCATCAATTTCCTTAATATTGGTTCTTCTTTTGATGTTTATGTCTTGGTTCTCCAGCTCTGTAATTTGATCTCTTATCTATTGGGGGGAAATGTTGTGGTAGTTCAAGTTGGCTTGCCTAGCAGCCAACTCGGCTCTGGTCCTCACATGCAGGTTCACGTTACTCCAACATCCCATGTTCAGGCCTCTGCATCGGTTGGGGGATGGGCCACTACCAGGGCAAGGGGCACAAGCCATACTGATGTGCAAGGAGTGAGGTTTGTTGATAATAGGGAGATGCAGAGGGTGGCAGCCAGAGATGTGAGAAAAGATGGGAAGGAGAGCCTGAGAGTGGGGGACATAGTAGTGTGGAGGAGAGAATCGAGCAAGGGGTATTCATAGGGAGTTCGAGAGATGATATTGCCAAGGAGAATGATAATGGTAATAAATCCATAAAATCTTGCTTGATCTATGTAATCAATTCTTGTGGAGGATCAAGGGATTTTACTAGTACTTAGGTTGAGAAGGCAACGATTTCTACCCTAAAACATGATTGAGATCCAAGGGACCTTATAAAAATTATGGGAATTGATGCTTGGAGTGGAGCTCATCACACAGATTTAGGGGATTTGTATGAGCAAAGAAGGAGGAATCTACAAACCTATGGACGTCTCATTAATATTGCAGCCCTCATTGTCTTTGATGTTGATTACATCACAATCATGGCAAAGGGATCCTTCCCTGATATCCCACAATGCATGGGAGTATAACATATCCTTGCCAGTTGTTCCTTCATTAGTGAGTTATTCTACCACGACATTAGATTTCCTCCATACCACTTGAAAGTGGATCCTGCTCAAGTCATTGATGTGTTGTTAGATGCAGTGAAGTGTTTTGTTTATCCTCCAATTGTCAGTTACTTTGTTGACCGTGGATCCATGTTGGAGCTTGCAGGAAGCTCGAGTAGTCATCGCGGAGTCTCCTTCCATGATCAGTGGAGTGAAGTGTTTTTCTTTTTCTATAGCCAGTCCATGCTCCATGGCTTGGAGCTCCACTGCATTGTTGGTGGCTATTCCTAATTTCCCATGATAGACCCATAGTATTTCCCCCTTATGATTTCTAAACACACCACCAAAGCCTGCAATGCCTAGGTTTCCTTTAGAGGCCCCATCATAATTCAATTTAAACATGTTGCCTTCTGGTGGAGACTAGGTGTCTGGAATTTCAAGAGAGGGAGGTGAGGGGTGAGAATGGTGGTGGAAATGTTTTCATGGTCCAAAAGTTACAAGTTACGAAGGTCAGTTGCACAGGGAGGGCCTTGCACAGTGGGGAGCTTGGATATGGATACAGTTTCTCGAATTATCTACTTGATCACAGTAAGAAGGTTGTCCCCTAATGTTGGGTCCCTATAATACTAGTGATTACCCCATTACTATTGTAGTTATACCCCTTATTTATATTGTTGTGCCCCTATTACCCCCATATTGTTATTTATGTGCCCCATAGAATCCCTCTATTTTTATTTTTGTGGCTTTATATTATTATTGTTAGGTCGGCTGGATTATATTGTGACTCCTTAGACTCCTATATATAGAAAGGAGGTTTTGTCATTTGTATCATCCAAGAATTGTTCATTTATGTAATGTAAAGGAGGTTGCCCCCTCGAAGAGGCTGAATTCTAAGGCGTTGATCTATCTTTTCTATCTTTTCTTGAGCTGGTTTCATAACATTTGGTATCAGAGCTTTGGATTCTAGGGTTTCGCTGCTCCAAACAGGTCATCGTGGCATTTTCGCTATAACTTTTTTCTGTGACGTTTCAGAAGTCGCAAAAAAAACCCATTTGAGAAGAAATCGCACTGAACCTTGGGTCCGAATTTCAGAGCTTTTTGCGCGATATTTGCGGAGATATGATCTGAGGAAGTTGGTCTTTTTGCAGACTCCTGAATTACATTCAAAACAGGTGACCTGGGGAAAATCATCATAACTTTCTCTCTGGGGATCGGATTGAAATTTCGTAAGAAGGTACAGAAAGAGGACGGACTGTAGTTTCTTGTGTGTATGTTTCAGATTCAAAGGTTGAAACAGTGACTCGTGGCACGTCGTACAAGTTCGCTCTACTGAACCAGTCTAAAAGCAAGTCACTGTGGGAGATTTCACATAACTCTTCCTTGGAGAATCCAATTTGGCTCAGACTTGTGGCATTGGAAAGAGGACGCAGAAGGCTACTACAGGTAGCAATTTCAGAACTGGATGATCCGAAATTACAGAGATACATCAGATTCAATATCAGGCTTCTATAAAGTGAAAAAAGGTGTGTAGTTTTTTTTTTTTTTTTTTTTTGTAAGCTTGGTTTAACGGAATTCAAAGGGCATAGTAAGCATTATTATCGGTAACTGATGCCCCGAGGAAAGAAAATGCAAACACCTAGTAAGGAACCTGAAAGCTCTAGCATGACTCATGAAGAAGAGGAAGAAATGCTACATGATATATCAAAATTACAAGAACAAGTGCAACAAATGTCACGCTCACAAAAGCTAACAGAAGCTAAGATAAGTGGCGTGGAATCTAAGATAAATGGCGTGGAAGCTAAGATGGACGATTTGAAGATAGATTTGAAGACAGACATGGAAGAATTGAAGAAGTTGCTACAAGAAAGGGTCACTAATGGTGAAAAGGTAGTAAAGGAAACTCATGATGAGAACAAAAGAAATGTTAATCATGATTCCATAGACGCTAATGTTGGATCGAAGAATCACCATATTCCAAAAATCGATATGAGGAAGTTTGATGGCAAGGATCCCGCCACATGGATATTACAGATGGAGCAATTCTTCGATCTCAATAATGTGCAAAACGCACAAAAGGTACGTATGGCAACTGTATATTTGGAACCAAATCAGTTTGTATGGTATCAATGGCTTTGCTCTCGTAAACAATTTATCACTTGGGCAATTTTTACGGAAGAATTGATAGCACATTATGAAGATACAAAAAGCAACACTTTTTTTAGCCAATTGATAAGTCTCAAACAAAAGGGTTCAGTAATGGAGCACATTGAGGAGTTCCAAAAATTGAACATAAGGGTAAAAGATATTCCAGAGGAGCATAGGATTGATGTGTTCATAGGGTCTTTAAAGGATAATATCCAACATGATGTTCGCCTTTGGGAACCTGATTCATTAGAGAAGGCATTCAGGTTAGCAAGAAAAATGGAAAGCAAAATTATGGCAACCAGGAAGCATACCACTCACAACTATAAAGACGGAAGTGTTGTTGCCCCTAGTCTTCCACAACCTATAAGGTTGACACCACAACAATTGGAAGAAAAAAGAGCAAAAGGGCTTTGTTACAGTTGTGATAGCAAATACACTAAAGGTCATAAGTGTGCTGAGAAGAAATTATTCTACATAGATTGTGAAGAGGAAGAAGAAAAGGAGCAAGAAAGGTCAAAAGAAGAGGATATACTCCAGGAACAAAGCCTAGATGAAGAAAAAATAAATCCGACCATATCTTGTAATGCATTGGCGGGAATTACCACTCCTCAAACCATCAAGATAGAAGGACAAATCAAGAAGAAAAAGGTAATAGTGTTGATTGATTCAGGAAGCACCCACAATTTTATTCATTGTAGGGTAGCAAAAGAATTGAATTGCTTCCTATATCCAGCACCAGAGTGTCAAGTGATGATTGCAAATGGAGGAACAATAAATTGCTCTGGAAAGTGCCATAATATCAAGCTATCCATGGGAGAATATGTATTGACTAGCCCAATGCTTTCCATTCCAATGGGAGGTGCTGATGTTGTACTAGGAGTCCAATGGCTACAATCCTTGGGTACAATAGCTTTTAATTTTCAAGAACTTTTCATCAAATTTTCTACGGAAGGAAAGGAAGTTGAATTAAGGGGTATTGCAGGGAAACCAGGAAAGATAATCAGCTCTAATGGCATGACAAAGCTTCTAAAAAAGGAGCAAAGAGGTGTAATTGCACAATTATGTTCGCTAGATGTTTCCACATTGGAATCATCTATTTCTCCAGATCTCCAAAAAGTCCTGGACAATCATTCCAAGGTATTTGAGACTCCAAAAGGTCTCCCACCTATGCGTGATCATGATCATGCTATTCATCTGATTCCAGGAAGTGTTCCTCCAAACATCAGGCCGTACAGATATCCCTATGTCCAAAAAAGTGAAATTGAACGTATGGTTGCAGAAATGCTAGAGGCTGGTATAATTCAACCAAGTCAAAGTTCTTTCTCAGCTCCAGTAGTATTGGTGCACAAGAAGGATGGATCATGGCGCATGTGTCCGGATTATAGGGAGCTCAACAAGCTCACTATTAAAGATAAGTTCCCCATTCCTGTTATTGATGAATTACTGGATGAATTGCATGGATCAATTTACTTCACCAAGTTGGATCTTCGTTCGGGATATCATCAAATCAGAATGAAGATTGAAGACATTCCGAAAACGGCATTTAGAACTCATGAGGGTCATTATGAATTTTTGGTCATGCCTTTTGGCCTTACCAATGCACCTTCAACATTTCAAGGTTTGATGAATTCAATTTTCAAACCATTCCTTAGAAAATTTGTGTTAGTATTTTTTGATGATATACTAATCTACAGCAAGTCTTGGAAGGATCATGTTGAACATGTTGACAGGGTGCTACAACTATTGGAGGAGAAACAATTATATGCAAAAAGATCCAAATGTTTCTTTGGAGTCCAGGAGGTGGAATATTTGGGTCATATTGTATCTCATGAAGGAGTTAAGGTAGACCCTAGCAAAATTAAAGCCATTAAGGAATGGAAAATCCCCACATCCATAAAGCATCTGCGAGGATTTCTTGGGTTGACAGGGTATTATCGCAAGTTTGTTAAGAATTATGGGAGAATAGCAGCACCTCTAACAACATTATTGAAGAAAGATTCATTTTCATGGACTCCGGAAGCAACAAAGGCCTTTGAACATCTTAAAGAGGCAATGTGCCAAGCACCGGTCTTAGCTACACCGGACTTCACAAAAACCTTTATTGTGGAATGTGATGCTTCAGGAAATGGAATTGGTGCTGTTCTAATGCAAGATGAAAGACCCATTGCTTTTGAAAGTCGTCCAATCAAGGGAAAGTTTTTAAGCAAAGCTATTTATGAGAAGGAAATGTTGGCAATACTCCATGCACTTAAGAAATGGCGACCCTACCTAATGGGAAGACACTTCAAGGTAAAAACGGATCATGATAGCCTTAAATACTTTTTAGAACAAAGATTATCCTCTGAAGAGCAACAAAAGTGGGTCACAAAGATGTTGGGTTATGACTTTGAAATCATCTACAAAAAAGGGAAGCAAAATGTGGTGGCAGATGCACTCTCAAGAAAGGATGAGGATGTGGAAGCATTGTTGTGTGCCATTTCTATTATCCAACCAGATTGGATAAACGAAGCAAGGGAGGAATGGAAGAATGACGAAGAAGTGTGGGCACTTATTCGAAAGCTACAACAAGATTCCAGTACTTCTGATACATTTAGCTGGAAAAATGATTCGTTATGGTACAAAGATCGCTTATACCTCTGTAAGAATTCCCAGCTAAAACAAAAGATTCTTATGGAATTGCACACTTCTCCCTTAGGAGGGCACTCAGGATTTTTAAAAACTTACCACAGGGTTAAGAAGGAATTTTTTTGGGATGGCCTTAAATCAGATATTCAAAAGTTTGTGGCGGAATGTTTGGTTTGCCAACAAAATAAAGTTGAAACAATTAAGACACCGGGTCTATTACAACCTTTATCCATTCCAAGCCAACGTTGGGAGGAGGTTTCAATGGATTTTATCACAGGTTTACCCAAGTCTGAGGGAAAGAGTGTCATCATGGTGGTAGTTGACAGACTTACCAAGTATGCACACTTTTGTGCATTATCACATCCATTTAAAGCCAGTACAGTTTCTACTGCATTTATGGAAACAGTTCAAAAGCTACATGGAAACCCAAAGATTATTGTAAGTGACAGAGATCCCATTTTCACTGGAAATTTTTGGACAGAATTATTTTCTTGTCTTGGTACTCAGTTAGCTCATAGCTCATCTTATCATCCTCAATCTGATGGGCAAACTGAGATAGTAAACAAATGTTTGGAAGGATATCTTCGTTGCTTTGTATCTGATAAACAGACACAATGGGTCAAATGGTTGCCTCTGGCTGAATGGTGGTATAACACTTCCTTCCATACAGCAACAAAAATGACCCCATTTATGGCACTTTATGGGTATCAACCACCATCCATCACATCATATTTAAGAGAAAATTCTAAGGTTCAGGCAGTGGAACATCACATCGAACATCAACAACAAGTCCTCCAACTCTTAAAGGATAACCTCGTGTTGGCACAAAATAGAATGAAACAACAGGCAGATCAACATCGCAGTGAAAGAAGTTTTGATGTAGGTGATTGGGTATTCCTACGGCTACAACCATATAAGCAAATGTCCCTAAAGCAAGCTAAGAAGGATAATAAATTATCACCAAAGTATTATGGTCCGTACAAGGTGTTGCAAAAGATTGGTACTATGGCATACAAATTGGAGCTTCCTGCAGCTTCTCGATTGCACCCAGTTTTCCATGTTTCATGTTTAAAGAAGGTTATAGGTGACAAGCTCCCAATTCAAACAATATTGCCAGAACTTGACGAGGAAGGAAAAATTATATTGGAACCGGAAGCAGTCACAGAAACAAGAACTCGACAGCTACGAAATCGATCAATTTCAGAGTATCTTATCAAGTGGAAGAACTTATCCGCTGAAGATTCCACATGGGAGGATGAGAATTTTATGCAGAAGTATCCAGAACTACTCAAGCGTTGAGGACAACACTTTTTTGAAGGAGAGGGGCATGTTGGGTCCCTATAATACTAGTGATTACCCCATTACTATTGTAGTTATACCCCTTATTTATATTGTTGTGCCCCTATTACCCCCATATTGTTATTTCTGTGCCCCATAGAATCCCTCTATTGTTATTTTTGTGGCTTTATATTATTATTGTTAGGTCGGCTGGATTATATTGTGACTCCTTAGACTCCTATATATAGAAATGAGGTTTTGTCATTTGTATCATCCAAGAATTGTTCATTTATGTGATGTAAAGGAGGTTGCCCCCTCGAAGAGGCTGAATTCTAAGGCGTTGATCTATCTTTTCTATCTTTTCTTGAGCTGGTTTCATAACACCTAAATTCTTCACATTTTTTAAAATCTTGCATTTTGCTCTTTCCATGTGACCCAGCGAATGGCTCCTAGTAGGAGGTTCCAAGCCTGGTTAACTATTGGGTGAGGGGAAATGTTAGTTCACCCATTATCCAGGGTTATATGAATTGAGGCCATGTCCCTGTCAATCGTCCTAAATATATCTACCCCCAATTCCCAGAGCTTGGAGGTGTAGTCATAGGTGTTCAGAAGGTGATTGATGGACTATTCCTATGTTTCACACAGACAACATCTAGATGGTCCTAAGAAACCTCTTCACTGGAGATTGTCCCACATGAGTATTTTGTTGTACAGGATGAGCCAAAGTAAGAGGGTGATTTTAGGCCATTGTTGTCTTCCCTAAAGGGTGATACATCTTTGATTATGTTGCATGTGTTCATGATTCACAATGTAGCCATAAGCCTCCTTGAGGTTGAAGAGTCTTACAAAAAAAATTCCCCGCCTAAGTTTGTCCTCCTTGTGGTCCACTTGGATTTGACACTCCTTAGGGAGGTCCTCAAAAGAATCCTAGTCCATATTTTTAGGAAAGGGAATCCATTCATGCCTATTCAACCATTCTCTCCATCGACTTCCATGAATTGTAGGTTTCCATTATTGAGCTACATGATTTTTTCATTTTGCTTGCATGGACCTTTGGAGAGGGGCATGATGTTCATTTCTGATGGTTGGAAGCTACTGTCAAGCCTCCTCCCAAAATAGGGAACTTTTCACATTGTGTATCTCCTAGAAGTTGTGCCTTTGAATTACTTCTTTGTTTCTCCAAGCTTGGTTATATATGGTCGAGCCCATGACCCGGCTTGAGAGCCTGATAAGATATTTGTGGTCATGGTTGGGTGTGTATTTAGCTTTCCATAGTTGGGCCCAAGGGGTATTAGGGTTATCTAACCATCTCCACCATGTTTTCACCCCCAAGCCTTTCCCTAGGATCAGGATCCCTGAGGTCAAGCACGCCAGCATTTTTTGGCTTGCATATCTGGTCCCATCCAATTAAGGCCCATTTCTTCTTTTCTTTCGAGCCCCTCCAGAGGAAGCTTCTTTGGATGTTGTAGAGGGAATTTATAACTGATTTTGGGGCATAAAAAGCAAAGAAAAGGTAGAGTAACATGGCTTGTAGAACATAGTTTACCATAATGAGACAGCATGCAAGGTTGAGAGATTGAAAAGTCCAACTAGATAGTTTTTATGCAACCAATTGAGGAGGTCCTCCCAGGTTGATTTCCTTAAGGCTTTATCTATTAGGGGTAACCCTAAGTATTTCGAGGGCGGGGAGAAGTTCTGGAATCCAAGGATCCTTATGATGTTTATTTGGATGGGTAGTGGGGTATTAAAGAAGAAATTTCTATATTTATAATGGTTAATCGATGTTCCAGACGCTTCATAGAATAGGTTTATACTGTGTTTAAAGGCTTCAAATTGCTCTGTTGTTGGAATACCCATAAGTAGAGTATCATTAACGAATTGTTGGTGGGTAGAAGCACATGATAAGTCATGTAACTTGAGACTAGTAAGGTTGTGATTGACATTAACAACTTGGAGAGACCATCCCAAGCCTTCTGCCATGAGGACAAAGAGGAAGGGGGAGAGGGGATCACCCTGTCAAATGAATCTTGTGGGGACAAAGGGTTTGTTGGGGGTTTCCTTGAGAATATTGGATAAGGAACCCAAAACTAGGGCCATAATCCATTCAATACAATCTTGGTGGAATCTGAAGGCCTTGAGGACCTCCCGCATATATTCCCAACTTATTTTGTTGAAATCTTTTGACATGTCAAGTTGCATCAACATTCCAGGCTTCTTGAGGGATTGGAGTAAATGGATAGTTTCATGTGAGAGAATGATGTTGTTAAGGATTTGCCTTCCCTCTCCATACCCTACTTGATTTCCGATATTAGGAGTGGTAGCAGAGAATTGAGCCTGTTAGCCAAAATATTGGAGATGATCTTGTAGATGATGTTGCAAAGGTATATAGGTCTAAAATGATTTGGAGAATCTTCTCCTTCTTTAGGGATTAGAGTAAGGAAGATTGCATTGAAATCTTCCAACATAGTTTTATTTACCCTCAAGTATTCTACTATAGCAAGGACCTATTATTTTATGAAAGAGCGTCAGGTTTTAAAGAAGTTGATGGTAAAGCCATCAGGCCCAAGATCATTTTCCGATGGCATGGCCATCACTACATCCTTAACTTCTTGCATAGAGACCTCTTTGAGAAGCATCGTATTGTGATCCTAATTTAGGATGGCGGGGATGTTGCTAGTGATTTCTCTGATAGCCTAGGATCTATCTATGTGGGGTTCCTCTAGGATTTTGTTGTAGAAGTTGTTCAATTCCTCTAAGATCTCCTCTTGAGTGTTATCCATTCCCCCTTCGATTTTTCTCATGTTGAGTATTTTTTTAGTTTTTCTATGTTGGATCATGGAGTGATGAAAGAACTTTGTGTTTCTTTCCCCACACTTGAGCCATTGCACTCTGGATTTTTGCTGCCACAACTTTTCTTCCTGCTTGGCCCTTTCCTCCCACCTCTTTTGCAAGTCTTTTTCCTCCTCCTTTATTTGATCATTGATGCTCCGCTAGATAATTTTTTGTTGGAGGTCCTCCATTCTCTTCTCCAACTCCTTTTTGTCCTTAATGATGTTGTTGAAGACTTATTTGTTCCATTGTTTAATTTTATTCTTTACATGCTTTAGCTTTTGTTGGAATTGGTACATTTGGGTGCTTGTCTGAGGAGATCTTTCCCACCAGTTTTTCATGTTATTATGAAATTTGGGATGATCCAACCAAAAAGCCTCAAACCTTAAGGGTTGATTTCTAGGGTTTCCCGAGATATGAATTTTCAGGGCTATGGGCCAGTGGTCTGATCCCGATTGAGGGAGGATTCAACATTCTCTTTCCAAGGAAGACAGATACAAATATGAGGAATTTGTCGAGTCGAGAGGCTATCTGTCTATCCCCTCCTCATATGTTGTTCCATGTGTAAGTTCCATTAACCACTTGCATATCCATAAGTACCATCATGTCTATGGCTTCTTGGAAGGCCTTTGCATCCATGTCTAATTTTCTAAGTCCTCCTTTCTTTTCCGAGAGGTTGAGGATCATATTAAAATCTCCTCCGATGATTTTGTGGGGATGAGGTATGTCCTCGATAATTCTCATTAAGGAATTCAACATCTAGATCCTTTCTTCAACTCTGTGGTCCACAAATGTTACTAACACATATTATTTCAGCAGTACCTGTGACTTTTAAGACAATAATAAAGCTTCTTGTTGCTATTGAGGAGATTATTTCATAAAGAGAATCCTTCCATAGAATAAATTTCCCTCCTGTTGTGCCACATGCTGCATTGGCTAAATGATTGTAGTTTTTGCAACACTGTTTTTGCAAGGCTGGAAGATCTTCCACAACTAGCTTGGTTTCCTAGAGGAGCATTATTTCTGGCTTGTTTGTCATTATCCTTTATTTTAGAAGTCTTTTTTTTTCCAAGGTTGTTTAAGCCTCTGATATTCCATGAGATGCAATTCATTGAGAAATATTTGGGGTTAGGGTGAGGGCTCTTATCTTTCCCTCATTGATTAATTTGGCACCTAGTTCCTGTAGGAGTTCGCTTGTTGTTTTCCTGTCTTATTCCATCTTGGTCCCTTGTAGTTGTACTGATCCACTGGAATGTTGGACAATATTCCCTTGTTAACATGATATTTTGATTGTCTCCTCGTTGCCGTCTATTTCAGTTCCTCTTGAATTAGATATGCTCCTTTTATTTTTTGAATGCATTCTTTCGAGATGGTTGTTAGGCCTCATTTTTCCCACACTTCTGCTATCGCGTTGATATTGACTCCTCCTAAAGCCTCTTCTATAACATGTTCCTCTTCTGAATCTTCTTTATTTTCCTGGTCCATGTCTACATCTTCTGAGTGCAACCCGATCTCATTAAGGCTTTGACTGGGAGTGCTCTCCTGGTGTTGTTCTTGGTGATTGGGTTGTTGGTTCATCATTTCACCTTCAACCCCAATGGTTTCTTCTATGTTTTGTTCTTCGTGTTCCTCTTGTAGGATTTTGAATTTTTTTCTATTTGATGAAGGTCCTTGACCATGTTTTCCTTGATTTTTTGTTGTTGTTCCTGCTTCTAGCGGTTGTTTTTTTGAAGCCTTGTTCATCCATCCTTTTTTTAGCTTGAGCATTGGTCATTTGGGGGACATTCTGGGGGTAGTCTCTAAAGAAGTGTTTGTGCTCATGATATTGTCTACACCTGAATGGAATGTGTTCATAGTCTATGTTTTGAATCCATACGTCATCCCTGAACACTAACTTTATAGCCTAGAGAAGCACATGTGAGACATCTAGATAGACGCAAATGCAGACATATGAGACATAATGGCCAACTCTCATGCCCTTTGACATTTTGATATACTCTCATAATTCATCATTGATTCCTTTAAGAACAGAATGCGACTAGTAATATGTGGGCAAAGAGTAGAGTCTTACCCAAACGGGTACCCTGGTGAAGTCCTCTTTTTCTGGTGTGAAATTTTCTTTCCAATAGCGCATGTATAGTCCTACAGAGTTGAGGAAGTAAGGGCCTCCCTCAAAAATGTGATCTCGATCCTCAAGGAGATCAAAGATAACTGTAAATAATCCCTTAAATCCCATTTGAAGCCTAATATCCCCATTTGGGCGCTACTTGGTTTGTGTCCACCAATTTAAGGTTTTTTCTAAGGGCTAGATGCCCATAAATTTGCAGATGATGGCATGTTCTTGCATGAAATCTCTATATGTCACTACATCTGGGTAATGTATTTCCAAGACTAGCATCTTCTTCATTTTTGGCTTGCATTTTTTGCTCAGTTGAGTCTGAGTATGATCTTTCTCACCAGCGGTTGTCTACTATGAGTTCGTCTTTTGGTCCAAATTATTTTCTACCCATCCCTCTCCAAGGCAGTTTATAGCTGACTTTTGTGAGGAGTTGTATGGATTATAGGTTGTGAGCTTTGTGAAAAAAGAGATTTCGGGCTCCTTTCCCTTTCTCGTGATTGCATCTTGGAAGGAAGGGACCTCTAAGCCCGCTGACACTGCCATTGCAACACACACAATGGAAGAAATCGAGAAACCCTAACAAAGCATGAAAAGGAATCCCTTAGATTGCCAACCTTCTTTTAAATGTTATTAATTAATTTTTTAATTAATAAATTTAACATTTTATTTTAAATTTTAATTAATAATAAATAATTATAAGTAAATGGTCATTTCCACTATTTTAATAAATATTAAATGGTTTTCTAAAATATTTTTTAAATTTTTTATAAAATGTATTACACATAGATATTTAATATTCATTAATGAATAAAAACTATATTTATAAAATATTAAATCAAATATTAATAATAAAACATTAATGTGATTCTATAATAGTATCATAAAATATTCCATTGTAATTATTAGTATTAAACAAAATATTTACAAATATTTAAAATCTGTATTTTTTAATATATATAATAATAATAATAATAATTTATTATAATATTAATGTTAATAGTAATTTGGTTTAATATTTTATTAATAGAATCAAGAGAGTTCTCCCTGAAGTAATCTCTGAAAATCAGGGTGGCTTTGTCCCTAACAGGCAAATAATTGACAATGTGATTATTGTTCAGGAAGCTATCTATACCAGCATTCAAAGGAAAGAGAAAGGTGTTGAAATAGCAACAAGAAATGCTAAAAATAGCACTGTTGTAAATAGCAGTTTGGGTACTAGTGCTAGATTGAGCAACAGGGAATGAAAAATGGAAGTGCTAAAAATAACATTCTAATTTTAGTAGTTCAGGATGGATTCCAATTTTAGTCAGTCCCTGGACTAAAATAGGAAGTAAAATTTGAATTTGAATTTAACAATTGTTTGAAAATAAATTAATTAATTTACCATGAGTTAATTAGTTGTGAAAAATCAAACATGAAGTCTATGTGAGGACATGCAACAGTTTCTCCATAAATTGAGGAATTTATCCATCAGTTAAAGAGATAAGGATGAGTTCTAATTTGAGTTGTAATTATTTGGCTTAGTTATTAACTAAATCAAGTCTAGTTAGATTGTTGTAAATAGTTTGTTTAAATTAATGTGAGTTCAGTTAGTTAATGCATGCTTGCATATAACTATTGCACTTCAGATAACTGAATATTCTCTCATGAATAACTCATTCATGTCAGTTCAGACAGAGACCCAGTTGAGATCAGAGGAGGGACAGTGTACTATCAGTTGGATGGATTTTTCCTATAAAGGAAGCTCATCCATGGAGAAGGATTTATCTCCTTCAGGATTGCGCAGTTGGATCAGAGGTTAGTGAGTGTGTGAAGAGGCCAATTCACACAAGTCGTTGCACTGGACCCCAAGGAAAATTGCGCAAAGAAATAGGAGGCTTGGAGGGCAGAGGAGAAGGTTTGAGAGAGGCCTTTGACTGACTATGAGCAGCAGAGGGATTGCAGAGAGAGCAGAATAGCTTGTGAGATGATTCTTTTTATAATCCAAACTATATTTCCACTTGTATGATAATACAGAGTTGGGGTTTTAGGCTGAGGCTTTCCCCGAGTTATTTCTTCTATGTTATGTGTGATTGATTTCTTCTTATCAGTGATATGTGTTCAATTGATCTTGCTCGGGTCAATTAAGCTTCCGCATAATTGTTTGTAGAAGTAGATCAAGTATTTTGCTTTAGTATATTGCATTATTAGGTGATCTACAGCGGGAATTTCTACAAAAGAAATTATTATAAAGCTAGACATGGAAAATGCTTTTGACAGAGTTAGCCACACATATCTAACAGCAGTTCTTAAAAAATTTGGGTTCTCTCAAGACATACTAGAGACCATACAGGCATGCATATCGACCCCTTAGATAGCGCCTCTAATAAATGGAAGACCCAGCAATTTCTTTCAGAGCTCAAGAGGGTTGAGACAAGGATGTCCACTCTCACCATTCCTATATATTATAATGGCTGAAACGCTAAGTGCAGCATTAGAAAAACAAAGAAAGGGAAAAAAATTACAGGTATCCAAATTGCAAAGGGAGTCAAAAATATCAATCATTCTCTTTTTGCTGATGACACCCTTTTATTGGGAGGGGCATCAAGTATAATAGCAAGAAGATTTTAAAAAGTCCTGGATGACTTTCTTCAGGTATCTGGAGGGCTATTAAACAACTCGAAATGTAGAATATATGGTTGGAACACTCCTCCAAGAATAATGCAGAGTATCTCGCAAATCCTTGAGATTCCAACACAAGCAAGATGGACGCACTTCACCTACCTAGGACTTCCAATAGCCAAGGAGAATGTGAAAGCTGAAGTATGGAGCAAACAAGTTGAAAAAATGAAAGACAAAATACAAAAATGGGGTATGATGTGGCTCAACATGGCAGGCAGGGTGATTATGATTAAGGCACTACTTTTAGCTCTCCCAATATATCAGTATGTGATTATTCTGGCTCCGGCAAGCACACACAAGCAAATGGAACTAATCATAAGAAGCTTTCTCTAGCAGGGAGGAAAGCAAGAGAACAAAAAGTTCAGCTTGGTAAAGTGGGATCAAGTCACACTACCATATGAACAGGGAGGTCTATCCATTCGTTTACCAGGCTTAATGAACGTTGCTCTAGGGATGAAAATAATATGGAGAATGATAACAGGAAGGGAAAGTTGGTGGAAAAAAGCCCTCGCCACAAAATACTTGAATCAAACCAGATCAAAGTTATTGACAGACAACATCCTTGTGAGGCCTTGCACGCAAGTCTGGAAACTTGTAAAGAAAATAATCCCCTCAATCAGGAATCATATATCTAAAACCCTGGGAAATTGGAAATCGGTGTCAATTTGGGACGATAGAATAATGGGAAAAGAGCCTCTAAACCTTCAACTGGACCTCCTTGGCATACAAAGATGGATGACAGAAAGAGGGTTGAACACTCTTCATTCAATTTCAGCATGGGAACAGCAAACTTGGCATGAGTGGAAAATCACAACAATCCCCTTAAACTTAAAAGGACAATGGGAGAAACTAAAGCTTCACCTCAAAGAGGCAACGCCCATAAGTGTCGAGGAAGAGGACGACTTTGTTTGGGATCCAAGTGGAGGAGGATAAATGGTTAAATAGGGTACAAAGCACTGCAAGACCACCAAAACCATCAGGAATGGAGCCTCTAGAAAGTGGTTTGGAAAACTGAATGTCTCCCTAAAATAAAAGAATTTATATGGACTCTTCTCAAAGGAAAAATACTAACTACTGAAGGGGCCTAGGAGATGTTAGCTCTGCTATTAATTTCAACATTTGAAGGTCAAACACAGGCTTGATCGGTTGTCTATGATAAAGAAGGGGATTTGCAGCAACCATACCGCCCATTCCTCATCACTCCGCTTACACTCTTATAACTCCCGATACCTCCGTTTTCCTCTAAATTTCTCCCTAAACCCAGATTTCCCTAGGTCCCCGGGTGCAAAGTTTAAACCCATATGACTATATTCATATAACCGCACGTTGTTACTGTTGTTGTCCCTGTCACATCAGTCCCGAAAATGCATTCTTTTAACCTTAGCCGTCCGATCATTTCCTGCGAGATCCGACGTCGTTCGCTTCCCCCGCTGTCGAAACCTGCACACCCGTTAACCCGCGGGGAAAGCGGTTTCCCGCCGGTCCCATTCACCACGTTTCGCTGTTATATTGGATCGCGCGGTCGCGTACGAATACCGCCCGCCACCAAAACCGCCATCCCCGCCAATTATCTCCCGCGCATCTTCCGCTCCCAATCACTGTCGGATCTGCCCGTATAAGATCCGACAGCCCTTGTCTATCCCGATCATCCATCTCTCTATTCCTCCTATCAAATGATCTCAGTCATCCGTCTGTTCAACGGCTCACATTTGTTGTTCCTGCTTCCTCCCGATAGCCATTGCAAAGCGCTCTCCGCCGTAGATCCATGCTCTCCAACGGTGGATCTTTCTCCATAATGCCTACGCTCCCAGCCTGTACCATGCTCTTGAAGGACAGAAACGGCAATCTATCAGTGTTTGGCACATTTACTCTTCAACGACCGCATTCAAGGGACAGTATGACCAAAGAAGGAAAGGACATGCCTTGAGCAGTTGAATTCATTCAGTAGTTATGGAGCTTTCATTCATACGACATTCAACCCGTTCAAGAAGGACAGCAAAGTATCTCAAAAGGCCAATTTTGTTCATTGAAGCATTGGTTTGTTTTAGAGACCCATATCAGAGAGTTAAGGTGGTTGATGGTCCATTATGACCCCTCCACGCATAGAACAACAGGATATTTTTGTAAACAAACTCTATATATACCCAGAATCAAGAAGCAATGGGGGATGATGGATATTGTTTTGATGTAAAGTTCAACTTTTGGAGATTGTAACTACTGTGATACCTGCAGCATCTGGTCTTCATTTTCAGCTAATACAAGCTTCTTTTGTTGTTAATTGCTCACTTTCCACTTCTTCTTTGTTCTAGGTTGTGCCTGTTATGCATTTTTCATGTGCTCTTGATGTTTAGCATTAGAGGGGCTGTCGTTCCACCTTTGTGTTAAAATCTAGTATGTATCATTGAGTGTGTATGCAGGTTTCTGTTATTTTAATGCTAGAGAGCTATCATCCTGTCTGTGCATTAGGAAATAGATTTACAGGCCTTTTAACTGGTTGCAGCTAGCCATCAAGGGTCCTGTGCATCTGTTGGTGTGGTCAATATTCTCCATCTTCACCTGTTCCTCAAACTGTGAGTAATTGGTGGTCTAAAGCCTTGTAGTATGGGGGTGTTCACCCATGTCTGGGGTTAAGCATAGTAGAAGTGGTTATCTGGCTTGAATATGCATCATTCCTTCCATTCATCCACCTATTTCCAACATTTTTGTTGAGTTTGTAATGTTCCTAAGCATCTCTGAGATACAACCTAGGAGAGTTTATTGGGGTGATAACATTAATTGGCGCCATTGCCGCGGAGAGGAGATTGAAGCTTAGCTTCCATGGGAGAATGACAAAGTTCCAGATTTTGATGATAGACAAGGTCTGGGCACATTTCTGGTTGTTATCATCTATCTGGTGACTCCACTGGAGGAAGACCAACATTTGGCGACTCCACATTGAAGTTCTGGCTCAGTTTGTAAGACATACTTGAAAAAATTCTCAGAAATCACCAGCTGAACCAGTGCCTGACCCTGAGAGGACTGTCAAATCGAATAAAGCATCATAGAAAGGGGCATCAGGATCAGGTAAGCCTAAGAAATCTCATGCATCTCTGATAGATGAAGTTATAGCTAAAGATATACAGTTTGAAAATTTAGAGCCCCAGCACTATTAATAAGGAAATTCCTTCAAAGATTAATACAACCCCTTGTCCATCTAGTTCCCCTTTGAATCTCAGTCCAAATAAAGCTTCCCATACAGTCCAAAACATCCCTTTGTCTTTGTCATCCACTTCATTGTTTCATACCGCTCAATCTGCCAGTGTTCCTCCACATACCCCAGTCATGGCAGGTCAGCAAGCTCCTACGAAGATGGAAAGAATTGTTGCTGCTAGATATGGACCCTTGGTCTTGCCTATTCCTTTAAATCCCATGCCTATGGGAGAATATCATAAATATATGCCTAAGTTCACTGGTACAGAGGGAGTAACAGTAGAAGAACACCTTGAGGCTTTTTATAGTTATGCTGATAACTTAGACATAAGTGAAAATGACGTATGGATGAGAGTTTTTTTCCAGAGCCTTGATGGAGAGGCCAGAAAGTGGTTCAAAGAACTAGCTCCTAGATCTATTGCTGATATTGAAGCCTTAGATGATGCATTTTTGAAGCACTGGGGAGATAAAAAAGACTTGTTGTATTACTGAGTTTGGTAACCTCAAGAGGGAAAATGGGGAATCATTACCTGAGTTCAATAAAAGATTCAATCGTATGTATAGTAAGATACCAGTTGAGGTAAAGCCTACCCCCACCTCTGCCAAACTCACTTATGCCAATGCTTTTGATTCTGATTTCTGCCTGTTGTTGAGAGAAAGGAGATGTGCTACTCTGGTAGACATGTAGGATGCAGCTCTAGAAGTAGAGTCTAATATCATGGCTGCAGAAAAGCTCAAAAGTCAAGCTGACAGAAGGAGGCAGAGAGGTCAAGCTTCTACCTCCTCTACTTCATCTTCAGAACCCAAATTAGACAAAATGACTAAGATGATAGAGTCATTGGCTGCTGAAATATCTAAGCTGAAGGTTGAGCAGAATTCAGGAAAAACAAGGCAGCAGAACACATTTGCTCCAAGAAATCCAAATCCATTCAGAAGAGCAAATGAGTAGTTACAAATAATTCAGAGGGGTAAAGAACCAAATGAAGAACAGAAAGTTAAAGCTCCTTTCCAAAATGTAGTCATGGAGGAGGAACAATTTGAAGATGAGGATGAAATTCACTGCATGGAAGATAAAGGCAGCGTTGCATTTTTTACATTGGCTGCTTATGAAGAATCTTTGTTGCAGGAACAAGACAGTCAGGAGTGGGACAGAGAGGCTGTTCTACAAACTGGTGAACAGCAAAGATACAATCTGAGGTCAAATGCAAAAAATGTCAAGGAGAATACTGCCCAAAGAGCTGCTATCCAAACAGAGTCACAGAATATCAGACAGAGAAGGCCAGCAGCTGACCCAGTCATCCTCAAAGCTCCAGTTCAAGAGGTAAGAGGTTCTGATAAGTTTCCTTCCTCTTTCAACTTTGAGTCAGAAGTTCAAAAATTGAAAATATTTGTGCCCCTGATAGAGTTGGTGAAGAGTGAAATATTTAGAAAACCTATCCTTGAAGCTCTTGAGCTGGAAACCACACAAACCTCCACTAACTCGGTCAATTTTCAAGATGATAAGTCTGTTGTTGTGTTTAGCCCCATGATTGAACCTGTTGATAATAATTCTCCATCTTTTTATGTCTCCTTGACCATTCATGACAAAATCCTCCACAACTGCCTGATAGATACAGGGGCCAGCCACAATTTGATGCCTAAAGTTGTCATGGAAGAGTTAGGCCTTGACATCACCAGACCATATCATGATTTGTTCTCTTTTGATTCAAAAAAGGTGAAATGTCTGGGATTGATCAAAGATCTAGCCATTACCCTAACTCAACTGCCCATGAAGAGTATGATGATGGATATTGTGGTAGCAGATGTCCCTCCTAAGTTTGGCATGCTGTTGTCCAGAGGATGGATTAAGAGACTAGGTGGGACATTACAGAATGATCTATCTTATGCTATTGTCCCAGTATTTGGAGGAGAAAGCAGGAGATTGTATAGAGAAGCACAGTTGGCATACATCATCAGTGATGAGAAAAATCCTACTAATCATCCCATATATGCTGTGGACACTGATTTTGGAGCATGTATCCTCCAAATAGAAGAATCTCATAAGGCCTCAATGCATATCAGGAAACCAATAGTCCAGGCCAAGGAAGAGCAAGGAAGTCAGGTTTGGGAGATGTTCTTTGATGGAGCATGTTCCAGGGAGACTGCAGGAGCAGGGGTGGTGCTGATATCTCCAGAACAAAAAAGCATGCATCTGTCTTTTAAGCTGGATTTTCAAGTCACAAACAACATACCAGAGTATGAGGCTCTGCTATTAGGCCTTAATGCAGCAAAAGACAGAGGAATTAGGAACATAAAGGTGTTTGGGGATGCTGATCTGATCATTGAGCAAGTAAACAAAACATTTCAGGCAAAGCACCCAAGGTTGAAAGCATAGAGAGATGAGGTATGGAGAATCATATATTCTTTTGATTATTTCCGTATTTCATATATCCCTATAGCCAAAAATCAGCTTGTTGATTCCCTTGTTGTGTCTGCTAGCATGTTTGTCCCTCCCATGCCTCCCAGACTAGTTTATGAAGTCCAAACGGAATACAGACCATCCTTGCCTGATAATGTCCAGCATTGGAAAGTTTTCGATAATGATGATGAGTTAAATAGGTTTCTGCAAGTCATTGATGAGTTTTCCGAAATGTAAATTGACCAAGAAAATGAAGCCTTGCAAGAAACCCCCCAATCCCAGCTTAGAAATAAAATTGGTAAAAATAGCATTGTCCAACTTCCCAGCAATCATATTCCTAAGGGTTTAATTCCTCTAGAAGACTATTTGACCAGAAATGATGTGCCTTACAAAGCTGCCCAAAAAGAAGACCAATCTGCAGTCTGTAAGCATGATATAGGGAGTCCAGGTTAGCCTAGATACATAAAATTGTCCACTCATTTGTCTGCTAACCAAAGTTCTGAATACTGCAAATTAATGAAGCAATTTGCTATTGTGTTTACCTGGGAGTATAGTGACCTGAACACTTATGATAAAAACATTATTCAGCATAAAATCCCTTTAGAGAAAGACACCATTCCTTTCAAACAGAAGCTGAGACCAATAAATCCTATGCTTCTTCCTCTAATTGAAAAAGAAATTAAAAAATTGTTGGCTGCCAAGATTATAGTTCCTCTTAGATATTCCAAATGGATAGCCAACCTAGTAGTGGTGAGGAAGAAAAGTGGAGAAATCATACTGTGCGTTGATTTCAGAAACTTAAACCAATGCTCTAAGAAAGACAACTATCCTCTACCCAAGATGGAGCATTTGCTACAAAAGGTCTCAGGAGCCAAAGTGATGTCTTTCCTGGATGGATTTTCAGGGTTTAATCAGATTGCTGTGCATCCAGATGACCAAGAGAAGACTGCATTTACCACTCCTTGGGGCACTTTTATGTATGCCAAGATGCCTTTTGGATTGATGAATGCTAGAGCAACCTTTCAGAGAGCTATGGATATAGCATTTGTAGGAGAGAAGGATAAATTTGTCCTTATCTACCTTGATGACATAACAGTATACTCCAGCAGCCATCAAAATCATTTGCAGCATTTGAAAAAAGTGTTTCTGAAGTGCAGAAGGTTTGGGATTTCAGTCAATCCTAAAAAGTCACAATTTGCTTTAGAAGAAGGCAAGTTGTTAGGACATGTTGTTTCTGCTGCAGGTGTTCAAATTGACCCAGAAAGAGTAAAATCAATACAGACTTTGTCTGTCCCAAGATCGAAGAAAGATATCCAATCCTTTTTGGGCAAAATTAATTTTGTAAGGAGGTTTATACCAAATTTTGCAAAATTGCTGAAGCATGTTACCTCCATGTTGAATAAAGGGTCAGAGGTCAGATGGATTGATGCAGCAAGAGGATCTTTTGAGTCCATTAAAAAAGCTATTATGTAGGCTCCCACTTTAATAAGTCCAGACTACAGCAAGGAGTTCCATGTATTCTCATTTGCGTCTGAAGACACCATTGCAACAGTTCTATTGCAAGTAGATGAAGAAGGCTCAGAGCATCCAGTGGAATTTTTCAGCAAAAACTTGAGGGATGTTGAGCTAAGGTATGACATTATTGAAAAACAAGCATATTCCCTTATCAAATCCTTGAAAGCTTTCAGAGTTTATATCTTTCATTCCAAGATAATTGCATATGTACCCTCTGCTGCAATAAAAGATGTCTTGACACAACCTGATGCTGATGGAAGAAGGGCTAAATGGATTGCAAAGCTAATTGAACTTAATATAGAATTGAAGCCCACCAAGCTGGTCAGAGGTCAGAGTCTTGCCAGGCTGTTAGCTGAAGAAAATTGGAGATCATTGGATATAGATTTCCTGTGCACAATTGCAAAAATCGGTCAGATAGATGAAGAAGAGGAAGCAGCTGAACCAGATAGAAAGCAGTCAGTGGCCGAAAATCTATCTTCTTGTGATTGGTATTCTGCAATAGTTAAATTCATGCTGAAGCTAAAAATCCCTTCAAGCTTTACTCAAAGTCAAGCCATAACTATAAAGCTTAGGGCAGCGAAATATTGCATTAATGAAAATATGCTCTACTGGAGGGATCTATCTGGAGTGCTTTTAAGGTGTCTAGACAAAGAACAGTCAATAGAAGTTATGCAGTAGTTTCATTCCAGCATGTGTGGAGGGCACCATTATTGGAAAACCACTGCCCATAAGATTCTCAGAGCTGGGTACTATTGGCCCACTTTATTTTTAGATGTATTTTCATTTGTTAAATCTTGTGACAGGTGCCAAAGATTTGAAGGAAAGCAGTAGTTGAAGTCCCTGCCCCTAAAACCAATACAGGCAAAAGGACCTTTTCAGTAGTGGGGCTTGGATTTTATTGGAGAAATCAATCCACATTCCAGTGGCCAGCGTAGATGGATATTAGTAGCCACTGATTATTTTACCAAGTGGATTGAAGCAATTTCTACCAGAAGGCTAATCATAATGTGGTCATGAAGTTTTTGACATTGAATATCTTTACTAGATTTGGTTGTCCACATAAATTAGTCACAGATAATGTAGCAGCCTTCAGGGCAAAAGAATTGGTGGAAATGTGTGATTCAATGGGTATTAAATTGGTCCATTCCACCTCATACTATCCTCAAGGCAATGGTCTAGCATAATCCTCTAATAAAAGCTTGATAAGGATAATTAAGAAGCTGTTGGAGGACAATAAAAAGAATTGAGATTCTAAGATCAAGCATGCGCTATGGGCTGACAGAGTGACCATTAAAAGATGCAGAGGGAATTCTCCTTTCAAGCTGGTATATGGTACTGAAGTTGTACTCCCAATTCAGCTAACTCTCCCTATGGCAAAATTCCTTCAAACAGAACAGAATGAGGAAGAAAGCATGGTAAAGAGGATCACTAATTTAGCAGAGGTACATCAGATTAGAGATCAGCTGGTGGAAAAGGCTGTAGCACATCAGAAAAAGATCAAGGATGCTTTTGATAGGAAGACAAAAACAGATAATTTTCAGGTTGGAGACTTGGTCCTTAAATGGGATGCACTAAAAGAAAATAAAGGCAACCATGGAAAATTTGATGCTTTCTGGACAAGGCCTTTCATAATTTCTCAGATTTAAGGGAACAACACCTTCATAATGAAAAGTATGGGAGGAGAAGTAGTTTTTGATGGCCCAGTTAATGGGCATTTTCTGAAAATTTATGTGATTTAAGGTCTTTTGGCCTTAAAGGTTGTAAATATTTGGTTTTATCAGTTTTAGTCAGACTCCATGCCCAATGGAACACTATGAATTTTGCTAATTTGTTTTCATCAAGAAGGCATTGATCTACAGGTTCTTGAGACCTCACAGGGAGGATCTCATCCCCAGAAGGAGCCAGTGTTAGCTCTGCTATTAATTTCAACATTTGAAGGTCAAACGCAGGCTTGATCAGTTGTCTATGATAAAGAAGGGGATTTGCAGCAGCCATACCGCCCATTCCGCATCACTCTGCTTACACTCTTATAACTCCCGATACCTCCATTTTCCTCTAAATTTCTCCATAAACCCAGATTTCCCCTGGTCCCCGGGTGCGAAGTTTAAACCCATATGACTATATTCATATAACCGCGCGTTGTTACTGTTGCTGTCCCTATCACATCAGTCCCGAAAATGCGTGCTTTTAACCTTAGTCGTCTGATCATTTCCCGTGAGATCCGATGTCATTCGCTTCCCCCGCTGCCGAAACATGCACACTCGTTAACCCGCGGTGAAAGCGGTTTCCCGCCAGTCCCATCCGCCATGCGTCGCTATTATATTGGATCGTGCGGTCGCGTACGAATACCGCCCACCTCCGAATGGAGGTGCGGGGAATACCGCTTGCCACCAAAACCGTCGTCCCCGCCGATTATCTCCCGCGCATCTTCTACTCCCGATCACCGTCAGATCTGCCTGTATAAGATCCGACGGCCCTCATCTATCCTGATCGTCCATCTCTCGATTCCTCCTATCAAATGATCTCAGTCATCCGTCTGTTTCATCCAACGGCTCACATTTGTTGTTCCCGCTTCCTCCTGATAGCCATTGCAAAGCGCTCTCCGCCGTAGATCCACGCTCTCCAACGGTGGATCTTCCTCCATAATGCCTGCGCTCACAACCTGTACCATGCTCCTGAAGGACAAAAACGGCCATCTATCAGTGTTTGGCACATTTACTCTTCAACGACCGCATTCAAGGGACAGTATGGCCGAAGAAGGAAAGGACATGCCTCGAGCAGTTGAATTCATTCAGTAGTTATGGAGCTTTCATTCATACGACATTCAACCCGTTCAAGAAGGACAGCAGAGTATCTCAAAAGGCCAATTTTGTTCATTGAAGCATCGGTTTGTTTCAGAGCCCATATCAGAGAGTTAAGGTGGTTGGTGGTCCATTATGACCCCTCCACGCATAAAACAGCAGGATATTTTTGTAAACAAACTCTATATATACCCAAAATCAAGAAGCAATGGGGGATGATGGATATTGTTTTGATGTAAATTTCAACTTCTGGAGATTGTAACTATTGTGATACCTGCAGCATCTGGTCTTCATTTTCAGCTAATACAAGCTTCTTTTGATCTGATAATCACCCTTTGAGTGACCTCAGATTGAAAATTTATTAAACAAAAGGTATTACAGAATCATGTGCTGATGTGTGTGTTCTGTGTTATTGAAACAACGGATCGATCAGATTGCCAATACACAGAAAATAAGTGGAAAGACAACAGAGAAACACAGTAAGCAACACAAAGACACAAGAATTTTTAATAAGGAGTTCACCCTATTCTCGAGGGCTACATCTCTAGTCCAGCTCTCAGTGATGGCCTTGTTTTATTGTGTCTTTAAGTAGAGTATTACACATACAGGGACTCAATGCGAGTTCTCCTAAAGAAGGTTTGCTTGGCAGGGTGGTTCTTGGATTCCCCAAGCCACTCAGAGTACACAGACTCTTGTTCGTCCTACCAGCTCTGTGACCCTTGGTCTACAATGGAAAGAGCCAACTATGATGCTCGATCCAGACAGATTCCTCTATGGGAAGGCTTGAATCTTCAAGCTCTCTGGTGCTCGATGCTGCCTGTGGTCAGCTCGGCCCTCTGTCTCCTCTGCTTGGCTTTACTGCTTTCTGTGTTCACTGTCTCCCTTAGTTGCTTGGACTCCTCTCAATTCAGGTTTCCAATTAACTCTTCTCTTCTCTCTTTGTCTGTCTCCTTTTTTCCTGACTGTCTCTGTTCATGGCTTTAGTCATTCGATCCCTATGCCTGTTCGGTTCCTCTCCCACCTGCGGCGATTCACCTTCTGCAGCTGCGCTTGGAATTCCTTGTTCGGCGTCAGCATGAATGCTCAAGCAGTGGCCACATGTCTCCATCTAACTAGTGCCAGCATGCTCCATCAGTTCATTTCTTCCGTTACGTCGTGTATGCGTTCTTTCTCCACCGTGGTGGTCAAATGGACTCCAAATATCTTTAGAACTCAGCTTAATCCCCTGTCGATTCCGCTTCCTCCATCGGGTGCAATCTCAGCCGTCCGATCTAGGCTTCTCCAGATCCAACGTCATACGCACGTCGAGCGTGGTTGACTTGCTCAACCGATAGCGCACGATCAACGGTGGTTTTTCTCTCACCTCCGCTGCCACGCATCGATCGCTGAGTGGGATCGCTCCGCTCTCCTCCAAACCCTCTTACCATTCAAGGGCGCCCCGATCAATACTGTCGATTTTCCATAGTGCGGGTCCTGCCTTTGTCCTTTAGGGCTTTTTTGTTTATCTGCCCGCGGTTCTCCGACTCCCAACACGACCGAGTGCTTAAGGCTCTTCCACTTTGGCCCTGTTTGCCCAACGAAAGTGCTAATCGCGCATCAAAATCGCCTCCTTTTCCTGATCCGGGGCTCCCAGGGGCTGCTTTGACCTCCTGCGCAGTCTCCATGGGCCTCGGTCAGCGTGCTTTGACCGAGGTCCTCGTCGTTCTATGTTGGCAGCCATTGCCACTGGTTCAAGGTGTCTTTGATCGTTGTTTTGGAATTTTCAAGGATTTGTTCAACTCGATACAGTGAAGGTTCTCAATGGTCTTTTGTGGATCCAATTCGGATCATTTTGCTGTTAATTGCTCACTTTCCACTTCTTCTTTGTTCCAGGTTGTGCCTGTTATTCATTTTTCATGTGCTCTTGATGTTTAGCGTTAGAGGGGCTATCATTCCACCTTTTTGTTAAAATCTAGTATGTATCATTGAGTGTGTATGCAGGTTTTTGTTATTTTAATGCCAGAGAGTTGTCATCCTGTCTGTGCATTAGGAAATAGGTTTACAGACCTTTTAATTGGTTGCAGCCGGCCATCACAGGGTCCTGTGCATCTGCTGGTGTGGTCAATATTCTCCATCTTCACCTGTCCCTCAAACTGTGAGTAATTGGTGGTCTAAAGCCTTGTAGTCTGAGGGTGTTCACCCATGTCTGGGGTTAAGCATAGTATAAGTGGTTATCTAGCTTGAATATGCATCATTCCTTCCATTCATCCACCTATTTCCAACATTTTTGTTGAGTTTGTAATGTTCCTGAGCATCTCTGAGATACAACCTAGGAGAGTTTCTTGGGGTGGTAACAGGAGAAACCACAAATAACAAATTCGAAGCCTATAGTCTTCTATTAGGTTCAAGGATATTAAAAAAGAAAGCAATTCGAGATCCTATAATAATAGGAGACTCTACAATTGTAATTGAAGCAATGATCAAAAGTAAAAATCCTAATAATTCGGCAATGAACAGAATCTACAAGAGGATAAGATTGAATCTAAAAGGCTTAGGAAGGGTCAGCTTCAAACATGTCCTGAGAGAACATAATAAGAAGGCTGATAACCTCGCTAATAAGGCAACAGAAAGAGAAGCAGGAAGCATCAAGGAAAATAAAGAAATATATTGCAGCTCCATCCCATAATCTATCACATTCTTCATGAAGAAAGAACAAAACAATGGAAAAAAATATGAGGAAAATCAAAACAACAGTGAGAGTACACCAGAAGATCATAAGGTAGATATGTTAGCAAAAGCACTCAATGGGTATCTACAGGAGTATAATCAGCAAATCCAAATCAAATCTACCACCATCCCAAGCCCGCAGGCCAAGGAGGATAGAAATATTCTCTGCCTGAATCGAGCTGATATCTGTCATATCAGTGTAAAGTTTCAAGGCAAATGTGAGTTCATAAATCGCAATCGAATGTCCATCTACAATCACTGCAACAGGACTCGTATTCTCGCGTTCATTAACAGGCATAGTGATCTCAAAGCTAGCCTGTGTAACTCTCACTTGAATTGCAAAAGCTCCCAGTTATACGTCTTCAGTTACCTGTGTCAAGCTATCAGTGAACCTTTCTCTCAGTTAGTTGTTTGCATGCACTTGAGTCATTTGTTGAGAATGCAACAAGATGATGGAGCTTAGTGGAAAGAAGTCGACTACACTAAGTGGGCCCGCAGGCTATTTTTGGCGCAAAGTCTATTTTTAGACTATGTCTATTTTTAGACATATGGATCATGGTCTATGAGTTGCAGGATGCTATTTGTGGATGATTGGTCATGTTGGTAAAAATAGATGGACTTCTATTTTTAGACATATGGGCGGTTTCTATTTTTAGACTACCAGGCTAAAAATAGAATAGTCGAATATTGTTGTCTCATAATAATATTTGGACTATAAACATTATCTTATCCTCTTGGACAAGGATAATTTTAGGGGCGAATGTTCGCCCTTTGGCGAAATTAAGGGGTTTTAAATTTTTAGTGGGCGAATATTTTGTATCATAGTACATTTTTACAAATCACCTCAAATAGCCCACCTTATTTTAAGGGAGAGGGTAAAAAAGGTAAATTTAGCCCTTGAAATTAGGACTTACAACCTTCCATTCCCCCATTTTCAAGAATAGGTTTTATTTAAGTGAATCCATTCGCCCATTTTCAAGAATAGGTTTTATTTAAGTGAATCCTATGGGCCAAATACCATATTTATAAAAGATGTATGGTAAATTAATAAAAATATAAATAAATGAGAGGTATGGTAAATAAATAAAACATTTTTTATATTTACTCCATAAGTCACCTTATATACATGTAAGGGTGTAAACAAATAAAAATATAGGTAAAGTGGAGGTATGGTAAATAAATAGAACGTATTTTTATACTTACTCAAAAGGTATGGTAAATAAATAAAAATATAAATAAACTAGACGTATCGTAAATAAATAAAACCTCTTTTTATATTTAGTCCATAATCCTCCTTCTATTTATGAAGGCTCAAGAAAGAGGTTTTATTTAAGTGAATCCTATGGGCCAAATACCATATTTGTAAAAGAGGTATGGTAAATTAATAAAAATATAAATAAACGAGAGGTATGGTAAACAAATAAAACATTTTTTTATATTTACTCCATAAGTCACCTTATATTTACGAACACTCAAAAGATGGGTTATATTTAGGTGAAACCTATGGCCAAAATACTATGGGACAAATACCATGGACTAGATTGTTATTAATACCATGCAAAAAACCATTATTAACCCTAATATTAGAATTAATAAAAATAAAAATGGCACATGGTATTGACCCATGGTATTCACCAAAATGGCACATGGTATTGACCCATGGTATTCACCTGGAATGTAGCCTATTTAAATGGGGTAATTAAACCAGCATGTAGCCTATGCTAAGATTCACTAGGACTTTACAAAGTTTTATTATTTAGTGAAAGACTCGCCAAGATCTTACAAGATTTTATAATTGAGTAAAATATTCGCCTGCCTAGTGAGAGATTCGCCAAAAAATTATATATACATATTATATTATTGATAAAATCGCCTTCCATTTTTCCTATATACCATGGAGATTCGCCCATTTATTATATTTATAAATTTAGGGGTGGTTCTTAAAATTTTCCCTGCTCTTGGAGCACTTCAGTTTGAGCTACATATGTGGCACATGCAGCTATCAGAAGGAAATACGCTTTCTTTGTGGGTCAGTTGAGCTATTGCATGCAGGAATTCAGTTAGAACTCATGTGGTTGAGTTTCGGTGGAGTTGATTGTGGAGTTGATGGAGTTGTGTTCAGTTTGACTTGGTTGAACTAGTTGTATTTTAGTCTAACTAAAGAATACACTAGTGATGAGTTGTGTGAATTAAATATTAATTAATTCACTAATTATTAACTCATAAAGCAACTAAAGAATACATCAGTTAACTCAGTGCATGTACAGTTCAGTGGAGACAGGTGTTAGAGGTTGAGATTGCTATCAGTTGTGACTATAGTTGTGCATGAGATTTGCACATGCATGGATGGATATTTCCCATGAGGCTTGCGTAGTATAACCAATGGAATTCGAATTCATAGAGTGATTGATTCTCTTGTAGGATTGCGTAGTGGAGGCAGGCAAACAGTGGAGGAGATTTGAGGCATCAGATCTGAGCTAGTTTGTGTGTAACAGGTGGAGATAGTACTGAGTACTTGTGAGTAGTATTGTACTATGTATTATTACATGTTCTCTATCATTATAATGTACAAATAGTGTGGGGTTTTCAGCTGTATGCTTTCCCCAGGTTACATACTGTGTTAATGTGCGCATGCGATTGATGTTTCATTGTTTTTAATGCTGCTAAATTGATGATCAACGTAGAGGAGATTATGTATTGTGCATGTATTCCGCAATAGTGTATAATCAGGATAATCTCTGTGAATAAGTGTCATATTATTCAAAATTTCTACATGGTATCAGAGCTGTTGATCATCAGATCTATTATTCAGAAAGTGTTTACATTTTATTTCTTCAGGCAGAGTCTGTAATCGGGCCAGGTAGCCTCTGGATTCATCCTTCCTTTGGAAGGTGAGATATCCGGTAAAATCCCATACAGTCAATCTCTGTATGAGAAATACTTTGTTCTCACGAATTTTAGATCAGAGGCGGTTGAGTTTGGAGCTGGTGGAATTCGAATTTGCAGCAGTGTTTTCTTGGTGTCAACGTTGCAATGTCTTTCAACGGATTGCGATTGGAGTATGCTCTTGAGGGCAGCTCAAACTATATTGCATGGAAGGACAGGATGGAGGCAGTGTTAGATGATAATGGGCTAAAGGAGTTCATAGAGGTTGATGTCCCAAGGCCTACTGATACTGCGCAAGTTGATGCTTGGCAAAAGAAGACAGCGAAGTGTCGAAGGATTCTGTTAGAGGGCGTGAAGGATCACATTGTGTCCAACCTGCATGGAAAGGCTTCTCCATACTTGATGTGGAAAGCGTTGACAGATCTATTCCAAAGCAAGAGCAATCAGAGGAAGCTGGCGCTCAAGGATAAACTCAGAAACATTAAATGCGAGAAGGGAGACAGTATGCCCAAGTATCTCACGAAGTTCACTCAGTGCAGGGATGAGCTAGCAAGTGTGGGGGTGACTATCGATGATGAGGACTTGGTGAGCTTGGCTCTCCTTGGTCTTCCGAAGAGTTGGCATTCCTATCAAGACTCTGTCAATGGTCGGGAGAAATTGCTAGGATGGGAGAGACTTTGGTCAGATCTTGTGCAGGAGGAGATCAGGCGGAATACCAGGGACGAATCTTCATCAAAGGTACCTGATGAAGAAAATTGCGCTTTGGCTGCCAAAGCAAAGAAGGGGAAGAACAAGAAAGCTTCTCATTCCGGTGCGAAAGGCAAGAAGTAGGACATGTCCAAGGTGAAGTGCTTTCACTGTCACCAGCACGGACACTATGCCACTAATTGTCCACAAAAGAAGAAGAACAAGCAAGCTGCTGGATCTACAGCAGGAGAGGCTCTAGCCTCGCAGTTTGAGCTTGATTTTTCATTGATCGCATGCTTGGTTTCAAGTGTGATGGGATCAGTGTGGTTCTTGGACAGTGGTGCGTCTTTTCACATGACAGGAGATCAAGATTTGTTTTCTGATCTGGAGGAGAAAGATCTTGGAGTGCACATCGAGATGGGCGATGATGGTAGATACAGTGCGACCGGTATCGGTACCATTTCCTTTGAGAGGGAGTCTGGTAAACCCTTCGTATTGAAGGAAGTGATGCATGTTCTAGGATTGAAGAAGAATCTTATCTCTGTGGTGATGTTAGAAGACAAGGGATATGATGTTGTTTTCAGCGAGGGAAAGGCTTTCCTGTGCAGTAATGCAACTGGAGAAACCTGGAAGATAGGGGTTCGAGTCAGGAACCTTTATCAGTTGCATGTAGATGGCTGCGCAGCAATGGCATGCAAGGCAGAAGGATTGGTGAGCCAGGATGATGGCGAGCTGTGGCACAGCAGATTGGGTCACCTTCACCATGGAGCCTTGAATATACTGCAGCAGATCACTACTGGGCTTCCTAAAGGCACTCTTGCGCAGACAGATCAGTGTAAGGGGTGTACTTTGGGAAAGTTTGTGAAAGCCACCTTTCACAAGAAGGATAGTCGCGCCACGACGATCCTTGAGAGAATTCACACAGACGTGTGTGGACATTTTTCAGTAGCTTCGACAGCAAAGCACAAGTATTATGTGATCTTCGTTGATGATTTCTCTCGTAAGTGTTGGATCTTCTTCATGCAGAAGAAGAGCGAGACATACTCAAAGTTCTGTGAGTTCAAAGCACTGGTCGAGAAGGAGTTCAAGGATTTTTGCAGCGCAGAAGGGATTCGAAGAGAGCTCATAGCTCACCATAACCCACAGCAGAACGGGGTTGCTGAGCGGAAGAACAAAACGCTCATGGCTGCTGCACGGGCGATGTTGCATGATCAGGGCCTACCCCTTCACTTGTGGGCAGAAGCATGCAATACTACAGTATATGTGCAGAACCGTTGTCTTCACAGGATACCTGGCATGAGTACACCAGAGGAGGCTTATTCTGGTAAGAGACCTAATATTTCTCATTTGAGAATTTTTGGTTCTAACGTTTACATGCATGTGACGAAGGATGCCAGGAAGAAGCTGGAGCCGACTGCAGAGGTTGGGATATTTGTGGGGTACACTGATACGCCCCACAACTATCATGTGTATTTGCCAGACAGTGGCAAGACTGTTGTGCGACGGGATATAAAATTTCAGGAGGAGAAAGCCATGAAGTGTTCGCTTGAGAGGGAGCCACACTTGCATGTAGATGAGGAGCTATTAGTTCCTAAAGATGAGCTTCAGGACGTGGATCAGCCACAGGACGAAGTTCATGGAGTGGAAGAGACCACTCATGCAGCGCCAACCATCAGAGGGCGAAAGCGCTTGACAGAAGCTGAGCGACTGGCTCAAGATGCAGAGAAGGTTGTAGGACCACCTACAACTCAATGTAGACAGAGATAGTCACCCGATCGGTACACTGGATACATGGCTCTTGTGAGCAAATGTGTTGTGACTGAGCCATCCTCTTTCGAGGAAGCTGTGGAGGATCCCGCATGGGTAGATGCCATGGTGGAAGAGTATGATTCGATTGTCAGAAACAGTGCATGGGAGATTGTCCCAAGACCGGAAGGGAAATCAGTGGTGGGTTCGAGATGGATCTACAAAGTTAAGCAGGCAGCTGACGGGAGTGTGGAAAAGTACAAGGCAAGATTTGTTGCCTAAGGATTTTCACAGATAGAGGGGAACGATTATGAGGAGACCTTTGCACCTGTCGCAAGGTATTCTTCCATACGGACGATTCTTGCTCTCTCAGCGCAGATGGGGTGGCACATTCATCAGATGGATGTGAATACTGTGTTCCTCAACGGAGTCATTGAGGAGGAGGTGTACATAGAACAGCCCGAAGGTTTCGAGATCTTCAGCAGTGAGTTGCATGTGTGCAGGCTCAAGAGAGCGTTGTATGGGTTGAAACAAGCACCACGTGCTTGGTACACACGGATAGACAGTGATTTCACCGGACTTGGATTCTCCAAGAGTGAGGCAAATCCTAACCTATACCAGATTGTGGTGGAGGGTAAGTTGCTTATCATTGTACTTTATGTAGATGATTTGATTCTAACAGGGGATGGGTTGTTGATACTTTCATGCAAGGATGATCTTGCTAAGGAGTTTGAGATGAAGGACTTGGGCCTCCTTCATTATTTCCTGGGATTGGAAATCTGGCAGCGCAGTGATGGACTATTTGTTTCTCAAGGTAAGTATGCTCGGGAGATACTGGAGAAGTTCAACATGCATGGTTGCAAGCCTATTGATACTCCTCTTCCTGGAGGTTGGAGGAAGGAGGATGCCACTTCAGCAGAAGAAGTGGATGCCACTGTTTATCGACAGTTGGTGGGGTCGCTTATGTATCTAGTCAATACACGACCCGATATATGCTATGTTGTTAACCAGCTTTCACAAGCTATGGTTAAGCCAACCAAGCTCTTCTGGAAGGCAGGCAAGCATGTATCTTGTTATCTCAGAGGCACATCGGGATATGGATTGTGGTACAGACAGGAGGATGAGGTGAAGCTATGTGGCTTCACGGATGCAGATTGGGCAGGGAGCCCAATGGACAGAAAGAGCACATCAGGAGGGTTCTTCAGTATCGGGTCGACAGTAGTTTCTTGGTATAGCAGGAAGCAGAGATCCGTGGCACTCAGTTCAGCAGAGGCCGAGTATATGGCAGCAATTTTGGCTGCATGCGAGGCTATATGGATGAGGAAGATCCTGGTCGGATTGTTCGGTTCATACTTGGAGCCTACTGTGATTTACTGTGATAACCAGAGTTGCATTAAACTCTCAGCTAATCCAGTATTTCATGATAGATCTAAGCACATTGACATCAGGTACCATCATATCAGAGATTGTGTGCAGCGGAGAATCATGTTACTTTCATACATTCCAACGGAGGATCAGGATGCTGATATCTTGACGAATGCGCTCACCAGGAGCAGATTCGAATGCCACCAAGGCAGGATAGGGGTTGCTGATAATCCATATCTTGTTGAGAGGGAGTGTTGAGAATGCAACAAGATGATGGAGCTTAGTGGAAAGAAGTCGCCTTCACTAAGTGGGCCCGCAGGCTATTTTTGGCGCAAAGTCTATTTTTAGACTATGTCTATTTTTAGACATATGGATCATGGTCTATGAGTTGTAGGATGCTATTTGTGGATGATTGGTCATGTTGGTAAAAATAGATGGACTTCTATTTTTAGACATATGGGCGGTTTCTATTTTTAGACTGCCAGGCTAAAAATAGAATAGTCGAATATTATTGTCTCATAATAATATTTGGACTATAAACATTATCTTATCCTCTTGGAGCACTTCAGTTTGAGCTACAGATGTGGCACATGCAGCTATCAGAAGGAAATACGCTTTCTTTGTGGGTCAGTTGAGCTATTGCATGCAGGACTTCAGTTAGAACTCATGTGGTTGAGTTTCGGTGGAGTTGATTGTGGAGTTGATGGAGTTGTGTTTAGTTTGACTTGGTTGAACTAGTTGTATTTTAGTCTAACTAAAGAATACACTAGTGATGAGTTGTGTGAATTAAATATTAATTAATTCACTAATTATTAACTCATAAAGCAACTAAAGAATACATCAGTTAACTCAGTGCATGTACAGTTCAGTGGAGACAGGTGTTAGAGGTTGAGATTGCTATCAGTTGTGACTATAGTTGTGCATGATATTTGCACATGCATGGATGGAGATTGCCCATGAAGCTTGCGTACTATAACCAAGGGAATTCGAATTCACAGAGTGATTGATTCTCTTGTAGGATTGCGCAGTGGAAGCAGGCAAACAGTGGAGGAGATTTGAGGCATCAAATCTGAGCTAGTTTGTGTGTAACAGGTGGAGATAGTACTAAGTACTTGTGAGGAGTATTGTACTATGTATTGTTACATGTTCTCTATCATTATAATATACAGATAGTGTGGGGTTTTCAGCTGTATGCTTTCCCGGGTTACATACTATGTTAATGTGCACATGCGATTGATGTTTCATTGTTTTTAATGCTGCTAAATTGATGATCAACGTAGAGGAGATTATGTATTGTGCATGTATTCCGCAATAGTGTATAATCGGGATAATCTCTGTGAATAAGTGTCATATTATTCAAAATTTCTACATCATTTGCCTTCCCTTTGTGAGTTCTTCGTTTCTCTATCAGCCATCTCCAAATACGGTAACAGCATTTGTAATCTCGTTACCTCCAACAGGCATAGCGCTCTCAATAACTCCCTGTGTATCCCACCCCTGAATCGATATAGCATTCTGCTCTATGTCTCCATTCCTCTGTGTCAATCTATTAGTGTGTCTCCCTCTTATCGAAATCTTCATCATCCCCTGCAGAGTCATCTGTCTTCTCATAGTGTTTTCTTCATAATCCACTCAGCCACTGAAAAATCCCGGCAGACATTTCATCAAATCGGCTACAGAGCATCTTCAATCCAAGCTCAGAGCATCTCCTTCATTCCATATTGGGCGTTGTTGTGTATCAGTCTCTTTTGGGCAGTAATAGGCTGCTACAGGTCAAATTCCTTTTCCAAGGACAGCGAAGCAGAGCAAACAAATTTCAGCAGAAGGCACACTAAATACGACAGTAAGAACAACAAGAGTACATACAAGAGGAATAGAAAATCCGCAAAAAATATAGCAAGTCAATGGATCAAAATGGAGTGAAATCCTATAGAAAGAGTTGCAAAAAATGACGAATGCCCAACATGCAGAGCAAATAAGTTTATGATAGGCAGGTTCAACGATGCACTCCAGGAACTCAGGTCAGAAATGAGAATAGAGAACATCTATAAACAGAGAGATATAGATAATTAGAAAGCTGAAATACTAGAACTCAAAAACAAATGCAAGCATCTTGAGGAAGCCATAGCCTATATCAAGTCAATCACTCAGAGCCAGGAAGGGGAAAACTCCACTCAGCAAAGCAAGAAGCACCACTCTCAACAAGAGCAGTCAGTCAACCAGTATTGAAAAACCAATTAATTTTAATGTATTGCAAGTTTATTTTACTTCTAGGACAGTATGTAAGGCAATATGCCAAGCTAGCCAAAGGAATACATAGAATATTGGATTCAAGCTTAGAAATAGGGATTGCGCTCCCATTTTCATCTTTCTACTTGAATCCAAACCCCACCGAATGTAATAGGAGTATGCTCCTCTCTTTTTTTGCAATATAATCAATATCCGGTCGTGTTTAAAAAAAAAAAAACATATATAATTAATAAATATGTATTTATAATATATTTTATAAAAAAAAAAAAAAAATTAAAAATATATTTTTAAAAACCTTTTTATATTAATTAAAATAGTGAAAAAGATAATTTACTTATAATTATTCAGTATTATAACTATTCATCATTAATTAAAATTTAAGAAAAAAATTGAAATTATTACCTAAAAAATAATTAATAATATTTTTGAAATTTTATAATTAATTATTATTAATTAAAAAATAAAATATGTATTTCCTGTTGGGGTGACAAACGATGTTATAATGGCCAAAGTTGGGGGCTTTAATTCCTATTCCAAGCAGCAGTTGGTTGATAAGACGTGGTAGGGAACCCGCACCAAAACATTCACAAGGCTTTGATGATTATATGGTTGTGGGTTACGCCAGTTGTGGGTGGCTTTTGGACCTGTGAGATGAGAGCAAGGTCTACTGGAGGGTTTCCTGTGTGTGATTTGCAGGGGGGCGCTCTCGAGTTCCCTATCAGTGCTCTTTTTAGTGGGGATACTCTTGTGCGAGTTCTTATGCGTGTATTGAAGGTGCAAGGTTAATCGTCGAAGCAAGCTTGTTACTTGGAACCTAAGACCTTCGTCTAGTTTCATATGGGCTTTTATAGAAAGGAAGGTCGACACTAGTGGAATCCATGAAAAGGCGTTTCACTTGGAATTGGAGTTTAGCATTGAGAAAGATGGCACAATAAGGGTTTACAAGCGCTAGCAGGTAATTTCTAATTGTTGGCATTTTATAAACATCAAATTATGGTGTGTTCGCTCTATAGGGGTTAATTGGCCACCAGGGTGGTCGAGCACACAACCTCTTGCCCCTGTGGGGACGGCCCAGAAACTACTTTGTATCTTGTTGAATTGTGGTGGTGGGTGGATTTTTCTCTTTTGTCTCTTGTTGAAGTGTGCCAGTGAGTGGTCGTTTCTCATCTTCATCTGTTTGAATTGGGGCGATGGGTGGCTTTTTCTCCCATCTATTGTGGAAGACTCCTCTGTGGGTTTTGTTTGCAAATTTTATTTAATTTAGAAAAGTTTGGGGAATTATACTGTAATTTTCATGTCGTGTGGGATTTTGGGAATGTTTGTTTGTCGTTATATGCCAACTGCTAGTCTCCATCCCCTCTATTCGTAGTAGCTAGTAGTGTTGAGAATCAAAATGGGGACCCCATTTTGATTTAGGTTTGTCTAGGGCATGTTCATGTCCTCTATGTTGTTTGGAAGTTTGGATTCAAGTTGACTATCCCTCCCTCGAGTTATTGAGGAGTCTGGTTAGGTTGGTAGGCCTTCCATGGCTCGACAAGGCTGACATATGGTGTATCAAGAGATTTTTATATTTTATGGAGTCTAGTTGTTTTGTTCTGAAAGTTTGTAGTCTCTAAACAAAAGTTCCAATGTTGCATCAACGAGGTCGCCCACGCTGTAGGGGAGGGCATTAAGGCCATGACAATCGTCCTCCAGTTAACCATCCTGTTGATTTCAGGGACATGGATTAGTTGTTAGGAGACTCCCCTGGGCACATGGAGTTACCACCCCCTTTTGACTCCTTGGAAGCTTGGATTTAGGCCATTCAGGCATTATTTGACCAATAAGCCAAGCACCGTCATGATGATCGCAATGAGGTGATAAGTTTTCTTAATGACATCCAACATAACCAGTGGCATATCATGGGCAGCCAGGAGCCCCTTTGCAGAGACCATAAGAGACTTCAAGCCAGAATGGACAGCTTTGAGGGGCATATGGCACATATGAAGTCGCATATGCATGATGCTTTCCACCATCATGGTGAGGGTGACAATGCAACTCTGGATATTGACAACGGACAGGAAAGATGAAAAGGACTAGTTATATGTTGTCTTCAACATAGTTCTAAGCCTTATGGGACATTGATATATGGGCGTATAGTTTTGTTTTGTTTCTATTCTGAAGTTTCTGTTTGTATTTGCTAGCCAACAACTCAGGTCCTTTAACATTTTTCAAGAAATAATGTAATTTGATTCTGAATTAATGAAAAGATGTTTATATATATATATATATAACTTGGTAGAGAGGGTTGATTTAATTTAGTTTTGATAATGAGCTTTTTATCTAAATGATATCAACCAAATTAAATTTCCCATTTTAGCTTTAAATTAAATTATAATAAATCAATGAGAAAAAATAAAATAAAATAAAAAGATGGTGTTTTTTCATTTATCTAATTTTAAATAGATTAATTAATCATTTACATATTAATTAATTTATAAATATAAATATTTATAAATATGTTTTATTAGTCCCTGCCGGGGACTATAAGCGATCGATAGATCGCTGACTTTGGGTTGACCGGCGCAATATTTGGAAATATTTGGCATATTTCCTAAGTCGAATTAAGGTTTACGGGGCGGAAAGGGTTGGGGGTCTTATTACGCGCTTCGCATGGTTCGAGGCGAATGGCACGTGGCGCGCGTGAGGGGCACGTGGTTGCATGCGGTCTGGTGGTGTGATCGGCGGCCAGGTGTCCGTCCTCGAGATGCTGGAACGTTCGGCTTCTGTTTTACTGTCTTCGCGGCATTTGGGTTGGTATTGTTACTTGCTTGTGTAGCTCTGCAGTCTGTGCGATGTTTGGTCTGCGGTAGAGTTCCTGCCTGCCCGGGTATTGTTACTTGCAGTCTGTGTGATTTTTCGTCTGCGGTGGAGTTCCTGCCTGCTCGGTGTGGCTTTGGTGAGTTCGGCTACTGTGTGGCCTGCATGCAAGAGTCGATGGTTAGTTGAGCATTATAATTTAATGGGATTCTGGTTGAATACTGAGGGTTTGTCTTCTAGTTAGATACTGAGGGTTTCTCTTACGTGCATGCAAGAGTCCATGGTTAGTTGAACATTATAAGTTAATGGCATTCTGGTTGAATACTGAGGGTTTGTCTTAGCTGTGGTCGGCATGCGCTATGGTGGTCTCATCGGCGGCCAGCTGTTCCTGCTCGACATGCTGGAAAGTTCGGCTTGGGTTTTACTGTCTTCCCGGCCTTTGGGTTTTACTGTCTTCGCGGCCTTTGGGTTGGTATTGTTACTTGCTTGTTTAGCTCTGCAGTCTGTGCGATTTTTCGTCTGCGGTGGAGTTCCTGCCTGCTCGGGTATTGTTAGTTGCTTGTTTAGCTCTGCAGTCTGTGCGATTTTTCGTCTGCGGTGGGGTTCCTGTCTGCTCGGTGTGACTTTGGTAAGTTCGGCTATTGTATGGCATTCTGGTTAAATACTGAGGGTTTCTGATACCTGCATGCAAGAGTCCATTGCTATTTGGGTTTTACCCTGTTCGCGGCCTTTGGGTTATTATGGTTACTTGGTTGTTTAGCTGCGCGGTCTGTGTAATTTTTCCTTTCTATTTGTTCTATTGTCTGCGGTGAAAACACAATGCGGTTCCTTTTTGCTGTGTTAGCTGCATGCAAGAGTCCATGGTTATTTGAGCATTATAAGTTAATGGCATTCTGGTTGAATACTGAGGGTTTTTCTTAGCTGCATGGGTTTTATGCAAATTTGGGTAAATGTCTGCGTGAAGCTATGATTCTTAGTTGTATTGTTTAGAGGTTAAGTTCTGCTACTGCATTATAAGTTAATGGCATTTGGATTATTATTGTGAATACTGAGGGTTTGTCTTCTGGTTGAATACTGAGGTTTTGTCTTACGTGCATGCAAGTGTCCATGGTTATTTGAGCATTATAAGTTAATGGCATTCTGGTTGAATACTGAGGGTTTGTCCATGGGTTGACGAACGCGATTTTTGCAAATATTTGGCATATTTCCCAAGTCGAACTAAGGTTTACGGGGCGGAAAGGGTTGGGGGTCTTATTACGCGCTTCGCATGGTTCGAGGCGAATGGCACGTCGCGCGCATGAGGGGCACGTGGTTGCATGCGGTCTGGTGGTCTGATCGGCGGCCAGGTGTCCGTCCTCGAGATGCTGGTATGTTCGGCTTGTGTTTTACTGTCTTCGCGGTATTTGGGTTGGTATTGTTACTTGCTTGTTTAGCTCTGCAGTCTGTGTGATGTTTGGTCTGCGGTAAATGTCTGCGTGAAGCTATGATTCTTAGTTGTATTGTTTAAAGGTTAAGTTTGGCTACTGCATTATAAGTTAATGGCATTTGGATTATTATTGTGAATACTGAGGGTTTGTCTTCTGGTTGAATACTGAGGTTTTGTCTTACGTGCATGCAAGTGTCCATGGTTATTTGAGAATTATAAGTTAATGGCATTCTGGTTGAATACTGAGGGTTTGTCTTAGCTGTGGTCGGCATGCGCTGTGGTGGTCTCATCGGCGACCAACTGTTGCTCCTCGAGATGCTGGAAAGTTCGGCTTGGGTTTTAGTGTCTTCGCGGCCTTTGGGTTTTATTGTCTTCGCGGCCTTTGGATTGGTATTGTTAGTTGCTTGTTTAGCTTTGCAGTCTGTGCGATTTTTCGTCTGCGGTGGAGTTCCTGCCTGCTCGGATATTGTTCCTTGCTTGTTTAGCTCTGCAGTCTGTGCGATTTTTCGTCTGCGCTGGGGTTCCTGCCTACTGGGTGTGGCTTTCGTAAGTTCGGCTATTGTATGGCATTCTGGTTAAATACTGAGGATTTCTGTTACCTGCATGCAAGAGTTCATGGTTATTTGGCTTTTACCCTGTTCGTGGCCTTTGGGTTGTTATTGTTACTTGGTTCTTTAGCTCTGCGGTGTGTGCGATTTTTCTTTTCTATTTGTTGTATTGTCTGCACTGAAAACACAATGCGGTTCCTGCCTGCTCTGAGGATTGCTGTTACCTGCATGCAAGAGTCCATGGTTATTTGAGCATTATAAGTTAATGGCATTCTGGTTGAATACTGAGGGCTTGTCTTAGCTGCATGGGTTTTATGGAAATTTCGGTAAATGTCTGCGTGAAGCTGTGATTCTTAGTTGTATTGTTTACAGGTTAAGTTCGGCTACTGCATTATAAGTTAATGGCATTTGGATTATTATTGTTGCTTGGTTGTTTAGCTCTACGGTCTCTGCGATTTTTCCTTTGTATTTGTTGTATTGTCTGCGGTGAAAACACAATGCAGTTCCTGGTTGCTCGGTTAACTCTATCGCAAACGTTTGGTTGCGGTTCTGTTGTTCCAGGTGCAGCTTGTATCGCTCGACTGTGTGCTGTCGCTTTGGTAAGTTCAGCTACTGCATTATAAGTTAATGGCATTCTGGTTAAATACTGAGGGTTTCTGTTGCTTGGATGCAAGAGTCCATGGTTATTTCAGCATTATAAGTTAATGGCATTCTGGTTGAATACTGAGGGTTTGTCTTAGTTGCATGGGTTTTATGGAAATTTGGGTAAATGTCTGCATGACGCTGTGATTCTTGGTTGTATTGTTTAGAGGTTAAGTTCGGCTACTGCATTATAAGTTAATGGCATTCTAGTCAAATAGTGAGGGTTTCTGTTACCTGCATGCAACAGTCCATGGTTATTTGAGCATTATAAGTTAATGGCATTCTGGTTGAATACTGAGGGTTTTGTGTGCAGACTTCGTTAACCAATTTCGTCATTTGCACATTTTCTCATGGTACTGGCATAGGCTGCGTTGTGCATGCATATGGTCTAGACGAGAAGGAATTCGAATGCTCGGCTTCGTTGCAGGTACGGTGTTATTCTACTAATTGCTTTTTGTCAATTTTTGTATTACTTGCTTTTTGTCAATTTGTTAGGGTTTTAATTTTTGCATTGTGTAGGTTTATGATCCAGTTACTCTAGGTTTATAGTCCAGTTACTCCGTGATCCCTGCTGGGGACTATATGCGATTGATAGATCGCTGACTTTGGGTTGACCGATGCGGTTGCTGGCTGCCATGATACTCTAGGTTTCTGTTACCTGCATAGGTTTTATGGAAAATTCTGTAAATGTGGGTTTCAGCCACGATGTGACTTCGTTATCATTTGACCCGAGTGGACCTGGGCGAAGCTATGGTTCTTGGTACAGATTGAGTCGCAGTCTTTTGTAGTTTGAACTGTTTTTGCACATGAAGATCTAAATAAATTGGGGATTTTGAACTGTTTGAAATGTTAAAATATTGAAGATTGCAGTCTGTTTTGTAACTGCACGGTTTCCTATCGTAGGCATGTATTCAACGTTTTTCGCTCGTATAATTTATGTATATGTTTACTTTGGTCCATAATGTTTGTTCAAGTTTGTAATTCTGTTATGGATGTATGAATATTCGACTCTGATATTACTCCTAGAACGGAAGGTTGCTTTGTTAACAACTTTGTTAAGTTCATTTAGTTAGTGTTAAGTTCATTTGCTTTGTTAAGAAGTGCTGAATTGAAGGTTTGCTATATTGGTACTAGATGTTGTTCGTTTGATGTTGCTTATATATTGGATGAAATGTTTCGTTTGCGAAAATTATAAGCTTTTCTGTGACACTGAGGGTTTCTCTTACCTGCATGGGTTCTATGGAAATTCCCGTAAATGTCAGTTTCGAGCACCATGTGACTTCCTTGTCATTTGGGCCGAGATGACCTAGGTGAAGCTGTGGTTCTTGGTACAGGCTCTGTTGTGCATGAATATGGTCTAGACGAGAAGCAATTTGAATAGTCGGCTTTGTTCCAGGTACGCTGTTATTCGACTAATTGCTTTTTGTCAATTTTTCTATTAATTGCTTTTTGTGAATTTGTTAGGCTTTTAATTTTTGCATTGTGTAGGTTTATGGTTCAGTTACTCTAGATTTATAGTCGAGTTACTCTGTGATTGTTTTAAAAAACATAGATATTTAAGCTGTATTCAGTCATTTATATCTTTTCTGTCATTCAATTATATTGGAATTCAAATCTGAAATTGTCATTGTTTATTCTGTGTTTACATTAATATTAATATTAATATTATCAATTGTTATAATCATAACGACAATATTATTTGAGATGATCCCAACAAGTAGAAGTTGAGTAATGCATGCAACTAGCTCCGTATAATGATGAATCAAGACATTTTGTCTATTTAAACCTTAGATTAAAATGTCATGTTAGCTAGTTATAACCAGATTGGTTCTCATATGATGTTCAACTACCTTATTCTGCTCAAAGAGAAAAAATTATTTTATTATGAAAACAAAATTACATTTATTATATATGTTCCTGCATTTCACAGATATCCTTAAGCATAGGAAGTGATAAAAGTATTGCTGGGAACATATCTTGTTTCATAAGCAGTTTCCAAAAATGTCAATATGACAGCCCTATCATAGTCATTCTAACATATATCGGAGCTTTGAAGCGAGTTTTATCTCATAAGAAATTAGCTGCTAGATATGTCCATAAACAGTCCCATAAAAAAATATAGATATAGAGATATGCTTAAGCATAGGAAGTGATAAAAGTATGGCTGAGAAGATATGTTGCTTCATAACCAGTTTTCAAAAATGTCAATATGACAGCCCTGTCATGGTCATTCTGACATACATCAGAGATTTGAAACCAGTTTTGTCTCATGAAGAATCAGGTCCTAGATATGTTCATAAACAGTGGCATAAAAAATTATACATATAGATATTGACATTTAAAAGACATTCCATCAGCTCTCCTTCCACTCTCTGTTGAATGAGCCAAGCTCATGCTACCAAGTGTAATCTTGCTTTTGACAGTCCATCAGTTTCCATGTTCCTGTCTTTGTAAACATGTTCAAACATAATGTGTTAAATACTCTGTTTAAGCAAGTCGAATCTCCTGAAATATAGGTTGAAGTTTATAATTATCCAATCAATTTGTTCCATTCATCGAATTCACCACAATTTGTGAATCATCAAAGATCTGTAATTTTTGGGCATCTTCTTTCACATGCGACAATTGCCAACAGTCTTGGGACAATTTGCTTAGGCAGATTGTTGTTGTGTTTGCCAAACCTGCGCTTTGAATATATTACATGGTCATCATTTATATGGATCATACCTGCAGTTTCCCATAATGATGGATCTTCTTGAGAAGCTTATGGAATTATGCTTATGCACTACTCGTATCTGGTTCTCAATGCCTTGTTTGGGTTCCTTGATCCTTGAATTCTGTTTAGATCCATATAGTATAACCATATCCAAATGCCATTAACTTATAATGCAGTAGCCGAACTTAACCTCTAAACAATACAACTAAGAATCATAGCTTCACGCAGACATTTACCGCAGGAACTCTACCGCAGACCAAACATTGCACAGACTGCAGAGCTAAATAAGCAAGTAACAATACCAACCCAAATGCCACGAAGACAGTAAAACACAAGCCGAACATTCCAGCATCTCGAGGACGGACACCTGGCCGCCGATCAGACCACCAGACCGCATGCAACCACGTGCCCCTCACGCGCGCCACGTGCCATTCGCCTCGAACCATGCAAAGCGCGTAATAAGACCCCCAACCCTTTCCGCCCCGTAAACCTTAGTTCGACTTAAATGAATACTTCAAAAATTTCAATTGCATCTCAAGTTGCATTAAGCATGAAGTAATGATATTGATAAAGGAAAATATCATTATCCTTGAACATACCCATTTTGAAGACTGCTTTGTAGAAGCATTGTTTGCAAAAATAAAAGTTGACAGATTAGAAATTGCAATACTCAATATATATGCATTGCCACATGCAAACCTAAACAATATCCTCAACGTCATTGCAAAATCCTTATACCAGTTAGATCTAAACAATATCATAGTTATACTAGGGGACTTCAATATTGATATGGTGCATTGCAATCAAAAAACAAAGCAGCTAGAAACCTACATGCAAAACTACAATCTTCATTTCCTAGTTGACAAAACTAATAGCATGCACAAATCATTGATTGACCATGTTTGGGCAAATCTAGGCAATATAAAGTATAGAATTTTCGTATTGGATGCATATTGGTCTGACCATGATATAATATCTCTTGTCCTTGAGCTATGATATACACATGAAACAGTTTACAAAATTCCAAATTTTGACATTTTTGCAATATCTCATTGCTTTTACCATATCTATTTTACTAAAGCATACTACAATATCTTTTTGCGGTAAACGAAGTGATAACAGCATACATACTATGCATTCTATTCTACATTCACATATATGGCGTTCTGTATTGATCAATGCAACTTATGCCAGGGACAGCCTTTTCAATTAATCAACAGAACTATCCTATCATAAATTTGCAGATATGACCTCATCTATTTATGCATGCAGATTCTGCTAGTAAAACCCTTTTCAATTGAACAGAACGACCAAGAAAAAAGAACAACAACATGCAACATAAACAAACACAGTATATTCTTTTTGCCTTTCCTTTTCTATGGATCTTGTCTTCTTGTTCAAGTTTTACTTTTATATGTTCTTTTGACTTGTACTAAATATGTCTTGCTATTCTATAACATAGCATAAAACTTGAAAAAGGAAATGAAACAATTGAAGAAATAGAATGCATAAGCCAATTAGAAAGCGCAAACGAACCACTTGCTTTGCAAAGGTATGTCTATGAGAACTACACAAAAATGGTAATTTGTATTTAGAATATTAATGTCTACTATATATGCATTCTATTTTTATTTTTACATATGTATGGTTCTATGGTTTTAATGTTCTTGTTCAGTTTTTACTTCTAGTTTGCACTAAATATATGTTACTATTCTATAACATAGCCTAAATCTTCAGAGACGAAACGAAACAATTGAAGAAATAGAATCCATAACGCAATTAGAAAGGGCAAGCCAACCACTTGTTTTGCAAAGGTATGTCTATGACAACTATACAAATATGCTAATTTGTATTTAGAATAATAATGTTCAGCAAGCTATGTCTATGACAACTATACAAATATGCCAATTTGTATTTAGAATGTTAATGTTTAGTATATATCCATTCTATCTTTACATATGTATGGTTCTATGGTTTTAATGTTCCTTGTTAACTGTTTACTTCTATATGCTCTTTGAAATTGAACTAAATATATGTTCCTATTCTATAACATAGCATAAATCCTAAAAAAGGAAAACAAACAACTGAAGAAATACACCACATAACTCAATTAGGAAAGGCAAACCAACCACTTGCTTTGAAAAGGTATGTATGGCAACTATACAAATATGCTATTTGCTATTTAAAATATTAATGTTTACTATATATATCTCCTCTTTTTACATATCTATATTTAAATGTATATATGTCAGATTAGGCCACCAAACCCCCCTGAAGCTTCTCAACGCCAAAGTGTTTCCCAAAGAACGATCTCTCTTTTTCAACGAAACTGCCAATGTTTGCATTGGCAGTTTTGTTGAAAAAGGGACATCGTTCTTTGGGAAACACTTTGGCGTTGAGAAGCTTCAGGGGGGTTTGGTGGCGTATCGATGACAGTCATGTTCAGTTTTTGCTAACTTCATTAATATTTTTTGCAAAGCTGTACAAGACAATTGCAAAAGCCAACTCTGGTAAGCAATTGCAAATGATGGAAGAAATAATAGATGTTGACAATTACAAATTCAGATTGCAATGCATTTTGCCTGAGAACATTGATATTGTATTAAAAAGAAATGGTCTTTTTAGACTAAATGCATTTTCATATACTGTAGGAGATTGTCTATTTGACTCGTTCGAAATGCTTCTACATTTTCGTTATACTTCAAATGAATTGCGAAATGGGTTAATATACCACTTTCTTTTTTGCTTAAAGAACAATGACGTTGAAGCAATACAGTCATATCAATATGAACTAGCACCTGAGTTCCTATACGAGTTACATGGTGTTAATGATATTGGTACATATCTTCATAAAATGCGTTATTCTGCATCCACAAATATAAAGGAGTCTGAACGAGGTTTATGGGGTGATACCTTTTGCATACGTTGGTTAGCTAAATGGCTAGATATATCAATTGCATTAATGTTGGAAACCAGTTTTATATCAGTTTGAATCTTCTGTTGCATTGTTGACGTTCTGTTTTACTTGGTGGTGCATCAGAAGAAAAACAGCTTCAATCAGGGTAAAAGGAGGCTCAAGTTAACGTGAATCTGAAGTTTGATCGCAGATACAATTCTGTAACCAACAATAGCATTGCATACGATAAAACACCTTTCAGCAGCTTGATCTTATTTTGAAATTGTGTTGTTCCCTGCTCACATAAGGCAAGTGCAATCTGCAACTATTTGATGCTTCTTTCTGTTTGCAAGTATTTTAGGTTTTTTTTGCAAATACCTTATCCAGACATCTTTGTTTTATTTATGGGTCAAGATATTATTAGATGCAAAATTGAGTTGAGATGTTTTAGGTTACACTTCCATGTTATTTCAGTCTTGCATAATTTGACTACTGTTTTGACTCAACTAGTTTATTTGCATGAGCAAGTGCAGTTGATGATATAAAGTGCAACTCGTCACAGAGCATCATGATGATGTTACATGTGTTTATTCTTTCCCAAATATTTCTATTAGCTTACCTAAGTTGTCAAATTTTTCCATCGCATGGGGCACCGCATCAAATTCTGTTGGATTCAGATATAGATAGAAATGACTTTTTTGCAATTCTTTATCTTCTAAAACAGAACCGCTCAGAGTTCAACGTGAAAGTACGTTTATTTTCTGCTTCACTTGGTTTTACATATATGTCTCTAAAACTTTGCTACGTGTTAGTCTGGATTCTCTGTGCATTCTGTTTTAGTTTAATTGCATTCATTTGACTCGAGAATAAAAAAAGAAAGATCATGACACATAGTTATTTAGAAATAATAAATAGAATGATGCAAGCTTTTAAAATAAGCATGATAAAGAATGTCCAAGCAGTAAGTTTACCTCAACCCATTTCATTTTTTATATCATTTGAAGTGCACTTCAGACACAGTGTTGTGTATGCAGAAGCTACCTTTGGAGTACTTCGGAAAGGGGACTTAAAACTTTTTATGAAACCCGTGCCTAAAATTTCTAGTCGGTTCTTTGCATTTAATTGCCTACATCCTCAGCATTGTGCAATATTTTCAGCCAATGTTTCTATTAGACCTGATTGAAAAGCACATGCTACAGGCCTTGTTCCAAAAGTTTATGGCTTTGTAGCCTCACACTTTTGATCTCTCCTTCTGCATTCTCATGTTTAGCTAATTACCGTGAATCTGAAGTTTGATCGCAGATACAGTTATGTAACCAGTAATAGGATTGCATATGATAAAGTACGTTTCAGCAACTTGATCTTATTTTGAAATTGTGTTGTCTAATTGGCAGGGATGATGTACTGACTTCTGATATGAGGCACACAACAGCTGCCAATATTAGAATATTACAAAGAGAACAGCTTCCTCGGTGTGCTTTCGAAACTGATCAATTGGTTGAGGTATGTACAATACTCACTTTCTAATAAATTGTTTTTGCAAATCAAAACAGATCTCGTCAACATTGCAAACCTGCAACAAGCCATCTTAGGCATGTGTTTTAGTCTTATACAGCTTTAGTCAACAAAGAAACCTTCCGTTCTAGGAGTAATATCAAAGTCGAATATCCATAGATCCATAACAGAATTACAAACTTAAAAAAACATTATGCACCAAAGTAAACATACACATAAATTATACAACCGAAAAACCTTGAATACACTCCATAGCTTGAATCAGGTCGTCTCGTTCCAAATGCCGGTCGAAACCGACATTTACAGAAATTTCCATAAAACCCATGTAGCTAAGACAAGTCCACAGCATCACGGCAGGCAGAAACCGCATTGTGTTTTCACCGCAGACAATACAACAAATACAAACGAAAAATCGCAGAGATTGCAGAGCTAAACAACCAAGTAACAATAATAACCCAAAGGGCGCGAACACGGTCCGATTCATACCAACGTTACACAACGGCTTGGGAGTCACCGGACCACATGCCCTTCACCTCCAACGATGCGAGGCCCCCAATAACACCCCAAAACCTTTCCACCCCCAAAACCAACCTTTCCAACCTCCAAAACCTTGGTTCGACTTAGCTTATATCGCTCATAAAAGCCATGCAGGTAAGAGAAACCCTCAGTATTTAACTAGAATGCCATTAACTTATAATGCTCAAATAGCCATGGACACTTGAGGGAAACGAAGAGACAATACTGCTGGACCTACGAAGCAGGCAAGACTGCACAGTTAAACAACCAAGTAACAAAAATAACCCAAAGGGCGCGAACACGGTAAAACCCAAGTCGAGTAACTTTCCAGGATCTCGACGAGGGACAGTTGTCCGCCCACAAGACCACCACAGACGAAAATTCGCACAGACTGCAGAGCTAAACAAGCAAGTAACAATATCCGAGCAACCAGGAACTCCACCATAGACGAAAAATCACACAGACTGCAAAGCTAAACAAGCAAGTAACAATATCAACCCAAAGGCCGCGAAGACAATAAAACCCAAAGGCCACGAAGACAGTAAAACCCAAGTCGAACTTTCCAGCATCTCGAGGAGGAACAGTTGGCTGCCAATCAGACCACCACAGCGCATGCCGACCACAGCTAAGACAAACCCTCAGTATTCAACCACAATGCCATTAACTTATAATGCTCAAATAACCATGGACTCTTGCATGCTCAAATAACAAGCTCAATTGTTGATGCCTTGCTATGAACACACTTTATTTACTGATCATGTTTTCTTTGTATGGTCAGATTTCTCATGCCAAAGTTAATCTTCTTGAAGTTAGACCAGGAAAATCTGAATCACTGATTCAAATTTCAGGCAATCCACACCAAACAAGTGCACCAATTTTGTATGCAGTTCTTGATCTCCCTCTGACATTTTCCAACATTTGCCAACAATTCGTCTACTGTCCCTCTGTTGCTACTTTTTGATTTTGATTTCTTAGAACAAAAGCAGATTCCTTGATTCAATTAAATTTCTATTTAAGATAATTAACCATAAATCTGTCTGCAAACACGAACCCCTGCAGTACTAACTACATGCTTTGTTTCAAAATTCAGTCAAATCGCAATATAAACAGTATTGGCAATTTCTCTGAGTTTGAGGACCCAATTCTTTGTCAACAGACTTCTGCCAGATTTGAAAGGTACACAACATTTGCAAAATTTTGTCAATTGCTACTATCATAGTGCTTTTGTTGATCAGTATTTCTGTACTAATGTCCTTGGCATTGTATATCACCTTTGGCAGTGTGACAGCAGCTGGTCAGCTTATCACAAAAACTACAGTTGAAGTTGTAACATCTGAACGCACAGTTGCAGCCATTCTAGGAAAGTCTAGAAATGATCTTGTTAAAATTCAGCAGTTAAGCTAGTATAAAGAAGCATAAATATCTGCAAATTCCATGGGATCCCCTTCAACTGAAATTTTTGAAACATGCAGACTTGGAATGAAGTGCTGTCATTGCTGACAAAATGACATTGTATTGACAGAATGGCAAAATGTTACAGCACAAATCCTATGTTCTTAAATGATCATCTTGTATCTGAACATTCATCTAGTCGAATGTTGCATTAATTATTAGTTAATAAAAATTGGCATTGGCAGTTTTTATTTTGTCTGTATGGCTCTTGATTCATTATGCTAATGTTTAATGCATTAATTATTAGTTAATAAAAATTGCATTGGCAGTTTTTATTTTGTCTCTATGGCTCTTGATTCATTATGCTAATGTTTAATTAAATTTCAATATCTCTGGTCCAATATTTTTTCATTATGCTAATGTTTAATGCATTAATTATTAGTTAATAAAAATTGCATTGGCAGTTTTTATTTTGTCTATGGCTCTTGATTCATTATGCTAATGTTTAATTAAATTTCAATATCTCTGATCTAATATAAAAATATTATTATTATTTATTTTTATTTAATTGTAATATCACACTCTATCTTGCATTGTTTAAATAAATAATGCATTTTATGATTTAAATTACCCATATAATATTAAATACTGCTTATCCATTCATATTTAATTATAACTATTAAATTATTTATAGTTTTAACTAAGTATAAATTTCCTATAATATTTTTATTATTCAGTATTCATAATGGAAAGATTACACTTCCAATCACAAAGAAATAAAATTCCTTGAATAAAAAGATTCCCACATTGAAATGAACTGTTATCTATTTTTTATTTAAAACAGTATTAATTGAATATGACTTTCATAATTTATAACATGTAATATCATTTCTCCCAGTTGTATTAACCTGCAATAATTAGCTTATGGCAAGGCAAGCCTTTCTTGTCACCAGGTATAAAGTTTAATAACATAATAACTTTTAAAAAATCAAGCTGTCAAAACATTATTTCTAACTAATAAAGAGTAATTTGAAGTGTCAAAACATTATTTCTAACTAATAAATAGTTTCTAACTAATAAATATAGTAATTTGAAGTGTCAAAACATTATTTCTAACTAATAAATAGAGTAATTTGAAGTGGTATAGTCAATCTCCATTCTTTTATTATTTTCAATTATCCCAAATTTCGTCATTCTATATGTCATCATATCTCCTATGCTTATGTTATGCCAAATAAATGAATTATATTAAACTATACTCCCTAATTAAGATAATCACAAAATAGAAAAACAACTATGTTTAATGGCATCTGTTTATCTGTGATGTAAGTGCCTTCATTATACTTTGAAAAAATTTCAGTAAAAAAACTAACTTGCTTAAATGGAACACAGATATTGCAGAAAGCAAGAGTATACAACACCAAAAGATAATGAATTTTTTCTTGCAAGTCATGATCAATTTACATTTCAACTCATAGAGTTTAAATGTTTTTTTAATTTTAATCTGTTTATTTTAGTTTTTAATTTATAAAATAAACTTATCAAAATTACTTTGCTATTGTACTTAGATACTATATTTACTAACCCAAAACTATAAAAAAGACCAAAAGTCATGTCCTTTTGCATCACAACAAATTACTAATTAAATGCAACAAATTACTAATTAGAAATTACATGCAGGGTTTATTTTCTTTGCTAATTAGTAATTGGACAAATTTAAAGTTCACACTAAAGTTATATAAACAATATTTTTAAATAAATATATCTTTTGTTCTTTTGACCATGGAATAATTCCCCAATCATTGACATTAACCCGAATGGAATCACTTATGTCCAAACATGTTACTAGATATCTAATCTTTCAATTATGGGTTCAAGACTCCATAATTTTTAAATGCTTAAGTTCTTCTTTGACCTTCGACAATCATTTATCTAAATATTGAACACTCTCCACCACGGATTTAATTAACAAATTTATATTCATAATAATGTTTATTTGCTCATTATCATTTTATGAATATTTCCATAATATTCAAATGTAAAAAAATAACAAAATTCTATCTTTTATGCACCATGAATTCATTATTATGCATTTAAATATATTTTATACCCCATGCTTATTAAAATACATAACTTACTTTAACACTCTCTAATTCTTCATACATTATAATGCATTATTATTACCTTTTATAGTTTTTTCCCATCAAGGTTTCCATGATTCACTCTTAAATTTTATTACATTTTAATTATTAATCTAAACATTTTCTAAATCATGACACATTGGAAAATTACGTCTAAAACTAATCTTACATTTATCACAATTCTTACTTAACAAACGCAAAGTTCATTATATTTCACTCTTTGCATAAAGTCAAAAAGTCCATACAACAATTCGCTATCCAATTCACTAAATCTTAATACAAATAAGCATGCCTACAACACACTAGTAATGCAAACCAGCTCTGATGATAATGCCAATTAAACACATATTAAATCTCATAATAATAACTCACCAAACTCTTCTATTAACCGGCAGGGACTAGCGCCACAACAGTGGCTCCTTGTTAAACCTATTTATTAATTAAAATATAAATTAATAATAATCTAAAAAGATAATTTATTATTTCTTAAAAATATATTAACATGTACATATTTATTATTAAATTACCTTTTTTAATAAATGAAATGAAATTTTTGAATATTTGTAAATGAGATGAAATTTTAGAATATAAATATATCTTATTAATATATATATATATATTAACCATCTCTTTCTTATTCATTTATTTATTTTTTACATTTATTTTATTTATTTATTTATTTAACTATTTAATTATTTATTTTTCTAACTAACTTGTATATACTTATAATTTATTCATATAAGAAAGGTCCTTTTTATAACTAATTTCCATTTAAATACTAATTAACTTATAATTTTTAATTATTTATTAATACCTTTTTAACTAACTATTATCACAAATTTAAATTTTTTTATATTTTTTATATATATTTTAAGGGATTGGTCACCTAATATAACTTATTTCCCTTAAATTATTAAAAAAAGTTTTGATCCCGGTCTAATAGTCAAAATTAGATGTTGGTCAAGTTAGCCGTTGGAGGCTCTGCTCAGTCTATTTAACATGCTAAGCTGGATCTGTTTCTTCAACTTGTCCTGGCGATGAACCACACTGGTTGGTTCAAAACGCGTCGACAAATAGTATTTCATGTGATCTTCGCCAAAAAAAAATTGTAAAATATTTAATAATAATTTAAAAAATAAAATTTATTATTTTTTTATAAATATATTCATTATTAAATTGTGTTTGAAATGATTTTTTAAAATATTGGTAGATGAGATGAAATTTTTGAATATTTATAAATATATTTTATTAACAAAATATTATTATTTAAAAAAATATTTAATAATAATCTAAAATCTAAAATTTAGTTTTCTAATAAATATATTTATTATTAAATTATATATCATTTAACAATAAAGGAATTTTTTTGGAAATTTGTAAATTTATTTTAATATTTTTTCTTTTGTAAGTTGAATCTTCTATTAGCCAGAAAACAGATTATTATATCTAAAAGCAATTTATCCAGATTAGTTTCTTGCTAGGAAGCTCTCACCATAACCAAAAAAGAATCCTCCCCGGAGAGGATAAAGATGTCCACAAACTTAGAAATGACAATACACAAATATTATATCTAGAGATATGACCTGACATACAACAAAAAGGGCAAAAGCGATAAACATAAAAGGTTAAAGGTACCTTGCCTTTCATTTGAGCAATGTTGCCCATGGAAGGTAATATTAAATTAATATTAATATTTTATTTTTAATAATCATTTAATTCAATATTTAATTATTATAATTTGTATTTATAAATAAAGTTTTTTAATAATATTTAATTTTTGGTAGTGAGTTTTTAGATATATATAACCAAAATTAATATGATTTTTTATTTTATATATTTTTGGTCACAACAAATACTTAGGAGGTTTATACATTTGTTCATCTAATAAGCTAACATGTTATTTTGTTGTACAATAAGTCCAAATATATTTGAAGGACTATATGATGCAAAATACTCTACATGTTTACAGGAGTACATCTTGTAAAATCTTCCTAACAAAAACTAAAACTTTCAACATGCATACATCAATTCAAATTAATATTTTCCTCTTCCAAAGATTGGTTGAGGTATGAGAGCAATCTTTCATCTTTCTGGCTAGCAGCACTAGTTTCCTTTTGACTGATATGTATAACATATGTTTTCTCCTGAAGAATAATAATCTACTAACATGAGGCTTTTGTTTTGTCCATTTGGCATGCCTACCTTCCATTTGAATCTTGGACTTCCTCCAGGAGATTAATTGTTGCTTACATTTTCTCTTGTTGCTTCTTGTTTATTTCCATCACGTCCAATTGCATAACATCCATTTTTTCAAGTAATTGTGTTCCTTTCTCCTAACATTTACAATTTGTGCACTTGGTTTTGCTAGTGGATTTATAGTTGTTGTCTTTACCTGACCACATTTTCCTCCTCCCTAGCCTGAGAGGGCATTGTTTGTATGCTAAATCTCTTAGGGTTTTCTCTCTCACCTAGTGTCGAATTTTCCCCTCCCTTTCACTTCTTATTGGCATCCACCTTCGCAACTGTTGGGCCTCCCGAGCCATGGCAAGCTTCTCTTATTTGCGAAGCGGCTCAAGGCCTAGTTGATACATGGCTCTAACAAAACACCCAAGACAATTCTCCCGACATTTTCCCGCCAACTTGATGGCCTTCTCTTCTATACAATGGCTTCTACAAGCCCCATTTGAAATCCAACTCAAAGAATATAAATCTTGTTCATGGTTGTCTACCTCCCTTCTGCGCTTATTGTCATCGACGCTTTCACTTCCAAACTAGGGGCACTTCCTTTATCTTACGCAGAGAAAAGATAAAGGAAATTGATTGTGATGGATAAATTACCTAATAGGTCAGCAACAAGCCATGGCACTTGTCGTATTCTCTGGAAGAGCACTTCATGTATCCAAATGTGGTGATATTACATAATGGTAAGATAAACTGAGTAGGGTGGTGACTTCGTCAACATACAGTAGTTCCTCCTTACCCCACATGCATTTCATCGACTTCGTCGAGAGCAACCATGTTTCTTCACTAATGCTTGTTCCTGAGATGTGATTAACACCATGTGTGTGAGGTTTGAGGTCAGGTTACTCACAGGGCTTCACTCAATGAACCTCTAACATATCATGTGTGTTCACAGCATACTAAAACAATACCCTTAATTTGACTACATATTGGAAAATACCTCTAAAAATCACATTATTTAATCCCCTACCCGATATGAACCCAATACACCTTCTTAATTTGAAAAAAAAAAAAAAAAACCCTACTTTCACTAGATATTATAGGTATCCATTTTTTCATTAACATTTTTATGTCCCTTTATATTTTTTCATTAACTTTTAGCTCTATTTTTTATACCTACCAATATAACAACCCTTTACCCCCTATATATCCTCCAATATATTGTCATTTTTTCCTCAATATATATCCCCCAATATGAATGCTCGTGGTATGGTATTGCTCCCCCAATGAATCCCCCACGAGGTTTTTATGTATCCTTCACAGTGTGTGGTTCCAGTGAGGTTGATATAGGAATATTTGTTCATGTATCCAACAAGTGTGGGGTGCCACGACAGTTGTCGAGCCCCCACCTCCATTTTTTCCTATTCATTTGGCATGAACATTCCTTAATCCTTTATAATTATATTGTTGGGTGTTCCCATAGAAATTTGTTTCTATAATTATAATGTCTCTGATATTATTCATTAGCGCTAAAGAATTCATTAGAATTACGGGAGAGTCCACCATCTTAGCTCTCCATTTAGATCTTATTGTCCAACTTGGAGTTGAAAGGATTTATTGGCACATTGATCAGTTTCATTGTTTTAGCTTCTTAGGACATGGAAGTATTGTTTCCCCAAAATGTCTTCCACGATCCTACTTATTCCTTTCTTAGATTTTCTAGATGTTTGTACTTAGGCCAAGTTCATTTACATAGGTGTTGGATGATTATGAGAATCGCCTAAGATTTTAATGTTTGTGACCTGTAAGTTTCTAGCTAATGTGACTCCTTGCAATAATCCATACAATTTTGCTTGGTTATTTGTCCCATGGTCTAACCCCTAGGCATACTTCATGACGATTTTTCCATCAAGGTTATATAAGACCCCTCCCCCTCCTTTTGCCCTTTTTTAACTAAATGATAATAATAAAAATAAATTTGTGATTATATATATATATATATATATATATATATATATATATACAATGTTCAAAGGTATGGAGCAAGAGGTCCATATTCAACTTTGGTTGGAAAATCATGATATGAAGATGAATATTGGAGCAAAAACTCCAAGGAGAACCTATTGCTATTGATGTTAAAGGGGGGGAGAATGTAGACAGGGGCAACAACTGAGAGGAAGTATGGAGAGAATGCAGACAAGGGGAGTAATTAACAAGAAGTATGGAGAGAATGAAAATTAGGGGAGTAGTTGATAAGAAGTATAGAAAGAATGCAAATAGGGGGAGTAGCTACTAGAAGAAATATATATCAAAGTGTTTCCATCAATAAAAAAGAGGGACATTGTTGAAAAAGATTGTTATTAATGTCAATGTTTATTCAAATGAAAGAGAAGATTACATAGTCAAAAAACATATTTTGATACCTTTCCAATGATATACGAAACGCCTTCTAGAAATATTGTTTTAGGATTTTTGATGCCCCATTTAGATACCCTATATTTGAATGCATCTTTACTCCAATTACCTAGATCAAATGGGGGAATAATAAAATGGTGGAAAAGCTTATTCCAATACCTTTCCAACAGTATATGGCACTCCCTCTAAATCATCGCGATTGAGGAGAAATGATTTTTTGAATATTCATTATACATTCTGCCAGTTGCACAAGTCATCCCAACTAATAGACAAGTTGGCCCAGCCAATGGAAAATTCAGCACCATCTAAACCCCAAATGCACTAAAAATAGGCATAAGGAGCATTTCTAGCCACTCACACAAGCCAATTCAAGTTTGTCTAAGTAAGTGAAGGAGTATTTCTAAGGCTCATACCTCATGAACCAAGTGAAGTGAAGCCGAGTTGGAGAGGTTTTCTATAGGAATGGTTTTTTGCACATTTTTGTGAAGGTTTTTTTGCTCTTGGTTAGAAGGAAAATTGCAAAATTGTTCTAGAGGTTGAGTATTAGCCCTATTGAAGGTGAGTTTTACCCCTAATGAAGGTCAAACTTTAGTCCTATTGAGGCCGAGTTTCAGGTTTTTTCTAGGAGCCAAAATATAGTGTTTGAATTTCAAGTTCAGGCCTAGTTTGAAGGTTGAGTGTTACATCTTTGAATGTTGAATTCAAATCTGGTTTGAGGGCCAAGTTTTGGTGTATTGAAGGCAATGTTCAAGTCTAGCTTGTGGCCAAAGTTGCATAGAAAAAATTCTAGTCTAATTTTCAAGGTGGTCAAGCTCCATTGAAGAACTGTTGCAGGGATATTTAAAGGTCGAGTTTAGTTGGATAAGGTAGTGTTAAGGGAGTTGTTAGTTGAAGTAGTAGTGATGTCAAGGTGATGATAGGAGTAAGCCCTATTATGGACACAAGTGAGTGGGAATTTAGGCATGTGGGCTACATAAGGTGAGTGTTTAGTGCAAAGGTTGAAAGTCCACAAGAAGTAGACCTTCAATGTTGTAAAGGCATGTTTGGTTCCAGTGTTGAAAATCCTTATGGTGCCTATGAAATTTGTATGTTGGTGCTTACTATGTACAAGGAAGTTTACAAAATATTTACAAAGAAAAAATGTATAAGCGTTTCTTGTGTAAAGATTTGTGTTTCATGATTTATGTGCATCAAATATTTTAAAAGATAAAAGTAGTTAAAAATAATGAAAAACGGATTCACCTCCCCACTCCTCCTCACCCCTACCCTCCCCCCTTCAAGTGTTTCCAACAAGCCCATAGTGCAAGTGACTAAAAAATGTATCATATACCATGCAACTTGCCACTTTCATACACCAAATCATTATACATCTCCTTGGTTGATTTGTTTGCAATTTAGGCAATTGGAGGTTCCTAAAGATAATCCAAAAACAATCATGTTTTCCCTAAAAACCTTCTTGTGTGAGAGAATTGTTGAGGGCCAATATGAAATGCATTTTTCCTCAACTATGATCCAGAGATCCATCACGTCTATATACATCTACAACTTATACTTCATGTGGGATAAGATGTGAATCTTTGCTAGAATCCCATGCATTCTTATTTTTATGTACCAAATCCTTTGAGTAACACAATAAAGAAAACACAACACAGAGCATAACATATAAAGAGTCATAGAGATAAGTTACAAAATAACTCCTTAAAAAATATGAAACTCTTCAAATAACCACAATACATCCGTATATCCAAATTAGTCTATTGGATATTGTGTTGAAATCGATTATAATATACATGTCTGTTGATATGCAGGTTGCTTACTTCTGTGAGAAGCCACTTGTTGTCTACTAGATTCGACCATTGTTATTGATGATTTCTTCTGTGAGAAGCCCGGGCTAAAGCTGAATGAATAATTGAATGATGTTGCTGGAATTTGTTGAAATCCAACATGGCTACTTTTCTAATCATTGAGAAGTTTGTTGATGTTTATGTGAGAAGCCTAGAATGGTTGAGAATCTTATTGGAGAGGGAGCATTAATTATACAACATAATGAATCTTCCTTAGCCCATGGCTATGAGACCTATGAATTGGTCGGGAAGATTGTCATTCCCTTAGGTTATTTGACTGTGAGGCCAATGAGTCTAGTCGGGGAGCCTGATTTTGAGGCACTGAGTTTGTGATATCTCCCTTAGGTTCTGTGTTGTGAGACCTATGGATTTCTCGGGGAGATTGATCTTGTGCTCTCTCCCTTGGATTGTGGGTCGTGATACCTTGTTTGTGGTTGAGGAATGAGATAAGGATTCCTCCCTTAGGTTGCGAGCCATGAGACCTTGTTTGTGGTTGGGGATTGAGATAGGAATTCCTCCCTTGGGCTATGGCTATGAGACCTATGGATTGGTCAAGCAGATGAAACCAATGCATATGAGTATGGCCTTATGAACAATATTGATTGGTGGAACATGTTTGATGCTATTTTTCCTTATGATGAGACTTGTGATCTCTCCCTTAGGTTGTGGTTGTGAGACTTATGGATTGGTTGGGGAGATTGATCTTGAAAGAGAAAATGAAAAGTACCTCCCTGGCTAAGAGAGAGTGTTGGAAAATATGGTAGCCATTGTCGGTATCTTCATCGTGAAGAAATTGAAAATTTGAATTTTTATTTCACCCCCTAAATATGATCAATTTAGCCTCCTTTTATTAAATCCAGTTGGGCCATTCAACCCCTCTCTTGAAAGGATATTAATAGGAGATCACACATTTTCATTTGTACATCGATTTGTATCTTGAAATATTTAATCCAACAAAGGAAGAAGGAAATATGAGGGTTGAATTTAATAGAATAGCTTGGAGGATTTCATCTTGTCACTGGTTTGGTTGTTCTCTTGATATGGTTACTTCTGATGTATTGATGAACATTGAACTCTCGCTCACATAAGGAAAGATTTTTGGGTTTTCCCCTTGTTGGATTTTCCCTAGCCTCACGCTTAATTTTTTTGTCTCTTGTCTCATTGTCTCATGGTTATGTTATATTTCTCTTTCATGTTTATTAGTTGAGTTTTTCTAGTGTATAACTGCTTAATAATATAGAAAATGTAACTAATGTTAATTGATCATTGGAAGTAGCTATCATGATGAAAAAATTTGTCTCATGGTTGTTTACCCTAGAAATTTCAACAGGTAAGAGGGAGTGTTGAATTTTTGTAGCTATGGTCGGTCCTTATAATTATTATTTTTGGTCATTAATGTATTTTGTAAAGCATGTTCTTCATGATATGGTGAAAAGAAAAATATTAAAGGCATGTTCTTCATGTCCTTTGCAAAATGAAGAAAATTTGAATTTAGAAAATAATTTTTTGGCTCCAAAAGAAGTCAGGTTGTCTCCCCTCTAGTCAAGTCGGCCCCAACCTATGAGGCACCCATTCAACCCAAAAAATACTATAAATATGTGTCATTTGATGTCCCTCCAAGCAAGCAAATTCGGCCAGAGTCAACGAAGAAAGTCTATCTACGATAATGAAGAAGGTTTATCTAAGGTCAACAAAGTTAAGGTCTAAAGCCAACGAAAGAGGTTTGTCTGAGGCAAGAAAAGAAATCAAACTTGCAGCGATCAAAGTTGCATGTATGAGGCCAGCAAAGCTGCATATCTGAGGCCATCAAAGCAAAAGATATCTCTGAAGCAGGCAAAGGTTGATTGTTGACTTGACTAAAGAGAAGTTTGACCAAGTTTAACCTAGCTATTGTTAAGAAATCATAAAAGCAGAAAGATTTCTCTTGTTATTAATTACTTTTGATTATTATTATAATCTTTCTTATGTTCTTTTGTCTTATTTCATTAAGAAATTACCAAAACCAAAACATGAAGATCAAGAACACCAAATGTAGGCGCACAACCAGGGAAAAACCCCTATATAGGGGAAAACCCAGTCAAGAACTCTTCCTTCAATAATTCAAATGAGATGGACCAAGACCCTATACCAACAGACCTTCCTCCTCCACCAAGTCAGCCTTCCAATATGTTTTAGCTCACTTCAATAGTCTCTTCTTGTCTAGCAGCATCAACCCAAAAATTTCGGCCCCAGCTTCACTAGCAGCTTCAGTATTTCGGCCTTCCCAGCAACTGCAAAATTTCGGCCCTATCGACAGCTTCACAACTTCACACGAGTGGGAAAGAGAGAGAGAATTTCGACTTCTATTGCTTGTGTGAGACCTCCTTCTCCTTCGTTGTCTTATTCTTCTTCTTCTTCCTTGCAATTCACACTATTTTTGGCCCCAGAAGCTGCAAATCGACTTTGTTGTGAGTGAGTGATAAATGAAGTTGAGTTGATGCCTTTATATAGTGATTATGTTGCCTAGTTTAGGCCAGCTTGTCCAGTTTCATGCTAACTTGGTGGAGGAGGCCTAATTGACCTATTTTACAATACAATAAATTTGACATAAACTCTAGAATCCTTCAATGGAGGCTTTAACCTAAAAACAATTGACCCAAGCATGAAAATCATGCTTTAATAAGTCAATTTATTTGATAATAATAATAATAAATCTTTCTTTTGATAAATATAATACATCCTGCCTCAAATACAATTATGAAGATCGACACTAGTTACATTCTTCAACACTCCCTCTTAACTAGGGAGGTATTCATAATTACCTATATCTATAGAGGTACATGGAAGGTCTCCAAAGTGAACTATGAAGAGTTCTAGCACACTCAGCGTTGTGGAATAGATTCCTAACCAAGGTAATCTATCGAGGTGGGAATGAGATGGACTAAATCTTTCAACCAGTCTAGGTAGCACCCAACATACTAACTAACCATCAACCCAAGGATCTAGGTGTGTATCCAAGGTCAAAGCTCCAAGACCAATGCCACCCTCCCTCTTCAGGATCTAGACATCAAAAAAACATAGGTTGACCATATGTCCTCCCAAGCATTCGCCATTAGATGCTCCATCTCCCCCTAATAAACTAGATATATCCATTTGTCCAAGTGTGCATCCTTCTTCATGGAGAGATTTACATGTACAAACACAAACCCTAATCAATAATAAACTTTAAAATACAAAAACAAGTAAACACAAGGAAAATAAGCTAGGCTTTGGTGAGCGATGGAGCCGTGGACAGGAACCCTAGCACGACCTAAACCTGACACGGGGCAGGGTCTATGCAGTACAGCTGGTACTACACGTCTATGCTAGGTTAGGTTCGTTCCCAGTTGGCGTTTGGCTCCACTCCATTTCATTCCTCCCATTCGATGCTCACCCTCCTTACTTCCCGCGTCCGTGACTGAAACCCTATCGTTATTGGTCTTTCACAGTTGTTTGGTCCCCTCCTGTGACAGTTACTCCGGAAAACGGTGGCAGCTAGCGTAACCCCCGGGGCAACAATGGAGATCGACCTAATAGACTATTATGAGGACCCCCTCGAAGGCATATCCATTTTTGGCAGGCACACAAGTTCTGAGGTTTTCTTCCCTTTCAGCAGAGAATTAACTGAAGTCATTGCTCCACTCCCACCACTCTCAAGTCCATCCAGTGCGATCATTGATCTGCCTGAAGTTCTGGCCTCTTAGCCACCCTCTCACGTTCCTCCCCTAACGTCGATCTCCCAAAAATTCGTGGCCAGGAACACAGGCCCTGATCCAGTGGCTGGTTCATCCGGACTCTCATCCCTCCAACCCTCTGCCGCCTCACATTACCCCTCACAGTCTCACCAGGGAGTGTCTCTGCCCCTTCTAACTCCCATCATTTCGACCACAACTCCTGTTCCCCCCTCTGGCTACTATTCGAATGTCCCCCTTCTCCCAACGCCTTCCCTGTTGGCCCTGACCTAACTCCCCCAAACCCTAACCCTAATCCTACTAACCCTAATTTTGATGGAGCTCAAGGGTGCACAGAAGCCGCGGAGCCGAGACCTGGAAAGAGGTTAAGGTGTGTTAAACCCAAGGCGCAAGAGGTTTCATTGACTGAGAAGACTTCCAATGGCAAAATACCATGGACATGGTTACAAAAATCCTGGTGGGAAGAGTTAGGGAATGAAACTACTCTACGGCAAGACTAAAACAATGGGTCATGAAAATATGTGGCCAACATCTCGTTGATTTTCCTTTCATACAGACCTTTGTCCGTGGTTGGTTTGGTCTGATATTTGCACGAGCAGAACATACAAATTTGGTATTGTCCTCCTTCTGGCATATTGAGCAGGCCCCGATAATGCTAAGGAGGTGGAGTCCGCTCTTTGACCCAGACAGAGAACAGCTTGGGGCTGGGCCAATATGGGTTCGCCTCCCCAGTCTGCCGCTCCATTTCTGGACTAAGGACATCTTCAGGAAAATTGGAAACTCGCTAGGTACCTTCTTATATTATGATAGATCATACCTCTCCACTGGGATTATGGCTTATGCATGGATCTTGGTTCATTTAGACATAAGAGGAGGGTTGCATGAGCAAGTCATCTTGAGATGGAGGAACTACAATCGAACCCGGATCCTTGATTATGAGGGGGTCCCTTTTCGATGCATACGATGCCACCGAGTTGGTCACCTCTACAAAGACTGCCCTCTTCTAGGGAAATCGAAGATTAGGAACAAAGGGAAGTCATCTCCCTCATTGAAAACTTAGACACACGCAGATCACTCGGAGGATGTAGAACATACAGACACTGAAGCGGCTGGATCCAAGCCGGTCTCGGCAACACTGAAGAAGCACGGGAAAACACCTCTCCGACCTCCTTCACCTCTAATGGCTAGGTCTAAGGCGGCCACTGGAGCCGCGCTATCTTCGGGTATGTCAAATTCTAAACCTTACTCTGCAACATTCACAATTTCTTCGACATATAATGATAAAGTTATGGGACCCCATCAGAGCCCTATTACCTCGCCATCCCACCCCAATCACCTTGAATGTCCTCTGATTCCCCCTCCTCCTACTATATCATGCACCCCGCCTTCTTTTCCAAAGGAGGTGAAATCTGATTTGAATCCTGGAATTGATCCCATTCCCCATCGTTACCACCTTCGCTCACATTCTCAGCCCCAGGCACCTGATGTTATTGGCATTGGTCTAGTACCTTCCCCCACCTCTTCGAAACTCCCTTAAGGTAGACCATCCTCCCTGTCAAAAGCTAAACAGCAAGCAGGGATGGAGATTGCCACGGGGAGACAACTTACTCTTGATAGGGTCCTTAGAGCACAGAATCCCCTGGAGCCGTCTCCCCCATGAAGGTCCTCTCTTTCAACTGCAGAGGGATTGCTAGTCCTGAGAAAAAACTAGCACTGCGAAGGCTCCTCCAGACTGAACCGACCAATATAGTCTTCTTACAAGAAACCCTAGGTGTTGCCGATGCCATTTCCCCTCTCCTGGAATCCATGCTTCCTGGATGGCACTTTCAAGCCATAGATGTAAATGGCTGCTCTGGTGGCATTGCCCTAGGATATAATCCATGCTCGATAAATTTGATCAGCACCTGGGGTGGCATTGGATTTATAGGGGCGGACACCTTCTCTACCGAACTGGGAACTGATATTAGACTAATAAATGTCTACAGACCCTGCCACCATCGGGAGGACTTCTGGGAGCATCTTCTGACATCCAATATCCTGCAACCTGATAACATCATTCTGGGTGGGGACCTTAACTTCTCTCTTGGTTTTTCTGAGTCATGGGGGCACCATGCCCAAGTCGATCCTCTATCAGCCTTCTTCGAACACCTCCTAGAAACCCACAGTTACATCGACATCCCCTCTGCTAAGTTAGTCCCAACTTGGAGGAACAGAAGATGTGGGGAGAATAGTCTTTCCAGAAGGCTCGATCACTTCCTCATCAAGGAGCGATTCCTGGAGAGAGGATATACATACCACCAGTGGGTTGGCTCGGGAGGATTATCGGACCACTTGCCGATATACCTTGATATTTGGGGAGAAATAAGTAAACCACAAGCCCCCTTCAAATTCAACTCCACCTGGTTGAAGGATAATTCCTATATCCGCCTTGTCACAGACTTTTGGAAGGCCCACCCACCTGCTGATGGAAGGAACATCACTGATGGTTTTGTCGACAACCTAAAAGAACTGAAGAAGCTATCAAAGATTTGGGCTCATAACAAGAGGGTTCAAGAAGAACAAAATCTAAGAGACATTGAATTAGAAATTGCTAGTATGGAGGATGAAAGCAGGGGACTCTTCCCAAAAAATGATCATAAGGATAAGCTCACCGCCTTAATAACCAAGAGGGGGAACATCCTTAAAGAAAGGGAGGAAACATGAAGATTGAGAAGAAGAGCAATATGCCTAAAGGAGGGAGATGGCAACTCAAAATTATTTCATAAATTTGCAAATGGAAGAAAGGCAATCAACACAATCTGGAAATTGACAAATGAGCAGGGTATTGTGGTGGACACCTTCCCTCATTTGGCCACTCTCGCCACCTCACATTTCAAAAAGTTCTATTAGGCTCCTCCCAATGCCACGCTAGCAGAGGTCATAAGAGCAGCACAACTTTTTCCTCGGTTCGTTGATCAGGAGGATGTTATGGATCTGAATAGAGAAGTCACTCTTGGGGAACTAGAGGCCACCCTGAAATGGTTTAAGAGAGACAAGAGCCCCGGTCCAGATGGCTAGTCGGTGGAGTTTTATTTGGCTTTTTTTGATATCCTAGGAGAAGATTTACTCAAGGTCATTGAGGAATGCAAGATATCTGGGCGAATGCATGGGGCCATCAATTCCACTTTCATCGCCCTCATCCCCAAATCAGACAATCCATTAACTTTCAATGGTTTCTGGCCCATATCCCTGTGCAACTACATATACAAAATCATCTCCAAAATCATTGCAAATTGCCTCCATCCCATTCTTTCCACCCACATCTCCTCAGAACAATTTGCCTTCCTGCAAGATCGACAGATACATGAAGCTATAGGAACGGCCCAGGAAGTATTGCACTCAATACAGACAAAGAAGATCAAAGGTATGATTCTCAAAGTTGATCTATCTAAGGCATTTGATCAAGTAAGCTGGTTATATATCAGAATGCTCCTAACACATTTAGGATTTCCTGTGGGAGTTATAAAATGGATAATGTGTTGCATCACAAATATATCCTTTAGTGTCCTGATAAATGGAGTTGCTTCTCCTTTCTTTCACTCTGAAAGAGGACTCAGGCAAGGATGTCCCTTATCACCCCTACTCTTCCTACTGGTTATGGAAGGGCTCAGCAAACTTATTAAGGATATGCATCTCAGAGGCAGGCTCACGGGAATTAGGATCACGGACAGATGCACGATAACACACCTCCTCTTTGTGGACGATGTGTTAATCTTCCTCAATGGGGGAATAGGAGATCTGACTACTATACAGCACTCTATCAACCTATTCCAAACTGCAACTAGCATGGCTATTAATAACACAAAATCCACCCTCACTGTATCTGACTGCTCCCCTCATGAGATTCAGTTTGCACTACAAAGGTTTCCTTTCACCCTGTTACAGCTGGAAGAAGGCCTCTAGTACCTGGGGTACAGGCTAAAGCCACTCGGCTACAAAATAGATGATTGGACATGGTTGATCTCTAAACTAGAAAGGAGACTTAATATATGGTATCACAAGTATCTCTCCAGAGTCGGAAGACTAGTGCTTATCAAAGTTGTTCTTGAGGCCACCTTGGTGTATTGGATGTCACTAGCCTAGATATCAAGGGGCATCCTTACAAGAATAAAAAAATCTCTGCTGTAGATTCCTTTGGAAAGGAAAACAAATAGGGAGGATTTTTGCATGGGCAAAATGGGATTTGTTGTCCATACCAAAGAAATGGGGAGGCTAGGGCATTAGAAAATTGGAAGATTTCTCCACAGCACTAGCGGCCAAGCTAGGATGGCAATTAATCACTCCTACCAGCGTCTGGACCACAATAGCCTCCTCCAAATACATTGATCCTTTAAGGTCGATGGATTGGCTGAGACAGACAAGCTGGAACAAAACAGGGATCTCGAACATTTGGAAAGCGGTTCTAAAACCATTATCACTGATCTGTGATGGGCTTACCTGGAGAATTCATGATGGGACATCTGTTCGTATCAGCTTTAACCCTTAGATAGGATGCGGGAATGCACATATATTACCAGAAGGACTAATACATCACCTCAAAGAGTTTGGCATCACCCACATCAGTCACATTGCAGACCTAGAGAGATCTACCTTCCTACACCAAGCTTGGAAATCTACCCACACCCTGCACATACCTCATCAATGGCACCACCATTGGAAAGCTTACATAGCGGCTCTAATTGAATCTCATATCTGAATCTTGGAAGGGGAGGATGAGATTATTTGGGCAATTGCAAAACATGGTCGACACTCTCCCAAAGAGGGATATCTTCACCTTGCCAATAGACATAGACCACAACATATTGATATATGGTGGAAAGGTATGTGGAAGCTCAAAGCCCCCCCAAGAACAAGACTGCTCATGTGGTCAATTCTGAAAAACAAAATCCGAACTGGAGACAACCTGATCAAGAGAGGTCAACATGGGCCCTTTTGGTGTTGCCTATGCAAAGACAGTTCAGAAACAATGGATCACCTATTTCTCACTTGCCCCATCACTATTGATCTCTGGAATACTACGCTCTCACATACCCCTACACCTAACTCATGGAGAGGTCAAGCTATCAGGGAGGTTTGGGCCAATTGGTGGACAACTGCATCCCCGCCAAAAGCAAGGAACCTCCCCCTCCTCATTAGCTGGGAAATTTGGATTGCTCGGAACCACCTCATCTTTCTGGATACCGCCCCTCACTAGCCCTCCATCTCAGCCTGAATCCTAGCCGATTATAGTAATATACCTGAAGATGATGATAACACACCCCCAGACATATCATTCCTGAAACCATTGATCACTCCCAACCTTGGGCTTATTTTGATGGATCAGCGCAAGAGGCAGGATGTGGGGGGGGGGGGGTGTCATACTTTACTTAACTGACTCCCATTACTATCACATACAAATGGGACTTGGAGGAGGCACAAACAACTATGCAGAACTCATCACAACCAAACATCTCATTCATTTTGCTATTGAAAAAAACTGCAGGAATCTACAAGTGTTTGGTGACTCAAAAATTGTTTGCAACTGGATAAACAAAACATCAACATGTCATGCTTACACTCTGCAACACATTTTGGATGAGGTCCATAGATATATATCATCTTTTGACAGTTTTGCATGTCGTCATATCTACAGGGAACGAAACTCACTCGCTGACCAACTTTCCAAAGAGGCAGCGATCTGGCCACACAACATCTGGATGATACAAGAACAAAGAGATGAGGAGCACTACCAATATTATCACCGCCCTTATATGGAACATGCTGCACAAGATCAACAGGAGCCTAATATGATATGATATGCAAATTTATTTTTTGTTGTCTATATTTATTTTTCTTTTATATCTACAGCTACATGTTACAAAAAATACTCTTCGCGTAGAGTAATCTAATTTTTTAGAACTAAACAGTACATATCTAAGGAAATGTCTCCCTACGTGGAGAACATATATATATCTGCTTCTATATTTTGACAGGCTTACAGCCTTTTAAAACTGCATATGCACACAACATTTACAACATGTAATTTTCCTTAATATTAATGAAAATTACTATTTTTCCAAGGGGAAAAAGTAAACACAAACCTTTTGAGTCTTCAATCCTCTCGATGCCACTTATATCAAATTATTCATATGCAATGAGTCAGTGGTTTTTCTTCTTTCATTTCTTCAGCAGCACCAGCACATCCTCAAAACCTTGTGGTGCATTCATTCATTCTCTAATTTCTTCTTCAAGGTATCCATCATGACTATCATAATATGCCCTCCCTCTTAACTGGGGAGATGTACTTTTCTCTTTTAACCAAGCTCCCTCTTAAGTTGGGAATATCAACCACTTCTTCTATAACATTAGAGAACCTATCACAGTTTCATTATTTCTTACAATATCACAGTTATCATCATAACTTTCTTCATCACGCTCACCAATATTATCAAGTCAATTTTACTTACGAACATCTCCAACATCTTGAAGATTATGTACCTGCACAACTTAAACAACAAGTACAACCAAATACAAAAGCATGAAGTTAACTATATCATAATCATGTCAATATAATGGAAGTGATTAGACTTTAGACGTCAAACACCTAGTTAGGTTTGTGATCAGCAAGAAACACACACTTTTTGCTAGGGTTATTGTCATAAACCCTTTGACTACAATATAAAGCAACTCCATCAAGAAATCAGTCTCATTCTATCTAGGACCTCAATATTACTTTCAGAGATACGTCAGACTCTACTATGATTTACTACAAACCCACAAAGCCTTAGATATTAGCAGTTAATAACAATCCTACCATACATCTAAGGTTTCAACAATGTTAGACACTACCTAGATTTTATTATCAAAACTAAATCATATCGGAAAACATTATTATCATTTCATAGAATATCAATTACTAGGGCTTTGTTACAAACCCTAGAATTCACAGTTTATGAGCATTAATAATTAGGTTAGCATACTCACATATACATATCTAGGATTTCATAATCTTGCACTAGCATATCACAACAACATCTACTAGGTAAACCCAAGACACAAACGTCAATACATCAAAATTAGGTATATAACAATTTCATTTATACTAGGGTTTCGATCCAACTAATATACACCTGGGGTTTCATTCCTACACAAACCCTAAAGGTCTAGGGTTTTTATCATTCCAAGACATCAAAAGAACAAGAATTCTAGATTTCATCAACAACCCTAAGTAGACTAGGGTTTCATAATCAATATTAATACACCCTTAGGTTAAGGTTTTACAGTGAACCTTTTGAGGGTTCCACAAGAATGATAATATAATGAGGGTAGATTCAATCTAATGATTAAGCACCCTAACAAGAATCTCTATGATTCAAAAACCTAGATATAACGATGTTAGTAATATAAAGCAAATTTAAAAAGAAGAATGATCGTACATTTTGCATCAAGAGAACTTTATAACAAAGTTTATAGTTTAAGACATGCATCGAGTTGTTCCTTAAAAAACCTTGTATGACGTCAATTCTTGAAGGGCTTCCTTTGCAACATAACTTCTTTCATTCTTCAAGTTTAACCTTTGAAGTCTCCTCCATGACTTACGTCTTTTGCGGGCTTTCCTAACCAAAAAGATATAAAGAAAAGGTTATTAGCATACAATACAAACACATTTTGATAAGAGAGAGAAACCAAACATAAAAGATAAGACAAGGAGTAAGATACTTATCTTTGGTAAAATGGTGAATCCTCCCTCCTAATCCAATCTTGAGGGATACCTACAACTTTATAAAAATGAAAAATGTTCTAACAAGATATGTTAGACCTATAAACACTAGAAATCAAAACATAAAGGAAAACAATTCAAAATAACGATAAAAGATTAAGAGGGCTATGTGAGAGAGAGTGGACTTAGTAGTATAAGTCCTTGACTTTTGATTCTTCAGCGTTATTCTTCTTAGGTGGATATTCGTCAGCAACATTCGCATGTTCCCTCTCTCCTTATTTCTTGGATTCTCTCGACAATGTATTTTGTAGTGACCCATCTTGTGACAGTGGTAACATTCAATCTTGGATAGGTCCACTTTCTTCTTTGGTCCTTTGAACTTTTTGAAGGATCCCTTTTTCTTGTGATGGGCATAATAGACATTCAAGGTGTTTTCTTCTTCCTCCTTTTTGTTGTTTACTAGCGATATTTTGGCTTCTTCTTGACTACATGCATTCCACATTTGTTCAAATATTGGAGTATCCTTCCGGTTGTTAAGTCCTAATGCAAAGGCACTCCAAGATTTTGGTATTCCTAAAGGGTCTTAAATACGAGCTCCTTTTGTAGAACAACTTCATCTATTGCTTGGAGTTCATCTTTGATTCTAGATACCCTTACAAAATATAATGAAACATTATCATCTTTTGTCATCTTAACAGTTCTTAGCTCATTCTTGAGGCTTGCTATTTGACCAATGTTCTTGTTGTGAATAACTTTGAGAGAACTTCATACATTTCTTGAGCGGAATTTATGTTGGATATGTATGGAATTAGGTTATCCTTAACTCCATCCACTATTAGGTTCATAGCCACAATTTCAATTTCTCTAAACTTTGCTTTCTCTGCATCACTTGATTCATTAGTAGGCTTCTTGATTTTTCCTTGAACAATATCCAAAACTTTGTTCTTTTCAAGAATAAGGCTTATCCTCTTTTTCCAGGCCCTATAGTTGGAGGCTCCTTCTAATTTGTTTTCTCCCTTCATTGAGTTTGTCATAGTTCCTGTAGATAGTAGGTTTATCTCTTTATATGACTATTTTCCTTAATGACCAACCTTTTTCCTTCTTCTTCACCTTAGCTCTGATACCATGTTAGAAAATCAAATAGGCAGAAATATTTTCTCTTGTTGATAACTACTTGTGATTATTATTATAATGTTTCTTTTCTTTTATCTTAGTTCATTAAGCAATTACCAAAACCAAAACACGAAGATCAAGAACACCATATGTAGGCGTTTCGCTAGGGAAAAACCCCTACATAGGGCAAAACCCAGTGAAACACTCTTCCTTCAATAATTCAAATGAGATTGACCAAGACCCTATACCAGCAGACCTTCCTCCTCCACCAAGTCAGCCTTCCAATATGTTTTAGCTCATTTCAATAGCATCTTCTTGTTCAGCAGCTTCAACCCAGCATCAACCCAGAAATTTCAGCCCCAACTTCACCAAAAGCTTCAGCGTTTCGGCCTCCCCAACAATTGCAAAAATTCAGCCCTACCAGCAACTTCACACGTGTGGGAAAAAGAGAGAGAATTTCGACTTCTTATGCTTGTGAGAGACGACCTTCTCCTTCGTTATTCTTCTTATTCTTCTTCCTTGGAATTCACACTTTTTCAGGTCGCAAAAGTTGCAAATCAAACTTCTTGTGAATGAGTGACAAATGAGGTCGAGTTGTTGTCTTTATATAGTGATTATCCTGCCCAATTTAGTTTGGTTTGTCCAGTTTGAGGTTGACTTGATAGAGAAGGCCTAATTGACCTATTTTGCAATTAAATAAATTTCTTTGACAAATAAATCCCAAGAACGGTTCTTTACATTATGACATGAACAATGACACTTGACTTAAACCCTCTAAGCCTTCAATGGACACTTTGACCCAAAAACAATTGACCCAAGCATGAAACCCATGCTTTAATAAGTCAAATTATTTAATAATAAAATTTATTTTTCTTTCTTTTGATAAATGTAATACTACAATTATGAAGACCAACACTAGTTACATTTTTCAACGACTATATGGTTGGTTTGTTTGACCTTGTATTTGACTGATGTATCTTTTTTGAACTTAATGTCTTCTCTAAGGAAAAGGATGTTGGGTTTTCCCCATGTGGGTTTTCCCAGGATAAATGCTTGTGTTCTTGATTTGGTTGTTTCTTCATGATCCTATTGTCTATTGTTGAAAATCTTCTATGTAATTGCTTTATAATGAAACTAAATGAATGAAAGATTACATTAAGAAATCATATGAAGTAATTATCAGACAAGATGATCCCTTAAAAATCAACACCACCAGTCAAGATGGAGATGATGTATATTGTCTATTGCTGAAAATCTTCTATGTAATTGCTTTATAATGAAACTAAATGAATGAAAGATTACATTAAGAAATCATATGAAGTAATTATCAGACAAGATGATCCCTTAAAAATCAACACCACCAGTCAAGATGGAGATGATGTAGATTTATGATTCAATTGATATAGATTATATGGATGTTTCATATGATCATGAATTGAATTTATCTACTAACTTTGAACAAACTTCCTTTAAAGAGGTTGCTTCTTATGACGAGTAGAAAGAAGCAATGCAAAAGTATGGCATCGTCATAAAGAATGGGACATAAAAGTTTATGGACACTTAATTTGAAACCAAACCAAGTAAAAACAAGTAAAAATCAAATGGCTCACTTAACAAGCATAAAGCAAGGCTTGTGCTAAAAGGATTTGCATAGAAAGTGGATATTGATTATGAGGAGACATTCACCCCCATAACAAAATGGGTCACCATTTGAACTCTCTTTGCTTTGGCAACTCGGAATGGATAAAAAGTTCATCAAAAGATGTAAGACTATTTTCTTGAATGGAGGCTTGGAAGATAATGTTTTCATGTCTCAGTCAAAAAGGTTTTGTTGTGAAGGGACGAGAGCATAAAGTACATAAACTTGTTAAATCATTAGATGGCCTAAAACAAGCATCACAAACCTAGTATAAGTTTACTAAGCATTTTCTGAAATTGAATTTTAAACACTTTAATTTTGACAATGCAATTGTGTTTGTCGAAAAGGTTGTGAACATTGTTGTTTATCTTAGTGTATGTAGATGATATGTTGATAATCGAGAATAATGAGAACAATATTGCATCCAAAATAAAGAGTTGGGAAGGGGCTTTGAGATGATAGATTTAGGACATCTTCAATATTATTTGGGCATTGGAGTGGCTCAACATCCAAAGGACATATTCATCTCCCAAAAGAACTACATTGGAGAATTGTTGAATAGGTTTAGCATGGTTAAATGCAACCCTTTATCGATTCAAATGGAACAAAATTTGAATTTCACATTAAAAAAAGTGAATGAATTTGAGGATGCAACCAAGTACAAAAAACTTGCAGAAGCCTTATCTACCTTACTACCACCAAACTAGACATCTCATTTGATTTTGGAATTCTTTCTAAGTTTATGCAAAAACCTTGTGAAGGGCATTAATTTATAACAAAAATAGTTCTAGAATACTTAAAGGGAACTCAAGACTTTAGACTCAAATATTCACAAATGGATGACTTTAGGTTGATTGAACATTGTGATTCAAACTTTAATGGGCACAAAAATTGGAGTATCAATTTTAGACTAGTCTTGGATCAAAAACACTCCCGGAGGTCACACAAACAATGAGTTCCAACAAATTCTGCAACAAGTGTGGAATATGTGGCAGCAACAAAAGCAACAAAGGAAATTATGTGGCTAAAAGAATACTTAAAGATTTGTAGGAGAAACAAGTGAATTCTACTTCTCTTTCGGTTGACAATACTTTTGCAATCAAGTTGGCCAAGAATCCCAAATTCCATGATCGATCCAAATACATTAGCACAAAGTGTCATTTGATTTGATACCATGTACAAGCAAAGACTAGTCATTTAAAACCATTGAAATGAACAAATTGCAGACATCACAACTAAGCATGTGAAAGAGAAAAGTTTGAAAAAATCAGAGTTATGTTTGGGCTCACAAACAACAAAGCACATGGAAGAGAAAAGATTGAAAATTCACAATTATGATTGGGCTCACGAACACCCCTTTAGCTTATGGGGAGAATGTTGAACATGATCCTTCAAAAATTTTGTCATTGTGAATAAAAATGTAAATAAGTGGGAGAATTTGAGGATGAATGGACTGTTAGATAAAAACAAATAAGCTGTATAAATCCGATTGCACATTAATGAAAAATATACAATGGAGTTATGCATCCTGATCTAAGACGAGAGAAAATGTGATCAAAAAGATATTTTAAACCAAAGCACTGCCCTATAGGATTCAATGGATATCATCACATTTTTTTGAGTTAATAGTTTGGCATTTCTTCATAACGCTTCTGAAACGGTTCTCAATTATAATCAATGGCATATATATGTTAGCCTATAGTCAAGCCTTTTGAAGCACTATATAGATTCTCCATGGGCTTTGAGAAAATTACGGATGGAAAGCACACCAGATTGAATCGGGAAGCTAATCCAACTTTCTCCACAATTTTGGATATCGCGGTTCAAGGTTTATGCACAGTATTGTTTTCTAAGATACTTAAGTTCATAGTGATGAAACTTATAGGTTTATTCAATGTGATTCAATTAGATATAACCATATGGATAAAATTTCAGCAAACAAAACCAAGGCTAATAAAATTTTAATACTTAATTAAAATCTTCCCTGATTGCCATTACAATAGTGAGAAATTATTGTGTAAAAGATACATAATTCCAGTTGAGAAATTATTGCCATTACAATAGTGAGAAATTATTGTGTAAGAGATACATAATTCCAGTTGAGAAATTATTGTGTAAAAGATACATAATTCCAGTTGTAGTTAGTCCCAACTTTTTAACATTTTTCAACAGAGTAAAATTGAAATCAACTCTTCGGTCAAAAATATCATATCTAATAAACCAGATCCCAGTATCCACCCATTTTTCCGGAAACTGCTGAAAGACAACATATACTACATGCGACAAGCGCTAAGCTGAATTGCTCATTAATTATTAGTAATTTACTTAACATCGCCTAGTAAATCTCCTGCAGAACGTTTTTCAGTGAAGTTTAATTCTTTGCAGGATACTCTCTTGCTCCAAATATAGTAGAACCAATCCTTACATTTGTACTTCCCATTTCAATCTGCAAGGTTGTCAAAGGTTTTTATTAAAACGCTGCACCAAAAAAAAGACTTCTGCATACTAAATCAAATTAGAGTATTTACCGCCTGTTCGAAGTCTCCTGACATGCCCATTGACAATTCACATTGATCCTCTGATATTCCAAGAGCTTTACAAACTTCGATTCTGCAACCTGACAGTGCCTGGATCCACAGAGACACAACAGTACTTCAATTCGCTAGAAAATCAACTACATTGAAAAAGTAGGATTAAATCTGTTCACAATGTCTAACCTCAAAATTCTCGGGCTTAGATGAGTAGTCTAACATTCCTATCGTCATCAGGCCTGAGAATTCCAAATTAGGGCACTGAAACTTGACATGTTTTGCAAGTTCCACACATTCTGAAGGCTCCACGCCATATTTTGCTGCAGTCCAGAAAAGAATCATGGATTAGAATCTCTAGAAACAAAAATATTCCAAGGTTTGATGCATAGGAATCTAGAATTGCAGAAAAAGAAAAAAGGAAAGGTTGAATCAATGACTTGACCATTCAAAAACACACGCAGCTCTCTCATTTTATTACGTATCAGATAAGCACCTGATACACAGAAAATTCTGTACCCAAAGGAAAAAATGATAACGAAAAACATTCTCATGTAGATATATAAGTTCTGTCTATGAGATGGGCATCTAGACTGCAATTTCTGACGGTCCTTCATTCTTCGTCTTGGCTGGTACATAAGCACATTGCCAGAATGGCAAAACCCTATTTTCCTTTCTCAAGATTTTTCTCAAACCCTTCTACCTTCCTTTTCTCACATTTCCTGCTCCCCATATTCTTCCCACAGCCCGTTCTTGTTATATCCCTTTTCTTCCAACAGTTTCTGTTTCTATTGTTGCCTTTAATAAACCGTTTGATCTTGCCTCTTTAACATCTTCCCTCAGTTTAACTTTCAATCTCCATAATTATTGCCGTACCTGCCATTTTCTTTCTTCTATCGTAACAACTGGAATGATCCCTTACTAAACAAATCCTCCCTTATATTCTGCACATATGGTCACCCATTTCGCATTCCTCCTTTCCACGTTCCTTTTTGAAGTTGCTTTGTCGTCATTAACTCCTATGATACCATCTTCCTAGAACAACCTCCCCCTAGAACACCCTCTTCTTGCCTCCTGAATTGCTCAACTTATCTTTTGACAGCTTTTCTCAACTATACACTGTGAGAGAGTGCGCACCCACACAGCTCCCGAAGCTTCCTGAATGCTCAGTAAGCGTCAAAAGATATGCATATATGCAGTATGCCGCATTGACATAGGTCATGGCACTCATGCTTAATCTCCATGCTATGCTTGGCCTCGTAATGTAGTCAAACCTACTTTTTTTCCAGCAGAACCAGTGTTGGCCACTTGTAGACCCAACTAGGTTCCTCCGGCCTGGTCCAAGATTAGTTAATTGAATATGACACACATCATCTACACTCCATATACTTTCTATAAGCATGCATGCAAATATAAATGATATGTATTTAGCCCAAAATAGCTTCGTAAAAAAAAAATATAAATAGGGAACAATTTCGACTTTTATCAATGGCTTTACCAGTTATAGGCTTATAGCAGCGCATTGTATTTTATATTACTCTTCTCTCACCGCTTCTCTCTTGTACACCACTCAAATATCATAATTACCTTAAAACCATAACCGTTTCACAATTACAACCTTGTAATTTATATTACTCCTCTCACCGCTTCTATCTTGTACACCACTCAAATATCATAATTACTTTAAAACCATAACCGTTTCACAATTACAACCTTGTAAGCATGATTGTTTATTGACTAAGTTGTTGAAGAATATAACTAGGTTCGGCCTTCATAATTTTATTTGAGTCATAATGAAATGTATTTATCAAAAGAAAGAAAAATGAAATTTTATTAGTATTATTATGACTTATTAAAGCATGGGTTTCATGCTTGGGTCATCATGTTATAAGTCAAAGTCCTCATTGAAGACATTTAGGGTTTATATTGAGTCATTAGAGACATTGTCCATTTTATGAGACCCTTATTGGGCTTTTGAATCATGTAAAAAGAATTTTTATTGAGTCAAATAAGTCATTTGCCACCTCCACGCCAAGTCGGCCCGCACCTGATCAAGTCTGTGTACATCAATGTTCCACCAAGGATCCGGGACGAGGGGGCGAGGGAGCGAGGGGGCGCGGGAGCGGCCTATGCAAAAGCTCCCTACCATTTTTTAGGAAACGTGGAGGAGCGTCAGGGTCTTAAAAATTTATAAATATAAAATATAATTTATTAATTGAGTCCACTATGACAATTTGGTTTGAATTGAAAAGCTGCAAAGCATGATCATTGATATGAATATCATTTGACATTATCCAAATTTATAATATCATATAAAATAATAAATTTAAAATTCTAATTCAGCTTGGTCAAATTCTAATTTAGATTTTGGTCAGACAGAGGGAGAGCTTCAGCTTGATAAGGTAGCCACTGAATTCTGTGAAAAGGTAAATGAACAGATCAGGGACACTGCATTGGCAGTAGAAGGGGCAACTACAATGGGTTGTCCAGCTGTATTGGATCTAACAGCTAGAAAGTTTGTTATATTATATATAATATAGAGTCTAGACAGTACACCATATGCTAAAAGAAGAGTTTTAGTTCCAAGAGAGATGAGAAGATCACATGAAAGAGTTTCTGACAGTTTACTATCAAATGACATTGACTGCAGGATGACCATCTGCGAACCAACTTGGGTGACCAACGATGGCATGGATAATTTGTCTACCTTATTAGAGCAATGCCATGCAGTTTAAACTTCAAACTAGCAGTGTATTTCAGGGGTGAAAATAATTTTCAGACCTGAGAATTCAAGCTGAGCCACTACGCTCTGTGTAAATTTTGTAACTGTATAAATTCATATATAACGACAGTTCCTGAGATTTCTTGTTGCCCATAGTATTTTGTCATGCTTGCAGTAAACGCATGTTAGTCTATAGTCCACCCAATTATTTCCCACATGACATAGGTGTTGCTTCCATAGTTTGTATGTCAAATATCATGCAAATTAAAAACACAAAATCAATGTCTCATATTCTTTGCCTGTCACTCCAGTTATCTCCCCACTGTAATCCAGCGATCACTTGAGAAAAAAAAAGGAGAAGTTTTAAAAGGGAAAATTCATGTACGTGCTATATGGTCTAGCAAATTTCCATGATACTGACCCTCTAAAATAACGCTTGTTGAAACCAAAAGACAACACAAGACGTTATCCCATACAGAACATGAGTAGCTTTGTACCACTTTAGGTCTATTAAATCATAAACTATAAGCAAGGCCATTTTTTTGGGAGCGTGGGGAAACGTCCCTTCAGGGAAGGGAAGCGTTTCCCTGGCACATCCCCTCGAGTTTCCTCCATTTTGGGAGCGTGGGGAAACGTCCCCTACTCGTCCCCAAGTCCCCGGAGCGTGGGGGAGCAAGGAAACTAGACCCCCGGGGGGGGGCGAGTCCCCGTGGGACACTAGTGTACATCAAGGTAATTCAACCCACAAAAGAGGCTATAAATAAGTACAATTCGATTCATTTGGAGGATCACATTCATACAAGTTCGATATACAAGCCAATGAAGCAGAAGAGTGCGAAGTTGCAAGAAGAAGAAGAAGAATTGCAGAGAAGGGCAAAATCAATGTTTTGGGCTATTGGGCTATCTATCTCTAACATGTGTGAAGTCACTAGGCTATTATAGTGGGTCGAAGTTTTTGTTGTTGCTACTGGGTCAAAGTTTGTGTTGCTTCCACTAGGTCAAAGAACTGTTGTTGCATCTAGGTCGAAGATGGTGTTGGAAGGTTATCATCTGCAAAAGAAGGGAAGAGTTGACTTGGTGCTTGGAAGAAGTTTTTGTCTAGGTCAAGGAGTCTTAGATCATCTCATGAAACTATTGAAGGAAGAGTTGTTGATTGGGTTTTCCCCTAGATAGGTGTTTTGCCCTGGTTGTCTGCCTACATCTGGTGTCTTTGATCTTCGTGCTATAGTTTTGGTAATTGCTTGATAAACTAAGTTAAAAGAAGAAAACAAGAAAGTTAATAAAAACATAAGAATATCACAAGTAATTATCAACATAAAAGAAAATCCTTCTGACTTTCTAATTTTCCAACAGGGTTTCAGAGCTAAGGTGAAGAAGGAGGAAAAAGGCAGCCTGATAATCTATTGAAGGGAGAATAAGGAGTTTTAAGAAGTTTGAATAAGGATCATCAAGGAAAAAGATCATATAAGAAGTCAAGCCTACTATCTTCAAGAACAATGTCTAACTCATTGAAGGAAGAAAACAAATTAGGAGGAGCATCCAATTACAAGGCATGGAAAAAGAAGATAGATCTCATCCTCGAGAAGAGTAAAGTCTTAGATCTAGTCAAAGGTGTTGATTTGGGGTAGCATTGAATGTGCTTTAGGCCTCAAATTTTGTAGGGAGACTCTAGCACATGCATTCTAAAGAACCTAGAAACTGTTTTGGCAAATTCCACCCAGAGATGATTTTATTGTGCTTGAGGCCTCAAATTTTGCAGGGAGACTCTGGCACATGCATTCCAAAGAACCCAGAAACCATTTTGGCAAATTCCACCCAGAGATGATTTTATTAAAATAATTAATATTTTTAATGGGGTTCGTAAGTCTAAACTTAGGAAATTAAAATATTAATGTGTATTAATCTTAATTGTGGGTGTAACTTCTAGAAAAAAGACGGAAATCAAGTCAAAACGATCTGATCCTTTGATTAGGAGTTAATCTAGTTCGTTGGTTGTCCAACACGAAGATATAAGAAGGGGCTTGAGGGTCATTTGGAAAACACACCAAGAGAGATCAAGAAATCGATTTTCTGAAGTGAGAAGTTCTCGGGAGGAAAATTCAATTGAAGAGATTTCTTGTAGTTGAGGAGCAAGGATAGCTTCTGGAGAGAGGGTGATTTTCTCAGCCGGAGAATCATCAGCAAAGAGTAATCCAGCGGTGGCAGCGCTGACCCAGAGGGGCTAACGCAGAGCCACGCAGAGGCAGCATAGAAGCCAGTGAGGAGTCCGAAATTTGCAGAGGGAATTCGAGTTTCAGACGTCGGGGTGTGAGATTGGGAGGCAAAAATCGAATCTCCTGGGCAGCAAATCGACCAGCCATAGGATTGACGCAGTCCCCAGAGAGCTTGATGCTGAGCTGAAAAAAAAACTGCGCAGAAGCAGCTAGAAAAGCCGGGGACAATCAGTTTGGGGCTGAATCAATCAAGATTTCCAGTGATAGTGTAAGGTAACCTCGCAATTCTTTCTGTCAGTATTTCTCTCTATAACTGAATAAGCCTGTGAGGTATTCAGAGATGTATTCAGAATTTGCTACTGCTCAATAATAATAAACCCTCAGAGTTGTTGCACCGGTTTTCCAGCATTGGATTTTTCCAGGGACATTTGTCCAAAAATAACGATGTCCTATATGTTTGTATTCCCTTACTCAGTTTCTATGTTTCATTATCATATTTAATTTGGTGTAGTTTGCTTCAGTAATTTGCTTCAATATTTCAAGAAGAAATTTGAAATAAGTTTGTAATGTAATTTACAATCTAGGCGAAGTAGATTCAGCTGGTTGCAGTACGATTCTTGAGATTGTTAGATCTAGAAATTTTCACATGGTATCTGAACGTTTGATGTGAAACAGGAAGAGAAGATCTAGCACTGAAGCAAGGACCAACTTGTTGCAGCAAGCAGCGGTTCAAATCCCCTGAGGGATTGCACAGCGCTAGCCAGGAGGGTTATATTTTCGAGGTTGTGTCTCTCTGAGTGAGTCGACAGAGAGGTAAGACTGTTAAATCGAGAATTTTCCAAGGCAGAGGGAGCCACGCGGAACCTCAGCGCGAAGCTAGAAGGACGCAGTTTTCTGCAAGCTGAGTGCTGGGCAGAAAAGTCGTCCGAAAAAAGAAGCAGATCACATAGTGAGGGAATACTTCCTTAGTGGTTTTTTGCCGAGGAAATCAGTGTTTCTCATTTGCTGGGCAACAAAGGAGCAGCAGACTTACCAACTCCGTTGGGGAGTACGTAAGCCAGCCTAGAAGCTACGCAGTAGGGAGAAAGAGGGAGTCGTTCAACAGTTTTCAAAGGAGATGGAAACCAGTGGCTTGAGGGATCAGCACAGGTTGGACAGAGCATCCAACTACGTCCTCTGGAAGGCTAGAATGTCTTTCCCTCTAGATGAGCATGCCCTCAAGACATACGACGATAGTGTGATAACAAAACCTGCGGATGTAGATCCGCTAAAGAAGTACAAGGCTGAGATGGCAAAGGCCAAGAGGATGATCCTGGATGGAGTCAAAGATCACGTGGTGTGCCACGTTGCTAGCAGAGCGACAGCTAAGAAGATGTGGAATGCCTTGGCCACATTGTATCAAGGATCTTTCAAGCAGCGGAAGATGTACCTTGAACAGAAACTGAGATTTGCTCAAATGCAGAAAGGAGAGTGTGTGGATCCCTCCCTCACGAAACTGAAGGAAATTCGTGATGATTTGTCTGCTACGGGGCATACACCTCAGGATTCAAAGTTGGTTAGACTAGCCTTCAATTTTGGCTCAGATGAGTGGCAAATCTTTGTCCAGAGTATCCTGGGCAAAACAGCATTGCCTAATTAGGATGAGATGCGGGCAGCTCTAAAACAAGAAGAGTTGAGGAGAGACCTGGTCAAGGTCAAACTTGACGGAAGCAGCAGCAACAGTGGGTTAAAGCCCAAGTTGGAGGAGGAGAATGCAGCCCTTGCATTGAAGGGATAGTCGAGGCAACAAAGGCAAAAGAAGGATGTCTCCAAAGTGAAGTGTTTCAGATGTGGCGAGATGGGCCACTATGCATCCCAGTGTCCTTTGAAGAAGAAGAAGGACAAAGATGAGAAGCACGATCATAAGGTTGCAGCGGCGAATATCGAAAAGGAGTTTGCCATGACAGCCGAGATACCTCCAAGAGGGAGGTGGGCTAATTTGGATTTGTAGTTCGAAAGAGCTACAGATGGGGAAGATCCTTGAGGAGTCCACCTCTTGGATCAATACCTTGCGACGGGAGCCCAATTTTGCAGTAGCAAGATGGACTACTGTAAGATGGTGCCGAGGAGTGTCAGGGAGACAGTTGCAGTGACTAGGAGCCCCAGAGTCTGAGTAGCGCAGAACCGAGTTGGCAGCAATGCAGATGGCACAGAGCAAAGGTCAGCAGCAACGTAGTAGATTCAGAGGGTCAACGCAGAGACTAGCAGCAGTCAGTTCCAGCATTCACATGGTATCATATTGAACACAGTTAGTTCAGTAATTTTGGATGTTTTTCAGTTGCTTCTCTCAACCACTGAGTTGCAATACGGATACACGGTTAGCAGTGGTAGTGCTACCAGCATAGCAGACGTAGCATTTGAGAGGGAGTTGTAGTACAGATGTAGCATTGACAGTGGCAATGTTTAAGGCAGCAATATAGTTGCAGCAGCAGCGCAGTAGTTGGTGGACAGCTTGTTAGACATCAGCAGTGCAGAGGACGATGCTTCAGAGTCAGAGCAATATGCAGCAGCAGTATATTGCTAGAGGACATTCCTCGCTAAGAGGGAGTGTTGATTTGTGGTAGCATCAGATGTGCTCTAGGCCTCAAATTTTGCGAGGAGGCTTGGGCAAAGAACCCAGTAACCATTTTGGGAAGTTCCACCCAAAGATGATTTTATTAAAATAATTAATATTTTTAATGGGGTTCCTAAGTCTAAACTTAAAAAAATTAAAATATTAATGTGTATTAATCTAATTGTGGGTGTAACTTCTAGGAAAAGACGAAGATAAAGTCAAAACGATCTGAGCCTTTGATTAGGGTTTAATCTAAGTCGTTGGTTGTCCAACAGAAAGATATAAGACGGGGCTTGAGGGTCATTTGGAAAATACACCAAGGGAGATCAAGAAATCGATTTTTTGAAGTGAAAAGTTCTCAGGAGGAAAATTCAATTAAGGAGATTTCTTGCAGTTGAGGGGCAGGGATAACTTCCGGAGAGAGAGTGATTTTCTCAGTCGGAGAATCATTACCAGAGAGAGGTAGAGAGTAATCCAGCAGTGACAGCGCTTAGCCAGAGGGGCTGACGCAAAGCCACGCAAAGGCAGCGCAAAAAATAGTGAGGAGTCTGAAATTTGCAAAGGTAATTCGAGTTTCAGAAGCCGGGAGCAGGGGTGTGAGACCAGGAGGCAGAAATCGAATCTCTTGGGCAGCAAATTGACCAACCAGAGGATTGACGCAGTCCCCAAAGAGCTTGATGCTGAGCTGATGCAAATACTGCACAGAGGCAGCTAGGAAAGCCGGGGACAATCAGATTGGGGTTGGATCAGTCAGGATTTCCAGTGATAGTGTGAGGTGACCTCAAACTTCTTTCTGCCAATATTTCGCTCTGTAACTGAATAACCCTGTGAGGTATTCAAAGATGTATCCAGAATTTGCTACTGCTTAATAATAATAAACCCTCAGAGCCACTGCACCGGTTTTCCCGCATTGGATTTTTCCGGGGTCATTTGTCCAAAGATAACGGTGTCCTATGTGTTTGTATTTCCTTGCTCAGGTTCTATGTTTCAGAATCATATTTAATTTGGTGTAGGTTGCTTCAGTAATTTGATTCAATATTTCAAGAAGAAATCTGAAATAAGCTTGTAATGTAATTTACAATCTAGGTGAAGTAGATTCAGCTGGTTGCAGTAGAATTCCTGAGATTGTTAGATCTAGAAATTTTCAGAAAAGGAAAAGTAAATAAGCCCACAAATGAATCAAGTGATGCAGAAAAGGCAAAGTTCAGAGAAACGGAGATAGTGGCCTTGACCCTAATGGTGGATGGAATAAAGGACAACCTCATCCCATATATATCCAACATAGATTCCGCTCTAGAGATGTATGAGGCCTTGTCCAAATTGTTCACAATCAAGAATCTTGGTCAAATTGCAATTATTAAGATCGAACTAAGGACAATGAACTCCAAACAATAGATGAGATAGTACCTAAAAAAGGGCCTGTAATCACTGCACTTATAGGATTACCAACATCTTGGAAGGTATCAACAGTTGGAAGGAAACTCCTACATTCGAACAATTATGGAATGCATGTAGTCAAGAAGAAGTCATAATTTCATTAGTAAGCAACAAAGAGAATGAAGAAGAGAAAAAATCAAATGCCTATTCCGCACATTTCAAGAATAAAGGAACCTTCAAGAATCCCAAAGGGCCAAGAAAGAAGATAGACCTATCCAAGATTGAATGCTATAATTGTCACAAGATGGGTCACTATAGAAGCGATTGTCCTGATAATCCTAGAAATAAAAAGAGAAACAGGGATCAAGCAAATGTTGTTGAAGAAGGATCTCCAAAGAAAAACAAGACCGAAGAATTAGAAATAAGGGACTTACACTACTAAGTCCTCTACTCTAAAGTTTTGAATTATTTTCCTTTATGCTTTGATTTCTAATACTTGTAGGTTTAACGTGCTTTGGAAAAATATTTTTGAATTGTTTTGATGAAGTTATAGGTATCCCTCGAGATTGGATTGAGAGGGAGCCCTCACCATTTTTCAAAGATAAGTATCTTATTCCTTGTATTATCCTTTTATATTTGGTTTCCTTCTCTTATCTAGATGAGTTTGTACTAGATGCTAATAACATTTCTTTTCATATTTTTCTTGTTTAGGAAAGGCTTGCTAAATGCTCAAGGGTTATGGAGAAGACCTCACAAGGCAAAGCAAGATAGAAGTTCTATTGGAATTGATGTCCTATAAGGTTTGTTTAGAAAACAACTCACGAGTATGTCTTAGACCATAAGCTTTGTTCTCTTTGTGATAAAGGTATATTCATTCATTCTAGTAAATCTGCTTTACATTACTAACAACCGTTATGTCTAAGACCTTTGAATCATAAAGATTCTTATTTTGGTGATTAATCATTAGATTAAATCTACACTCAAAAACATCATGTTTGTGGAACCCTAATAGGTTCTTTGTAAAACCCTAACTTAAGGGTATATCAATGTGAAAAACCCTAGTCTACTTACGATTATTGATGAAACCTAAAAACTTATTCTTTTAATGTTTGGGGTTTTGATGGTAATGTCATGTTTGGAGTTTTAGTATTGTTATGGAAACCCAGTTCCTTTAGGGCTGGATGGTAATATATTCCTAGACCTTGAGGTTTTGGTAAATTAGAGTTTATAAACAAAACCCTTATAATATCTAGAGTAAGCTCCTAGGAATAAAACCCTAAGGGTATGTTTGTCCGTCTGATCAAAACCCTAGCCTAATCAAGATTGTTATATATCTGCCTTTCAATGTATTGATATTTGTGTCTTGGGCTTACATAATGGATATTGATATGCTTGTTCATGATTATGAAATCCTAGATATGTATATGTGCTAAGTTCCTAACCTAATCGTTGATGCTCATAGTGTGTAAATTCTAGGGTTTGTAACTAAGCCCTAGTAGAAGTTTGATAATATAGGATATGGTGATATCGTTTCCATTATAATGATAAAATCTAGGGTTTACAACAAACCCTAGTAGAAGATGATCATATTGTGCTTGGTTTTATTTGTTGACATCTAAGGCTTAATGTCTAGGGTTTACATTAAATCCTAGTAGAAGTCTAACATATGAATTCTAAAGTTGTTGGATGCATCGTAGAACTATACTTGTTTGAATTACCTCTAAGGTTTGCAATATATCATAGTGGAGTATGTCGTATTTCTGAAAGTAATATTGAGACCCTAGATATAATGAGATTGATATCTTGATTGAGTTACTGATGTGATCTAAGGGTTATAACCAAACCCGAGAAAGAAGTTGGAGTTTAAAAGTATGTGTCTCTTGCTAATTATGAACCTAAGTAAGTTTAGGTATTTGATATCTAAAGTCTAATGCTTCCATGATTTTGATATTATTAAATTCATGCTTCTATATATATATTTGGTTGTACTTGTTATTTGATTTGTGTAGGTACATAATCTTCAAGGTGTTGAAGATATTCGTAAGTAAGGCTGATTTAATTGATAAGCATGATGAAAGAAGTTATATGAATGATGATGATCAAAATAACTTTGATAAAAAGAGATGAAGCCATGAAAGATTCTTTGATGCTATGGAAAAGAAGTTGATCTCCCTAAGTTAAGAGGGAGCCTAGATAGAAGTTGAAAGGGAGGGCATATTATAGTCATAATGGATACCTTGAAGAAGAAAATGGAGAATGCATATTGGGGTGTTGCTAAAAGAAGCAAAGCAAGATCAAGTTGAAGAATATGTTTCTGCATGCGAAGTAGGAAAGGAAGCAATATGGTTAAGAAATCTTCTGTCAAGATTCGTTTGGGAAGTCTCTAAGTCCAACTGTGACAAATTGAGACAATGAAGGCAGCATCAAGATGTCTAAAGACCCCGAAGGTTTGTGTTTACTTATGTATTTGAAAGTTTGGTATTGATTGGGATTGTGATTGTTCAAGTAAATCTCTCGAAATTTTGGAAGCATGCTTGATGTTATCGATCTGTTTGATCAGGATATATTTGATGTGTTGAGGCATTGTGTGTAATACAAAATCCCTGGGAAGACATCTCATTGGCCTGTGTGTTGATGTCTAGTTCCCGAAGTAGGGAGGGTGGTGTTGGTCATAGAGCTCTGACCTTGCATTACACACCTAGTTCCCTGGGTTGATGGTTAGCGAGGGTTGATGGTTAGCGAGTAAGCCTGATGGTATCTAGAGTGGATGAAAGCTTTAGTACATCTTAGTCCTACCCGAATAGATTACCCTGGTCAGGAATCTAGTCCGTGGCAACGTGTGTGCCTAAACTCTTCATGGTTCATGTGTTTTGAGATCTTCCATGTACTTGTATATATATGTGTAATTATGAATACCTCCCTAGTTAAGAGGGAGTGTTGAAGAATGTAACTAGGTTCAGTCTTCATAATTGTATTTGAGTCATAATGAAATGTATTTATCAAAAGAAAGAAAAACGAAATTTTATTATTATTATTATGACTTATTAAAGCATGGGTTTCATGCCTAGGTCATCATGTTACAGGTCAGAGTCCCCATTGAGGACTTCTAGGTTTTATATTGAATCATTAGAGTCATTGTCCTTTTTATGAGACCCTTTTTGGGCTTTTGAATCATGTAAAAAGAATTTTTATTGAGTCAAATAAGTCATTTGTCACCTCCACACCAAGTGGGTCCTCACCTGATCAAGTTGGCCTACATCAAGGTAATTCGACCCATGGAAGAGGATATAAATAAGTGCGGTTCGATTCATTTGGAGGATCACACTCACACAAGTTCGATAAACAAGCCAAGAAAACAGAAAAGTGCGAAGTTGCAAGAAGAAGAAGAAGAATTGTAGAGGACAAAATCGAAGTTTTGGGCTATCTATCTCTCACATGAATGAAGTCACTAGGCTATTGCAGTGGGTTGAAGTTCCTGTTGTTGCCACTAGGTCGAAGTTTCTGCTGCTACCATTGGGTCAAAGATCTGCTGCTGCATCTAGGTCGAAGTTGTTGTTGGAAGGTTATCATCTACAGAAGAAGGGAAGGGCTGACTTGGTGATTGGAGGAAGTCTGTGTCTAGGTCAAGGAGTCTTGGATCATCTCGTGAAACTATTGAAGAAAGAGTTGTTGACTGGGTTTTCCCCTAGATAGGGGTTTTGCCCTAGCTGTCCGCCTACATCTGGTGTCTTTGATCTTCGTGCTATGGTTTTGGTAATTGTTTGATGAACTAAGTTAAAAGAAAAACACAAGAAAGTTAATAAGAACATAAAAATACCACAAGTAATTATCAACATAAAAGAAAATATTTCTGCCTTTCTGATTTTACAACATATGCAACCCATAAAATGTTCGTCAACGATCAGTTTATCAATCTATTCCCATTGGTAGAGTTCCAGTTCTTTAATCAGCCTCTACTGATCACCTGTTTGACAGTTGCAAATCTTTATTTCAGTAGACAACCAAGATTGCCTCCCAATTCACCATTATTACTAGCCAATTGCTATGTTATTTGTTGTGAATTAGACTTTACCTCTGGCTGAACTATAATTTTGTTTTTTGGTTGGCATGATAAATACATGCTTGTGAAAAATCTTCTCGAGATTGTTTTGTCCAAATAAGCCAGCCTATAGGTTAGTCCCACCAAGCAACGCTAACTTAATTGACAATAATAAATACAGTTGGAAAGAAGTAATTGTGCATGGACAGCGAGTTGGACAGACAAAACTTCAGCAGCTAGTATTTTGGCTGTAAATATTGAAATACAAAGATAGGGAAAGTATTAAGTAAATTACTGGGCATATAAACTGCTGCAAAATCTTAAAAGGGAACCATAAAATTTCTAAAAGGATTGTAAGCTTTGGCCACATATTTCCCTGAGCTAGCTTAAGAAAAAAATTATTCACACAGAAACGTGGCTGCCTTCGGCTTGTAAACTAATTGATTTTTCATATAGTCTATGCTTTTCTGTGCTTGCACTACTTTATATTTTCGGGATTATCTATTAAAAATTAATAATAGTGAATGGAAATTAAATAGTTTCAGCACAAGAAGTATAAAATATATAATAATATCAAGCAAACACTCCGGAAAGGCTATCAATTAAAGAATCCGTTTGTGTCAATGCTTCAATAGGAAAGACTACTCCATGTTTAGCCTATTATGTTGTTGATCACAAGATGTAGATGAAGTTCAAGAAATAGAATATAGATGTCAAGCAACAAGTTGAGGATAAACTAACTCACATTCCTCGCCACTTGTGTTGACCTGTACCAAAACTTTTAGTGGCTTCCTCCCAGTACTTGATACAGCACGATCAAGGTAGTTTGCAACCTGGAATCCATACAATGGAGAAGAAAGGTGTTTCTGTTAGAGTGGTGAGTTAATAACACTCAATTAGAGTGGTAATACTCTATAACATTAATATTCAGAGTCAATTAATATGTGACATATACGATGAATGTAATGATAAATGTTAATGCTAGAGTTTCGGTGGTTTAACCTCCTAGCGGTGCTGTGTTTGAGAGATGAAACCTTACAATAATATTAAGAATTTATTTCTATATATTCTCTCTCGTCCTACTATGCACGCTATTTTCCTACATGGTGGTATCATAACACCACTTGATCCTAGGCAACAAAGAACGTGAGTAGCATACAGAGAGAGAGACTTTGGCATCAAGAAAGACATTCCAAAAATTCATATTACCTTTGAAGCATTCTCCACTCATGAGAGGCAAGTGTGTGACAGCCAATATGGCTCACCAATTAAATATCCAAAATAAAGAAATTCACAAGTCTAATAAATATATATATAATTTATTAGAGAGGATACATTATGTTGAACTACAAATGAGAGCCCATATAGAAATCTAAGCGGGAGTGCCCTAATATTGTACAATAATAGTCTTAAATATCCAAAATACTTGGAAATCAATAATAGTCTTAAATATCCAAAATACTTGGAAAATAAAGAAATTCATAAGGACAATAAATATATATATAATTTATTAGAAATCTAAGCGGGAGTACCCTTTCAACAATAGGCATGTCATTTGGTTGAGACATGTCCTTTCTTAGAATATGTCTGTTCACTAATTATTAATTAATGACTAGGAGCATTATTTATTATTATTTATATTGCTATATAGTTATATTTATTACATTGTCTTTCCCTTTAGAAATGTTTTGTCCTCAAAGCATATTTATGGAAAGGCATGGCATCTTTTTCGATGGCCTGTAAGCCTTCACATCATTCACTGTTTTTGGAGCTGTCATAATTGATGATATGAGATGATATGAACCTCTCGTGCTCAGCAAAATTGTTGAATCGTAAAAGGATCAAACCATTCTAGTTCAATAATTTGCGAAACATTGTGCTTAAAAGGAATTCCAGGATGAATTGGTGCTATGCAACTTAATGATATTGATATCATTATTCTTCGGAAGGAAGGTTAATTGTTTCCGTCTTGAATGATGTTGATACGCTGATTGGTTAAGATATCCACTGTTATAATTGGGATGTTGATAAGGTGTCTTTGTAACATGAATTTTCCTTGTCATACTTGTAGTATTTTCTTGGTTCACTTTAGGTATCAACTCTTCTTCATGCACTGATATTGCTTTGTCGATTGTTGGATCTTCACCTAGGGTTTCCATTATTTGTACTTCAACATCTTAACATGTTTTTGCTTCAACTTGGTTGTCATCTTCTTGAGTCATGATACTAACATATTTGTATTTGTTCCCTTCTCAACTTGATTTCCTTATGTGGGGACCTTGATGCTTCCTTCTAGTTGAGTGGTTCTAGGTTGTTTCCTAGTGACTTTTTATCATGCTTAAGCTTCCTAATCTACGCGATCAAGTTCTCACTTTGATTCTTGGGGCAAGCAATTTCTTCGTTTTAGTCCGCAATAACTTTCCCAAATTCTTTTTGCATCTTTGATACTAACTTTTAATTTTCTTGGAGGATCAACTTTGAGATATGTTTCAAGTCTTTTAACGAAGGTACTACGGAATCCAACTTCATTGTAATATCTTGAAATGTCAGCGTTTTCTTCTTATAGGGGAATGTCAAAAACACTCTATGTTTATGACGAAGGTACCTAGCTTTCCAAACCACAGTAAACTGAGAACTATGTCAACATCTTCTTCATACATACATAGATGTTGAGATATATAATCATAATCATCAATTGTCACTTGCAAGTCCTTAATTTCATACTCTTACCTACAAAAAAATATAATTCCTTTCGATTATATTTGACTTTAAAATTAATAATTGATTTGCCAAATTGATGTGACTGTAATTTTCCTTATAGTTCATGCTAATAACAATTTTAATCTAACCTAACATGTGGATTTGGGATTCGTCGGATACAGGGATTCAAGTGTTGGATTCGGACATGTTGACCCCCGGAACAGGACACATTCGGATACATTCTATATTATTTTACTAAAATATATATATATATATATTAAAAATTAGATATTTCTTACACAAATTCTCATTCATGATACAAATTCATTGATTTCAAACATAGATCTTCATCTAGATGTAAGTTTTATTGTTTACAAAGTAAGTTAGTAACATTATAGCATGCATAGTACATACAAAATTCAAATACAATTGTAATTTGTGACATGTCACATAAATGATAAATCATAATACATATTCAATTCATCAATGATCCAATAGGAGAAAGACAAGATAGTAAGATAAAGACACTGACAGCTGTAGTTTTCTCATTAAGTCATCAAAATCAAAATGTGTTACATAGGTAGTGCAATGCCAATGGCAAATAGAAATAGAAAATACAAAACAACTACAAGTATACAAGCCTCAAGGCAGTAGGTAGCTCATGACTCATGAGTCATCAATCCTCATAGTCATCATCAAAATCAGCATCATTGTCCTCATCATCATGGTCACCACTGCTCTCCTCTGTTGCATCCTCCTCCCTTGTATCCAAAGTCGTCTCTGCATCCGCTGGTGTGGAGGATGACCCCTCTAGAGTATCACCATCGCCAAATCTAATAGGCTCTAGCACTGGATCATTGAGATCCATGTTGGCCAATGCCAACTCATCACTGTTGTCCAGACCCATATCATTGGGAAAGACATCTCACATCTTTGTCTTTCCCTTCAACCACTCTTCCCTTTGCCTATAAATAAGACTGAGGTTGGTGTGCACATACACCATTGTCTCTGCCCTGGACTGCTCAACCCTGCCCTTCTTAACACTACAAATTCCCATATGTGCTCCAATTCCTCTCCCAACAAGAGGATGAAGTCACCTGAGAGAGGAGCGTCATGGCTAACTGCTGTAGAAGAGGGCTTGTTGCCCCATGATTTGCCCACCAAGAATAGGGCTTCTTAACCCCCCCTTGTCTCTAATCACATCATATCCTGCAAATCGACCAGTGCCAGTGGAAAACTTTGCAAAGGCATCCTCCACCTCACCAAGCAATGCTCTATCCTAAAAAACCCGCCTGAATGCATCTTTCCTCCCCTGTGAGATTTCACCATCCATGTGAGGAGGGAATCTACGAGAAGGTCCACCATTCAGCCACTAATGGTTGTAGTATTTTGGGTTCAATGAGAGAGTCAAACAATGTAAAGGTGTGGAATTCTTGTCCCATCTGCTGACAAGAATATCCTGTATAGTACCACAGAAGGCCTCTGGTGATGTCTCATACTTGGGGCACTCACTCTGTAAAATAAGGCTCCTCACAGAGTCAATCATGGAATCTCATCCCTCATAAACCTCTCCTAGGATGGGTTGGTTTGTATCTGCAAATCGAAGCAAAGAAATGATAGGGTCCATGATCTGAATAAGTAGATCTACCCTCTCCCACCAAGCATCATCTAGCACTGTGTCCTTCACTCTTTTAGAGGCTACTTGATCTGTCTTTCTCCAAAAAGACCAAAAATCTTAAATAACCATGGCCCCAAGAGCGGTCTTGACCTCCCTCAACCTCTTCAACATGATGAATGAAGAGGCAAACCGTGTATCCGCAATCTTCAACAATGATAGATTGTTGTACTCCTTGTAGATAGTGAGGGCATTTGTATGATTTTGTACAAAGTTACGGATATGTCGTGCATCCTCAATAATGTTACCAATCCAAAGCACATCAGAAGCAATGGATTTCAGTGCTAAGTTCAATGAATGGACAATGCAAGGTGTCCAAAACACTTGTCAATATTTAGCTTCCACAATCTGGCTAGCAGCCTTGCAAACAGGTGCATTATCTGTAATGATCTGCACACAAGAATCAACACTTACATCTTCAATAGCTTTAATAAACAACTCACCCATATATTGTGCATCCTTATATTCTCCAAGTGTATCCACTGCTTTCAAGAAAATTGTACCATTCAAGGAAGACACCATGAAGTTGATGAGTGGGGGTCGTACTGAATCTATCCATCCATCAGAAAATAATGCTAACCCGAAATGTTGGCCATCATGCTTTAATAGGCTCAAGCATTTTTTGCACCTCTTTTTTTGCCTTCATCAACAATGTGGTTCTAAGCTTCTCTGAACCAGAAGGCACATACCATGATGGAGCCCCTTGAGTTAGAGCTCGATACATCTCAATAAATAGAGGTGAGCGTGCAATATTAAAGGATATAACATTTTGATAGAAAAAAAGGCAATGGTGAGAACAAGCTCTTCCCATTTCTCCTTTTGAAAACTCTTGTCCATTGGACCAAGTGAAATTGCCTTTCGTTTTGCTGCTTGTCCCCCACTAGAACTCTCAAATGGGAATTTGTTGTTGCCTTTCCTCAAAAATGGAAGGGGGTCATCATTCTTGGTTTTTTTTTTTTTATTTTGCGGCCATATTTGCCATACCAACATTGAATTCTCTTTCCATTTCTTTCCTCTTGTGTAAAGGAACTTTTATACAAGCTCCAACTCCACAACCTAGTAAAGCCAACAAATGGCCTTTCACACGAAAGTATGCGCTTGTGAAAGTATTGTGGCAATAGTTGCATCTCCAATTCACGTTGCCTCCTCCCTTCACCTTGCTGCTTGGTCCTTCCTCTCTTGTGACATATTTCCACAAGGGATATTTCTCAATGTTACCTTTAGGAGGAAGTCTTCCCTCGACATTACTTGCAATAGAGAGAATGGTTGCAGCAGACTCTAATGAAATTGGGGGGCATCTCTAATGGGAGCATTTTTCCCCTTCCTTTTCCCCTTACCTGTTGCCCTTGATTGAGCCATGAATACTGTAAAAAAATAAACAAAAAAAGCACAAATTTGTAAAAGAAATGCATATGCAAACTACTGTAATACAAATGCAAAAAAATAGAGAGGAAATGCACTTACTTGTTGCTTGAATCTCCTTGAAAACGCTCCCACACCCTTTGCTCCTTGCTCCAAACCCCTCATAGCAAACCCACAGCTAACCTATTGCAAAAGAGATGAGTGAATATGATGAAAAGAATAGCAAATTTCGCCTTCTTGTGGCCGCCCAAGCCCCTTTTTTCCGGATTCGTGTCCAGAAATCCGGACACGATGTGTTCGATTGGGACATGATCCGAATTCAATCATGTACCAATCAGACACGACGTACCCCGATTTCCAGACACGAATTGGCACGAATCGTATCTAATTCGCCGGATTCGGGACACGTCGGCCTGTTTGAACAAATCTGGTTTCAAAGATTTTAATTAACAATTTTAATTTATTTTCCTTGAACACTCCCCTTTGGTGTAAATAATCTGTAACAATTTTCCTTATAGTTCATGCTAATAACAATTTTAAATAACAATTTTAATTTATTTTCCTTGAACACTCCCCTTTGGTGTAAATAATATGTAACATGAAACTGAACAACCCTTATAAGAAAAACCTACATCTAATAAAAAATGATAATCGATCCTTCAGCAATTAAACACTTGGAAATCTTTAAATAGATTTTTATCTTAGTACCAAGGAGCATACCTATTTTTTTAACTCCTTGTACTTTAATGAAAAGTAATGTCTCATAAATTAAAAAATCCCTTTATTAAATACTTCTTCACTTCATAAATAACTCCACAACTTTCCAAACATTTATTATTAAATAAACCTCTTTCTTAAGACTTATATTTGGCATTGCATAGTATGGTTTCTTTACTTGAGGTATGTTGGGAAATTAAGTAATAGAAACATTCCCTTTTCACCTTTTCACTTATCCAACTAACTTTCCTATGATCTCTTAATTTAAACATTTTTCTCACAAATTTAAGAAATTTCTAATGAGAGGATGCGACCATATTGACAATCATGTGGAGATGGCATACATCATACAACCAATGGTACGATATGTTGAAAAATCTAGGGCAAAGTAGTGTAGTGTGATTCTTCGTTACTTGATAACAATTTGTGGAGTCTTTTTACTTTCTTTTCTTGTTAGCTTATTCTTCTTCTTCTTATTATTAGTGCATATGTGTACTTCATCAAACTGCTACCAAAACATAAAAACAAGAACACAAGATGTTGGCTCTCTGCCAGGGCCAAAACCTCTCTTCTCTTGAGAGGAAAACCCTTTAGTGAATTTCTCTTATTGAAGCTTCTTTTGATCAATGCCAAACCCTAGACCCTTGACAATGAGATCCTCCAAGCACAAGTCAAGTCTTCACTCCTTTCTGCACCATGTACTTTGGCACTTCTTCCAGCACTTTGTTTCCCGGCACTTCGTCCTCCTTCCTCCGGCACTTCGTTCTTCTTTCAACTTCTTAGTAACCTTGTTGCACTTGCTCTAGAGAAGGTGTCTTTCCCTTATGATGATCCTTCATTCTCCAACCAAATGAGCTCCTTCTTCAAAGTGTAGGTGCAGACTGGAAGTGACTGTTTGGCAGCCCTAAATTCTCGCACGTGTGACTGTTGTAGCCTCTTTTCCTTCTTTGTTTGAGTGCCCTTCTTCTTCGCTTGGGGGTCCTTCTTCCACGTTAGAGTAGTAGGCCTTGTAGGCCTAGTTTCAGCCCCAACCGAGGGTGGATGTATGACTGTGGTTTACTGCTGTCCTAGCCGTAGGAACAACTCTCAGATTTCCGCACGTGTGACTGTAGTAGTCCTTGGAACAACCTTCAAGACTTCGGTGGTGAACCCTCTCACTTTGCTGCCTTTGGAGACCTTCTCACTTCGTTGTGCTTACCTTCTTCTTCACTGATTTCAGAGCTCTTGTTATGCATTTTATGAGGAGTGGACAGCCTCTATAAATAGAGGTTTGTCCCTCCTCTTTAGGCCGACTAGACAGTCCTTTAGGCCGACTTATCTGGCTGCTTGTAGGCCGACTTGTAGAGTGGACTTCAGATGGTTCTTTGATGGAGTAGAGAGCTTGAATGAGCTTATTGATGGTGCCATTGCTAGGAGGAGACTTGTGACTTTGCTTGGAGGTGTTCTCTTGACCATAATACATATACATACAAGGTATAACATGCCCTTAATGTCTTCAACTTATTCTTTTGACTATTTGACTCACCTATAGCACTTTAAATAGTGTTGGACCTATTTTCAATGAGTAAGAAACTCATTGACATATATTATAAAAATAATATTTATTTTTCCTGAATAAATACAAATATCAAAAGTACATTTATGAAGACCGAACCTAGTTACCTTTCCTTCAACACGATACATATTGAAATTGATTATGGAGGATCTAAAAACAATTCTACGACTAAGGCAAATCTCTTGATGCTTGTAGCTCAATCAGGATGTGCAAAGGTCTAAGTGTCTAGATGTGTGAAAGTCACCTAATTGACCTTTAACTTTGGAGTTGTCTATAATGCGACTTTTTGGAGATTCCGGTGACGGAATCCGGCGGAAGAAATTGAGATTAAATCATGATTTGTTGCAGTTTAAATGGTTTTTTAACTGCATATTTGGATTTAGCACCCTGAAAAACCCCTGGGACGCTTTGATTGTGCAGAAACTAGTTATCAAACTTGCGATTCCAATAAATTGCTGCCGGATTTTCACCGGAAAAACCCGCCGGAAAGGCTTTCAAAAAGTCGCGTTATAGACAACTGCTTTAACTTTAGTAATTATGTTAATTATTAAAGTAATTGACTTTTATAAGATAAAATGAGTTAATATAATGAAATGAAAAGGTTATTTGCATTAGTGAATTAGATGAATCTCAACATATGTTGATCTCAAGTAATGTTGAGATGTAATTTCAACCGCCAATCATGTTGATTTTATTGTAGCTTCGATTAGTATTCAAATAGGCTCAAAATAAGAAATTTAAATTTTGACTTTTCACCTCCAAAAATACAACTCGACTACATATTGTTCAAGTCGGCCAACCCCAAATGACACGCCTATTCGAGCTCATTAGATCACTATATAAAGACAATTCGTCCTCCTCCTCTTGGCACCAATTCGGATCACCATCTGAGCCAGAATAAGAATGAATTTGAGGCAGATGAGAAGGACAAATATGAGGTAGAATAAGAATGAATCTAAGGTAGACCAGAGGGACGAATCTGAGGTAGGATAAGAATGAATCTAAGGCAATCCAGAAGGAATATCTGAGGCATGAAGAAGGACGATTTTTGAGGTAGAAAGCCGACATTTCAGGTGGCCATTTTTTCCAGGTTTGACATGGGTTTGTTACTGGTCAGTTTAACTTTGTTTTTGACTGGGAAATCAAATTGTATCTCTTTTTGAATTGGACAATTTCTCTGAAAAAAGGTTGTTGGGTTTTAGGGTTTTCCTATGATAAATTTTGTGTCTCTTGTGTGTTGAAAAATGTAACTAGATTGGGTCTTCATAATTGTTATCGTACTTATGTAATTACATATTTTATGTAACAAGCAAAAAGAAAGAAAAATAAATTTATTTTTCAAGTATGGGTTTCATGCTCAAATCAAATTATTATTTTAGATAAGCATGTTTTTCATGCTTCTAAGATTTATTGAGTCAAAGAGTCAAAGTCCTATTTGGACCTATGGTAAATAAAAAGGAAAAATAAATTTTCAAATTGTATTTTGGTCAAAATCCCCTCTAGAAGCCAAGTCAGCCCTCCCTGCCAAGTTGGCCCTGCCCTAGAAGATATGTATGTTTGAACCCCTCTATACAAGTATAAATAAAAAGAAGTTGGACCTCATTTGAACATATAATTTCGCACAAGAAGTTCTAAAACATCGCAGGAAGAAGGAGGACCAAACTCTGAAGTTGACAAGTGAAGAGAGGTTTCACTCAAGCTCAAATTTGTGGAAGTTTTGCCTTAATGCATCTCTTTGTTGAAGGTTCATTTTTTATGTTGTACATATTGTCGGTCTCTTTGTGTTGATGGATTCGTTGTGCAAAAGGAGGGTTTGACTTGGCATTTAGAGGGTTGGAGTCTTTCTATAGTTATCAGGCTTGGAGATCTCACTTTGATCTGATTCTATAAGAAAAGAATTTTCTTGGTTTTACCCTCGGACGGGTTTTGCCTTGGCTTGGAGCCTATATCTTGTGTTCATTGTTCTCTTGTGATCTTCATGTTTATATTTTGATAATTGTTTGGTGAAGAAACATAATAAAGATTAATCAATAGCCAACAAAATTCACAAGCAATTATCAACGAATGAGAAATCTGCCCTAATTCATAAGCCTCTTGATTTCTCAACATTGTGTTTGGCAGTCTCTTAATGATCCTATTATCATTATTGTCGATTTCTCAACGTTGTGTTTGGCAGTGTCTTAATGATCCTATTGTCATTATTGTTTTACTATTGAAGATTTTCTATGTATAATTGCTTAATGATGAATGTGTCATGAGTTAAACTAATGACGAAACCATTGGAAATAATTATCAGTTAAGAAAACCCTAGAAAATCAACATGGTATCAAAGCAAGGGTAACGAACAGCCATGGAAAAAGAAGCCATAGACAGAAAGAGGTTGAGATTTGTTGGACGTAAGCAAGGTTTTGTTTTGGCCTAATTTATGTGTTTGTGGAAAAGGGTCAAAGCCCTACATTCAAGGCCAAAAGGCCTTGGGAACAGGTCATAGCCCTTTACAAGGCCGAAAATCGAACAAAGAAGCCATAGGCCTACGGAGGCCGAGAGACCTCAGTTGCAGTAGGCGGAAAGGCCTCAAGGCTAAACTTAGCAAGGCCGAAAGGCCTTAGTGTGACAACAGGAGAAGCCAAAAAATCTCAGATTTGTGGTCAAAGCATATAAGAGTTATCTCAGGCCTACAAAAAGGTTAGCACGAAAAATTGATTGAGGATCAAAATTTATATAAGCCCCTTTACAAGTCTAATCTATGTATTGGAAGGATGGCTATATAGCTTTTGAAGGGTTTCTGGAAGACAAACTTTCATCTCATCAGCCAATGACATTTCATATTTTTAAAAATGGTAATGAGTTTACTATAGATTGTATTGCAACTCCATACACAAAAGATATTGGTCATGATATCACACATGCATACCAAAAAGACAAGGGAACCAAGGTTAACCTTCTGGCTACAAATTTGACAAATTGATTAAGGCTGTCGAATTAAAGGAAGGTGCTAAAAGAGGCTAGGCCAAGGGAGAAGACATATCTGATGATTTTTGTGGAGCATCGAGAGGTATTCCCACATGTCTACAAGTCGACCTAGTCACAAGACAAGTCAGCGCAAAAAAAAGACAAGTCAGCCAGGTAGTGAAGGGAAGTGTCCCTTGGGTTGTTATCCCCCTTGACATATATAAATAGGTTGATGTGACGTCTCATTTGACCATCAAGAAAGAGCAAGTCATCCTTCTTCATCATCATTTTTATCTCTCTTGGACAGTCACACGTGTGGAAGGTCGAGTTTGACTAATGTTGACCAAGCTGCTTGATCGAGATTTAACTAGATTGTTTGACCGAGAGTTAACCGCAATTGCACGGATTTGCACATGTGGAATTGACCACAGTTTGACCAGCCCAGGGGCAAATCGTAGCCCATTGACCACAAGGCTGAAGTTGACTAGGCCGAGTTGACCGCCGGAATTGGACCAGTGATGACTTCTGGTTATTTTGGTCGGTTTAACCAACATTGATTTGCCACTATTTTGACTAGGTTTGACTAGTATTTTGACTTGGATATTGGCACAAATTTCTAGACAAATTCTTGATTTGTAAACCTTGCTTAAGAATAATTTCCCTTAAGAAAAGTTGTTGGGTTTTCTCCCAAGGTTGGGTTTCCCAAGGTAAAATTATTGTCTCTATTGTGCATGGTTATCTTTCTATGACCTTTACTGTTTTTTATGCATTTATTGTTGAGATTTTCTGAGTGTAATTATTCAATGATAGTAGCAACATAAAAATTGTGTGAAAAATCATTAGGAAGTAATTATATGGCAAAAAAAATTATTCTAATGCATTTGCATAGAATTTCAACATGGTATGAGAGTTTTGTTGAATGAACAACCATTGAAGTTAGCCTAAGAGACAGTGTTCAACAACTTGATTGGTTTTTTGATCTCTTGTCAAAATGGTGGCAAGTGTTGAAGAATGTAACTAGGTTCAGTCTTCATAATTGTACTTGAAGTCAAAATGTAATATATTTATCAAAAGAAAGCAAAAAGAATTTTATTATTATTTTAATTGACTTATTAAAGCATGGGTTTCATGCTTGGGTCAAGTGTCATAGGTCAAGCTTCCATTGTAGGCTTTAGGATTGGTTACTTGAGTCAAAATTCAAAGTTTGTTTGGTCAAAGACTGCTCCATCAAAGTCTCCTTGATCATCATCAAGTCAACCTCCTCAAAGTCTCCTTTAAGTCGGCCTAAAAGGAATTATCATCAAAAGAACACATGTCGATTTAATAGAAATACAATGCTCTTCAAAGTCTCATGTCGGCTCATTTATGATGGACGAACCACTACATATACAAGCCTCAGATCTTCACATTACACCATAACACAAGTTCAGATTTCAAAGAGAAAGTTTTGGTGCTATAACAGAGATAACATTTCAAATAAGGCAGATGTTCAGGTGTCATTATAGGGAAATCAGATAGGATCTTTTATGCTTCCACAGTTCGGTGTTATGCAAACACAGTTCGGTACTATGCCTCCCACAGTTCAATTCTACTATAGGTTCAGAGTTATCACAGTTCGATGCTTCCATTGTAACCACAATTTTGGTGATATGTCACAATGATTCGATGCTACTATAGTACGATGCCACTACAGTGACCTCAGTTCGGAGCTATCACGATGAATTCAATATCACAGTGACATCAGTTTGGTGATTCTACAGTAAGAATGTCTCGGTGGTATTACAATGATGATGTCTCAATGCAAACAAGGTTTGGTGCTAGCACAGTGATAGATGAAAGGAAGATCAAACAAGGATGACTTGATGGAGGAAATCTCTAGTCTAGTAAGGGTCTTGGTCGTCTCATCTTGAATATACTGAAGGAAGAAATTTGACAGGATTTTCCCCTAGAGTGGAATTTTTCCCTAACAAAGTGCCTGCATCTTGTGTTCTCTTCTATTTGTTTCTTGGCATTAGTCTTGATGGTAAGAAAAGATATTAAAAGATTTAATAATAATAATAATGAAAACATCAAAAGTTAATGTCATAATAAAAGAAATCATTTAATTGCCACATTTTGGATTTCTCAACACCAAGTGTTAGAGTCGAATGGTGCTACTAACTTTAGATCTTGGAAGACCAAGATACTCCTTGTCTTGGAAGAAAATGATCTTCGAGATCATGTGAAGGAAGTCATTTCAGAGCTAGAGGGAGCTGAGGAGAGAGCCAATTATAAGAAGAATGAAGCCAAGACTAAGAGAATCATGATAGATTCCATAAAGGACCACTTGATTCCACATGTTGTTGAGTTGAAGACCACTAAAGAAGTATATGATGCTTTGGTCGAATTGTAAGAAATTTTGATGAGAGGATGTGACTGTATACACAATCACATGGAGATGGCATAGATCGTACAACCAATGGTACAATACATATTGAAATTGAATATTGAGGATTAAAAAACAATTGTATGACTAAGGAAAATCTATTGATGTGTGTAGCTTTGGGCAGGTATTGCAAAGGCCTAAGTGTCTAGATGTGCAAAAGTCACCTAATTGACCCTTATCATGAGCAATTACTTTAATTATTAAAGTAATTGACTTTTATAAGATAAAGTGAGTTAATCTAATGAAATGTAAAAGTTATTTGCATTAGTGAATTAGATGAATCTCAACATTGATCTCAAGTAATGTTGAGATCTAATTTCAACCGTCAATCACTTTGGAGATTAGGGTTGTGGATTCACTCGATAACTCAAACTTATAAAAGGTTGGGCCAAGGGAGAAGACATAGGTGATGGACTTTCATCCAAGTGTGTAGGGTTCAACGAAGAGTGCAAGGGGCACCAAGGGAAGCATCCACATTAGCCAATAGACCGAAGGACAAATCAAGGATATGATTAGTTGAATCAATTTCGTCAAAGGGCCATTTTCCAAAGAAAAAATCTCTTGTATGTTGTAGATTCTTATTTAATTAAACAATAGATTAAAGGTAGAAAATCTTATTTAATGAAACAATAGATTAAAGGTAGAAAATCCTTGTGTGCATGTGATTGAGACTTGTGTTATTTAATTTGTATGGTGCCACAGAGCAGCCCAAAAATGTGTAGGGTCATACTAGTGTGTAGAGTCGAAGCAACAACAACAAAGAGTGACAAGGATGCACAAGTTACATGTAGCAATCATAGAGATGTACTAACGTGGTGACATCATGTACAACGGACAATACCAGCAGTGTTACCAAGTAGTTGTGATTGGTGGAAGTCATTCTTTAGAAGGAAAGAGGGGGACAACACCAGTCAAGGATTTGACATAAAAGTAATTTTCATGGGTTCTTTAAAGGACCAAAACACAAATCCACGAGGTGTATTTGCAGATCTATAAACCAACAACATTTATTTTTGGTGGGTGTTGGAAGAACTTAGCACAAGCAAAAAAAAAAAATTATCAAATCTAGAGATGGTAGCAACCAATTGAATATTTGAGGATGGATAGAGTATCTAACTTCCTGCCCTGAAAGTCAAGGGTTAACTTGTTGCTTAAAGAGAATGGCCTTTGGAAAACTATTGACAAGGAGATTCAATAATCAACAAATCCAACATAGTTGGTAGCCCATGAAAAGAAAGACATTAAAGCTCAGAAAGTCGTCATGGATGTTATGAAGGAACACTTGATCCCTCACTTGGGAGAGAAGAAGACAACTAGGGAGATGTTCAAAGCTCTAGTGGACCTATTCTAGAGTGACAATGTGAAAAATAAGATGATCTTGAGTAACAAGGTCAAATCCATCCAAGTATCAACGTTTGATAACATTACCAATTACTTCATGAGGATCACCTAGACACATGATCATCTTGCATCCACTTGGGACAAAGTGAAGAATGTAAACCTTGAAAAGTCAATGAATGGTCTTCTTATGTCATGGGAACCATTTGCCAAGGGAATCTACACTCGGGAGAAACTTCCCAGTTGGGAGAGGCTTTGGATAACTACATCCAAGAAGAGACTTGGGAGGAGTTTAAGGCTACTAAGAATGGAGATGAATAGGAGAACATGATTGTGGCTAGTATGGGCAAGAAGGACAAAGGGAAGGGTTTCAAAGGTAATAATGTGGGGGAAACCTCTCAACCAGGGAAGGAGGAGGATTTGAGCAAGCTCAAGTGCTTCATTTGCACAAGAATGGGAAATATCCATCACAGTGTCCAAAGAAGGAGAAGGAGAGGAGGAGGTCGCAATAGACAACAACATTAGGAAATCTTCAGCTTGATGAGTTTGTAGCAAAATTCAAGGACTTCTCATTTATCTCCTATCTATCTACTAGCACCATTACAAGGAGTGCTTGGTACTTGGGTACTAGTGCATCATGTCATATGACAAAGGTGTGGGAGCTATTTAGTACTATGACGAAGAGAGACTCAGAGTTACATGTGGAGCTTGCTAAGGGTATTGGAACCAAAATTCTAGCTAGAGTTAGGAGGGACGTTGTAAGCCAAGGATGCACTATTTGAACCAAGGCTAGAGAACTTGCTCAGTCTCAGCGTTCAAGGACAAAGGATATTTAGTCATGTTCAGGAATGGATAGGTGCTCATTCATCCAGAGGAGTCTAGCCCAAACATCATAGTTGACTTAGAGAGAATAACTTATATAGGTTGACAGGTGTTAACCCCTAAATTTGTCCCTTGCAAAGTTGGAGGGTCAGATACCAACACATTTCATTAGGATGAAGGTTCATAGATAGATAGGGATATAGTCACAAGATTTGTTCCTAGGATGACACGTCACAAGATTGATTCAATAATGATTCAAACATGTTTTTACATAGATTAGAAAGAACTTCTATTTTTCGCAGGTTCCCTACTTTATATAAGGTAGAATTCTGACGATGCTACAATAGTACCGACCACATATTCGGAGTCCTTATAAACTTGGGATTCCAATGAGACTTCTTCGAGTGACATGCATGGCACTTATTACTTTTAGCAAGTTTCATCCATGGACTCACATGTCATAGATAATGGTATATTTAGAATCCTTGCGAGATTTTGAGTCTGATGAGCTACTTACGTGTGAGATGCAAGCACTTTCTATTCTTCACAATGCTTGCATGTTGATTTTGATCGTGGATTTGGATTTGTTACTAAAAGATGAATCCAATCAGTGTACTTTCATGAGATCTTGAGAACTTTCTACTTTTAGCAATAGTTGCATGTCAAGTAAAATTACGCATTCAAGTTCCCCATTGTGTTTTGAATCCAATGGTGTTGTTTCTTAAATCTAAGAAATTTATACTTTTGGCAGTTGATGCATGGCATGAGTGCTTACATATTAAGACTCACCTTTGAGTTATGAGTCTAAGACTCTAATGGTGGTGATTTCATCTTATTCAAAAAAAAATCTATTTTCAGCAATCTTGGCATGATCATGCTGATAGCATATTCGGGTTCCATCAAATTTTGAGACTAATGAGTATAATATTTGTGGACATGCAAACATATTTCTACTTTTAGCAATGCTCATTTTTAGGTGTGTTATATATGGCAGGGTCCCCCCTTCAATTCCAGGTTTTTGATACCTTTTCCTATTTTTAGAGGGATTCATATTTTGGCATGTCTATTTTTAGCAGCATGAGGGGGCAATCTACGAAGATGACACGTGGCAACAATTGAGGATGCACAATTGGCAAAAAATTGGATGAATCATTAGCAAGATGGCAATTGAACAAGTTGCTTTTTCTCTCCTTGTGCATTTTCCTTCCCTAAATTCTCTCCTATTTTCCCCCTTCCTTATCCCCTATTTTCTCTCCTAGTTTTCCTCCTCTCCTTTTTTCTCTCATATTTTTCCTTACTTCCCTCCAAAAATTCCTCCCTATTTTTCCTCCACAAGGAAGGAACTAATTCAACCCTTTAAGTTCAAGAAAGGAGAGTTGAAAACTGGAAAAGTGAGGAGAAAATTAAAGCAACTTGAATCCCTTGAGTAAAATTATGGCTAAGTCAAATACTAGAAGGGGAAAATGAAGAGAAACTTGAGGCAAGTCAAATTTTTTCAAATAAATAAGGGAGAAGTCGAATTAGTAAAAAAGGAAAGTAAAAAAAAAAACACTTAATTTGAATTTGCTAAATTTATCGAATTTGAATTTGCTAAATTTATCGTAGAGTTATTTTTATGACATCCTAACTTCGAGATACTTCAATTCCACTTAAGAATGAGTCACTTAACACAGTTCTTTCTCCACTTGAAGCCTAATTAATCCAACCATGCGAACTAATGCCCAAAATAGGGAATTTGACCTCTCCTCTTCTTGGCACCAATTAAAGGAGAATCACTATTTAAACAAGTGGAAGGTTGATGCAGGTGCATAGATGGAGCACAAAATTCAATGAAGAATGGACTAAAAGCTTGCCAATGTGATGGGACAGGGTGATGTTGGGAGAGAAATTTAAATTTTTTTTTGTAAGAAAGTGTAAATATTTACATTAGGAAGTGAGTTTTGTTTTTAGAATAAGTTGGCGGAATTATTCCCTAATGTAAATATAGCTTCAGTTTCCCTTATTTTGTGGAGAAGTGGAAATGATTCATCTTGTGACTCTTGGTTGTCCGATGTTAGCTTTATTTTTAAATAAAAGAGTGTTTGAGAAGAGTGTAGAAGAGGAGGAAAAGAGAAGAGAAGCTCCAGAGAGAGGAGAAGAGACAAAGGTCGAAAGAGGTTTGGGTTGCGTTGTATATCTGGCTAGTTTAATGTATATTTGAATCTGGTTAATGAGCAACATATTTATATGCCTCTGCGTTTGTTTCTCTATCTGTATAATCTTAATCAAGTTTCAATTTATTGATGTCTACACTTTTTGAGTCGATTTGTATTAAGAATCTAAATGTGTCGAGAAGTGTGGTGATTGTATGCTTTAGGAGCAAGTTGATTTTCTGGTTCAAGTGCAATCTGGAGCTGAACATATTTACCGTTGGGCGTATGAAGTTGTACATATTTACCCCTAGGCGTATGAAGCATTAACTTCATATGGTTGTTGCAGTTTTGTTGGTCTATTGATGTGTCTTATCACTGGTGGTATATGGTAGTGTAGTATAAGTGATGTAGATGCTATGCATAGCTAATCCATTGAATCAATTGATATTAAGAGTTGATGTTGTATGACTTTAACTGTTGTGTGCATTAGTCATGCATTGGTATTTTGTTGCAATTATTTCCAAACCCGTGGAGGATGTCCTTTATGTCGTGGAGTAGTGACTGTGTGGTATTTACAGCAAATAGAGTGTTGTCAGAGAAAACAGAGCACCCTATTTTGTTGAATGTTGTCAAAACCCTTGTAGATTTGAGTTAGTCATGGAGAAGGTCAGTGAAATCATTCCTTGTGTCAAGGAGCAAGTTAAGGATGTGGAGAATCGATTAGGATCCAAGCCAAGTCGTTTCAGCTTCCCTGAATTCGAAATACATTTTTTTTTGGGCGCCACAAAATCATTTCGTAATGCTTAAAGGATTTTTATTGCACTATGAAATTCTTTCGCAGTGCCTATAGCTAGAAATTTCAAAACTGTGTGTATTTGTTTTAAATGCCCGTTTGCCCTGCCCATCCACCATTTACTAAATGGACACGTATGAAATTGGATGAGGTGAGGAAACTGGAAGGTTAGATGAAGATATCTTATCAAGACAAATCCATATTCTTATTTTGACTGCATATGTAAAATGTTTCCTAAGATATTGTTGAATTGGATACATTGATGTGCGTTGAGTTGTCTTGGGTTACTGGCAGTTGGGTTAACTCGGTCTGTCATCAAGTGGTAGATATCAGCTACGTTCTTTGGAGAATATCAGAGCATGTTCGCTCTTTGGTGATGAGCCTGAACGCTCTTTGGTGATGTAGTAAGAACAGCAGAGATTGGATTTTAGAGTTACAGTACAGCTGAAAGTGAAATGAAGTGATAGTGGAGATGCTTGCATGTCAAGAAGAGTTGATCCATGTACAGATGGAATTTCTAGGTTTGAATACAACTTGACAATGAAAAGAGGCTGAAGAGAAGAACCTTACAGCAAGAAGGGGACAAGTTGAATTCTTAGGAAGACTAAATTGGTAGCAACTACCATAGCAAGTAAGCTATGTCAAAGGAGGAGCAGGAAAATCTCTTAGATGAAGAAATGGTGACAGAACCCAACAACAAAATAAATTTGTTGAAAACTAAGAAGAGTGAGCAATTGAAGATGCAACAGCCAACAACTTTGAAAGTTGAGGAGAAAGAGTGCTCAAGAACAAGTTCCACCGCAGAAAACCTAGAGAAGAGAAGAAACCAAGAGGTATGGGTGACAAGTAGCAAACTTGTTACAGAGAAAAGAAGGGCTTGTTGCAGCTCACTAGTAGACAAGGAGAGTTCACAAGAGGAAGAGATGAAGATGATTGTTATTAGTCATAGCAAGGGTTCAAAGGAAAGTCACAAGCAGAAGAAGAAAAGTGCCAAAGCAGTTGGACTCAAAGGAATGAGTGATGAAGGATTTGAGAAGGAGATGGTTGAGTTAAGAGCAGAACTCAATCATGTGAAACAGTTGCTACAAGAAAGTCAAGATGACCAAAGTTATGGTTGGATAATGAGCAATCAAGAGGAAGAATGGTGTTAATTTAAAGAACAATGAAGTCTGCAACAATAAAGGGATAACAGCGATAAGAAGAATTTCGCAGCAATAGTTGTGTGTTCAAGTGAAGATTGGGCAAGGTACCAAGGAGGTAATGATCTTTTGTTTTCAGTTAATTATGGATTAATTGTTGATTACAAGTAGCAGTTGTGAAAATTTACTGCAATAATTGATTTATTTCTCCTACTTATTTATAATAAGTTATTCACCAAAGCTTTAGTAAATACCAAAATAAATTCAGTTGCAGACTTCACAAATTAAGAAATGAAGAGGCAAGAGAAACATCAGCATATGAACAATCACATTGACACACTTGTCTTTGGACAATCGTCCCCAGAAAAACCCAATGTGGGAAAATCGGTGCAGCAGATCTGAGGATTTTTATTATTGGCAGTAAATATCTTAATACAATTTAGATGCCCTAGACAAAAAACGGAAATCCACTCAGAGAAGATAACTGAGAATTCTCTCACACTGATTTTGGATATTTTGTTCTGTCCCCAGCCCATTGCGTAGTCCCTGCGTGAGCCTACGCAGGCTCTAGGTGATTTCTGCGTGGAAGCTCCCTCTAACTGCATCAACCTAGAATGTTGCTACTTCTGCTACTGAGAAATCAAGATTTTTCCCGCAGTCATCTACTGTGATTCCTGGCACTGAATTTTTCTCATCCTTAGCACTTCTGCGTCAACCTTCTCCAGTTGTTGCGTTGACTCTGGTATCTCTCTTTGTGTATTCACTGTAACCAGAAATCACTTCCTTCCATGATCCTCTCTGCTTGATCACTAGTTCGAATTCCTTAGCAAACCTTGCCCTAGGAAAATCAAACTAACTGATCAACTCTTTGTATGTTTTCAAGTGAACCCCAAGCCTCCGTCTTATACTTTTCCCGTTGAGTCTTCAACAGCCGAGATTAAATCTCTAACCAATGGCTAAGATTAAAACATGACTTGATCCACCTTCTAGATCATTCTCACCCATATTTTGATTAATACCCATTAATAGTTTAATTTCCCTAAGTTTAGACTTAGGGACCCCTTTAAAAATATTAATTATTTTAATAAAATACAATTAGGGTGGAATTTCACCAAACAATTTCTGGGTTCTTTAGAACTCATGGGCCTTAGCCTCTCCACCAATTTTCAAGGCTAGAGCACTTCAGATGCTACCAAAAACTAACACTCCCTCTTAGCGCGGAAAGTGCTCTAGCAACAATGTCCGTCTGCATGTTGCTCTGTTTCGGAAGAACCTCCTTTTTGCACTACTGCTGCCACCAACATTGTGCTACTACTGCTAATGTACTGCTGCCACTGCCACTTCCACTGCCGCATTTGTACTACAGCTCCCTCTCAAACGCTGCATCATTCTATTGAAAGGGATTTTCCAACATACCCATCTGTTCCCGAAATTGAACAAACTTTGCTCTTCCTAAAGCCTTGGTAAGTATATCTGCCACCTGATTTCTTGTGGGAGTGTACTCCAACTGTACTACTCCATGCTGAACACCGTCTCCAATAAAGTGACACCGAATATCGATGTGTTTGGAGCGATCATGAAATACTGGATTTTTAGAGAGCTTGATACAACTCTGATTATCACATAAGATCCTTGTCACTTCCATCCTTCTCCTGAATAGATTTACAAGCAGTTTCTTGAGCCATATAGCTTCACATGTTGCTTTGCTAGCTGCCATGTACTCAGCTTCAGCAGAGCTCAGAGCTACAGACTTTTGCTTCTTATTGCACTAGGAGGTCATCCCAGATCCAATACCGAAGCAATACCCAGTGGTACTTTTCCTGTCTACTGAACTTCCTGCCCAATCTACATCAGTGAATCCACTCAATTCGATATCATTGCCCTTGGTGTACCTTAATCCAAAATTGATTGTTCCCCGCACATATCTGAGAATGTGCTTTGTTGCTGCCTAGTGCGCCCTTTTTGGTTCCACCATGAACTGACTAAGGGTGTTGATAGCATAACACAAGTCTGGCCTGGTGTTGACCAGATACATAAGTGACCCAATGAGTTGTCTATATAAGGTGGGGTCCACTTCCTTGTCTCCCAAAGCATCTATTTTCTTCCAATTGGTAATCATAGTCGTAGCCATAGGTCGACAATCCTACATTTTGAATCTTTTTAGAATTTGTGATGCATATCTTCCTTGGACAAGGAAGATCTCACCATCTTGCTGCCAAACTTCCAATCCCAGAAAATAGTGCATTAGCCCCAAATCCTTCATATCAAACTCAGTTTTCAGGTTCTTCTTACAATCCTCTATGAGTCTAGATGATCCTGTCAAAAATAAATCATCCACATACAATACCAAAATTAACGGCTCACCTTCTACTAGCAGATAATAAAGATTGGGATCGGCATCGCTCTTGATGAATCCCAACTGCTGTATGTAGCTGTCAATTCGACCATACCAAGCTCTGAGTGCTTGTTTTAACCCATACAAGGCTTTCTTCAACCTGCACACATGAGTTCTCTTTTCATGTGTTTTGAAACCTTCTGGTTGTTCGATATATACCTCTTCTTCTATCACCCCATTCAAGAACGTTGTCTTGACATCCATTTGGTGAATCTCCCATCCCATCTGAGCTGCAAGGGATATAATCGATCTAATAGAGGTATACCGAGCTACTGGGGCAAAGGTTTCCTCATAGTCTATTCCTTCCTTTTGTGCATATCCTTTTGTGACAAATCTAGCCTTGTACTTGTCTATGCTGCCATCTGTGGCATACTTGATCCTGTAGATCCATCTCGAACCTACAACTGATCTGTTCTCTGGTCTTGGTACAATTTCCCAAACATCATTTGTCATGATAGAACTATACTCCTCTACCATGGCATCCACTCATACCTGTTGTTGTACAGCTTCTTGAAAACTAGAGGGTTCTTCGACCTGAGCTATCAATGCTTGGTACCTGTCCGGTTGTCTACGCTACCTTTTCTTGGCTCTAAGAGCTCCAACAAATTCCTCTGCGTCCCTCAGCATCTGTCGTACTTCTCGGCTAGTTCTTCCACTAGTGGTGGGAGGTTCCATTTGTTTCACTTCCTATTGTTGTACCTGTTGTGACACTCCTGGCTCCCTTTCTCTTGAGGAGATGCTAGTACTTGTTACTGTGCTTGAATCAGACCCTTGTCTTCCTGCCAAATCTGATCCCTGTTGCTGGACTAGAGGAGCATCCTCATCCTATTCTTCAAATGGCATCTCACGAGATTTCCTTAAGGCTCTATCTTCCATGAACTTTACATCCAATCTTGCTACAATCTTCCTATTGCTCGGAATGTAGATCCGATACGCCTTTGAAGTCTCGATGTAACCTATTAGATACCCAACTTCGGCAGTCTGCTCTAATTTGCTCCACTTCTCTTCTGCAATATGGCAATAAGCTACACTTCTGAATATCCTAAGGTGACTTACTTATGGCTTCTTTCCCGTGAAAACTCCCTCTGGCGTCTTCTTTCCTAAAGTCATGTGAGGAGTCCTATTCTGAATGTGTACAACGGTGTTGCATGCTTCTGCCCATAAAAACTTGGGTAGATTCTAATCATATAGCATTGAATTTGCTGCTCCAACAATAGTTTTGTTCTTCCTTTCTGCAACTCCATTCTGTTCTGGATTATAGGGTGTTGTCCATTCTCTTCGGATCCCTTCTTTTGCACAGAAATCAGTGAAGTTTTTATCTGTGTATTCTCCGCCATTGTCTGAGCACAATATCTTGATCTTTCTTCCTGTCTGGTTTTCAACTAGAGTCTTAAACTCTTTAAACCGATCAAAGACCTCATCCTTGGTTCTTAAAAAATAGATCCAAGTTTTCCTGGAATGGTCATCTATGAAAGTAACAAAATACTCAGTGCCACTAATGGCCCTTGTAGACATTGGACTGCAAATGTCTAAGTGTATTAACCCCAATACACTTAGCTCTTTTGTTGCTTCTAGAATATGCTTCTTTGGCATACTTGCCTAGCACGCATCCTCTGCATGTATCATAATGCTTGGTAGTAAGTACTGGAGCCCCCGTAACAATTTCCTTGAGCTTTTGTAACGCCCCATGATGTAAATGACCCATCCTCCTATGCCACAGCTCATTTAATTCTTTTTCTCCATCAACATTACTACTTATCAGTGCCATAAGAGACTCGAGTTGCAACTTGTATAATCTGTTGCTTCGAGTTCCAATCTGGGTCCTCTTTTTCCACTTTGGATGCTTGACATATACTCTATTACCAATGAAGTATACATCATATCCCTTATCTTGTAATTGAGAGACAGAAATCAAATTCATTCCCATACCTGGCACATGCAATACATTCGTGGCCTAAAGACTATCTCCTGTTGTCTGGAATATAATGGTTCCCTTTCCTGCTGGGGTGCATTTCGTCCTATTACCCATTGTGATTTGGAAATTCATATTTTCCTCCTGATAGCTCGAGAAATATTATCATTCTCCAATCATATGAGTTGAAGCCCTGCTATCAATGTACCAATCCTCGACTGATGCAGAACTTGATAAGCAAGCAAACTCCTCTTCCAGCCTGGAAACTAATTCAGAAATATTTGGATCCCTATTGTTCTCCATCCCTTTTTCTTTGCTTCCATCTTGCCTGAACCTTGCTCCAATACCATGTGAAAATTTGTTGCAATAATTGATTTATTTTTCCTACTTATTTATAATAAGTTATTCACCAAAGCTTCAGTAAATACCAAAGTATATTCAATTGCAGACTTCACAAATCAAGAAATTAAGAGGCAGGGGAAACATTAGCATATGAACAATCACATTGACACACTTGTTTTTGGACAATCGTCCCCAGAAAAACCCAATGCAGGAAAACTGGTGCAGCGGATCTGAGGATTTTTATTGTTGGCAGTAAATATTTGAATACAATTTGGATGCCCTACAGAAAAAATGACAATCCACTCGGAGAAGATAACTGAGAATTCTCTCACACTGATTCTGGAAATTCTGCTCTATCCCCAGCCCACTGTGCAGTCCCTGCGTGAGCCTATGCAGGCTCTACGTGATTTCTACATGGAGGCTCCCTCCGACTGCGTCAACCTGGACTATTGTTGCTTCTGCTGCTAAGAAATCAAGATTCCTCCTGCCAATCATCTACTGTGATTCCCGACACTGAATTCTACACATCCCCAGCACTTCTGCATCAACCTTCTCCAGCTATTGCGCTGACCCTCTGCGTCAATCTCCTTCAGCTGCTGCGTTGTCCCTTCTTGGACCGACGCTGACTCTAATATCCCTCTCTACGTATTCACTAGAACCGAAAATCACTTCCTTCCTGTGCTGCCTTTGATCCTCTCTGTTTGATCACTGGTTCGAATTCCGTAACAAACCCTGCCCTAGGAAAATCGGACTGACTGATCAACTCTGTATGTTTTCAAGTGAACCCCAAACCTCCATCTTATACTTTTCCTGTTGAGTCTTCAACGACCGAAATTAAGTCTCTAATCAATGGCTAAGATTAAAACATGACTTGATCCGCCTTCTAGATCATTCTCACCCATATTTTGATTAATACCCATTAATATTTTAATTTCCCTAAGTTTAGAATTAGGGACCCCATTAAAAATATTAATTATTTTAATAAAATACAATCCGGGTGGAATTTCACCAAACGGTTTTTGGGTGTTTTAGAACTCATGTGCCTTAGCTTCTCCACCAATTTTCAAGCCTACAGCACTTTTGATGCTACCAAAAACTAACAGCAGTGATGAATGTTTGCAGTTCAGGATGATGGCAAGGAACCTTGTAGTAAAAAGTGAGGAAGAACAACAAAGTTCTCAAAGGAAGAAGGTGAGTAAATTGCATGCAGAAGCCAGAATAGCAAAGAGTGCTCAAACAAGGAGAAGACTAGCCATCGGGAAGCTTAGTATGGTATTTAGAAACAAGTTGATGGAGTCAGCATGTTGCAGTGGCTTGTGTGTTGCTCACAATGAACAGGTAGAAGCTCATAGAAGGAAATTTGTGACTACTGAGAATCATAGTAGATCAAGTCAGGACAAACTTGATAGAGAAGTAGCTGAAATCAAATTACAACTAGAGATGATGAGAGGACTGCTACAAAAAGATGAGAAAGGTCAGGGTTACAGATGGACACTCCGAAGAAAGTAAAATGAAATTTGTTGCAGGTGAAGCTGAGACAAAAGATAAATGCTCAGTTGGAGGAAAAGCTCAAAGGAGTTGAACTGCAATAGAGAACCAAAATGGAGATATTATGCAAGACATGGCAAAGCATATGATGATGTTGAGAGCAGCAAAAATTTCAACATCAACAAAAATTCCAAAATTGTATGGAAATTGTGATGAAGCCATAGGTAAATAGAGTTTAATTTATGTTTTAAAACACCAAGGAAAGCAAGCAAAAATGAAGAGGTAGATTTTTTGGAAGAATGGTTGGCAGAAGATCCATGTGATGGATATTGCATAGAGGTTATAAATACCATTCAAGCAGATTTTTCTGAATTATATGGGGAGCTGGAATTCTTGGAAGAGAGGATAATGAACCAAGGATTGCATATTCAAAATGCAAACTTAGAATTGGAAAACGAGAAGATTGTCTTGGATGATAATGAAGATGTCACTGCAAGCTACAACCCGCAAGTTGTGAAGGAAAGAAAAAAAACATAATTAAATGAAGATTGTTTAAATTTTGTGACAAGAGAAGGTATGTAGCAACCTGAAGACAACAAATTTCAGCCAAGGATTGAATTAGAAGATGAAATTGACAAAAGGAAAGCAGGAAGGTATAGTTGGTTGTATGAAGAGACAATCTATGATTCTGAGGAAAATTTTAAGAAATGTATTGGCAAGTTTGAATAGTTCAGCAGCAAGTAAAGGTCAAAGTTCGCAACAGAAGCAGTAGAAGAAGGAATAAGTTGATTAAAGATCTGGTAAGATTTGAAGTCTCATTGTGTAGCAGCCTAGAGCAAGGAGTGCTCAAAGGGTTCTAGAGAAGAGAACTAGGAAGATGCCAAAAGCCCAAACTCAAGAGAAAGTTTGGTGAGGTATCATGTAGCAAGGTGGAGACTTGTTACTGCAGAGGTGTGTTGCAGCTCACGAGTTGAAGTTGTTATGAGAAGACCAGATGCATATGACCAGGAGGTCATAAATTTTCGTACCTTGGGAGTCTGATGCAGGTGCATAGATGGAGCAAAATTCGATGAAGATTGGACCAAAAGCTTGTCAATGTGATGGGATGGTCACATGGTGATGCTAGGAGAGAAATTTAAATGTTTTTTTAAGAAATTGTAAATATTTACATTAGGAAGTGAGTTTTGTTTTTAGAATAAGTTGGAGGAATTATTTCCTAATGTAAATATAGTTTCAATTTCCCTTATTTTGTGGAGAAGGGGAAATGATTCATCTTGTGACTCTTGGTTGTCCCATGTTAGCTTTCTTTTTAAAGAAAAAAGTGTTTGAGAAGAGTGTAGAAGAGGAGAAAAAGGGAAGAGAAGCTCCAGAGCGAGGAGAAGAGACAAAGGTCGAAAGAGGCCTGGGTTGCATTGTATATCTGGCCAGTTTAATGTATATTTGAATCTAGTTAATGAGCAACATATTTATATGCCTCTGTGTCTGTTTCTTTGTCTGTATATTGTTAATGAAGTTTCAATTTATTGATGTCTACACTTGTTGAGTCAATTTGTATTAAGAATCTAAATGTGTCGAGAAGTGTGGTGGTTGTATGCTTTAGGAGCAAGTTGATTTTCTGGTTCAAGTGCAATTTGGAGTTGAACATATTTACCCCTATGCATATGAAGTTGTAACTTCATATTGTTGTCGTAGTTGTTGTTGATGTGTTTAGAATATATGTTGTTGGTCTATTGATGTGTGTTATTACTGCTAGTATATGGTAGTACAGTGTGTGTGTTGTAGATGTTATATGTTGTTGGTATACAGTTTTGAGACACTATAATCCGTTGAATTGATTGATATTAAGAGTTGATGTTGTATGACTTTAATTGCTATGTGAGTTAGTCATGCATTGGTATTTTGTTGCAATTGTTTCCAAACCCGTGGAGGATGTCCTTTGTGTCCTGGATTAGTGACTGTGTGGTATTTACAGTGAATAGAGTGTTGTCACAAAAACAGAGCACCTTGTTTTGTTGAATGTTGTCAAAACCCTTGTAGATTTGAGTTAGCCTTGGAAAAGAGGTGAAAGAAGGTAAGTGAAATCATTCCTTGTGTCAAGGAGCAAGTTAAGGATGTGGAGAATTGATTTGGAACCAAGTCGAGTCATTTCGACTTCCCCGAATTAGAAATACATTTTTTTTGGAGCGCTACGAAATCATTTTATAGCACCTACATGATTTTTACTGCGCTACAAAATTAATTCGCAGCACCTACAGACAAAGATTTCAAGAGTGCGTGTTTGGGTTTTAAATCCCTGTTCAGCCTGCCTGTTGCACCATTTCCTAAACGAACACGTATGAAATTGGATGAGGTGAGGACGTTGGAAGGTTAGAAGAAGATCTCTCATGGAACTTATCAAGACAAATCCATATTCTTATTCTGACTCCATATGTAAAAATTTTCCTGAGATATTGTTGAATTGGATACATTGTTGTGTGTTGAGTTGTCCTAGGTTATTGGTAGCTGGGGTCAGTGTTGATAATATCGGTATTGGCAAAATATCGGCGAGGGTCCAAAAAACATGTTATTGGAAATATCGGCAAAATATCAGCGAGCATTAAAAATCATTTTTTTTCAATTTTTTAAACATAGCCGATATTTTCAAAATATCACGATATTTACTCGGCGATATATCGTTTTGCTGAATATCGCCGATATATCACCAATATTATCAACACTGGCTGGGGTAACTCGAGCTGTCATCACAGGCCAATCTTCCAACTCAAATTGTCTAGAGCAAGAACAAGCAACCATATTTTCTTCTCTCCATTATTCCTCTCTCTTTTCTAGCTCTTGCTACTTTATGTCTCTGTATCATTGTCTCAAGTTCTATAAAAGTCATCTTGGCGCTGCAAACCCTTTGGCCCTCACAAAATAAAGTTAGTTTTGATCCACTCACTATAGTTTGTTTGGTTTAATGTTATATTGTGCAAATTATTAAGAGTTTTCAACTATTTATTTGGGCAATTAGCCACTTAGATACACTTTCTTCTTCCATTATTTTTCCACATAATAGGCTTATTTGCGAAAGACTATTCCACACATTTAATTTACAAAGTTTTACATACTTGTTTGGCCACTATCTTGTTGGTCAAACAACCTTTATCTTGTTTTTTTGAGTATTTTATTGCAGATTTACAGGTTAGAATAACATGTACGATTTTAGGAACATTCCCCTAAGGTTGGCAAGCACCAGCCCACACGGAGAGGAGGATTTGTCAGTGACAAAGGGCATATTTTCCTGTATGTTCCTTGATTTTTGCAGCAAGTTTTAAAATTTTATATCAACTCTAAGGGCATAAATATTAGTGCTAACAATGAGCAAACTTATTTAGTCAATCTGGGATGCCCAAGAGCTTGTGGAGGCTCCTAGGAGTACATTCAAAGAAGCAAACCTCCAAGGAAGTTTCCCAAGTATGTGGCACTTGTGAGTAACATTATTGGTTCCAAGCCTTCCAATTTTCAAGAGACAATAGACTAGCAAGTTTGAAGGGATCCCATGATGGAAGAGTATAACTCCATTATGAGGAATCATGTGTGCAATATAGTGCCAAGGCTGAAGGGCAACGCAGTTGTGACTTCCATGTGGGTCTTCAAGATTAAGCATGCTACAAATGGTAGCATAGAAAAATACAAGGTGAGGCTTGTGGCGAGAGAGTTCTCTCAAAAAGAGTGAGTGGACTACGAGGAGACATTTGCTCCAGTCGCCAAATATACTTCTATTAGAGTTGTCTTATCTATTGTTTTAGTCATGAGGTCGAGGATGCATCAAATGGATGTCAAGACAATGTTCTTGAATGGCGTGATTGAGGAGGTGTATATAGAGTAACCTTAGGGGTATGAGATACATGGGAGGGAGTATCATATGTGCAAATTGAAAAAGTCCTTATATGGACTCAAGCAAGCACCCGCAGCATGGTACTCCAGAATCGATGGGTATTTACTAAGCATGAACTTCAACAATAGTGAATGTGGATCCCAACTTGTACTCCATACATTATGGAGATGACCCACTCATCTCAATGTTATTTCTCACAAGTGCAAAAGGCTCATAGCAAGGTGAAAAAGCAAACTTCACTACAGAGTTCAAGATGAAGGACATCGGTTTGATGTATTATTTCATGGGGGTAGAGGTATCGCAGAGGTCAACTGAGATATTCCTTACTCAAGGGAAGTACGCAATGGAGATCCTACAAAGATTTGGGATGGAGGACTATAGACATATGGCTACACCTATGATCACCAATCTAAATAAGGTCCTGACCTCAAATTCAAAGTTGGTGGATACCATGTTGTATAGAGAACTAATAGGGTCATTCATGTATTTGGTCAACACCACGTTAGATATCTACTAAGTCACCGTGTTCGTGTTCGATGACCTTCAAATTTGAATAAAGTTCGGCACTAGAAATTTTGCCTAACATATAGAAATTTGAAAATATATATATATATAATAAAATTCAATTAATTTTTTTTAATTTATTAATTAGTTTTAAAACTTTTATGGCATGAAAGCGTAAAATGATGGTCTGAAATGACTGCAGTGTTTGTTCATGTTAGTAAAATGAAAGTGAAATGACTGTGTAAAATGATTGTGCAGCATATTATTTATTAAATATTAACTAATTAAAAAATGTGCATGGAGCTAAACTTTTGAACTATAGTCTAGGCTCGTAAGTTGAAGTTGTACGGCGTTCCTGTAGTGGCTAGCTTGTATGTTGTATGGTGTAGTCATTGGCTGCATTCATGTTTTTCGATTATGGAAGTTGAGGGCTTGTCTGTCGTGCCTTAGGCCTGTGGGCTAACTTATAAGGTGTGCACTACAGAGTCCATGTATAAATAATAAAGGAAAATGCAAGGTCGTTGTCGGTCGGGTCGAGACTTGAGTGTGAGTTGTGACTGTGCAGCGTGGACTGTGGAGTCTGGATGCGGTGAGGAGTGAAGGATCGAGTGTGCAGGCTGCAGTAGGAGGGTCGATTGGCACAATGCGGTGGGAGTTGAGACTCGATGGTGGAGTGACAGTGTGAGAGTGACATTTTCGTGCAGGCCAAGTTTTAGCCTCGTTAGGGTTACGATTTAAATTTTTTTAATTATAAACATTGAAAAAATGTTGAACCACAAAACCCTAACACGAATTCCATCAATTTTGACAAATTTTTCGATTTTGTTCAAGTTCGTGTACGGGTTCGTCATAGGTTTGAGTTCGACTTGAAATTCGGCGAACACAAACAAATTTGTTCAGATTTGTTGAAATTGACAACTAGGGCCAAATTCCACTTTGGAAAGCTCCTCTGAGGAAGATAATTACAGCATTGAATTCCTCTCTTTGGGGAGATCAAGGAGACTTGGCACATATTTCTGGTCAGCTATTATCTTTTGTTTTTCTAATGTATTGATGAATTTTGAACTCTCTCTCTCATAAGGAAAGTTCCCCTTGTGGGTTATTCCCTAGGCTCAGGCCTAATTTCTGTGTCTCTTGTCTCATGGTCTCATGGTTATCTTCTACTGCTCTTTCATGTTTTTTGGTTGAAATTTTTTTCCATATAACTGATTAATGATATTAGATGAATGCTATGTGGAATTAATGCTAATTGATCATTGGAAGTAGTTATTTGTTGAAGAAAATTATTCTAACATGTTTGCCCTAGAAATATCAACATGGTATCAGAGTTAGGATTGAAGAGCAGTATTGGATTATTGAACTTGTTCTACCCTCGCTCAAGGATCTCTGGAACGCCGAATAGTAGACACAGTCGCCAATTTCATTGTGAGCTTCTCTATGGTGTCATGCAAGCTTATTTGTGGTATTTACCCTCTATGAAAAATTGCGGACTTGTGGCATTTACCCTTTGTGAAAAATCGTGGACCCATGGCATTTACCCTCTCAGAAAAACTTTGAAACTGTGGTCTTTACCCTCTATGAAAAACTTCGAACCTGTGGTCTTTACCTTCTATGAAAAATTACGAACCAGAGGCACTTCTCTGTGGAAACCATGTGAACTTGTGACTCCTTGTTTCTGTGAATATATGCGAGGTTCTATAGATTGTTGTCTTTGAGAATATGCGAGTTTGTGGCTATGTGAAGTCTGAACACAATTATGAGGCACAAATTCTTGTGAAATGATGTGAGGTAATGAGGCAATCTCTGTGGAATGATGTGATCCTGAAGCTCCTTATCTTTGTGGAAGCCGTGCGAAGTGTGACTGGTTTGCGGACCCGAAGCATTAATTCTCTAATCCCTACTATGGCATCCTAACACCTGATTTGTAGCATCCGGTCTGTGGAATTTAAATTATATCTCTATGATGAAACGAAGAAAGTGATCACCTATTTCATTACAAATTTGTGAAATGCAAAGTCCTATGGCTCTATGATATGTGCAAAAGTCTGAGAAATCCTACCTCCATGTGTGCTTGCTCACTTGCAATAACTGGCATTAAAATTGAATGAAATCAAATGGCTTCTGTAAATGGAAGAATGCCATGTCCCCAATTAATAATTTTGCTAAGGAAAGGGGGGAGAATTAAGTGATGATAAGTTGTGGAGGCTCAAATTAAATTTTGATAAGAAATAAAGGTTGAACTTAGGAGAAAGGGGGGAATTAAGTGATGATAAGTTGTGGGGGTCACTTAAGAAGGGAAATCAAACTTAGGAGAAAGGGGGGGGAATTAAGTGATGATAAGTTGTGGGGGTCACTTAAGAAGGGAAATCAAACTCCCTAGGAGAAATCGAACCACGTGAAAGAGGGTTAAGCAAGGGGATTGAATTGGTGGAGCCCACAAGGAAGGTTGAGTAGCAATTATAAAAGGAAGGGAAGAGCCCCATTTTTGCATCTTCTTGGCATTTCATTTTCAGAATTGGAGAGTTTGCTTGAGTTGCTTAGCCAAGTCAACTAGTGTTGTTTAGCACAAGGGATTTCCAGGTGGAAATTCCAGCTCTTCTTCAGGGAACTTCGAGTGCCACTCAACGAGAGAAATTGTGGATAGATTTCAGTATTCTTTGTGTGGGATTTTGCAATATATTCTTCAACCCATGCGAGTTTTTTGAGGATATAGTGGAGGATTTCACTGGGGTTTGAGGAGCTAGCGTTTGTTGTCTTCTGTGCTGGCTATTTTGTGGAGATTTCCCTTTGAGGAGGACAAGAATTTCCGGGTTGAATGTGCTGGAGATTTGTGGGTCGGATTTTCTCTTCTTTGGACCTACACTGGGGTTTACTAGTTGTTCTTTGTGCAGGGATTGAGCAGCATTGTTGTGCCGGATATTGGTATTGATTTTCGTCGAGTTTGAGGAAGGAATTTTGTTGGGTTTTGGAGGAGTTTCCCTTTGGGAAAATTGTGCATTTTACTGCAAATCGATTCTTGTAGCTCACTGGTAGACGCAGTTTTTGGGGCTTCAATGACTGGTGGATTTAGCTTGAGATTTTTCAAGGTTTTGTTGGATTGGGTGTGGGGTACCTTCTCCTAATTTTTCAAAAAATTTGGAGCATTATTGAGAGATCATTTCAGAGTTTGCCTCCAACATCAGTAGCAACAGTAATTTTTTGGGTAGTGCATTTGGATAGATTGGACCTATTTCAGTTGGAGTTTGCTTAGATATTCACTTGGGTATTACATGCTTGCAGTAGCAAGCCCAGGTTCTATCATTCTACTCTATTGTACTCAGTTCCAAGAAATATTTAATAAAATGACTCAAATTTGTGTCTCTATGATTTACAGATCTATTTCTGTTTGTGTAAAATTGTGCTTGCATGGTTGGATTTTCTTGTTGCAGCTTAGTGCATGTTTTTTATATTCATTGTATTTCCTAGTTTGGGATATTACAGTGGTATCAGAGCATGTTCTTGGCCAATTGTGGGCACAAGAGCAGTTGATGTCTAGACCCTTTATTGGAATGGTCTACCATACCAGAGGCAAAGGTAGAGGTAAAGGTAGAGGAAGAGGATGCAGGAGAGGAGAAGAACCTGATCATTTCTCTGATACAGAGCTTGATAACACCAGAATACACATGGAGGGTTAGGATGGAAATGGAGGGAATGAACAACCTAGGCAAGGAGGACAAAACCAAGTTATGGAGGAGTTGTTGAGGGTGAATCAGCAGATGCTAAGGCAGGGTCAGTTAATAATGGACATGATGCAACAAATGATGGTCTTCAAGTTCAGAACCAGCTTGAGCATGAGCACAATGGTGAGGGAGGTTCTCGAGCGGGAGGAGGAAGCCATCATACAAATGAGCATCCATTCCAACAGTCGCATACTCCTACACATGGCCGGGATAGCTGCCCCACTATACCGCAGTTCATGGATGATCCAAAGAGAGAAAGGGAATCAGATCTTGTTGCAGAGTTGGTGGATTCCATGGAGATAGGAATTGATGAGTATGAGGGATTAGAACCTAGGAATCAACATGCCATCCTCTTGGGGAGTTTATTCACCTTAAGGAGAGACGCAAAACCAAAGTTGGGACATCTTATAGAGGAGGAGAGCAGTATCATGAGATGCAGAAAGTCGCAGGGAAGGTCACACTTTCATATTTTGATGGGTCAACCAAGAGCTCAGTTAAAGCATGGGTCCAGAAGTTGGACACTTATCTCCTTTTGAACCCCATGAGAGAGACTGATGTTATTTGATTTGCCACCTTGCATTTAGAGGGAGATGCATGAAAGTGGTGGTACCATGGCTTGATCACTCTTGGACACATACACATCACTTCCTATATTGAGTTTACCAGGAGGTTGGTTGAGAGGTTTGATAGGAAGGATCCAAAGTTGCACTTCAAGGAGTTGGCACATTTGAGACAGACTGGTAGTCCTGAAGCATATATAGCGAAGTTCCAACGTTTGGCTGTGATGGTTACAGATATTTCGGAGACCCGACTGATCATGTTGTTCATTGAGGGGCTAGTTGATCCCTTACGTGGTTGGGTGAGGGCTTATAGGCCTACTACACTGTAGGATGCCATTTCAAGTCCAAAGATATGATTGATGCCTTGCCTAAAACCAAGGCCCCTATACTTGCTAGACACATTGCACCCCAAGGGGGACGAGACACTAGACAGGTGCATAGAGATGTTGGGCGAGGGCAGCTGGATGATGAGACTAGGAGGGACCTCCGAAGGAGGAAGTTGTGCTTCACATGTCAGGAGTCGTGGGCACCAAGGCACAAGTGTGCCAAGGGCAAGGCACATTACATTGAGGTATATTCAGATAGCGAGCCCGATGATGAGATGTAGGAGATTGACATAGGAGATGGAGGACCCTAGTCCATGGGAGGTGGGCCACCACCACCACCACCGTAGGGAGGAGGATTGCTTTTGCCTACTGGAGGAGTTATTGCTTCACTTCAGGGTGTCCCAAATTATGACCCTACAAATCAGGGGCACAATGCAAGGACAACGTGCTTCGATGCTAGTGGACAGTGGGGCTACCCACAATTTTATTGATGCTCAAATGGTGGAGCGGAGAGGCATATGCATAGAGACTTTTGAGGGATTTTTAATGCTTGTTCCAAGGGATCGAACCATGTAGTGCACTAGATATGTTCCCAGCATGACCCTAACCATGGGGAATTATTTGATTATAGATCATTTCTTTGTGGTTGATGTCGAACACCAATGTCGCGTCACCACTAATTGGAAGAAGTTAGAGATGGAGTTCATGGGACCAGATGGGAGACCAGTATTATTGAGGGGCATGCACTCATATCCACCACAGACAGTATCAACACACAGGATGGAGGCCGACTTGAGGCGTGGGGACATAGCATGGGCAGTAGAGTTGCACATTTCTAAGACAGGGAAGCAACAACAACCACATCCAGACATTTTGGCACTACTAGAGAAGCATCAAGCAGTGTTCAATGACATTCCTCCAAGATGTCCACCAGATAGAGGGTTTGAGCATACTATAAAGCTGGAGGAGGGTGTGCACGTAGTCATCACTACACCCTACAGACATCCCAAGGCCTATCGAGATGAGATAGAGAGAGCCATACAAGAGTTGTTGGCTTTGGGACACATCAGACCCAATTCTAGTCCCTTTGCTTCTTCAGTTGTGTTGGTGAAGAAGAAGGATGGGACGCTTTGCATGTGCATCGATTATAGGGCCCTGAATAAGAAGACACTGAAGAACCAATACTCGATTTCGCGCATTGATGAGTTGATGGATGAGCTTAGAGGAGCTAAATACTTCTCTAAGATAGATTTGCGCTTGGGATATCATCAGATTCGGGTGAGGGAGCAAGACATCCCAAAGACTACATTCTGATGTCATTACGGGCATTTTGAGTTTTTGGTGATGCCCTTTGGGTTAACCAACAGGCCAGCTACTTTTTAGTCTTGTATGAACCATGTGTTCTAGAAGCAGTTGCGTAGATTTGTGTTGGTATTTTTCAATGATATTTGATTTATAGCAAGACGTGGGAGGAGCATTTGCAGCACTTGGAGGAGGTCTTGCGCATTTTGGAGGCGCAGTGGTTCTATGCCAAGATGTCCAAGTGTGAATTTGTTTCGACAGAGATGGTATATCTGGGACATGGAATTGGAGATGATGGAGTCAAGGTCCATCAGGAGAAGATCTGAGCTATTTTGGATTGGCCTACACCGAGGAATGTGATAGACTTGTGGGGTTTCCTGGGCATATGCACTTAATATAGACAATTTGTGAAGAGAAATTTCACAGTTCGCAGCACCCCTCACAGTCTTGACAAAGAAGGGAGTGTTTGAGTGGGCTAATGTGGCACAAGGGGCCTTTGAGCGCCTCAAGAGCACTGCCTGATTTTGGCTTTACCAGATTTTTCACAGCCCTTTGTACTGGAATGTGATGCATATGTAGAGTGTATTGGAGCAGTGTTGATGCAAGAAGGCCACCTAATTGCATTTGAAATCCAGAAGCTACAACCAAATGAGAGACTGTGTCCTATCTATGATAAGAAGATGTTGGCCATAATACATGCGTTGGCCAAGTTCTAATAGTATTTGGTGGCCAACAACTTCAAGGTGAACACTGATCACAATAATCTTTGATTCTTTTTGGAGCAAAAGGAGCTGCAGGAGAGGCAACAGAAGTGGGTGAGTAAGATACATGCCTTTGATTTTGAGATTGAGTATGTCAAGGGAAAGCATAATGTGGTAGCAGATGCACTATCTAGGAGGCCCGCGACACTCTCACTTATGGACATCACCCAAGATTGGAAGGCATTGTTGCTAGTAGAGTACTCCAAGGATCGACAAACATGCAAGATCTTGGATGGTACTTTTGGGGATGACATGTATCGGGTGATGGATGAGGTCATATATTATAAGGATAAGATATACTTGGTGCCAGGCTCAGTTGAGGGAGAAGATTTTGCATGCAACATATGACTCACCCATAGCAAGCCATCAGGGGTTTTTCAAGACCTACCGAACCATTAGGGAGCAATTTTCTTGGAGAGACCTCAAGAAGGTTGTTTTGAGGCATGTACAGGAGTGTGATGTTTGTCAAAGGAATAAGGGGCAACAAACATATCCCACTGGTCTACTTCAGCCACTTCTAATTCCAGAGAAGAAGTGGGAGAGAGTATCCATGGATTTTATCACGGGACTTCCACTGTGCAGGAGCCAATTGCATATATGTGGTTGTGGGCAAACTAACCAAGTTCGCTCATTTCTTCGCCATTCCTTCCAGATCCTCAGCATCGCAGATAGTCAAGCTCTTCTTCAGAGAGGTGTTCAGGTTGCATGGTCTTCCCAAGGCCATAGCCAGTGATCGAGACAATAGATTTATGGGGGGGCTTTGGCAGGAGTTATTCAGATTAGTGGGCATTAAGCTCACTCCTAATAGTAGCTACGACCCCCAAATAGATGGGCAAACTGAGATTATGAATAAATGGTTGGAAGGATATCTGCGGAATTATATGATGGGGCAGCAGCGCGCATGGTTGAAGTGGCTTCGCATGGGAGAGTACTGCTACAACACCACTCAGCATATGTCTATTGGTATGTCACCTTTTCGTGCTCTTTATGGTTATGATGCATTATCATTTGCTGACATGATTTTTGGAGACAGTTGAGCCCTCGAGGGAAAGGATTGGATACAGGAGAGCTAGGATGTCTTGAGGGCTCTCAAAGACAACTTGTGGACAACACAAAACCAGTACACGATGTATGCATATAAGCACCATGTGGAGAGGCATTTCGAGGCTGGAGACTTAGTGTTCTTGCGTCTCCAACCATACAGACAGCCCACATTGAAGCAGAAGGGAGTTGACAAGCTCAAAACCCATTTTTATGGACTATATAAGGTGATCAGGCGAGTTGGAGAGGTGGCTTATGAGCTAGAGCTTTTTCCAAGAAGCAAGGTGCATAATGTGTTCCATGTGTCTTTCCTGAAAAAGGCCTTGGGGCAATAGGTTACAGTTGCAACAAAGTTGCCACCCTTGGATGATGAGGGTCATTTGATTTTGATACTTGAGGCCATATTACAGGAGAGGGAGAGAAGGCTCAAGAACAGGACTATCAGGGAATATCTTGTCAGGTGGAAAGACTTACCAGAGGAGGATGCTACTTGGGAGGGAGAACAAATTTTACAACATCCAGCATTGCAGTTGCTTGAGGACAAACAACATTTGGGAGGGGAGGACTGTCATGTCCCCAATTAATAATTTTGCTAAGGAAATCCTCAATTTTGCAATTTTGGCGATTAATATAATATTTGATAAATAAAACTTAGGAGAAATAAGTTGTGGAGGCTCAAATTAAATTTTGATAAGAAATAAAGGTTGAACTTAGGAGAAAAGGGAAAATTAAGTGATGATAAGTTGTGGGGGTCACTTAAGAAGGGAAATCAAACTCCCTAGGAGAAATCGAACCACATGAAAGAGGGTTAAGCAAGGGGGTCGAATTGGTGGAGCCCACAAGGAAGGTTGAGCAGCAATTATAAAAGGAAGGGAAGAGCCTCATTTTTGCATCATCTTGGCATTTCATTTTCAGAATTAGAGAGTTTGCTTGAGCTGCTTAGCCAAGTCAACCAGTGTTGTTTAGCACAAGGGATTTCCAGGCAGAAATTCTAGCTCTTCTTCAAGGGACTTCGAGTGCCACTCAAGGAGAGAGATTGTGGGTAGATTTCAGTATCTTGTGTGGGATTTTGTAGTATTTTCTTTAGCCTGTGCGAGTTTCTGGAGGACGCAATGGAGGATTTTGCTAGGGTTTGAGGAGCTAGCATTTGTTGTCTTTCGGGCTGGCTATTTTGTGGATATTTTCCTTTGAGGAGGACGAGTTGTTTTTGGGAAATTTCCAGGCTGAAAGTGTTGGAGATTTGTGGGTCGAATTTTCTCTTCTTTAGACCTACGCAGGGGTTTACTGGTTGTTCTCTGCGCATGGATTGACTAGCAATGTTGGGAATTGATTTTGGCCAGGAGATTGAGGAAGGAATTCCATTGCATTTTGGAGGAGTTTCCCTTTGGGAAAATTGTGCATTTTACTGCAGATCGATTTTACACACAATTTTTGGGGCTTCAGTGACCAGTGGATTCAACTTGCGATTTTTCTAGATTTTGTTGGATTGGGTGTGAGGAGCCTTCTCCTAATTTTTCAAAAAATTTGGAGCATTATCAACGGATCATTTCAGAGTTTGCCTCCAGCAGCAGTCGCAGTAATTTTCTAGGCAGTGTGTTTGGATAGATTGGACCTATTTCAGTTGAAGATTGCCTAGATATTCACTTGGGTATTACATGCTTGCAGTCGCAAGCCCAAGTTTTATCATTCTACTCTATTGTACTCAGTTCCAAGAAATATTTAATAAAATGGCTTAGATTTGTTGTTGCTACTCTATGATTTACTGATCTATTTTTGTTTGTGTAAAATTATGCTTGCATGGTTGGATTTTCTTGTTGTAGCTTAGTGCATGTTTTTTATATTCATTGTATTTCCTAGTTTCGAATATTACAAAGAAGTCAGATTGCAAGGGCGATGGCAAAGGCGAAGGGTTCAAATTTATGAATTTGGTTTCAATTCGGGTTTTCTTTTAAAAATAAATGACGAAACTCAAGCAAAGCAGTTACGACAATGTGAATGATCTGTCGGGCCTCAATCGTAGCCTCAAAGATATCCAAAACAAAGATACCTTGACGCATCTAATTCGATATTAAAGGAAAAAGGTAAGCCCTTGCTTTCAATAGATAACTGTTTTTAGAAAACTGAAATTTCCAATAAAGTTCGATCATCGGCTGGAGAATCGGATGAATTGAGGATTAGTTTGAGCATAAAGAAATATGCATTCTTGGATTTTGTTGGAAAGCCTTCCGCTTCATTGCCTGCTTCGTTTTCGCTTGTACCTCAATCATCGTTTTTTTTGGAAGTGTAAAGTCGATTTTGAAGCCCAGAGCGAAAGGTGCACCTCCAGTTATTCCTAGTCCCCATGCCATAACAATAAAGAACAAGAAGGTAGACATTTTTTCTTAAAAGAGTCTTGATTCTGCAGGCAGCACAATCTAGTTCAAAAGTTGGAGCATCGTGACATCAATGGAGTGTTTTCTTAGCCATGAAATCGATCATCATGTTGACACTGGTTATAGCCCCCGCTTGAGTTTGAAGTCAAAGGGATACATTTGATTCAATTGTCGCATATATAGTCTACCTGAAGTCTCAAGTTTAGGGGCCCCGGTAGTGAGGTCAAAAATCCCTATTTTACATTTTGTTTTAAAAGTTCTATTTTGTCGCATAATTAGCAGTTCTAAGTTCTAACTTCTGTGTGGCTGATGCCAGAACCTATCAAGTCATTTGAATGTTGCTTGGAAAGAATCAAATTGTAGAACATTTAATTCAATACATGGTTCCATGTAGTGATTTTGGGTTAAGTCATTATTAATCCAAATCGAAAAGAAGTTGGGCATTTGTGGGTCAGGGTCAGATGATGTTACAATGACGTGATAAAAGAGTTTTTGGATCTAAAGATCTCTGGCTTTGGACATTGGAAAGCCTGAAGTTTGATCAAATTATTGTTGAGGAATCGAGAGTTTGGAAGATTTAAATGTTTTGAATATGTATAGAAAGCCCTAGGGTTCGTGGACAATACCCTAGGAAAGATCACTTATAATGTTGATACTGAAATCAAGAATGATGAAGTTGGAAAAGAATACAAAGATGAATGGGTTTGTAAACCTTAGACTAAACCTGAAAAATTATTAGGATTTGGAGTTACAACCCTATATAAACAATTGATAACCCTATCTAGGGTTAGAGATGAAAGCCTAGGGCTTATGGATTAATTGCTTTCGCTTAAAAGAAGAAACCCTAGCTCTTAGAAGATATGACATCTTGATGATGAGGTTGATTTGTAGGTTGGATGCAAAAATACTAAGATTATGAGGAAGCTAACATGTTCTCAAAAGATAAGTATCTTGTATTTCTTTTATTTTTTTTTATTTAATTTATCACTGATGTTGTTTTCTTCTTTTCCTTGTATATCTTGCTTGGTTGTATTTCTTCTTCCATGGCCTCCTAGTGAGGATCGCAGGTACGTAATGAAGACTACCAAGGTGTGGCAATCGTTGGAAATGAATAGAACAACAAAGTGACAAGAAGACTCGTGATTGGATGGGCAAGATCATCCTGATTAAAGCATGTTTTTGATCTATGATGAAAAGAATTCAGTTATGACTTCCAAGATGAAGTTCACTAGATGTCTTGAAGAATGATGTTGATCCAAATATGCCAAATATGAGCCTGTGACTTTTCTGCTATGTATTGATGATACGTTTCTGACAAGGGTTGAGGACTTCAGAGTCTTGTGTAAGAGGGAGTTGTTTTCGTAAATGCATGAACCTGATGAAATCTTTGTTGTCATTTGGCATACGGGACTACGAATCCATGAACATCTCCATGATGAAAATTTGAGGACGCTGCAAGACTCTGTTGTTGACTTGGTTGATTCTCTGATTAGTTCGTTGAACCACCTGATGCATGGAATTGTTGACTCTATTAAAGAAAGGAAGAGCACTTTTGGGTGTTTTATTGGTCTGAATGACATGGATGATCTTGCCACATTTAGCCCGATTGAAGCTAAAAATGTAGTTGATTCATGAAGTAGTTTGGCTTCAGAAGTTGTTTGCTGATCTATTTGATCTTGTGATGGAATCGACCATGGTATACATGTCTGTTGATGAGCAGGTTGTTGATGTTTGCTTCTATGAGAAGCCATTAACTAAAGCTAAATATATAAGTTGGTTGTTCAGCCTATTATTGTTTGCTGAAATGTTTGATCAAGTGTTGAAATCCATCATGGCTACTTCTTTGTTGTTGAGCGGCTACTTTTCTGTTGTTGAGCAGGTTGATGATGTTTATGTAAGAAACCTGGAATGGTTGAGAATCCCTTTGGAGAGGGAGCATTGATCAGTAGCATTATCAATTTTCCTTAGGTTGTGGTTGTGAGACCTATGGATTGGTCAGAAGATTGTCACTCTGTTAGGTCAATTGACTGGGAGACCAGTGAGTCTGGTCAGGGAGATTGGTTTTGAGGCATAGAATGATCCCTTAGGTCATGATGACTATGAAACCAATTTGGTCGGGGACACTGATTTTGTGATCTCTCCCTTAGGCAGTTGCTATGAGACCTATGGATTGATCGGAGAGATTGATCTTGAGTTCTCTCCCTTAGGTTGTGGACCATGAGACTATATAGTCGGGGATTGAGATAGGTATTAAGAGACCTTGTTTGTGGTCAGGTAGATGTACCCTGTGCATATGCTTGGTTTGGCCTCATTGATTGATCCCACTGGTCAGTAGGGCACTAACCTGGATGCCAAGGGTTGTGGCTTTTGGGATGTGTTAGATGTTATGTATCTTTCCTTATGATGACACTAATGACTCTCCCTTAGGCTGTGGGTCGAGTGACCTATGGATTGGTCGGGGAGATTGATTTTCACAAAGAGAGAGACTTGTACTTGTAATCTCTCCCCTAGGTTGTGGGCCGAGAGACCTATGAATTGGTTGGGGAGATTGATCTTGAGAGAGAATGAAAAGTACCTCCCTAGCTAAGAGGGAGTGTTGAAAATATGCTAGCCATAGTCAGTGTTTTCATCATGTGAAGAAATAGAAAATTTAAATTTAAATTTTACCTCCTACATACCTCAAGTCGACCTCCTATTGTTTAAGTTGGCTAGACCCCTTGGAGGCACCCATTCAACCACCTTTGAAATACTATAAATGTGTTATCCCTCCTCCTCATTTGACACATTGATGAAACATGGTCCTGTCTTTGTTCTAGGGAAGAAGGAAGGAGGAGGAGGCTGAAAATATCAAGGAGACTTGGCACATATTTCTGGTCAGCTATTATGTTTTGTTTTTCTAATGTATTGATGAATTTTGAACTCTCTCTCTCATAAGGAAAGTTCCCCTTGTGGGTTATTCCCTAGCCTCAATCCTAATTTCTCTGTCTCTTGTCTAATTGTCTCATGGTTATCTTCTACTGCTCTTTCATGTTTATTGGTTGAAATTTTCTTTTATATAACTGCTTAATGATATTGGATGAATACTATGTGGAATTAATGTTAATTGATCATTGGAAGTAGTTATCTGTTGAAGAAAATTATTCTAGCCTGTTTGGCCTATAAATGTCAACAACAAAAGACACAGTTATTTGCTGAAGACAGACTAATTTAATAGTCAGTTAAGCCTACATGTGCACTGTTGGAAAATGTAACTAGGTTCGGTCTTCATTAAATGTATTTGAGTCATCATGTAATGTACTTGTCAAAAGAATAAAGAAAAGGATTTTTACTTCTATTATTATGACTTATTAAAGCATGGGTTTCTTGCTTGGGTCATCATGTTTTAGGTCAAAGTCCACATTGAGGACTTCTAGGATTTATTCTTAGTTAATAGAGTCATTGTACTTTTAAAGAGACCCTTCTTGGGCTTTTGAATCATGTAAAAGGGTTTAGTATTGAGTCAAAAATGAATTATGTTACCTCCACACCAAGTCGGCCTTAAGATGATCAAGTCAGCCTCAAGGAAGGCTATTCAACCTCACCTAAAGGCTATAAATGAAGTAGTTCGAATTCCATTTGGAGGACATCAACTCAAGCAAGTTCGATATCTCTTTGAAGTTGGGAAAAGTGCAAAGTGGAGGAAGAAGGCAAAAGGAGTGTGAGTTTGGTCTAGGAGAAAGAAGGAAGGAAAAACAAAATTTTGGTGCATCTCTCTCTCTATCTCGTGCCCTAGTTTGGAAGATCGAAGTTCTCTTGTTGATGTCGCTACCAGTTGCTGCATGTTGCTATTGCTAGATCAAGTATAGGTCGAAGTTGCTATTATTGGGTGTTGTTGCCTCAGGAAGTTGTATTGGGCCAAGATCGAAGTTTCTAAGTGAAGATTGAAGTCTTTCAGTGAAGATCAAAGTCTCCAAAGCAAGATTGAAGTTGTTGGGTCCAAGAAAGTGTTGCTACTGCTGCCGCTACTGCCAGGTCAAGTAGGATCATATGCAAAGGAAGAAGAAGGTTGACTTGGTGTGGAGGAAAGTTTGTATCAAGGTCTATAGTCTTGGAATATCTCAGGAAAACTATTGAAGGAAGAAATATTGACTAGGTTTTTGTTGGAATTTCTAAGTCTATCTGTTGGAAATTCTTCCTGTACTATCTGATTTATTTCTTCCTACTTGTTCAGTTACTTAACAAGTTATTTACCATGTAAATATTGAAAAAAATACAAGTACAGTATCAACACATACAGATCATCAACTGAAAGAAACAAGCACACAAGTGACACCATTGTTTTTGGACTAATGTCCCCGGAAAAACCCAATGCGTGGAAATTGGTGAAGCTATTCAAAGGGTTTTATTATTATGCAGTTTCAGAACACAACCACAGTGCCAGAAATGGCTCACCCAACAGAGAATGCCCTTGGCAGTAGTATCTCTCAGTCGGAGACAGATATTATGGCTAAATCACCGGATGAACGATCCCACAGCAACAATACAGCTTTTGCTACTTTGCGTCACCCTGATAGGAACTATGTCACCCTATCCAGCTCTCCCGCTCCAATCTATCCCTCGAAAATCTCCCAGCACTGCCTCTAAGGCCTGCGTCAGCCTCTCTGGCCCAGCGTCAGCTTCTCTGGCCTAGCGTCAGCCTCTCCGGGCTTTGCATCAGCCTCTGGAGCCTCTGCATTAGCGTTTCGAGCCTCTGCATCAGCCTCTGGAGCCTTTGCGTCTCACACGTTGGCCCTCACTGGCTCTGTGCAGCTCCTGGCTGCCTCTGCGTGGCCTCTAGCTGGTTCTATGTCAACCCCTCCCAGCTTCTGCGCTGATCCTCCCAGTACTAACTCTGCCTCTCTACTATGTATTCACTGCCCCTCAACTGCAACTCGGATCATTTCACTCAATTTCCTTAGCAAACCTTGACCTAGAAAATCGAGTTCTTGATCGCTCTCAGTGTGTTCTCCAACTAACCCTCAAGCCTCCTCTTATACTTTTCTTGTTGGTCCATCAACGGCCGAGATTAAATCTTTAGTCAACGGCTAAGATTAGATTTCACTTTATCCAAGACTTTTGGACCATTTTAATTCAGTTTTATATTAATTCACATTAATATTTTATTTTTCCTAAGTTTAGACTCAGGAACTCCATTAAAAATATTAATTATTTTAAAATCTCCCAAACTAGTTAGATTCTTCCCAAACCATTTATGTGTCTTGGAGATCTCATGTGCTATAGCCTCTCCACCAATTTTCATGGCTAGAGCACATTCGATGCTACCCCAAAGCAACACTCCCTCTTAGCGAGGACTATGCTCTAGTAATACTCCTCACTGAATATCACCCTGATCATCCAGCATCGGTCCCTGTGCTGATGCTAGGCCTCCCCGCCCAACATCCTTTGGACTACTGCATCATGTACTACTACCAATGGCCCTGCCACTGCCACTGTTGCATCTGTACGGCAACTCCCTCTGCATCCATGCTGCTACCCATGGCCCTGCCACTGCCACTGCTACATCTGCACTGCATCCCCTCTCATCATGTTGCATCGTGCTGCCCATAGCACTGCCACTGCTAACTGTTGCACTACAACTCAGTTACTGAGAAGTAAATAACTGATCCTCCAAACTCTGACATCTCTGTCAGGCTAGAGACTCTCTCGATGTTGAAACTCTCTCTGTCACTGACAAGTGCTCCCTCTCTAACCTCTACGCTGCTGCAACAACTCCATGCATCTCGCATTGCTGCCTCACACTGTCCTGGGACTCCTGCATTGTAGCACTCTCTATCGCTCCATCTGCATCCGTCTCTACCAACATCCGCCCGTCCTGCTACTCCTCTTCGGGGCTCCCATAGCCAAGTATAATACAAGAGGTTGCGTACCTCAAAGATCCTGCCCCTCATCCCCTGTAGTCCGTCTGACTACAGCTCAATGTCTCCCCACTTCCTCTCAAGTGGCGCATGAGCACTCATGGCAAAATGGTCATCTGTCTCCACTTCTTTCTCTACCCTCGTTGGCGCTGCCTTGGTCTTAGAAGCCTCTACCTTGTTGTTCTTCCTCGGACACTAGTTCGCATAGTGACCCAGTTCCCCACAGTGGAAGCATTTGACCTTGGAGAAGTCCTTCTTCTTCCGTTTCTCTTGCTTTCCCGCGGATGCTAGGGCAGCATCCTCCTCTTCCTCCTTGATTCTGACCCCCTTACTGCTGTTTTCCACCTTGGTCAGCCATCTGATCTCTTCTTGACGAAGAGCCGCCTACAGTTCCTCCCAATTCGGAAGACTTGCCCTGCCAAGTAAGCTCTAGACAAATACCTCCCAATCCTCTAAGACTACGTTCAATGTGGTCCTCACCAACATCTCCTCATCCGGCGTGGCCCCTATGGAGGTTCGCTGGTCCCGGATCTCTGTCAATCGCCTGAGGAAGATACCTATCTGCTCTCCCCTCTACATCTGGTATGACCACAACTGATTTTGTAGAAGCATCTTCCTCTACACAGAAGTATGCTGATACAACTTCTTCAGGGCATCCCACATCTCATTTGTCATGCCCTTCTCGGCAATATGTGGTACCACATGATCCTTGACCCCGTCAAGAATGATGCACTTAGCCCTGGCCATTGCCTCCTCGTACTTCTCATTTTCAGCCGGGTCAACTGGGATCGTTATCATTTTCAAGGCGAAGTGTTTGATGCGATACCTGTCTAGAATGGACAAGATCCTGGCCTTCTAGACTACGAAGTTCGAAGCTCCGTCCAGTCTATCCTGATCTCTTAGCCCATTCATTTCCATTTCACTGCTCCTCTTTCAACTCTTTCTAGTCTCTCTACTTCCCTCCTAGAAGTCCTCTGATCGACTCTTGCTGAGTCTCTCAACTTCCTGTCTAGAAGTTCCCAGTTTGACTCCCTCTAAGCCTCGATTTCCCTTCTAGAAATCCCTCTGCCAATGCCAAGATGCCCCACTCCGATCGTTTGTGCAGTTGCACTACTGATCCGGATTTCTTGGCTAGAAATCCTCGGCAGCAACTCCCTCTTCCTTGGTCTTGCCCTGTTAGGTATTGTTCTGACCATAGTACCCCACCAGTTTCGTTCTACAACTTACCCATAACCTCTTATTCCCTAGCAGTCTGAAGGTTAGAGCCCCTAGGCTCTGCGCAATCCCAACACCAGCACAATCTGCACCTCTTGGCCACAGCATCGATCCTTCCTGACTGAGAAACATGACCGAGCACCGCGTAAGTCAGGTTTGCTCCTCTCTGCCTCAGTGTTGATCGTCCTCCTGGCTCGAACTGATGACGTAGGCTCTCTGCGTCACCCCTTCCTTGTTGCTTTCTACTAGAAACAGCTTCTGTCACTCGAGACAGCGGTTTCTGTTGCTGTTGCTCTGCTCCGCTAATGCCTTCAGTTATCCTGTGATCTGCAACCACCCTCTGATACCATGTTGGAATTTCTAAGTCTATGTATTGGAAATTCTTCCTGTACTATCTAACTTATTTCTTCCTACTTGTTCAGTTACTTAACAAGTTATTTACCATGCAAGTACTGAAAATAAATACAAGTACAATATCAACACACACAGATCATCAACTGAAAGAAACAAGCACACAAGTGACACCGTTGTTTTTGGACTAATGTCCGCGGAAAATCCCAATGCAGAAAAACGGTGCAGCGATTCAGAGAGTTTTATTATTATGCAGTTTCAGAATACAACCAGGGTGCCAAAAATGGCTCACCCAACAGAGAATGCCCTCGACAATAGTACCTCTCAGTCGGAGACAGATATTCTAGCTAAATCACCGGATGAACGATCCCACAACAACAATACAGCTTTTGTTGCTCTGCGTCACCCTCTCTCAGCTTTTGCGCTGATCCTCCCAGTACTAACTCTGCCTCTCTGCTATGTATCCACTGCCCCTCAACTGCAACTCAGATCACTTCACTCAATTTCCTCAACAAACCCTGCCCCAGAAAATCGAGTTCTTGATCTCTCTCGGTGTATTCTCCAATTGACCCTCAAGCCTCCTCTTATACTTTTCTCGTTGGTCCATCAACAGCCGAGATTAAATCTCTAATTAACAGCTACGATTAGATTTGGCTTGATCCATGACTTTTGGACCATTCTAACTCAGTTTTATATTAATTCACATTAATATTTTATTTTTTCTAAGTTTAGACTTAAGAACTCCATTAAAAATATTAATTATTTTAATATCTCCCAAACTAGTTAGATTATGCCCAAACCATTTTTGGATCTTGGAGATCTCATGTGCTATAGCCTCTCCACCAATTTTGTGGCTAGAGCACATCCAATGCTACCCCAAAGCAACAGAAGACAGACTAATTTAATAGTCAGTTGAGCCTACATGTGCACTGTTGGAAAATGTAACTAGGTTCGGTCTTCATTAAATATATTTGAGTCATCATGTAATGTACTTGTCAAAAAAATAAAGAAAAGGACTTTTATTTTTATTATTATGACTTATTAAAGCATGGGTTTCATGCTTGGGTCATCATGTTTTAGGTCAAAGTCCCCATTGAGAACTTCTAGGATTTATTCTTAGTTAATAGAGTCATTGTACTTTTAAAGAGACCCTTCTTGGGCTTTTGAATCATGTAAAAGGGTTTAGTATTGAGTCAAAATGAATTATTTTACCTCCACACCAAGTCAGTCTTAAGATGATGAAGTCGGCCTCAAGGAAGGCTATTCGACCTCACCTAAAGGCTATAAATGTAGCAGTTCGAATTCCATTTGGAGAACATCAACTCAAACAAATTCGATATCTCTTTGAAGTTGGGAAAAGTGCAAAGTGGAGGAAGAAGGCAAAAGGAGTGTGAGTTTGGTCTAAGAGAAAGAAGGAAGGAAAAATGAAATATTGGTGCATCTCTCTCTCTATCTCGTGCCATAGTTTGGAAGAGCGAAGTTTTCTTGTTGATGTCGCTGCCAGTTGTTGCATGTTGCTATTGCTAGATCAAGTATAGGTCGAAGTTGCTATTATTGGGTGTTGTTGCCACAGGAAGTTGTATTAGTCCGAGATCGAAGTTTCTAAGTGAAGATCGAAGTCTTTCAGTGAAGACCAAAGTCTCCAAAGCAAGATTGAAGTTGTTGGGTCCAAGAATGTGTTGCTACTGCTGCCACTACTGCCAGGTCAAGTAGGATCATATGCAAAGGAAGAAGAAGGTTGACTTGGTGTGGAGGAAAGTTTGTATCAAGGTCTATAGTCTTGGAATATCTCGGGAAAACTATTGAAGGAAGAAATATTGACTAGGTTTTTTTTGGAATTTCTAAGTCTACCTGTTGGAAATTCTTCCTGTACTATCTGATTTATTTCTTCCTACTTGTTCAGTTACTTAACAAGTTATTTACCATGTAAATATTGAAAATAAATACAAGTATAGTATCAACACATACAGATCATCAACTGAAAGAAACAAGCACACAAGTGACACCGTTGTTTTTGGACTAATGTCCCCGGAAAAACCCAATGTGGGAAAATTGGTGCAACTATTCAGAGGGTTTTATTATTATGTAGTTTCAGAATACAACTAGAGTGCCAGAAATGGCTCACCCAACAGAGAATGCCCTTGGCAGTAGTATCTCTCAATTGGAGACAGATATTCTGGCTAAATCACCGGATGAACGATCCCACAGCAACAATACAGCTTTTGCTACTCTGCGTCACCCTATCCAGCTCTCCAGCTCCAATCTGTCCCTCGAAAATCTCCTAGCACTACCTCTAAGGCCTGCGTCAGCCTCTCTGGCACAGCGTCAACTTATCTGGCCCAACGTCAGCCTCTCGAGGCTCTGCATCAGCCTTTGGAGCCTCTGCATCAACCTCTGGAGCCTCTGCGTCTCACACGTTGGCCCTCACTGGCTCTGTGCAGCTCTACGCTGCCTCTATGTGGCCTCTAGCTGGCTCTGTGTCAACCCCTCCCGGCTTCTGCGCTGATCCTCCCGGTACTAACTCTGCCTCTCTGCTATGTATTCATTGCCCCTCAACTGCAACTCGGATCACTTCACTCAATTTCCTTAGCAAACCTTGACCCAGAAAATCGAGTTCTTGAACTCTCTCGGTGTGTTCTCCAACTAACCCTCAAGCCTCCTCTTATACTTTTCTTGTTGGTCCATCAACGGCCGAGATTAAATCTCTAATCAACAGCTAAGATTAGATTTGGCTTGATCCATGACTTTTGGACCATTTTAATTCAGTTTTATATTAATTCACATTAATATTTTATTTTTCCTAAGTTTAGACTTAAGAACTCCATTAAAAATATTAATTATTTTAATATCTCCCAAACTGGTTAGATTCTTCCCAAACCATTTATGGGTCTTGGAGATCTCATGTGCTATAGCCTCTCCACCAATTTTCGTGGCTAGAGCACATTCGATGCTACCCCAAAGCAACACTCCCTCTTAGCGAGGACTATGCTCTAGTAATACTCCTCACCGAGTATCACCCTGAACATCCAGCATCGGTCCCTATGCTGATGCTAGGCCTCCCCGCCCAACATCCTTTGGACTGCTGCATCATGTACTACTATCAATGGCCCTGCCACTGCCACTGCTACATCTGCACTGCATCCCCTCTCATCATGTTGCATCGTGCTACCCATAGCACTGCCACTGCTAACTTTTGCACTACAACTCAGGTACTGAGAAGTAAGTAACTGATCCTCCAAACTCTGACATCTCTATCAGGCTAGACACACTCTCGACGTTGAAGCTCCCTCTGTCACTGACAAGTGCTCCCTCTCTAACCTCTGCGCTACTGCAACAACTCCATGCATCTTGCACTGTTGCCTCACACTGTCTTGGGAATCCTGCATTGTAGCACTCTCTATCGCTCCATTTGCATCCGTCTCTACCGACATCCACCAGTCCTGCTATTCCTCTTCGGGGCTCCCATAACCAGGTATAATACAAGAGGTTGTGTACCTCGAAGATCCTGCCCCTCATCGCCTGTAGTCCGTCTGACTACAGCTCAATGTCTCCCCACTTCCTCTCAAGTGGCGCATGAGCACTCATGGCACAGTCGTCATCTCTCTCCACTTCTTTCTCTGCCCTCGCTTGCTCTGCCTTGGTCTTAGAAGCCTCTACCTTGCTTTCCTTCCTCAGACACTAGTTCGCATAGTGACCCAGTTCCCCACAGTGGAAGCATTTGACCTTGGAGAGGTCCTTCTTCTTCCGCTTCTCTTGCTTTCTCGCAGATGCTAGGGCAACATCCTCCTCTTCCTCCTCCTTGATTCTGCCCCCTTGCTGCTGTTTTCCGCATTGGTCAGCCATTTGATCTCTTCTTGACGAAGAGCTGCCCACAGTTCCTCCCAATCCAGAAGGCTCGCCCTGCCAAGTAAGCTCTGGACAAATACCCCCCAATCCTCTAATACTGCGTTCAATGTGGTCCTCACCAACATCTCCTCATCTGGCGTGTCCCTTATAGAGGTTAGCTGGTCTCGGATCTCTGTCAATCGCCCGAGGAAGATAACTATCTGCTCTCCCCTCTGCATCTGGTATAACCACACCTGATTTTCTAGAAGCATCTTCCTCTACATGGAAGTATGCTGATACAACTTCTTCAGGGCATCCCACATCTCATTTGTCGTGCCCTTCTCAGCAATATGTGGTACCACATGATCCTTGACCCCATCAAGAATGATGCACTTAGCCCTGGCCATTGCCTCCTCGTACTTCTCATTTTCAGCCGGGTCAACTGGGATCGTTATCATTTTCAAGGCGAAGTGTTTGATGCGATACCTGTCTAGAATGGACAAGATCCTGGCCTTCTAGGCTACAAAGTTCGAAGCTCCGTCCAATCTATCCTGATATCTTATCCCATTCATTGCCATTTCACTGCTCCTCTTTCGACTCTTTCTAGTCTCTCTACTTCCCTCCTAGAAGTCCTCTGATCGACTCCTGTTGAGTCTCTCAACTTCCTGTCTGGAAGTTCTCGGTTTGACTCCCTCTGAGCCTCGATTTCCCTTCTAATCCCTCTGCCAATGCCAAGATGCCCCACTCCAATCGTTTGTGCAACTGCACTACTGATCCGGATTTCTTGGCTAGAAATCCTCAGCAGCAACTCCCTCTTCCTTGGTCTTGCCCTGTTAGGTACTGTTCTGACCACAGCACCCCACCAGTTTCGTTCTACAACTTACCCACAACCTCCTATGCCCCAGCAGTCTAAAGGTTAGAGCCTCTAGTGTCTGCACAATCCCAACACCGGCACAATCTGCACCTCCTGGCCACAGCATCGATCCTTCCTGACTGAGAAACATGACCGGGCACTACGTAATTCAGGGCTACTCCTCTCTGCCTCAATGTTGATCGTCCTCCTGGCTCGAACTGATGATGCAGGCTCTCTGCGTCACCCCTTCCTTGCTGCTTTCTACTAGAAACAACTTCTGTCACTCGAGACAGCGGTTTCTGTTGCTGCTGCTCTGCTCCGCTAATGCCTTCAGTTATCCTGTGATCTGCAACCACCCTCTGATACCATGTCAGAATTTCTAAGTCTATCTATTGGAAATTCTTCCTGTACTATCTAATTTATTTCTTCCTACTTGTTCAGTTACTTAACAAGTTATTTACCATGTAAATATTGAAAATAAATACAAGTACAGTATCAACACATACAGATCATCAACTGAAAGAAACAAGCACACAAGTGACACCGTTGTTTTTGGACTAATGTCCCCGGAAAAACCCAATGCAGAAAAACGGTGCAGCTATTCAGAGAGTTTTATTATTATGCAGTTTCAGAATACAACCAGGGTGCCAGAAATGGCTCACCCAACAGAGAATGCCCTCGGCAGTAGTACCTCTCAGTGGGAGACAGATATTCCGACTAAATCACCAGATGAACGATCCCACAGCAACAATACAGCTTTTGCTGCTCTGCGTCACCCTATCTAGCTCTCCAGCTCCAATCTGTCCCACGAAAATCTCCCAGCACTGCCTCTAAGGCCTCCATCAGCCTCTCTAGCCCAGCGTCAGCCTCTCGAGGCTCCGCGTTGGAGCCTTTGCGTCTCACACGTTGGCCCTCACTGGCTCTGTGCAGCTCCTGGCTGCCTTTGCGTGGCCTCTGTCTGCCTCTGCGTGGCCTCTAGCTACCTCTGCGTCACCCTCTCTCGACTTCTACGCTAATCCTCCCAGTACTAACTCTGCCTCTCTGCTATGTATCCACTGCCCCTCAGCTGCAACTCAGATCACTTCACTCAATTTCCTCAACGAACCCTGCCCCAGAAAATCGAGTTCTTGATCTCTCTCATTGCATTCTCCAATTGACCCTAAAGCCTCCTCTTATACTTTTCTCGTTGGTCCATCAATGGTCGAGATTAAATCTCTAATTAACAGCTAAGATTAGATTTGGCTTGATCAATGACTTTTGGACCATTCTAACTCAATTTTATATTAATTCACAGTAATATTTTATTTTTCTTAAGTTTAGACTTAGGAACTCCATTAAAAATATTAATTATTTTAATATCTCCCAAACTAGTTAGATTCTGCCCAAACCATTTCTGGATCTTGGAGATCTCATGTGTTGTAGCCTCTCCACCAATTTTGTGGCTAGAGCACATCCAATGCTACCCCAAAGCAATAGAAGACAGACTAATTTAATAGTCAGTTGAGCCTACACGTGCACTGTTGGAAAATGTAACTAGGTTCGGTCTTCATTAAATGTATTTGAGTCATCATGTAATGTACTTGTCAAAAGAATAAAGAAAAGAATTTTTGTTTTTATTATTATGACTTATTAAAGCATGAGTTTCATGCTTGGGTCATCATGTTTTAGCTCAAAGTCCCCATTGAGGACTTCTAGGATTTATTCATAGTTAATAGTCATTGTACTTTTAAAGAGACCCTTCTTGGGCTTTTGAATCATGTAAAAGGGTTTAGTATTGAGTCAAAATGAATTATGTTTCCTCCACACCAAGTCAGTCTTAAGATGATCAAGTCAACCTCAAGGAAGGCTATTCGACCTCACCTAAAGGCTATAAATGTAGCAGTTCGAATTCCATTTGGAGGACATCAACTCAAGCAAATTCGATACCTCTTTGAAGCTGGGAAAAGTGCAAAGTGGAGGAAGAAGGCAAAAGGAGTGTGAGTTTGGTCTCAGAGAAAGAAGGAAGGAAAAATGAAATATTGGTGCATCTCTTTCTCTATCTCGTGCCATAGTTTGGGAGATCGAAGTTTTCTTGTTGATGTCGCTGCCAGTTGTTGCATGTTGCTATTGCTAGATCAAGTATAGGTCAAAGTTGCTATTATTGGGTGTTGTTGCCACAGGAAGTTGTATTAGGCCGAGATCGAAGTTTCTAAGTGAAGACCAAAGTCTTCCAGTGAAGACCAAAGTCTCCAAAGCAAGATTGAAGTTGTTAGGTCCAAGAAAGTGTTGCTACTGCTACTACCACTGCTAGGTCAAGTAGGATCATATGCAAAGGAAGAAGAAGGTTGACTTGGTGTGGAGGAAAGTTTGTATCAAGGTCTATAGTCTTGGAATATCTCAGGAAAACTATTGAAGGAAGAAATATTGACTCGGTTTTCCCCTAGAGAGGGGTTTTTCCCTAGCTGTGTCCATTGATTTATGTGTTATTGCTTTGGTAATTACTTGATGAACTAAAAGAAAAAGATATAAAGAAAGCTAATAAGAAATCAAGAACATCACAAGTGATTATCAAGTATAAAAAAAACTTAATGCTTTTCTGATTTTCTAACATGGTATCAAAGCTTTGGTCAAGAAAGAAGAAAAAGGCAGTCTCAAGCACTTGATCAAGGAATCATTCAGAATAATTATTCAATGGAAGAAGTCTACTATCTTCAAGAACAATGTCTAACACAATCAAGGGAGAGAACAAACTTGAAGGAGCCTCAAACTATAGGTCTTCGAAAAAGAGGATTGACCTCATCCTTGAAAAGAACAAGATACTAGACCCTTGATAACGAAGCCTACAGATGACTCCAATGATGCTGATAAAGTGACGTTTAGAGAATTAGAATTAGTGGCCATGACTCTAATGGTAGAAGGAATAAAGGAGAACCTTGTCCTGTTTATAGCCAACATTAATCATGCTCAAGAAATGTATGAGGCCTTGTCAAAGTTATTCACTATTAAGAACATTGGTCAAGTAGCAAGCTTGAAGAATGAACTAAGGACCACAAAGATGACTAAAGAAGACACAGTGGCCTCCTTCTTTGTGAAGATAGCAAGAATCAAAGATGATCTTTTGGCCATTGATGAAATTGTTCCAGACAAAGAACTTGTGATCACTGCTCTATTAGGATTACCACCTACTTGGGGTGCATTTGTTGCAAGACTTAACAGTTGGAAGGAAGCTCCCACTTTTGAAGAACTATGGACTGCTTGCAGTCAAGAAGAATTAAGGATCTCATTAGTTGTCAATCCTGATGGAGTTTCAAATGCCTACACTGCTCAACACAAAGGAAACTTCAAGAAATCGAAAGGACCAAGAAAGAAGGTAGACATGTCCAAAGTAGAATGCTATCAATGTCATAAGAAGGGTCACTACAAGAGTGACTGTCCCGACAATCCAAGGAATAAGAAGAGAGAAAGAGATCAAGCCAATATTGCTGAAGAAGAAGACCTAAAGAAAGCCAAACCCGAAGAATCTGACATAAGGGACTTACACTACTAAGTCCTTTGCTTTTAGTCTTAGATATTCTATTTTGTATTTTTTATGTTTAGTATTTATAGGTTTTAACATGTTTTTGGAAAAGACATTTTTATTGTTTTTATAAGTTTATAGGTATCCCTCAAGCTTTGGAGGGAGCCCTCAACATCTCCCAAAGATAAGTATCTCATTTCCTTTTCAGTTTTTGGTTTCATGTACTTATTTAAGTTTTGATTATATTAAATATTAATCACCATTGTTTTGATTAAGAAAACATCTGCTATATCCTCAAGGAGTATGAAAGAGAGCCTCCCAAGACAAGGTTTGTCAAGGAACAAAGGTATGCCTTAAACTACAAAACATTTGATAATCTATTACTAACATCGTTGTCTAGCTATATTGAATCATAATGATTCTTGTTTTGGGTGATTCATCACTTGATAAACCTACCCTCCTTACATCCTTGATTGTTTTTATAGAACCCTAGACAGGTTCTCTAGAAAACCCTAACCTAAGGGTATGATAATGTTAATGTTTGAAACCCTAAAACTGCTTAGGGTTATTGGAAATGTTATTTGAAGTTTTTGTTGATGATGTCATGTTTGGGGTTTTGATATGATCATGAAAACCCTAACTTGTTAGGGTTGAAATGGTGTTGTCTGAAATCTCGAACCTTTGAAGTTTTGATATAGTAGGGTTTGCTTTGCTATGTTATGAAACCCTAGATCTTTAGGGTTTGGATGGGCCTATAAGCAAAACCCTTGTTATGTATTTGAAGCCCTAGGAATGAAACCCTAGGTATATATATATGTGTGCGTGTGTGTGTGTGTGTCCATCGGTTGAAACCCTAGCTTGGTTTAAGACAATGTATATCTAATGTATTAATGTTGTCTGTCATATAATATGCTTATGGTTGATAATGAATTCCTAGATATGTGTTGATCTCATTATTGATGGTCATAAGTCTTAAAGTTTAATCTAAGCCCTTGTCTCCTTGAGAAAGCTAGGGTTTTGCAGCTAAACCCTAGTAGTAGTTAAATTCTCTAGTATGTGTGATATGACAATCTAGAATCTATTTATATAGTGATTATGAGATTGTGCAAATATGAAATCTAGGGTGTACATCCAACCCTAATAGAAGCTAGTTATGTTGTTAATTACGCTGTGATCGGTTTTGATTGTTGAAGATCATGTATAAAATCTAGAATATGTACGCCTAACTTATGAATTCTAAAATTTGTTAGATTCATTGATCTTATTTGTTTCTAGGGTTTTCTATATGAAAGAACTTGTCATGTCATTGAAAGAATATTGAAACCCTAGATATAATGAGTTTGATATCTTGATGAGTTGTGGATGTGATTTAGGGTTTGTAACAAAACCTGGGCAAGAAGTTGAAGTATTGAAGTATAGTCTCTTGTTGATTATGTTTGTAAAGTCTAATGCTTTCATTATTATAAGATTTTGATATGGCTAACTTCATGCTTCTATAGTTTTGGTTGTACTTGCTATCTAAGTTGTGCAGGTACATCATCTTCAAAATGGTGAAGATGTTTAAGTAAAGTTGATGTGATAAGCATGATGTGAATGGTGATGGTAATGATAACTCTTATGAGATGAATGAAAGCCACAAAGAAGTTGATCTCCCTGGGTTAAGAGGGAGCCCGGATAGAAGAGATCTCCCTGAGATTAAGAGGGAGCCTGGATAGAGGAAAGCTCCCTGGTTGAGAGGGAGGGCATAGCATAGTTTTGATTGGAGAATGCATTTTGAAGGATATGTTGTTGCATGTGAAGTAGGAAAGGAAAGTGTATGATTGAGGAATCTTCTGTCAAAGATTCGATTGATAGTCCTACTATGTTGAGAAGCAACATCAGTTGTCTAAAAGACCCCAGAGGTATGTATTTAATTATGTACATGTGAAAATATATTATTGATTGGGGTTGTGTTTGTAAATCTTTCGAAGTTTTGATAGCATGTTGGTTATCGATCAATTTGGATTAGGCCCCTCCCGGCAGATATTGTCTATTGTACCCCACCCCGAAGAAAAGATGTGAGCTGTGCCCCACTCGGCAGATATTGTAGGGTGGGTATGTGGGTTGTTCAACATGTCTATCAGCTATGTAGGTCCCCTGCCTCAGGAGAGATTTGTTGTCCTTGATCCAAAGTTTTGATAGCATGTTGGTTACCGATCAATTTGATCGGGAGAGATTTGTTGTCCTTGATTTGTTGGATCAAGGAATGTTGAGGCTTTGTGAGTGAAACATTGCCTGGGAAAACATCTGGTCGGCACTTTGTGTTGATATCTAGGTCCCGAAGTTGGAAAGATGGTATTGGTCATAAAGCTCTGACCTCAAAAACACACCTGGGTCCCTGGGTTGATGATTAGCAAGTTTGATGGTACCTAGAGAGGCTAAAATCTTGAGTCCATCTTAGTCCCACTTGGATAGACTGCCTTGGGTAAGAATCTAGTCCATGGCATTGCGGTGCCAAAACTAATGAGAGACCAATGGATAGATTGCCCTAGTCAGGAATCTAGTTTATGGCATTGTGGTGCCTAAAAGTTCTTCATGGTTCATATAGTTGAGATCTTCCTTGTACTTGTATATGATAAATACCTCCCTAGTTAAGAGGGAGTGTTGGAAAATGTAACTAGGTTTGGTTTTCATTAAATGTATTTGAGTCATCATGTAATGTACTTGTCAAAAAAATAAAGAAAATAATTTTTATTATTATTATTATGACTTATTAAAGCATGGGTTTCATGCTTGGGTCATCATATTTTAGGTCGAAATCCCCATTTAGGGCTTCTAGGATTTATTATTAGTTAATAGAGTCATTGTACTTTTAAAGAGACCTTTCTTGAGCTTTTGAATCATGTAAAAAGGTTTAGTATTAAGTCAAAATGAATTATGTTACCTCCACACCAAGTTGGCCTTAAGATGATCAAGTCAGCCTCAAGGAAGGCTATTCGACCTCACCTAAAGGCTATAAATGAAGCAATTCGAATACCATTTGGAGGACATCAACTCAAGCAAGTCCAATATCTCTTTGAAGTTGGGAAAAGTGTGAAGTGGAGGAAGAAAGCAAAAGGAGTGCGAGTTTGGTCTAGGAAAAAGAAGGAGAAACAAAATTTCGGTGCGTCTCTCTCTCTATCTCGTGCCCTAGTTTGGAAGATCGAAGTTCTCTTGTTGATGCTGCTGCCAATTGCTGCATGTTGTTGCTGCTAGATCAAGTATAGGTCAAAGTTGCTTTTATTGGGTGTTGCTGCCTCAAGAAGTTGTATTGGGCCAAGATCAAAGTTTCTAAGTAAAGATCGAAGGCTTTCAGTGAAGATCGAAGTTGTTGGGTCCAAGAAAGTGTTGTTATTGCTGCTGCTGCCAGGTCAAATAGGATCATCTACAAAGGAAGAAAAAGGCTGACTTGGTGTGGAGGAAAGCTTGTATCAAGGTCTAGAGTCTTGGAATATCTCAGGGAAACTATTGAAGGAAGAATTACTGACTGGGTTTTCCCCTTGAGAGGAGTTTTGCCCTCACTGTGTGCCTATATCTGGTGTCCACTGATTTATGTGCTATTGCTTTGGTAATTGCTTGATGAACTAAAAGAAAGAAGATATAAAGAAACCTAATAAAGAATCAAGAACATCACAAGTAATTATCAAGTATAAGAAAATCTTTCTGCCTTTCTAATTTTCCAACATGCACAAGTAGTACAGGGTTGAGGAGGCTGAGTTAGGGGGTGGAAAAGGTTCCGTACAGCACTGGACCAAGGATGTACAGCGTTGGGTAAAGAAGTCGAATTTATTGCAAAGAGGGGCAGAATTTCTCAGGCATTTTAGAGGCCAATTTCTTCCTACAACAGGCTAAGTTACAGATTTTGCTACAGCTGATAAATTTCTGTGTAAAATTATCTGAAGGTCTGACCCTAATTTTCCTGATTAATATTCAAGTGAAAGAGGATTGTTCTGGATCATTTATTTGCTGTTATATGTCTGATTTTTCTTACTATTTCCGCTACAAATTAATTTTCAGAACTTAAAATACCAGTGTATTTATTTACAGCAGTTTCAGAAATTTTATTTGGGTAAAATAATTTTTTTGGGGTTGTGTAAATAACTGAGAAAAATAGATCTGCTCTGATATTAAAGAATTAACAGAATTATGGAGTAGCCTAGTCAATGCTCTTGGATTGTACTCCTAGAAAAATATAATAATTTTAAGCTTAGGTAATTTAGAAATCAGGTATTTTATATATTAAAATTGTAACATAGTATATATATATGCACAAAAACACAAAAAAAGCATACAAGTGATAAGAATACATCAAAGCATAGAAGAGCATATAAGAACTTTTGCAAGAAAAGGAGGACAAGAAGCAAGCATATAGTAGTGAAATGAAGAGTGTGTAAAGCCTTCGTAGTATTCTGGAAAAGGATGCTACTTGTGGATAGAGTGGCACATTCCTCGTCTCAAGATAGGATTTTCAATAAGATGGCTTCACTCTTTATGAAAAGGAAAACAACTAGCAAGTAGAATAATGCCGACAGTTAATTACTTTGGAGGGGACTATTTGCGAAGATCCTTCTACACTACAGCAAAATTCCGCCTGTTTTTTAAATGAAAAGTACCCACTAACTGATTCATAGGTGATTCATAGGCAAACATCAAGTAACCCTTGGAAAGGACAAGAATTCTAACAGATGTAACTCAGTTGACCTAGTCATGAGAAGAAGTAACTTTCATGTATAATTACTCAGTTGACCTAGTCATGAGAAGAAGTAACTTTCATGTATAATTTATGTATTAGTGTTGAATATCACTCTATGTTTAAGAAGCAAGTTTCTGAAAGTGAATCCACTAAAGTTTGCAATTGGATGGGAACATATCTGTATAATATGTTTCTTGCTATAGGAAAACATTAGCATAAATTCCAGATCCATCTCTTGGGTTTAATGAAATCATAATAGCTAAAAGACCAGATGTGTCCTTTGCAGTGTTATCGGAACTGGTGGAACAGGCCAGTCCGACCGGTTTGGGTGCCAAACCAGTCCAATTGGTCGGTATGGTGCCAAACTGGCACTTTTTCACTGAATCAGCTGGTTTTGGAACCAGCTGATTCCATACAATTCGACCAAAGATGTTACATATACAATTTTTTTAAGAAAAAAATGATTTTTTCAGTGGGGAAGCCTAATATTCAAGCCTATGGCTTTGGTATTGCTATGCAATGCATGGTAATGTTAAATTCTTAAAGTAAAACATCTTTTTACTTAAATTTTTAACATTACCATGAAATGGCTCGGGATGTTTGAGAGTGGTTCCGTCTGTAGAAAATTTTTGACTGCTGGCAGCTCTCACAGTTTCAAGTTTTTGAGCAAGTTTTCACGCCCACAGTCCCAAACTAAAGGTCTAATTAACTGGCGGAACAGGCCAGTCCGACCGGTTTGGGCACCAAACCAGTCCGGTTGGTGTCGATTTGGTGCCGAACCGGCCTTTTTTCACTGAACCAGCTGGTTTTTGTACCGAACCAGCTGGTTCCATACAATTCGACCAAAGATGTTCCAAATGCAATTCTTTTAAGGAAGAAAAAAAAAAATCAGTAGGGAAGCCTAATATTCAAGCCTATGGCTTTGGCATTGCCATGCAATGCATGGTAATGTTAAATTCTTGAAGTAAAACATCATTTTACTTAAATTTTTAACATTACCATGAAATGGCTTGGGATGTTTGAGAGTGTGGCTCCGTCTGTAGAAAATTTTTAACTGCTGGCAGTTCTCACAGTTTCAAGTTTTCACGCCCACAGTCCCAAACTAAAGGTCTCATATAGAACTTTTAAATGCAAATTTACTTGAAAGATTTAAGCTACCTCCACCAATAGATTTTTCCAGCTGGTATAAAAATTAAATGCAAACATTCACACATTAAATAGACACAATACACACTTGTTTTTGGTCAACTGACCCTGGAACAACGCACAAGGAGAAAACCAGTCTTCAAGGAGTATTTGATTGCTTACAAGGAGATTTTTACAGAAGAGAAAAGTCACCTTATCCCTCCCCTTAAGGACAGAACCTCTGAAATCCTATTTTATTGTGAGTTCTGAAGTGACAAACCTGACCCACGTTCAGCTTTCCTCAGACACAATTTTTGGACCTCTGTCTGCTCCTTTTACACAGAAAATTAGTCCACTGGACAGTCACTTAACTGAATGTACACACCCAAAATACAAGTGTTTCCTCCCTAAACAGTGAGCTGATACATGCTCAAGAACAGGGTTTTTCTTGCAGGTAGACTGCTCCTTTCTGGGCTTACTCACCCAGAAATCTCGGCCTGCTCCTACTGCAACCTCAGCCTGTACCCAAGCATCAAGAAACGTGCTGAAAAAGGCTCGAACTTCACACTGAAAAACCCAGAAATCTGAGCAGTGACAGGCCTCGGTTCCTGTGCAAATTCCTGCCTTTTACCTCCACGATTTTAGCTGATAAATACACACAGCTCACCTTTCAGAAACAGTACTACGATTCATCTATCATTTCAGCCTTCTATCCCTGAAACTCGGCCTGATTTTTCCTTAAATCTTGTGCTACCAAGTTTAGAAACTCAGCCTGGTACCACAGGAGCAAGAACTCGGGATTCTTGCCAAAGTCTAATCGCTGAAAACACGAGCTGGGCAGTCTCTCTTAGCAGTTCAAACTTCCTTCCTGTGCACAGCAATCTCTGCCTCCTATTGTTCCTCGCTCTCCTTGAGCTTCTCAATATCACACATGAGAATAATGTTTTATAATTTATTTTTCCCTTTTGTCTTTCATAAGTGATGGAAACTTAAACGTAATGATCAAGGGCTGAGATTAAATCTCAGCCCATGAGATCAATGGTTGAGATCAAACCCCCACTTGACCCCTTTCTCATGTTGACCCCCTTACTTAAAAACACTCCTGGTACTTTTTAATGTTTTAGTGCCATGGTCACTTTTTCTCTCATAAAGTGACTTAAAATATACAAGTCACTTTAATAACATAAAGTCATAAAGTCGCTTTAATACACATGTGACTTTAATAAATTAAAATACAAGATACACAATTCATAAAAAATATTTTAGCTCCTTGACATTAATAAAACACATAATGTTACTTAGACAAAAGGATATTAATGTGTATTCCTAGGCCAAAAGGATAAATGCGTAGGAAACACATCCTTGGTACCATTTTTCTCAACACTGTCCTCATTGGATTTCACATAGAGAAAGTAGAATTTTAGATCTCACTCAAAATCTAGCAGACTTAACAATTTTTCAAGATTTCTAGATTGGGAAGATTGCAATGTTTCCATCAGATTTTGTCATGTACGAGGGTATGGAACTAGTGTTTAATCAAGGGCACTGAACTCTCTATGTACCTTGATGTTACTGGCATTGGTTGTTGAACTACTCTATCATGACGCTATTAAAAATATAGCCATCACTCAAACAAAATCTTGACTTGACATGCTACGTTTTTTCTATCTTATTTTAAACGCTTAGAGGGTGATATTGATGACAAAGATCCCAATATAGGCATTGATTTTGATGATAGGTAGGTATATGTTGTAGCATGATTTATATTGGATACTAGAGGCCATCTAGAGCCTGTTTGTAGATGTATTTTCAGTTTAGACATGGATTGCACTCGATGCTATTTTGGTTATGTGCACCCTTACATGCTATATAAATGAGAACTGTTGCTTAGTTCTGCGTAAATGGTTTGGATTCATATGGGATGCACATGAATATATATGTTTTTCTTTAAAATTTGAATATTTTATGTGTTTTTGGTCGACCGGTTTTTTGGTCCCTTATTTTTACCGGTTCCAACCAGTTCACAGCTCAGAGGGTGTCCTGGTTCAGTCACCAGTTCAGTTCCGATAACATTGGTCCTTTGTCTCAGTGCTACAACCACTCTTCATTGTTAGCCAACTTTTCATGACCTGCAGACCCTTCAAATGGAATTCATTCTCATTAATATATTCTACCTCTCAGGTATGAAAATTATTTGCATCTTCCTAACTGATTTAAATCTTCTATCGTAAAGACACATATAAAACTAGCTCAGAAGAATTTGAAATGATACAGGAAGAGCCTGCACAGAAGTTAGTACCAAAAATACAAGTTAAGGTTTACACAGATAAATCATAATACTCAAACTAACTTTCGACTCTTAACAATAATGTTGAAGGAATTAACTTTCGACTCTTAACAATAATGTTGAAGGAATTAAATATAGTTATTGATCTGGAACATAAGTGATAGATTAATCCAACAAAATGTTTACATCAGATGAAGCCATTCAAGATGTCATAACGAAACAGAATGTTTCTTGGCTCTTTAAAATTTAAAGAGGCATATATATCTGATACAGGTTGCAAGAATCTCTCATAGGTATAAAGGAATTTCTAAACAGAAAATAAATAAATTATTTTCAGGTTCATCAAACTCACCTTGGAGCTATCCACACCTTCCACCATATACAAGCTGGGTACACCAGCTGCCATTAGAATGTTGAATATACAACAAAACGCATGAGCATAGCATCAATACAAGAATTCAACAAAATGTTAAAAAGTCATCTTGCATGCATCTGCAACATAAATTCTTCCTCTTGCACCTTAAGATTATAAGAATAATAATGCTTATATAAGGCACCCAATTTTCAAGAGAATAAACTGTAAATGCAGATGATGTGAAGAAAAATTGTCAGGTGCTCAATAATGTTAAAGTATATAGCGTTAATAATTTTAAAGTATATAGTGTTAGATTCTATAATGCCTAATGTTCCAAAGTTCTAGTATAAGAAAATATGTGTGCATAACGAGAACTTGGTGTTTAAAATATTCAGGGTTAAGATGGATCTATGCATTTTTATTTTTTTTTAACATTTCACATCTGAATTCGATTTTTTTTTCACAAGTATGACACATCATCCAACTGCCACAAGAACACCTCATTTATCTAGGCACAATTATGGTTAAAGGGTCAGTCTTGAATTTAACCATTTTTTTCCCGTCCATTCCTTTTTTCCTTTTAACATTTGACATCTAACATTAAATTTTTTCCTTTTAATATTTGATATGACATCAATTTTTTTCCATTTTATTTTACTAGTGTGATGGACATACATACATATGTTACACATCTCATCCAACTGGGCTGTAAGAGCACCTCACTTCTCTAGGTGCAATTATGGTTGAAGGTTCCATCCAGAATTTAGTAAAGGAATATCTTATACATAGCTCAAGGTAGTTGTAGGTTGCACTATAAATATTTTACCTTTGTAATGAAATTTTCATGGAAGTATAAGAGATTATAGAATATGAGTTTCATGTGATGAGTTTATACATATCTTAAGTTTCTGGGCATATTTTATTTCCATGTATCAGAGAATAACAGGTTGTCACACAAAAGTCATGTCCTCCTAACTATGGCAAGGACCTTCCAAAGTTTGAGGGGAACTCTTTTGCTACTGTCCCACATGTCCTGGCATTTATGAAGCATATCTGGGAATTGATGGAAAGACATGAAGATGCCATGATAAGGTTATTTATGCTCTCTTTGGGACAAGGGCATGGTGGCTGGCTGAAGCATTCTTGCAGCCCAAAGAGCATACATTCTCTCAAAACTCTAGTTGAAAGCTTCCTCAAGCATTGCCACCCAAGATTCAGAAATTTGATGGTACATATCGGGAGTTGTTGGCAGCCCTAAAAGAGGAAGGCCTCCTTGGTCTTTTTGAAGGCAATGATGGCATTGTTGGGGATGAAAGTGGAGCATCTATGGAAGAGGGATTGTGCTCAGAATTTGAATATGAAAACACTAGAGATTTGTAACATGAACAACCTTGTGGCAGCAATGACAAGAAGGAGGGTCATTCTAGAATCTAGACTCTAAAGTGATTGCTGAACACATAAATGAGTACCACCATGAAAACTGTGATGACATTATTACACCACGTTCAAATGATACAAGTGTCACTCTTTCTGGAGAGGATTGGCATCAGGTTGGTGATGTTTTTATTGGCTGCCCCATAGGAAACAGTGCTGCAGATCTAGAAGAAGAATGTAGTAGCAGTTTTGAGATGTATCTGGTGCAGGATTTATGCTCGAAACTAGAAGCAGGAACACTCCCTTCTCTTATGGCTTATGTCCATGATAATCATAATAATGAAAACAGCAACCTTGACACTCATAATGATCCTCTCATCAGTATGGATCAATCATCAGACCATATATTTGGGGCTGGGTAGAGGCAAGTCATATACACTGTACTTGCATGGACCACCAGTGTTTGATGATCACCAAGAAGAGAGGAAGTCTGATTCTGAGCCCTTCACAAGCATCCCTCAGGAGGATTTCAAGACTGTGTCATGTTAAAGTAGTGTTGGACTAACCTCCCTAGACTTGACTTGTCACAAGAATTGAGGATAGAATATCCCTCTGAGGACAAGAGACTTTGCTCCAAATATGAAAGCAATGAGGATTTTGCACCAAACATTGGCATTTCTGATAATGAGAATTAGCATTACATAAGTTATGAAATCCTCAATGATGAATTTGTTGCTCCAGAGGAACACAAGTATTTCTGTTTTGCACACCAGTTTCCCCAAGTCTTGAACAATGAAAAGGAGAAATCAGAAGAGTCCTCCACAGAAATTGCCCATAGCAGTGATTCCAAAATTGATTCAACTCTGCAAAGATCGAAGGAAATTGCAGGATTCCCTGGGTGTACGTGAAATCAGAAAGAGGCTGTTTCAACCTGCTCTACATGACAATGCATATTCTAATATTCTAGATCAGCCCGGTTTCCAGCTATGGCTGGCAAAGGTTCTTTTGGAGCCAGAGGTTGCAAAGAAAGCGCAAAGAGCAAGAATCACAAACATATATAATGGACTTTATCTTGTTGAACTTGTCAGCAGATATTAAGAATCTCACCCGAACATAACCATTTAAGTTGAACCAAAATATCTTGCAGGACCATATTTCTTGGTCTAAGATAAAACATTTTGACAGTGAACTGTAGTGTTTCCTTTCTCTCATTTAGAATATAAGATTACAGCACTGATGTGCGAGAGGAGGTGAGTATAAGGCAAACTGATATATATGTGTGTGAAGAATTTGTTTGATGACTGGTCACACTTGAAGTTTAAAGTTTAAACCCTTCCTGCAGTAGAGAAGCATCTCTTTGCTGTCCCTATGCCTTACTTTCAGCCAGCAGGTCAGTGTCTCCAAAAGGATCACACGACCACCCAGATTTGAAAAGGATCAATAATAACAAAATCTACTCGATCTTCTAGTGATTTCTTCATTGACAAATACTCATGGAGCACCAGCCCATGGCAGTCAATCAGAGTTCTGAAGCATAAACATAGTCAATTGGAATGCCTGTGTGTTGGAGATGTCCAGCCCCTGAGATCACTTGAATAGGGCAAAGGAGCAGCTGCTGTAGCACTATACCGAATCTGTCTATGTACCCCAAAACTGTATCATTTTCAGCAGGCATGGGCTACCTTTGTCCAAGGTATCACTGGACAAGCAGGCATAACTGTGCATTCCAGGAGGGAGTGCGAGTTGCAATGCAGGCAGCCGAGCAGAAAAAGGAGGAGATTCCTGTTTATTTTCGCAGTTGTGAGTTTTGCAGGAAATGGCCTCAGCAAGACTTTGAGATCGGGATAGGCTAGGTGGAGCCTCAAACTATTATATCTAGAAAGCCAGAATGTCTTTCCTGCTAGATGAGCAAGGTCTGAAGACGTATGCAGAGAAGGTTGTCGCCGTACCTACAAACCCATAGCAGTTAGAGAATTACAATAAGGAGATGGCCAAGGAAAAGCGGTTGATCCTTGATGGTGTTCAAGAGCAGATAGTCTCACACTTAGCAGCCAAGAATACGGCAAAGAAATGTGGGATGCAGATCCTATGCTTTTCCAGAATCCTTTCAAGAACCGAAAGATGTTCTTGAAGGAGAAGTTGAGGACCACCAGGATGCATAAGGGTGAAGGGGTCACTTCTTATCTCACCAGGATTTAGAATGTCTGAGACAAGCTTGCCACAATTGGAGAAGAACCTCAAGAGAGTGAGCTAGTGCGTACATCTTTCAATGGTTTCACCATGGAATGGGCTACCTTCGTCCAAGGTATCACTCGACAAGACAATCTACCGAGTTGGGATCGTTGTTGGCAGATTTCACATAGGAGATGAGGCTTGTTCTAGTTGAGAGCAATATCAGTGGCAACAGTAGCAAAGGACCAAAGGGTGTGAAGGAAGAGGAGAATGTAGCTCTTGCATCAAAGGGGAAGGCAAAGAAAGGTCCTAATCAGGGACAAGGATTGCAGGGAGGAGAAAAGAAGAAGAAGGATCTATCGAAAGATCAATTGCTTCAAATGTGGTGAGTTTGGTCACTACAATACCCAGTGTCCAAAGAGGAAGAAGGACAAGGAGGAGAAGCAGGAGCAGGCAGCAGTTTCAATGGAGATCGATAATTTTTCTCCCAGGTTGGAGGACAAATTCGCTTTGTATGCAACTATACATTCAGGAGAGAGGTGGGGAGAATTGAGCTCTAGACTCAAGAGTTGCAAAGGTTTGGGTAGGATACATGGAGGTTAGCATTACACAAATGTTTCCTCACAGATCATTGCCTTTGCTACGGGGGCCCACAGTTTTCAGTAGCGGACGGATCAGTGTTAGCATGGCGCAGTCAAATCTTGAGAGACAATTATAGAGACTAGTTGCAGTCAGTTATTGGGGGGCACAAAACCAATCAGGGCACAGACAGTTACTCAGTAGACAGTGCAGATACTAGCTGTAGTCAGAGACTCAGGAGAAAAATGCAAAGCCGATATGGAGACAAAGTGGATTTGTAGTTTTGTTCTCAATTGTAGTAGTTGCAGCAGCAGCAGCAACGTGAGATCAATAGCAGAGTTGGAAATAGTACAGGAGGTATAGTGCAGTGTCAACAGCAACGCAAATGCAAGATGGTTCAACTACAAACTGGAAAATTAATCGAAGTATGCGCAATCGTTGGTGGGCAATGGCAAGTTGTCACAAATGTCAAACGTCAACAGCATATGGATGGATGTTATGAGACTGAGGGAACACCTTCCTCGCTAAGAGGGAGTATTAGTTTTTGTAGCATCAGACAGGTGTTCTAGTCTCGTCTTTGGTCGAAGATGCTAAGGAACACAAGATCTCCAAAACCCAAAAAATAATTCGATAGAAAACAACTACAAATGGCACAATTAGGTTAATTGATCAATAATCAAATATTTCCTAACTCTAACATACGAAAAGTGATTAACTAACAACAATTAATTGAGAAAGGTGAGAATTCTCTAGAAACTCACATGGATCAAGTTGGAGATGATCTTAGTCGTTGATGGGGATCTAATCATGGTCATTGGTTCACCAACAAGAGATTATAAGAGCAACTCGATGGGTAGATGGAGAATACACTTGTGAGGTCGAGTTCATTAGCAAATCGAGCTACCAGTTGCACAGATTGAGCGGGAGAGAGAAGTTCAAGCTAGAAGGGACGCAAAGACAGAAAGGGAGCAACAAAAGTGAATTCCAAAGGAATTTCCAGTTCCAGATAGGCAGCAACAAGAGGTCGAGTTATTCCACTAGAGGTTGCACAGGGACTGCGCAGGCAGCTTCAATGAGGCAGTTCGATTTGGCTGAGGAGGTCGATTCAGTTGTCGGAGGCCGGGATAATTTTCCAGAGGGTCGGAGAATCACTTCCAGAGGCATCAACTGACAAGACGACTTGATCAGAGGCAAATTCAGGTTATGTGTGAAGGTTTGCACAATAACTACGCAGGGGCCTGCGCAAGGGTTCTTGGAGGGCCAGTTTTTTGAAACAGGTTGTGCCAAGATTGCTCTTAGAGAGAGAGAAAAGTCACTCTAATAATTTTGGCTAGATTATTTGTTGAGGATTGCTAGTTTGGCATCTAGATTGTACTCAAAATTTTCATTGTTGCATAATAATAATAGAACCCTCATCTGCTGCACTAGTTTTCATACATTGGATTTTTCCGGGGACATTTGTCCAAAATAACTGTGTCAATTTTATCGTGTGTGCGCTATCATTTTCTTAGTTTCCAGTTTATTTCTGCAGCATATTTATTTGTGAAAAATTGCAATGTGATTTATTCGTTGTTTGTTGTAGCAAATAAACTGCATAATTAATTAGATAGGAGAATAAATTTCCAGTTGCTGCAATTTAAGAAAATCTCACAGTGAGATTGCACTATGCAACAAGGAAAACAAGCATGCTCATAGAACAATAACATCAACTAATAAGAAGTCAAAGGGATCATAAAAATCTAAAAGGACACTATGACCCTTTCATCCACAAATTTTCCTTTTAAAAAGAATGAACCCTTGCTTCTACACTTCAATGGATACCTCTTATTTTACTCCGACAAGTAAGGATGCTCTCCAAGGACAGTTTTGGATCCCATATACCCTAAGTGGGCAATTGTCATCCCTTATACTAACTTGACTACCATTTCTACAACTCACATCTAAGTCAAGAAAGGATGATAACTCACATCTACTTTTTCTTTGACTCAATAAGACACATGTATAACTTTGCATGTCTTTATATTTGACTTTTACCCTCTCTTTAATATTAACCAATGGAGGGCAATATTAACCACCAACAACAATAGTAGTTTTTAACCTCGTATGACTCAATAATTAATCTGGAAACCTCCTTGAGCATTATGCTTAGCAAAAGGGGTCAAACCCATCAAGCTATCCCCTAGGGATATACCTTTTCCAAGCAAAAAATCGCAGCAAACCCCATAGGAATTTCCCTCCATTTCATAAAGGATACACAAGTTAAACCCATTGGCGTTAATTACAATGTCTAACCCAATATGGCCATCAAGTGAGGCATGCAACAAAAGCAATTAGTGCAAAGGATCAATTCCAAGACTTCCTTGCATGAAGCTCAAAGCACTTAACCACTTAAGTTAGCCCAACAAGCTTCTACACACACACATATATATTCACTTGCCTCTCAAATAATTCTTTTAATTGCTTTAGAATTTTGCTTGCCTAAATACAATTTGGTTGTGCTTCTTGGAACCCATTCAAACAACTTTGGCAATGACAATTCCTTGATGTCTCAATCAACCTTAAGGACCGCAAAAAACCAAGGGTGCCACTCAGTGTTGATAATATTGTTGAGATATCAGTGATATTTGGAAATATAGTGATATTTTCATCCTTGAAAATATCGTGATATTTGGAAATATTGCGATATTTTCATCGCGATATTTCCGAAATATCGTCGATATCCCAGCAAAATATCAAACAACGACCTAATTTATCGTCGGGCATCTTGGGCCGCAGCAACAAAAGCGATTTTTTGGGTTTTATTTACTCATTTTGCTTTCTTAGTCTTGGAGAAGGAAGGGGAAGAGTTTTGTGGTGGTTTTCAAAGAGGGATTAAGGATCAACCAACCATTATCACCACCAACTAAAAAAAATTTGTGGATCAAAAATTTAGGAATAGTGAGACAAACTTCATTTCTTCCATTAACAGGTATGTTAATTATTTTTTTATAATTTAGGGTTATGTTTGCTTACCTCTTTGCCTACCAACATTTTTCTTCTTTATTTTTTTTCCATTTGCTATGATTTTCATGCCCATAAGCCAATGCAAGGGTTTTCTCCATAATTGGAGAGCAAGCTTCATTTCTTTTTTTAACTTTCTTATGCACCCTCTTATTGCCATTTTTCATTGCAAATAATGTAGTAAACAAATATTTTTTAAAATGAGGTGGTTAGTATTTTTTGTGTATGGGAGTTTAATGCTATTTTTTTGTTTTTTTGGTGACCTAGGTTTGAATTAGTTCACTACAAATATGCCAAAAGCCTTGGACCCATTTTGGCAGCATGGGGAACCTGATGGTGGGACAAATTAGTCATATCTATCATGCAAATTGTGTGGGACCAATATGACAGAAGGGGTTACGCGATTGAAATACCATCTAGCTAGACTCCCGGGACATGATGTCAGGATTTGTACAATTTCTAGTGTGGAGCTTATACAAAAATCTCTTGAAGCAATTGATGAAAAAGACAGAAAGAAGGAAGAGGCAGAAAGAAACAAGGTTGAACGTGCAGGTAGATCTTTCGAGATATCTTCTTCTAATTTTGAGGTTGAGGGTAGTGGGAGGGGCTCCACAACGTCACCTGCTAGTGCTAATGTTACTGGGAGTGGGAGGTCATCATTTTTTGTTCCACAAACAAGACATGGAGCACAACCTTCCATAAAATTAGTTGTTAAAAAAAAGGAGAAGCAAGAAGCAGATAGAGTTATGGGGAGGTATCTTTTCTGGAGCGACTTAACTCTCAGCATCACCAAAACCAATCCATTTTGGCTGCCAATGTGTGATGTTATTGTTATTGTGGGCCCAGAGTACAAAAGTGCTACATATGAGGAGTTGCAGGGGCTAATCCTTCAAGTAGAAAAGCAGGACATCAACTCCAGATTGGCAGAGTTCAAACAGACATGGGAAGTGTCTGGATGCACAGTGATGTCTGATGGTTGGACAGATAAAAAGGGTACGACCCTTCTAAATTTTTTGGTACAATGTCCTAAAGATACCATGTTTATTCAATCAGTGGATGCATCAGCACATATAAAAAATGCAACATTGGTATGTGAGTTGTTAGATGGGTTCATCTGGGAGATTGGTGTGGAGAATGTGGTGCAAATCATAACAGATAATGCAACTAATTATGTGTTTGTCGGCAGTTGCTTATGGAGAGGCACCGCACATTGTTCTAAACTCTATGTGCAGCACATTGTATTGATTTGTTGCTTGAGAATATGGGGAAACTCTCATTCATCAAGGAGGTGAATGATATGGCTAGGAGCGTCCCCAATTTTATATATAACCATGATTTTGTTCTTAGCCTCATGAGGAGATACACTAGAAACAATGAGTTGTGGCATCCGGAAATCACACATTTTGCCACCAACTTTATTACTCTTTAGTCTTTGCTTCGATGCTAATTTGAGTTGAAGCAAATGTTTGCTTCTTATGAGTGATGTGATTGTAGATATAGCAGGATGCAGCAGGAGAGAGCCATTGCAGGGAGTAGAAGCAGCGCGCCCAGTTAGTGAACCTATAGTAAACGTTTTGAGATTGGTAGATGGTGACAAGCCTGCAATGGCTTATTTGTTTGAGGCCATGGATAGGGCCAAGGAGGCCATTCATGCTTATTATGCAGACAAGGGTTTTGTTGGGCTTGATAGATAGAAGATGTTATGGGATGCGATTGATACTCAGTGGACAGGGATGCTTCATCGACCCATTCATGTAGCAACACTCTTCCTCAACCCCACATTTTCATACAAATGTGCCTTTGATTTTGATGGCGACGTGATGGAAGGGCTCCATTTATGTATTGAAAGGATGGTTCCTGATCCTGAGGTTCATATCAAAATCAATCACGAGATACAGTTTTATCGAGATTATGTTGGACTATTTGGCTTTAATGATGCTATCAGGAAAAGGACCCTCTTCATGCCACATAAGTGACAAGTCATGACTCATTAGAATTTTCAATTTAGAATTTACTTATTTATAATTTTAGATTTTTTAAATTCAATTATGTAACTTTTATTTGAAAGTTTAATTATGTTTTAAGTTTTTAACGTTTTTATTTCTTTATTTTGTTGTAGATATTTGGTGGCGAAGCTATGGTGCAAGGGCACCAAATTTGCAGAAATTGGCCATAAGAATCCTGAGTCAAACATGTAGCTCTTCAGGGTGTGAGTGCAATTGGAGTGTATTTGAGAAAATACACTCAAAAAAGCACAACAGGTATAACTTTGAGCTTTAGCCTTCAGTTGAGCAATTACATTTATTGTAATTTTAATTTATGACCCTCAAGTGTCAAGAGTCAAGACTCAAGCGCAACAGGTATAACTTTGAGCTTTAGCCTTGAATTGAGCAATTACATTTATTGTGATTTTTAATTTATGACCCTCAAGTGTCAAGAGACAAGACTCACTAGTTTTTTGACACTCTTACAGGTTGGAGTTCTCACGCCTCAATGATTTAGTGTATGTGCATTACAATCTCCGACTTCGAGTGAAGCAAATAGAAACACCAATGGATCCAAATGCCATTTCCTTAGACAATATTGATGTATTGTCTCAGTGGAGGGTGGAGTCTGAGGTGCCCATCTTGGAGGAGTCACCTGCATGGTTAGAGAGAGAGGAACCATTAGAACAAGGGCAGCAAGAGGAGGAGGACTCAGGGGAGGAGCAGCATGAGGAGGAGGAACAAGAGGAAGAGGAGGAGGAGGAGGAGACTGTGGGAGCATCAGCGTCAACACCATCTACTATAGATATAGGAGAGCACAGCTCCATACCCAACAGTCATTATTTGACATTAGGTGCAAGGTCAGGGCCTTCTACTACTAGGGGTAGGCCTGGCAAACAGCCCATCATGTTTTCCCGTAAAAGGGGGAGAGGGCACTAATCTCAGATAGCTAGCTGCTAGTTTTATTTGTTTTGCTACATATAACTCATGATGATGAGATACTTTTATATATGTGATGTTATTTTGTATTGGTTCTCCACATTTGAGTCCTTGTAAGGACAATTATCAGGGATCAGCAGGATTTGGTATCACCTTTAATGTATCATTTTTATTTTACATCCACTACATCATATATATCAATGCTTTCTTCATATTTATGTGCCAATGTGTTTAATTCATGTTGTTATTATTTTATATGTTTAAAAATCTATTATGCATTTTTTATGTTTGCTGACATTTTCCGATATTTTTCCAATGTTGCCGATAAGATGTTTTCGAAACCCTCACTGATATTTTTCCGATACCGATATTTTCAACACTAATGCCACTAGCCTTTGCAAGAACACCACAAGTACCTATGCAGACATAAGAGCATCAATTTGTTCTTTGCTAAATCATTTAAATCAAAGCATAAATTTGCTTTAAGACACAGTCACATTACCACCCTTTCTCAAGCTCTATCAAACTCATCATCTGGCCCTTTGCTTTAGAAGTCCCAATATGTAAAAAATGTAACACATTCATAATGGATCATCATATTATTTATAACATATTTCAAAACACACACACACATATTTCCTACATACATATATTGCAAAACAGATATATATATATATAGAGAGAGAGAGAGAAAGAAAAGTCCATGAGCCCAAAGGGTTAGCTCAATCAATTGCCACAAATTGTAATGTTCGCAAATTTTTTGCATGCAAAATCACTTAGGAGTTTTGCAATTTTGGAAATAATTAACAAGGGGGCTTAAATTTGCCTAAGGAGACTTTATTAAAGAAGGAGAAAGGATGATATTTCCTAGGCAAGTTGGATGTCACTTTAACTTTATAAAGTGGAGTATCATAAAGTGACTTTATAAAAGTGAATTTAATAAAAATAAATAAAAAATAATAAAGAGAGAAAAGGGAAGGTGAAGATGAAAAGACAAAAGGGAAGGCAAAGATGAAAAGACAATCCTAAACTCATTAAAGAAGGGAATTGAGGAGACTCTAATTCATTCATACATTGTGTGAGTTTGAAGAGAGTGCTCTTGGAGAAAGTTGGAAGAGGACGCTGAGGGCTTTGGAGCCCTAGCTGCCATAGCAGACTTCAGTGTTGCAACGAGACCCCCTAGTCTGAGAGTGAAAGCACTCAGATTTCACCGTAGAACTTCAATGGAGAACGAATTTCCTGAGAAATATTGAAGTACTCAAGCTTATCAATTGTTTTATATCCTTATACTGCATTTTCCTCTTTCCTATGACAGGCTGAAGGCTTCACAGAGAATGAAGTGTCAAAGACAAATTAATATCAGTAAATAATGCAGTTTCATGGGACCCACAAATTATTGAGAGGACTGCAGACTTTTATGGTGGGGCCAGACCAAATATTTCTCCAAAGAGACATAGCGTAAAACTTGGCCTGACCTAGGTTGGGTGCATCAAGGCAGCACGCTTCCCATTGAAAATTATTGAGTTGGATCGAGCCTTCCTGAAGGTGAAAAAGGGGGAGTTGGCTTAATTTTCCTTGGTGGGTTGACGCATTTCTAACTGTTGGACCTTATTTCTCTAGAAGGAACGAGTTGACATTCTTGTTGGATGAAAGTTGGGTCGTATTTCTTCCTGGGCAGTGTTTTCATTAAAAGACTGAACGTGTGGATGGTGGGGTGCTTCAAATAGCTACAGGTTTGGTCGTATTTTTGGTGTTGAGCGTGAGACTGTTCTCCCAAGGTTTTATTTTGAGTTTTGGAGGTCACATTGAGGAGGTCAAAAGCTATTTCTCCCTCATTCCTTGATGTCGTAGCTTCACTGGAGGGCCTGTGTATCACCTTTAGAGTCATATTCGTAAAGGTTGTTGTCTATTATCCATTGCATTAAATTTCTAAAGTTAACTATTGCCAAATATACAATTGTCTAGAGACTGTTGATACATGTGGAGGAATTAAAAACAATGTACAGTGAGGCCAACTTATGAAAACATCACCTACAGCAAAGTGTAACCGAACTGTTTGAAGAAATATCTCCATGAAACTCCAACTAAAAAACTCAGAAATTTCTAAAGAAATTCATAAGTTTCTCAAAGCAAAATCTTACAGTGGTATCAGAGCCCTAATCTTGGCTCAGCCTGTGGGAAACCCTCCATTTTATGACACCATAGCATGACTCTGGCTAGTTGTGGGTGATATCAAGGAGAAAAATTCCAGGACCAGAATTAAAGGCTAAAGGTAACTAAGAGAAATGCTTCCCACTCAAAAATTCAAAAATTACAGTCAAGCTTTCACAAAAGTGACAGAACTTATAGAGGCTTGGGTCTGGTCAAAGAAAGCAAGAAAGGAAAAGGAAGGTTGCAGACTCGAAGATAAATCAGTGGCCACAAACCCGGAAGAATGTGGAGAAGGATATGAAGTTGGCCTCCCCAGAGATCATCCTCAAGATGGTGATGAAGCACTATGCAAGCCCATAGATGATTCTTTGACAAATAACAGAGAAACAGAAAAGATCAAATTTCGCCAGGAAAATGTTGATTTAGTTTGTCAACCATCTGTTCATGTATGGGATGTGGATGGCACTAATGCTGAAGATTGCTCCATCATTGTCGAAGAAATTATTGCTATTCCACTGCAGAATGACAGGACACTTGCCCAAAGATTAAAGGACAAAACCACGAAAGAGGCTTTTTCCCATTCTTGTAATGTTGGTGGTGACATGAGCAGAATTGGAAAGATAGACGGTGGCAGAATCGGCCTAACAGTAAATAAATTACTATATACTGATGTCTATAATATTGGGCCTCAGTGTATCATGGGAAGCCTCATGGATCATATTCTTTTGTTTACAAATGAACCACTTCTATCATATGCAACAGAAGAGACGCAGAAAGGAATTTGGACAGCCACAGTGTTTGATTGAGGCAAGAATAAGGAGGTTGGCATGGTACAGGAGTTTTACGAATCAATCTTAGGTGATGAGTTTGCCAATGAAATACAATTCAAAAATCTGTCTAAAGAAAAACACCATAAGTATATTCACTGGGGTTTTCACAGGACCTTCGAAAGCAAGTCTTTAAATGTTTTAGCAGACTTGGAAAAAATGGCAGATGAAGCATTGCACCCTACAGGGTTTAATTACAGTAAAAGAACGTCAGGTCTTAAATCGGAACTAGAAGCTGACAATGATCTGCAGAGGGAAGTTGGTGGCTATGAGAGTGTGGTTGATTTCCGACCTATTAAGGCTGTTGATGAGGATCTTCTTGAAGCCTTGAACAGGCTACCAAGAGGAATGGTTCCAGGTGATTTTTTGGATGCCATAGTAGTTGGAGTAGACTTGCCGATAAAGGAACTTGGAAGAAAGAGTGCAGGAAATAAATGCCTTTGTTTAATTACAAGTGCTCAATCCTTGATCAAAGAACCTGAAGAAGGAACAAAAGAGGACCAGGTAGACATAATTGCTAACCAGATGGAAGAGCATGATATCCAACTTGACATTGTAATTTTCCGACAGAGGATGCCTAGACGAACTAAATCAAAGTTATTCTGTGAAGATCTTTCCCTTTTAAACAGATTTTCGAAGCAAGCACAAGCAGAAGTGATAGTTGTTGAAAGTTCAACCTCACTATTGGGTGCTATGGAAGCCAGGAACATTTTTCCAGTAATTGTATTCAGAGGTAACTTGGAGTTGACTCCTATGATGAGAATTCAGGTGTGGGTTTATAAGAAGACAAGGAAAGAAAGTATCCCTCCTTTAAAGATATATTCAGCCATGGCACCTCCAAATGATCGAAATGCAACACGAGAAGTGAAGATGGATGTTGTGTACCAAGGTAGGGAAGATCCTGACAAGAAAATTCCTCCAAATCAAAGGTTTTCAGTATGGACCACAAATGGCTCCTATTTCCAATACAGAAGAAGAAGCACTCAAATTCAAGCCTGAGAAGGGCATGAAGCTTTTGGGCTTCACAGATGCATCAAACATTCTAAGGCACTACTATATGAGAGATACAAATATTTTTATCGCATCACCAGGTAATACCTTGGCCATTTTTGCAGTGGCCGAGGCAATGCAAACCAATGTGGAAAGAGTTGAAGTTGGGATTAAATCGGCAAGGGTCCAGAAATTGAAAAAGTCGTTAAAGTCGGGGTTTTTTGAAAAAGTTGGCAAAAAGTCTACAAAACAAAACAACAACAACAACAAAACAAAAAAACAAAAATATTCATTTTTTTTTAAATCCCAACTTTTTCAATAAAATCCCGACTTTTTCAAAAAAATCCCGATTTTTTCAAAAAAAAAAAAAAAAAAAAAAAAAAAAAATCATTAAAGTAACTACCTCATTCACGATTTTTTGGAAAAAGTCCTGATTTAATCCCGACTTTTTCAACTGGGAAAAAATCGGCAAAAAATCGGCCAATTTAATCGGTCAGCGAAAAAATCGCATTTTGGGGATTTAATCCCGATTTTTTCCATTTTGCGTTGCATGTGGAGGAAAGGACAATCAAATGTTGTGCTTGGTATTTTGACCCCCAACATATCTAACACAGACAATGTTATGCTTGACTTGGTGCCCCCTGGAAGAGAGGAGGCAATGAAACTGGAGCTAACATTGAATCCTATTTTAGAGCGGTTCTACAGTTTTCTTCATTTAAAATCAAGAAGATCAGATGTTGATGTGCCTCCAATTGACTATGTTGTTAAGAGGATAATTGAGCATGACCCAGAGCTGTTTGCTAAAAAAGAACTTAAGAGGTTTTGTAGCCTATTCCAATTGAAAAAGAATCAAAAGACAGAGAAGGTCTCCAATAGATTTTGGAGGGACAAACCATTATTATCTGAAGAACCAGCAGGGAAAGATGCAGGAGATAATGTGCACAGTGGCATCTCCTTCGACAGTCTTGCAATAAGGAAAGCAGAACAAGTTGGAAGATTGACACCAGTTGCAGATTTTGAGGTTATGCTGGCATGCAGAGACAGTGATGAATGGGTTCCCAAGGCTATTAAAGAAATGAAAAAGCTTATCATTGATCTGTTGGATTCTTCTTACAGAGGAAACACATACCATAAAATGATGGATTGCTTAGCGGCACTACGAACTGGATGGATACAACAAGAGGAGGCAATGGAATTCAACAATTTCATGCATGGGTTAGCAAATAGGTGCCAGGGTAAAAGACTGAATGAGTTTTGGGAATTACTTGTTCCCAAGAATGTCAGTTTGATAAACAAGGACGAAGTTGTTGACAGTGATGTGACTGAAGTACAAGCGAAAGCAATTCTATTCAAATCTAACGGAGCACATGAGAAAGCACCAGAAATAGATGTAGATGAGATGGAACATTTGGAAAGATCATTGTTGGGTGCCTTAGCCATCGTTTCTGCCGGCTTAAAAAGACAGTTTGCACGGTACTTGAACACACGGCCTCAAAACCATGTTTTGATTTGGCTAGCGTCAATAGACTCTTTGGTGAAAAAGGAAACTCAAGGCAGTGCTTTGGTAATCAGTACTCCTGATAGGCACAGTCGTTTGAAACCTGAAAAGGACAATAATTCTTTGGTGCATCAAGGAGTTGACACTTTACTGACAGATGAAAACAAGGGTGAGTGCCTCGAAGAACCTTGTCAGATTATGGTATTTCATAACATGGATTGCTCAATTCTTACATCTGAAGGGTTTACAGAATTTGAACATAGGAACCATGGAGATATTGGTTACATCACTCAAAGCGCTAAAGATTTAAAGATCAAAGACACCATTGAGCATAGCATCATAAAAAACCAGAGAGATGCAGAAGGTAACAGGGGTGTTTCACCTAACATGTTGATGGTTGAACAGAAGGGCCATTTGAAACTGGCCAGCCTTCCATTTGCAGATACTTCCATGAAGGTTGATAGAACAACTACTCCAGCAGGCAGAGTGGGTTCATCAATACAAGAAATTACTGAGCAGATGGGGTTCAGTTGTACGAAGGCATTCAACAGGTGGATTTGGGATCCTGGCATAGATATGCAGATTCTGGATCATTTACAACTAGAGTTTCCCAGGTATGTGTGGGATCCGGGAATACAGTTCCAATTGCTTGAGGACAAGCAATTTTTGGCGGGGAGGACTGTAATGTTCCCAAATTTTGTGCATGCAAAATCACTTTGGAGTTTTGCAATTTTGGAAATAATTAACAAGGGGGCTTAAATTTGCCTAAGGAGACTTTATTAATTAAGGAGAAAGGATGATATTTCCTAGGCAAGTTGGATGTCACTTTAACTTCATAAAGTGAATTTAATAAAAAGAAAAAAGAAAATAATAAAGAGAGAAAAGGGAAGGTGAACATGAAAAGACAACAGGGAAGGCAAAGATGAAAAGACAATCCTAAACTCATTAAAGAAGGGAATTGAGGAGACTCTAATTCATTCGTGCATTGTGTGAGTTTGAAGAGAGAGCTCTTGGAGAGAGTTGGAAGAGGAAGCTGAGGGCTTTGGAGCCCTAGCTGCCATAGCAGACTTTGGTGTTGCAACGAGAGCCCCTAGTCTGAGAGTGAAATCACTCAGATTTCACTGTAGAGCTTCAATGGAGAACGAATTTTCTGAGAAATATTGAGGTACTCAAGCTTATCAATTGTTTTATATCCTTATACTGCATTTTCCTATTTCCTATGACAGGCTGAAGGCTTCACGGAGAATGAAGTGTCAAAGACAAATTAATATCAGTAAATAATGCAGTTTCATGGGACCCACGAATTATTGAGAGGACTGCAGACTTTTATGGTGGGGCCAGACCAAATATTTCTCCAAAGAGACATAGCGTAAAACTTAGCCTGACCCAGGTTGAGCGCATCAAGGCAGCACGCTTCCCATTGAAAATTATTGAGCTGGGTCGAGCCTTCCTGAAGGTGAAAAAAAGGGAGTTGGCTTAATTTTCCTTGGTGGGTTGACGCATTTCTAACTGCTGGACCTTATTTCTCTAGAAGGAACGAGTTGACATTCTTGTTGGATGAAAGCTGGGTCGTATTTCTTCCTGGGCAGTATTTTCATTAAAAGACTGAACGTGTGGATGGTGGGGTGCTTCAAATAGCCACAGGCTGGTCGTATTTTTGGTGTTGAGCGTGAGACTGTTCTCCCAAGGTTTTATTCTGAGTTCTGGAGGTCACATTGAGGAGGTCAAAAGCTATTTCTCCCTCATTCCTTGCTGCTGTAGCTTCACTGGAGGGCCTGTGTATCACCTTTAGAGTCATATTCGGAGGGCTGGGTGCTGAAACAAAATTCTGGGAAGCGTGTATCACAGCAAGTGCTGCAGCATCATCCTGGTGAGCTAAATAATTGCTTATGTACTCTCTGGTGTTGACAGTCAACTAAATATCAGGTTCCATCTTCCAATCTGCTCTCTGTCTATTCAAGTTTGAATGAAACTGTCTATTTGTAAAGGCTGCTGTCTATTATCCATTGCATTAAATTTCTGAAGTTAACTATTGCCAAATATACAATTGTCTGGAGACTGTTGATACATGTGAAGGAATTAAAAACAATGTACAGTGTGGCCAACTTATGAAAACATCACCTACAGCAAAGTGTAACCGAACTGTTTGAATAAATATCTCCCTGAAACTCCAACTAACAAACTAAGAAATTTCTAAAGAAATTCATAAGTTTGTCAAAGTGGAACCTTATACAAATTTTGATGGGCATTGGCTAATTCCATGCCGAGAGTTCTTGGTTCAAAGTTCAAAACCCCCTAGGTGAGTTGCACTAGTCTATGTCGATGAGCTTACTAGGGATACCATCCACAAATGTGGAGAAGCATCCCTCAAGTTTCATAGGGAGGTTTTCCTTGGGGAAAAAAGATATTAGTCCACAATCCATGTTAAGCAAATCTACATAGTAAGTGTTTTGTTCAAACACAGTCAAACATAGGTTTTGACCCAATATTTACAATGTCCAAAATGCAGACTATTGCAGCAAAGAATCATGTGTTTCATAATCATAACAAACACGTGGAAGTGCATTGTCACTTCATCTGAAAGTTGATGACAACAAACAAATTGGGTAGCAATATTGTACAACTCAAAGGAAAACTGCAGATGTAATTACCAAGGCCTCTCAGTCCATATAAGTTTGTATATTTTAGAGATAAGTTTGATGTGATTCAAGTATGATCATTAAGGAAGGATGATAAAGGATGTGTAAAGGTCATGATTACTATGAAGTACTTTAGTTATTTTAGTCAATAAAGTACGTTAAAATTGGCCTTAGTCACTTTTGATTGGGCCTTAATTAAATGGAATGTGAAGAGTCACCTTAGCTTGTACTTTCATTTATGTATCATTTTCAAAAGCTAAAGTAACTCATTTGAATGCTTTCTTTCTTCCATTGCTCATGTATATTGTTTCCTGCTACTATTATATGCATTGAGTCACCTTAGCTTGTACTTTCATTTATGTATCATTTTCAAAAACTAAAGTAACTCATTTGAATGCTTTCTTTCTTCCATTGCTCATGTACATTGTTTCCTGCTACTATTATATGCATTTACAACATTTTTATTTCTTAATTGTTTCTTTCATGTGACCCAACGTCATACTGCAAAAGGATTTTACTGCAATCAAAGACTATAAAAGCTCAATCCAATGACCTTGCAACTCTTACCAAAATGATAAATGAGGGATGATAATATGAGTACTAGCAAATACAAAAATGTGTAACTGGCATTCAAAACATACCTATAACAGCCTTTGCCTTGTTGCTTTGAAGGTGCCCAACGAAATGCCACTGGATATCTGTGGGAAGCTATAAGTGACAGAGTCGTATGAGAAATTTACTCTAGACTGGTTGCATGTATTGCAAATATCAAAATAAGTGAAGATAAGCATTTCAAGGCCTCAAGCATATAGAAACATAAATAACAATCCAAAGTCCAACTCACAAAATACATAACTTTAAACAAAACAAAATACATAACAATATAATTCTAGTTAAAATAGAAACTTCAAAGCGGACAAAAAATATTTTTAAAACACTTTGTCATCCCTCTGCAATGATGAAAAAACAACATAAAGAACCTAGTGAAGCTCCAATACATGAACACACATAAATCTAATTTGCAGATTTCTAGATGATTTTAAGCGCGTGACAAACTAGGGACACCCTCCTAAGATGCACCAATTCTGAGAGGGAGGCAATCAGCTAGTGACCCTTGGATTGATTGCCATTGATTATCACTTCATTTTTGTGCTACAGCTTTTGGAGAAGAGTCAATATTTTTCTGTGGTGCAGACTTGAGTGCTAACAGGCCCAGCGTATGACAACGAGAAATTACAATGCTAGCTCTTGGTATATTAGAGGGCCCACGCCCCTGGAGTCCCCCACTAATGGGTGGGACCCAATCAACATGTTGATCCTGACCCTCTTGTCTCCTGGTGGGGCCCTGGCCCTGGATGACCACAACGATCCTCCTCCTATGGCTAGTGTGGTTAGCATCTAGTGTTTATTTGCTCAGGCAGCTGCCCTTTGTATCGTTTTGTGTTATGTTCATGGACAGTGTGCTGTAGACTCTGTGCGTAGATGTTTTGGCTGATGCCAGCCCACATTTTTTACTTTTGATCTTGCTTGTGGAGGCTGCAGTTGCAGCCGTCATTTTTGTATTAAATCCCTGTGGATATTGCTCTTACTAATCGTTAAAGGAAGCTTTATTCAATAAAATCTGGGATCCTTGAACAAGGTTGAAGGGCTCCGCTAACTGATGCCCATAGACTCTCTACATTTTGACTTTGGACAGTAAAACAAATATATAATTTACCTACAAAACGAAAATATTTACAGTAGTTACCTGAGAAATCAGGAAAAGTAAATAATCAGGTAGCTTAAACATCAAAAATTAAGAAAGCAAGCATCGACTCTAGTCACATATTAGTGTGACTTATCCTAACCGAATCACTTACAAGAATCTTAACAGAAACATGCAGTAAATGAAATGAATCTGATGTTAATTTGAAAACAGACTTTTACTTGCCCAAAAAAGGATGAAATTAATAGCAACTATTAAGAAATCATGGTAAGTAAATAATTGGATATTTTAAAATCTGGAAATTAAGAAAGAGCGCATAAATCCTAGTCACGTTTTAAATCCGGCATGTTTCCAACTGGAAACCAAATTAGTGGCTAGTAGGCACTCCACCGCAGAACCGCGATCTTCTAGGAATTCACAAGTGTTCTTGGGGTTTTCCGCGTCTCCAAACCAATATGTTAACCCACCAGGACTTGTGAGGTGACCTTAAGCTCGTGAAACTAATCTTAGATCCTTTTGCTAGAGGAGATTGACGCTAATACTAGCGGTTTCGGAAAGAAATATGTTAAGAGTTTCTGTCATAAATAATTTTGAACAATTTGCATAAAATGATACATGCACTCAAAATATCTGCTCACTAAATTAATCTGAATTATCGGCCAGCACCAAGCAACATTTACAAGCATAAAGTTCCAGAAGCCTTACCATTGCTTTCTTCATATATCTAAAGCATTCGGAAATGTTGCATCCATAACGGCATTTATATCAAAATGGGAAAAACCCTCAATAATATTTTAAATTGGTTATTACAAAGGCTTTACCTCTGGCGCCTTGTCCAGGAGCTCCTGCACATAGTTTTCCCCGAAGTGACGATGGCCAGCTTCATAAACTTCCCTGATCAGCGACACTGGTTTCGTCTTGCTCACTGCAACAACCCTCACCTGCCGAAAACATACTGGTTTGGTTACTTTTCGCAATTTTAAATAGAACTATACGAATTGGGGTTTGCAAATGCAAATTTACTTGAGACGCTTGTCTGCCGGATCTTTCAGCAGCTTGTTGGACGCGACGCAAGACAGTACGCAGAGCCAGGGCTGCTGCACCCTCCATTGACGTCGCTGTTTCCTGTTGAAGCCTTTCTGCGAATCAATAACTTTACGTTCTTGGTGATCAGTGTTAATAGCGCAGGAAAAAATATAGTGCAACCCACCATATTATATGACGTGGAGACGATTCGATCGTTGGTCTGGTCGCGCTTGCCACTACTGTCGTTTCCGAAGTTCGACCACAGAGAGTTTTGTGATGCACGAAGTGGTATTATTTTGTCACTTAACCCCGAGACAAAATGGTCGCGTGGTATCACCGCCATTCAATCTCGTTATTTAATTTTTATTGTGATGGATAAAACTGTGATAAATATAAAAAATGAAATGAAATAATATTTTAAGGTCCATGAGATTAAAGACAGTCTATGAGACCATTAGTTCTTTGTTTTTCACTCTTTGCAATTCAGTGTTTTTCTGATTCAAATTGATGATGAGCTGATCTAATCTTCTCGCTAAAAAGACAATGCCAAGAAACTGATGCTAACATGTTCTCATAACTTTCTCTGATGTCTTTGAATGCATCACATTCCAAAGTGAAATGTTTTTCCGATTCCACAGCCCCAGATGTGCAAAATGTGCACAACCTTTCTTCCCAAGTTTCTTAGGCCTTTTCCACCGTCATGTTTCACACCGAAGTTGATGTGAGTTGGTCCTTAAGAGCAATAAGAACCTTTGTCCTCCAAGCTCCAATGAACACTTTTTGTTGTAAATCACATGTAGGGTTGAATTCCTCAATGTAATATTTCTTCTTTCTACCCAACTCTTTTCCCCATACCTTTTTACGAAACTTCTCCATAACAAAATACTTTAGCTCCTTGCTATTTGTGGGACATGCATTGAGGTAGCTATTCCATTTTTGCATCCATGTGTAGTTTTGTTTCATTCATGTTTTCTTTCTTTCACTGATGCCTTCATTGAAGATAACATTAGGCCATCTACCTACTCTCATTTGTTCAATTCTTTTTAGGTATCTTATGAGCCGCACCATAGCAATTGCTTCAATGGAAGTTGCTCATGGTTCACTCAGCGTTATCTCATAAGCTACCAAACTTTTTATTTTGAACTTGCTCATGATCAAGCGTTTTTGGATTTTCTCAATTTGTTTCCATTTTGAGACGAGAGTGCTACTAGCCCACAATTCACGCCCATATAGCATCACTAGACAAACTAGGAGTCCAAAAAGCACTTTAATCGTTTTCCAATCCCATAACTCTACCTCTCTACATCTATTTTGAAGAGCAAGAGCATATAATGCTTTCCACCCTCCTAAAATTCTCTTCTTTCTACAGTCCTCCCAATTGAGTTTGTTGTTGAAATCAATCCCAAGGTACTTGTACTCCTTTACCTCTTCAAGAATGTTGTCTTCAAAGAAGAAAGTATGTTGGCTATGCTTCCTTTTATTAGAAAAAATCAGTATTTTGGTCTTGCTAGTATTGACTTGCATCCCCATTGCTCTACAAAAATGCTCAAGGGCATATAAGTGCATTTGCAATCTATGGGCCGATTTAGAAATCAATACAATATCATCAACATATAAAAGAAGCTCTATCACAAATTCCCCCAACTGAACACCATCTCCACCTTGCATCTTCCATTATACGCCACAACTTATCCCTAGGGACTGTGTCAAATGCTTTTTTGAAGTCAACAAAGCAACAAAATACTTCTTCTTTGTCCTCCCAAACCTTTTCAGCAATGTGTCTCAACGTGATGCCAAGATCCACTGTAGAATGTTTCAGCCTAAAACCCACTTGTCCTCTTGCCCTCTTTTCTTTTACTTCTGCCCACTTGCTAATTCTGTCTTCTACCATGCTACCAAAAAGCTTTGCAAACAAAGGATTGATCATAATTGTTCTATAGTTGGATGGATTATTAATGTCTCCACTTTTAAAAAGGGGTATTGCTAGGCTAGTTGTCCAGTTTCTTGGGAATCCTTGTTGAATGATATTGTTGAATATTTTCATGATGTGTGGTGCAAGAGCGTTCATTTCCCATTTTACATACTTTGCTTGAAGTTCAACCAAGTCCTTTGTCTTTCCTGTTTTCAAATTTTTAATTCCATTCTCCACCTCTGGTAATGTGAAGAGCTTTGAATTTGTATTGATCTTGGGGGGCGCTCTACCTCAGATTATTTCTCATAGAGTTGCCTTGCATAATCAAACCATTGATTGGCCGTAATATTATTTTCAATTTGCTTCTTCCTTGGTTGTAATTCCTACGAGAAAAGCTTTGGATTATTCTGGCTTAAATATATTAACTCTTCTCTCCTTGTTTGCATGAACTCATCTTTTTTTCTTTTTAGTATCTGCTTATATAACTTTACATTCCTTTTCTCTTTTCCTACTTTTTTCAAGGTTTTCCTTGCCATTTTGCATTCCTCATCAAACCAAGCATTTACAAGAAAGCAATTTGATTATGATTTCCTATTTTTTGCTCTTTTGCACTTCTCAAGTGCACTTTGGATTATATTTGTTAACTCATGGCTGCTGCAGCGTTTGAGACCAGTTTTCTCTTTTTGAATTAATCTCTCTAACATTGTTTTGAAGATAGTACCATTTTCTTGTGTTAGAAAAAATTTGCCCCTTGATAGTGATTGTCCAGAGCAATGGGTTTTCCTCTTATGTTGTCTTTCTTCTAACCATGATAACCTTATAAAAATTGGGTTATGGTTTGATTTTAAGTCCCAAATATGCTCTCCAATACTAACTTCATCTATCTTTTCTATTAAGCTTTGTGAAAACATCACATAGTCAACGACACTTGCCCCATTGTATGTGTTGCAAGTGAAGTTCCCATACCTTTTCCATCTATCTAGACCATTGCAAATAATTAGGTTGAAAGCCCCACACAGTGTAAGCAACTCATCTCCAAAATGATTGCTAACTTTGTCATCTTCTGAACACCTCGCCCATTGGGGATTCTCCTCTTCAATGAGCCAAATAGGATTGTTATCCTCTTTGCAACAAAGGATGCTAGCTTGATTATTTGTTGTTCTAGCATTGAAATATCCCACGAAAAGAACTTCTCCCTGCTGATAGTACATGACAATATCTTGTTTTAAAGCTGCATATGGATCCTTTCTGTCAAGCCCCTTATTTTTGTAAGTTTTTGAGACTTGAGGGGCAAAATAGCATGTTGCAATTCTTATGTGATTCTCATTCTTTGATATTTTCAACCATAAATATTGTTTATTTGCATCTTCTTTAATTAATTGAATGTGACGGCCTTCTTTTTCTTTCATTAAAACTAGTATTCCCCCATACCCTTTGCCATTTTCTGCTACCTTGTTCCAAACTGCCAACTTCAAATAACCGTCAAACACAGGAGTTTTGCAACCATCATGCTCATGAATTTCCGTGAGACAAATTATGTCTCTACCTTCCGCAATAGGCCCTAACCCAGGTCCCCTCCTCCAAGGGTAACCTCTACAATTCCAACAAACTAAACTTAGGTAGACCTGGGTAGGATTTGATTGCTACGCAGTTTGGCACATAAGACTCAAATTTGAGTCTTCACCCCTTTTTGCCCATGCTGCTCTTGTTGTTTTCGTCTCTATTATTGAATTCTTTGTTTTTTCTTTATTGTTTGCTTGCTGCCCTGATTTGCCTGGAGGCCTAAACACTGCAATAACGGCTTTTCCATTGTACAACCATGCCCTTTTCCCTTCATTTATTGCTATTCTAATTTTCTCCACTTCATCCCTTCTCTCCTCTTATTGTTTTTTGGTCAAATCTTCATCAAGGAAGAAGTATGAGCCTCTCAAGAGTTTCTTTTTGCCCAAAAGCTGTCGTTTTTCTTGTACACTTGCCATGGTGACTTTTATGGGTCGAGGCCTCTCTTCACATATCCTCCCAACCCTTCTTGCTTGGCAAATTTGCCCTTTCCAATGTAGTTTCTCTTTCAGAAAGTCTCTTGTCAAATTGAGAGTACTTTCATTCTTCCCATAATCTCTTATTCCCCTGATAATAAAGTTTGTTTTTCTATCCTGTCTTTCTTTTTGTTCTATTTCCTGTGCTCTGCGATCACTTGCATCTTCTTCTTCCTCTGTCCTTATGTAACCATTAGCATCTTCAGCTCTAGCTTTGATTTCTTTTGGACTATCTTTCCCACTGTTCATTTTTGCCTTCTCTTTGGAAATGTCTGTTTGCTGAGATACCTGTGTATCTACCTGAGTTTGTTTAGAAATTATCACATCTCTGTTTGTTGTTATTACTTCTTTCATGTTTTTCCATTCTTGTTTCCCTGTCTCTAGAGCCTCTTGTAACATTGTTACCTGTTCTTTTAAAATTCTATTACCTTCCATTAGACATTGGTTTGCAACTGTGATCTTTGAAATTTTGCAGTCTCTTTCCTGTTCTCTGGCTTCCACAATCTCCAGCCTTGTTTTGACCTTCATTAATTCTTGGACATATAGATCTAATGACCAAGTAAGAGGTGTAGATGTGGGACTGTAAATGATTGATTCTTCTTTATTTTTGTTTCTCTTATTTATTTTCTTTTTCTTTTTCTTGATCTTGATCAATTTTCTTCTCATTTGTCCCCATTTAAGGCGAGCAATCCTACGCCTTAAAATGCCCTCATATTGCTTTGTGTTAGGTAAACTTGACTCAGGATAGAGTCAAAGTTGACCAGGTTAAACAGTGATGGTTTTTGGGCACATGGTATTGTGCACTCATAGTATTCTGCCAGTGGTATTATATGTAATGGAGTTTTTAAATGGCTGGAAGGACTTCATTGTAATGCAAGACCTGGAGGTGAGCGGTGAAGGCTCATTTGGTGCTGTTTTTTTTTTTTTTTTTTTTTTTTTTTTTTTTTTTTTTTTTTTTTTTTTTTTTTTTTTCAGATCTGGGTCTGGAAAATAATGGTGGAACAATCGTATGTGGAAGAACCTCGAGGAGAATGTGCAGAAGATAGTGCCGTAACTGCCAGGGATCACAGTGCATTTGCGATATTTACCAGTTTGGAACATGCTGACGAATTGTTCAAGATTCATGCGGCTATTTAAAGAAGGTCAGCAGAAGAAAATTGTTCATGCGGCTTCGAAAATTGTTTGTTTTCTGCTACGTGAGGCCACCGGTGCTGGAATCTACGAGGTTCTCGGGCTCGCAGTTGGAGCGGTTTGATAGAAGTTTTTGAGCAAATCAAATTGAGAGAGGATGGATCAGAATCGTAGCAGCAAAATAAATAAATAAATAAATAAAAATTAATAATAATAAAAATTAATGGAGTCAAAATTATTGCATGTAAATGGGCATACTACTATAAGACCTGGTAAGGCATGTGTACCCCTTGGTGATCACCGGTAAAGTCTGGGTTAGACCTAGGTGATAGGGGGGATGTCCAGTTGACAATACCCTGGGTAAAAAATCTGAGGGGGGTAAGAGCTAGAGTGAGTGGGATTGTCTCACTTAGCAAGTTTGGCTAGAGCTAGTTAAGGAACCCCAAGTCAAGTTTAAGGGGGGAATTGTTAGGTAAACTTGACTCAGGATAGAGTCAAATTTGACCAGGTTAAACAGTGATGGTTTTTGGGCACATGGTATTGTGCACTCATAGTATTCTACCAGTGGTATTATATGTAATGGAGCTTATAAAAGGCTGGAAGGACTTCATTGTAATGCAAGACCTGGAGGTGAGCAGTGAAGGCTCATTTGGTCGGATTGGCCAGGGTTTTGGCCAAGGATAATGAAATTTCATTATGGTTGGGTTTTTCCCTGGATTTGGGGTTTTCCTGGATAAACATTTGTGTTTATGTGTTTATGGTTGTTGCTGGTTATTTTTATATTTATTCCTCTCAGTAATTCTCAGTGATTATTTATGTTATGCAGTAAATTTTTTAACACTTTGCGTTTACCCAAATCCACCTTCCTATTTTGTCCGTTGAAGCAATTTTGACTTGACCCAAATGATTTGTTTCCACAAAATCTGAAATTTCCTTGCTCTTTATGCCTTGGCTCTTCTGAGCGTTTTCCATGTTCTGAATGTTTACTTATTTAAAAGTTAACTGCCTCACTGCTCTGTACTCATGAAACCCTATTCACGCTGCCTGTCCACTGTGCTCACAAAACCATGTCCTTTGCTTGCCCACATGTTCACGCTGCCTATTCATGCTGCGTGTTACCTGTAAACAGTAAAATGTCAAACCTGTTACCTTTTACCTGCACTGCTCTCTGTCTATTTTACATGTCCATTTCAGATGCAGTCTCCCGCACTTCCTATTTTAGTCAATTTTGAAAATCAGGCATTGTATCCAAATTCTGGCTGAACTTCTCCGTCCTTCACCTGAAACGAAGGGCGACGAACAAAGTCTGAGGATGGTTGCGCGAAGGAAATCGACAGGAATGTGACTTCGTTATCTTAATTCTCTTTACAAATTTTACATCGCTTTATATCCAATCCCCAGATTTCCAGATTCCCTCCGTTACTTTCAGTAGTTTTCTATTTGATTTATTCACTGGATCATTTCCATGTTGAAAATAGGTGCGAGTGCCCTCTGTCATGACTGATCAACGTGCATATTATGAGCCTTCAGAACTGTTATGTTCAACCACTTGGAGCCTATCCTACTGTTCACACTTTCCTCTCATTCAAAGTTTGTGTTCCAGTAACCGAGCAATCCACGTAGAGATTCAAACCAGTAAACAAATCGAGAAAAACCAAAACTTACACAATGTAAATCTTGACAACCATTTTGAATCTGCTGAATTAATTGAAAATTGGTGGAATTTAACTAGTTTCTTGTTATTTCCCTTTTCGTAAACATCATATTCACTTTTCCAAGGAGTTAATATATTTAATGTTGATTAAACATGGCTTAACTGATATTTTTCTATCAACAAGTATACTAGCAATTGCATCAAGAGGGGCAAAGAAACGTCGATAGGAGTGGGGAATGTGGAAAGCAATAATCAAGCAAAATATATGGAAAATGAAATGTAATCGAAATTTGAGTTTCAATATATATTATAAAGAATGTAACAAGAAGTTAAATTTAAGAAGAAAGCTACACTAAGGTAAATGTCCTAGAACAACGGAAATCCTTGCAAGCACTAACATAAATGTCCTAGAACAACGAAAATCCTTACAAGCACAAGGTACATAGCAAAGGATTTCATTTTCTAAGGGATTTTTTAAAATGACATGAAATAAATTCTGAACACGGGAATTATGAGGTAACTAACAGCTAAACATATCAATGACACTTGGGAGAAACGAACTTTATCAGTGAATTGTTATGAAGATGACAAAAACTTGGCTTACAAATAAAATTGTTGTATCAATGAATGTTGTGAAAAACTTTGTGATCAACAATTGTTTTCAATGAAATGAAAGCAAAATATTTTACTTATTGGAAGTATGTTTTGATTAAATAGTAAAAGTTATGTTTGACAGGAGAGCGAGGACAGTGATCAAGCTAGCCAGCAGGAGTAACGGGCTTCGAACCTCGACGAGCTGCTTAGGCATATACATTTAGGGATCCTGAGAGCGTTCTGCAGATCCTTCCATTTTATCTTCTAGGGGGGATTAGCTGTTGTTACACAGTAATTTGTCACCATCCCTGTTACTCCTCTTGTCGTACCTTGGAGGACCCATCCCGGGAGTTATAAGAAGTGACAAAGTCTAAAAACACTTGCATTATGTTCCCCTGAGTATGTACTCCATGTTCCCTGAAGACACCTTCTGCAGATTATCCCTAAAAAGTGCTCTTTTTCCATTGGCGCAAGTCCACGGTATCCTACCCGCGCCAATGATGGAGATCCTCAAAAGAGGGCGCGACCATTGGCGCTCTATCTTAGAGCAACAGTCGCGCCAACCAAATTTAGTCGTGCTTTTTGCCTTAATGCACGTCCGACTGTTGTTTCCTTCATTACATGGAGCTTTTCTGAGGATAGAAAATCAGTTTTTTGTCGAGCTTTATCCATCTTTATGGCTTTTGCTAATTCCACAAAAGGTGTCCCGGTTCATCGCATCCTCCTCCCTTCTCCATCTATATAAGCTTGTCATTATGCATTGAACAAGCTAGTGCGAGAGTGCGAAGGGCGAGAGTGTTGGTGTTAGTGTTATGCTAGTGATTTGGTGATTGAGAGACAGTAGTGATGATTATTGGTCATGGAGAGAATGCTAATGAGTGCTAGAGAGGTTATGCTGCCGGAGAGGAGATGCATGTCAAGACACATATAGTTACTCACCCAGCCAGGAGAAGGGTCGATGTCAGAACAATGGTTGTAACTTTTCCTGTTTATTAATTGATGAGCGACTGCTATTATAGTTCCAATCTCATTATCTGTCATGGTGATATGTTGATTTATTTCCTTTCTGACTGAAATATAGTTGTGCCTTGGTAGTTTTTATGTTGGTATCCGTCTCTTCCTTTGCATGTGCAGGTATTCGTTATGATCTGTTGGAGCAAGGGATAGAGGATATCAACTCTGCTTCAATCATAGCGTTGGACTCCAAGTTAGTCTTCTTGATTCACCTTTGATGCATAACTAGGAACTTGCGTAGCAGCGTGGTTTGTTTGTGGCTAGTTCTGTGATAGGCTAGTGGGATCGCCTCTGTCCGCAGAGGGGATTTACCTTACCAACAAATTGGCGACTCCGCTGGGGAGTAACTTTTTGATTTCTGTCTTGCATGTTAATTTTCTTCTGCTTGCTTGAGTGCATGAGCTTCCTGAGTCAGTTTTGAGTTGATTCTTTACTGTGTGACCCATCTGAGCACTGTCAACCCGACCTGAGGTCGTATCTTTTATCTTTCTAGTTGGCAAGCTTAATTGGCGCGGTTATTTCTCTGACAGTCGCGCCAGTTGGCGCACGTTGCTCAAAAGCAACCCGCGCCAATTCTGTGGTAGCGCAAGTTGCAGGCTGACAGTCGCGCCAGCTCTGTAAATTTTGCCTGTGTGTGGGTAGAAAGCTCATTCAGTCTCTTTATATATCTCTTTCAGCCTCTGGAACTGTGTTGAACCTCTGCTTGACTGGTTTTAGCCTGTATCCCTCAGTTGTTTGCTTATTTCCAGTGACTTTGCATGTCTAGCCTTCTGTGGGAAGTTTCGATCTCTTGATCATCCAGTCAGCTTGTTGATTGTTCTACACCTATCCAGTGCTTTGTTAAAGCTTGATCTTCTATACTCTGAATACTTCACTTCTAGCCTCTTTGAAGTTCACTAGTTTTTGTGTTTTTCCTTGCTTGCATGGTTCATTTTGTGTTTTAGAATTGGTTCTATTTCATTGACTGAACTTGGATTGTGCATATCTCTTAGAATTTGTTTACATGCATCATGCCATCTTAAAGGAAAGAAAAACAAAAAATCTCTTGCATTATAGTAGTTAGTATTTATTGTTATTTGTTGCTATTAAAAAGAAAAAGACAAAATTTCGTTTCTTGTTCTTAGCTGCATTAGGATCTTTGTTCTTTGTTGAAGTGATCATTTCGTTTGTGAAAAAGATCTCAACCCTCCTGTAGATAGAATTCATCGAATCAAATGATTTAATTTCGGCATATAGTGTGCATGTAAGAAGTTTTCGAGATATCACATACGGTAGGACCAAAAAACTGAAACATAATCAAAGATAAACTTTAAAATGAACTCAATGAACATAACAACGCATTGGAACATAACGCAAACACTCTAGAGGTCTAGGTTAGAGACGTGTTCCGGCGTCGTTAAACCTGGTAGTTTATCGTCGAGTGGTTGGGTGATTCCTCCACGGTGAAATGATAGCTGCCAATACGGACTGTGCTCCCACGTACCGTCGAGTATATATTGGGAGACCCCTATAGGAATAAAGCATTTATCCATAGGAAGCCGTGTCAGCCGCCCTACGATTCGCAATGCAGTGAACACAGCATTCACGAAGATCGACCACCCGTACCCTAAAAAGTATTCTGTGGTTTTGCGAAAAGTTTGGCACACCCTCTACCTAGAATTCCAGCGCAGTCACTTTTGATCCTTTTCGGACTCCCTAAACGAAAAGGTGCCTGTGAGCGTCTTGTCACTTCGTGCTCATTAAATATTCGAAGGAGACTAGAGTCATCTTTTATCCTTTTCTCGACTCTTAAAAAATGAAAAGGTTAAGTTCAGTGTCTTAAAATTTATTGGCCACGATCACATATAACCCGGTTAAATTTTGCATGCGTTAGCTTGAGTAGGGTTCTTTCTCGCTCAAATGGCATCCTTCCCTGAGCCCACCGGCCAAGGTGGTCCCCCGGCTGGTCCAATTCCTTCTGTCGGAAATGTTGGTGTCCAGTATATAGCAACTTTGTCTTTACCTGGGTTCACCATCGGTTTACCCGTATGGGTGTTCTCAAACTCGGTGGTCTCGAGTGTGATAACTGCTGTTCCACCACCACCTCCTCCACCCGAGCAACATCGTTTTCATTCCAAGGTGGACCCCTGTCCTTCTTCGCCTACTGTTGCGTCCTCATCTTCTACTTCGCCTGGTGAAAGTTCCGCCAGTACCCAGGTGGCTAAGAAGAAGAAGAAGAAGACCAAAAAGAAGAAGTCTCCCAAAACAAAGGTCCCATCTACCCCGAATATAACTGAAGTAAAGTCTCCTCCTGCTCCGCAGCGGAAGGCTAAATTTCCTTGTAGATTATTCAAGGAAGACCATCTTCTTCACGATTGTCCTGGCATCCCCAGGGTCTTAGAAGTATGGGCTAACGATCGGGACCGCCCTGCATCGTCCTCTGGAGATCATGGTGATGCTACCCTATCAGCTGAAAATGTTTAGGGAAAAGGGAAGATTCGAATCCCTTGTAAACTTTGTGAAGGCAAGCATCCCCTTCACCTTTGTCCATTCATGGATAGAGCCTCTATTGTATTGGGAAGTCTTACAGTTCCCTCAACTCAACTTCCTGCTGGTTATCGACGTCTCTCTGCAATTGCAGAACGTTCCCCTGCTGACCAAGAAATCAAGCATGACTCCTCTTTGGTCCAGCTTTCTCTTCTCGAACCTGGCTGTGCTCAGCCTGTTCCAGACCAGTCCCTGGTCGGAAAGAGTGTTGGTTTACAGCCTGTTCCAGACCAGTCCTTGGTCGGAAAGAGTGTTGATTCACAGCCTATTCCAGACCAGTCCCTGGTCGGAAAGGCTGTTGATTTACGTTCATCGTCTATACATCACTTTGTTCCGGGAACGTTTATCATCAAGGATGAACCACCTGAATCCAAACCAGATGAAAGTCCAAAGGTCCAGATGACAAATGGCCCGGTCTTTCCAAAGGTCCAGATAACAAGTGACCCGGTTTTGCCTTCAGAAGTTCCATCCTCAGATGGTCTATTCACGCAAGAAATGTCTCCACCCCCAGTCCTTCTTCCCGATGAGCGCAAGTAATTCGGAAGGATGTAACTGGAGCCCAGGGGGCATGCATCCTGGTCTGCTTCGGGTAGAGAAAACTTTGGGTATAAAGTAGGTTTCCGCGAGAGAATATGACTAGTCCGTACCCTGTCCAGGGGTTGTTCTAGAATAAGATTCTTTTGTCCAAGTTATGTGTTTGACGGAACAGGGTCACTCACCTTTGTTTATCTCGGTAGACATCGCCAAAGAAGTGTGCTGTTTGCAACAGAACAATCTTTGGGTAACCTGTAAGAGGTAGTGCCTTTCCTGATAAAACAAATGTTTTGTCAGCTCGAATAAAAGGCAACCCTTCCTGATAAAACAAATGTTTTGTCAGCTCGAATAGAGGGAGACCTCGAAACTCTATTTTATGCCTGGGGGCATGCAAACCTTTTTGATTGCAAGCAAGGGGCGGCTATTTATTTTTTAAATTTTTAGGTCCTCCCTTTAAACCTGTAGGTCTAACCCTTTAAACTCGTAGGATTAGCCGTTTCCGAACTTGCATAAAGAAAGGATTCGGGGCATAGCTTTGTAAGGCGCAAGCTCCATAAAAAATGGAATCTTACGTGAGACATTCTTATCATATGACTGGAGATTCGAGCAGTTTTAGCACATAGTTCATGCTCGTTAAAAAATAAACATAAGACGGAGCATAGTTCCTTGTCTTGTGTCAAGCTCGTTAAAAAATGAAACAAGGGTTATGAGGATAGTTCTTTTACTGTGTCAACCTCATTAAAAAATGAAACAACTCCCTTTCCAAATCGAGTCTTTTGATTAAGATCTCGTAAAATACAAGTCGAGTCTTTCACAGATCTCGAGAGTGAACCTTCATTCCATCCACTCCGTGAATGCCATGAAGCTTGGGGGGCATGTACCTCGATTTGCATTATCATGCTGGGGGCATGCAAATTTATAACAAGCATAGTTTTTCATTTCAAGCTTGTGTAAACATGAAACCGAATCCAAGCAGAGTTCTCCATGGTTCAAGCTTGTGTAAAAATGAACCCATACTCGATTCACATCTTGTGATTGCCGCCTATCCGCTAAACTCTGTCAGATGAGCCTTGGTTGTTTCTTTTCATCGCCACCATCTCTTTGACCGGTCATATGCTTTCACGTGGTTGTTTTCCTTTCCTGAGGAACTGCAGCGATGAGTGGTTTTATTAGCCAGCCTCTTGATCATTACATGTTTTGAGCAGTTCCACCATTACCGGAACCAGTTGCTATCCCTTATACCACTCGTTCCTTCAGGGCGAGTCGCCTTTACGCTCTTTTCTGACTCGAAAAATATGAAAAGATTGCCGAGTATTTCTCCTTTTGACTCGTTAAAGAGAATAAAATGGAAGGTCTTCTTTCAGCTCTTTTCCGACCATTTAAAGAGAAAAAGATTGCCGAGCTACTCCTCTTGGCTCGTTAAACGTTAATAAGGGGCGGTCATTTTAAGTTCTTTTTGTCGACCGTTAAAACTTAAAAAGATTACCGGGTTTTGTCGTTTCGAACTCGTTAGTGGTCATGAAGCGACGTGGTCTTGACAGCTTTTTTACTTTTTCGGGTCAAAATCACTACTTACGAAAAGTACTCCTCGATTGTAATGATCGGGCGGTTCTTTCGGGTATTATTTTATACTTTTTTCGGGCCCGAGAGACACAACTGTACGAAAAAGGACATCCCTGGAGTTTCCTTTTCTGCTGTCTTTTCAAACTCTCTAAACAAGAAAAGACGCCGAGTTTTTCCTTTGTCAAACTCGTTAAAACTTAATGACATCGGATTTTGTCACAACACAAACATATGCTATCCCCATCAAGCTTGTTAAAAATAACTGGGGTACTCGCCAGAAATGGTGGGGGAAAATAAAATTTTTGAACCATAATTATTACCGTAACGGCAGTATGTCGCTCTTGAACATGGCACTTTTTGCTTTCGTGTCCAGGGTGGGGATATTTCATCTCATATCTTTCACTTGCTTCCATGGATTTGGGTACCCTATTTGGCCTCTCGTTCACTCATTGCCTCGTCATAATGACCTTTGATACATTGATGTCAAATACTGCCAATTCCGTTAATGTGCCACCGATATGTTCAAGAGAAGTTGACCTCTGCAAATAAACAACCTCCCTCTGATAGTTCGCACAATCTTGATTCACGACATTATCTCTCTGTCTCGTGTCGATGATGTGGGAAACATTATGGCCCACCTTCGATCAAGGTCACTCCCTGTCGACTTCAGCTCATTATCCAGGAAGTTGACCTAGAGACTCCCTTCCGGTGCCTTGGAGCCTGCATGCCTCAATGGCAGGTTCTTCGTGTTCGACGTGAGGTTTTCATCATTGGCCTCCGATCGAATGATTCTACGGGTGTTCGACTTCAGCTCATTGATTCACACGCCGTAGATTGTACCTATAGTACCTTGAGGGCCATTGTCATTATTGGTGGTACCTCTCGCGTCTGTTAACAATTTCCATCATTGACTGGTAATCAGGCGATGTTCATGCATGTTCGACTTCAGCTCATATATTCACATGCTTGGACTTGTACTCTTGTTCGGGCCGAGATGGAGCGCAAGACCCTGGATTGTGTCTGTTGTAATCCAGGCGTGATTCTTGGTACTTGACTCATTCACTGGATGGCTGCGACCATACCTGAGTCAGTTCATTGATCCTAACCAGATGGCTGCGTCCATACTATGGATCCAGATTATTTATGTACTCTCTTATGGATGGCTGCGACCATACCACGTACATCTTGTAATTGAACTATCAGTCATGTCTCCTAATACAGCTCCTCGGCGGCAGTAACTATATGTGCTCTTGTGTGCTCTTCTGTATGTGTTCTTGTAAAGCATTTCACCCCTCTCCACCTCTCGGACTTCATGCTTTAGGGGGCATCTATTACACAGTAATTTGTCACCATCCCTGTTACTCCTCTTGTCGTACCTTGGAGGACCCATCCCGGGAGTTATAAGAAGTGACAAAGTCTAAAAACACTTGCATTATGTTCCCCTGAGTATGTACTCCATGTTCCCTGAAGACACCTTCTGCAGATTATCCCTAAAAAGTGCTCTTTTTCCATTGGCGCAAGTCCATGGTATCCTACCCGCGCCAATGATGGAGATCCTCAAAAGAGGGCGCGACCATTGGCGCTCTATCTTAGAGCAACAGTCGCGCCAACCAAATTTAGTCGTGCTTTTTGCCTTAATGCACGTCCGACTGTTGTTTCCTTCATTACATGGAGCTTTTCTGAGGATAGAAAATCAGTTTTTTGTCGAGCTTTATCCATCTTTATGGCTTTTGCTAATTCCACGAAAGGTGTCCCGGTTCATCGCATCCTCCTCCCTTCTCCATCTATATAAGCTTGTCATTATGCATTGGACAAGCTAGTGCGAGAGTGCGAGAGGGCGAGAGTGTTGGTGTTAGTGTTATGCTAGTGATTTGGTGATTGAGAGACAGTAGTGATGATTATTGGTCATGGAGAGAATGCTAATGAGTGCTAGAGAGGTTATGCTGCTGGAGAGGAGATGCATGTCAAGACACATATAGTTACTCACCCAGCCAGGAGAAGGGTCGATGTCAGAACAATGGTTGTAACTTTTCCTGTTTATTAATTGATGAACGACTGCTATTATAGTTCCAATCTCATTATCTGTCATGGTGATATGTTGATTTATTTCCTTTCTGACTGAAATATAGTTGTGCCTTGGTAGTTTTTATGTTGGTATCCGTCTCTTCCTTTGCATGTGCAGGTATTCGTTATGATCTGTTGGAGCAAGGGATCGAGGATATCAACTCTGCTTCAATCATAGCGTTGGACTCCAGGTTAGTCTTCTTGATTCACCTTTGATGCATAACTAGGAACTTGCGTAGCAGCGTGGTTTGTTTGTGGCTAGTTCTGTGATAGGCTAGTGGGATCGCCTCTGTCCGCAGAGGGGATTTACCTTACCAACAGCTGCGATGTAAATTTTGTCGATATTCATGTGCTTCATGGTCGTGAAATGGCGTACCGGTTAGAGCTCCATATCATCTTATTTGGTGTATAGTCGGGCCCAACTTGGTGGATTTTATGATTTAATGAATGAGAGCTTATTGTGAATAAATTACGGAGGTAGGGAGCTCAGTATTAAAAAATTCACGAAAAATTGGATTTACAGCAAATAGCATAGCAGGCAGGGGATAGCGAATAGCAGATAGGGGTAGCGAGGTTCAGACAACAGCAGTGAGGAGCAGGGCAGAGACCGATTTCTACAGGCACGCAGTGAGGAATAGGTTGGACCTACATCTTTCTCGGAATAGGTTGGATGGCAAATGCATTCAAACATGACAACGGGACAAGAAATTTCAGAACCTGTGGAGACAAATGATTTAGGACAAGTGAAAATTGCCTCATCCACCAAAGCTGGGAAGTGGGTTTGGGTCAATGCCAAACAATATCGGGGCATTTTAAAATAAATACTAGCCCATCTAAAATGGGAGCAAACAAGGAAAAAATGGTCTCAAAGGGAAAGTACTCGAGCCCTTCACAATAAGCACTCAAACAAGTCCCCTCTACAAGCATGTGGCAACAAGAAGTCCATAGGAAAAGCCATTGATGATTCTGCCTTCTATAGTCCCACATCCACACCTCTCACTTGGTCATCTAATCTTTATGTGAAAGAATTGTTAAATGCAAAACAAAGGTTGGAGGTTTTAAAAGCTAAAGAGCGGGAAAAATATCAAAAGATTCATATAATAACAGCTAAGAACAAGGCTTTAGCAGAAAGAAATAAAGTTTTGAAAGAACAAGTGGCATTACTATAGGAAGCTCTCGACACAATGGCAAGGCATGAAAGCGGATGTGCAAAACATAAAGAAATCTGTAGTGGAAAGTACAGAGGTGGTGAATGCAAAATCATACCAAGATAAAGGGAAATCGATTGCCCAAATAGACAACCATGAAGAGAAAGCAAGAGAAGAAAGGAAAGGAGATTCCCCCAAAGTTTCCAAAACTTGGGCTCAAGTTATTAGCAATTTTGCTAATAAGGACGGAGAAACAAACATTCGAGTTGACAACATGCAAGATAGAGAAGCCAAGGAAAGACAAAATAGAGCAGCAAACATAATTATTAAAGGGGTGAAAGACTATGGGAAAAATGAATGTACTCTTGACCTTGCAAGAGACTTCATGAAAGACAAGTCGTTATGGCAAGGACAAATATGCCAAACATGGAGGGTGGGTACGTTTAACGGTGACAGAGCCAGGCCCATAAAAGTCATCATACCTAGCTTGTGTGATAAATATATCACTCTAAGCAAGAAGCATCTCTTAAGGGGTTCTCACTTTTTTCTAGAAGAAGATTTAATTGTAAGACAACAGGAGGAAAGGAGGGAGGAAATGTTAAAGGTTAGGGCAGCAAGAGATGAAGGCAAGAGAGCATGGATTTATAAAGGTAAAGTTGTGATAATGCGATTTGGACCTCCTTCCAGAACAGAGTAGTAAGATGGTAATAAAGAAGAGGCAACAAACTCTTCAACAGGAAATCAGGAAGCAACGACAGTATGGGAAAGTAGGGACAAAGACTCAAATGTGAGTCTTGCATGTCAAAAAAAATAGCAATCAAGTCATACCCAACTTTCCTTAAGATTAGTTTGTTGGAACTGCAGAGGTTACCCATGGAGACAAGGGCTTGGGTTAGGGCCTATTGTGGAAGATAGAGACATAATTTGCCTCATAGAAACACGTGAGCATGAAGGGTGCAAGACACCTCTGTTTGAAGGATACTGGAAGATGGCAGTGTGGAACAAGGCAGCAAGGAATGGCAAAGGGCATGGGGGTATCATGGTTTTAGTGAAGGAGAAAGAAGGTCGCCTCATTTAGTTAGAAAAAGAAGTCTCAAATAAACAATTCATTTGGTTTAAAATATCAGAAAATGGAAACCACATCATAATTGTGTGAAAATTCCTACACCGAAGGAACCCCTACTACAACAAATTTGAATCTATTTCACCTACTTGATCTTTAAATTACATTCATCAAGTTACTCTTCTGAACACTGAAGCAAATTACTTATGCAGCCTACACTAATTAAATATTTGATCTCATGAAACAGAAAACAGAGCAAAGAACAAGATACATAGGACACACTTATTTTTTGATACAAAAGTCCCTAGAGAAAACCCAATGCGGGAAAACCGGTGTAGTAGTTCTGAGGGTTTATTATTATGCAGGAGAAATATCTGAATACAAATCTAGGATGCTCATCTAGCAATCCTTTACAGAGAAAATACTGGCGGAAAATTTGAGTGAGTTTTACCTCACTTCACCCGGAAGAATTTTGGCTGATCCGGCACAAGATTGGATAACCCCGGTTATTTCTGTGTTGGCTCTGCGTCAACCTTGCGTCACCTTCTTTGCCTTCTACGTTAGCTCTCCCAATTTTTCTGGCAGTTCCAGCAAATCTGGATTCTGCGTGACAGCCAACTTTTATATGTCAGCTCTCCCAGCTACTGTGTTGCCTCTCTGTAAGCTCTCTCCGCCTCTCTGTTCTGTATTTTTGGAAAGTCCTTCTCTCAGATTCTCTCTGCCCCTTAGCTACAAGATCTCCCCAATTGATTTTCCTCCTAAGAACTTCTCACCTCAGAAAATCGATTTCCTCAATCTTTGTGTGTGTTTCCAAATGAACCCCAAGGCTCCATTTTATACTTTCCCTGTTGAGTCGTCAACAGTCAAGATTAAGTCTCTAATCAATGGCTAAGATTAAAACATGACTTAATCCACCTTTTAGATTATTCTCACCCATATTTTGATTAATACACATTAATATTTTAATTTCCCTAAGTTTATACTTAGGAACGCCATTAAAAATATTAATTATTTTAATAAAATACAATCCATGTGGAATTTCACCAAATGGTTTATGGGTTCTTTAGAACTCATGTGCCTTAGCTTGTCCACCAATTTTCAAGGCTATATCACTTCCGATGCTACCAAAAATTAACACTCCCTCTTAGCGAGGAAAGTGCTCTAAATGTCCACCTACGTGTTGCTATGTTTCTGAATCACCTCCTTTCTGCCCTACTACTGCCACCAACATTAATTTGTTGTTGCTACTATACTGTTGCATATGTACTACAACTCCCTCTCAAACATTGCATTTGCTATGCTGCTAGCACTGCCACTGCTAACATTGCATCCGTACTGCAACTCAGTTGCTGAGGGAAGCAACTGAAAAACATCCAAAATTAACTAAACTTAACTGTGTTCAGCATAATACAATGAATGTTGGAATCTGATTGCTACTAGTCTCTGACCCTGTGAATCTTCTGCATTGTGCCAACTGCACTGTTGCTAACCTTGCTCTGCACTTATTAGTCTCTGGTCCCAAGCTATTGCATCTGTCCTCCAACTAATCCACTACATCATCTGACACTAAGTCCATCTCACTATTGCAGAACCTTGGGCTCCTGTAGCAAGGAATTGATCCAAGAGGTGGACTCCTCAAGGATCTGTTGGAAATAATACTGAGAGGGGGGGTAAATCAGTATTATCAAGTTCTTTTAACAAATCTTCCTTATTTACACTTTGAATTATTTTTGCATGTCAGTACCATAAAATAATGAGCATGAACAAGAAAAACAGATAGTCACACCAAAGAACACCAGATATAAGGTGGAAACCCAATGTGGGTGAAAACCACCTGCTGCAATATGTCTCTATCTTCTTTCAAATTAGAAACTCTTTTTACAATGGTTTTGTACTGGTGCAGTCCTTTACCAGTAAGCAAGCTGCAACCTGCAGAGAGCTACAACTCTCTCTCGTTTTCCAGTCTCTTCTGGAAGGGAGCTACAACCCCCTACTTCTTTTCTTACAAGGACCACTTTTCGTAAATTTTCAAACTGGATCCATGAACATCAAATAACCATCAAGTACATGTAAAATGCACAGTCAACTGCAGTAACCAGATCAACAATAACAGAACCAAACCCAGAACACCTTATCAATAGAAAAATTTAGTCAACAAAAGATCTTAAAACAGATACGCAGTTTTTCTTTCACTGGCCTACGTCGCTACGCACTTCACCTTCTGCTCCCCTGCGTATACCCGCAGAGAGCCTTCTGCTGCACCGCGTACCCACGCACTGCTTCTTCAATCGCACTGCGTACTGTTACTGTAGGTACGCACCCACAGACACTATCGCGCCGCGTACTGCTACTGTAGCCACGCACTCACAAATACTATCGCGCCGCGTACTTTTACTGTGCGTACGCACCTGAACCTCTGTCGCGCTGCGTACCCACGCAGTTCTCCTTCTTCTGCTCTGCGTACCCACGCAGCTCTCCTGTTTCTGCTCTGCGTACCCACGCACTTGCACCGTTAATCACCTGCGTACCTCTGATTAGGGCCGAATTGGCAGTCCACCAGTGTGCCACAGTTAGTCAGATGCCCAAATCTGATCATGCGCTCGAGAGATCACCCTTCACAGATTCGCTTTCAACTTCGCTTTCATATAGATCAAGCTTTTAAAACAATAACCCAATATTTCAGATCTTAAGATATTCAATTTGCAAAAAATGCTTAGCCAAGTGATCTCCTTTGCTTTATATAGGCAAGCTCTCCCTAAAATCATGGATCAAAACCATAGATAACCAATACAAGGGGCCCAAAAACATGGGGCTCAATAATAATAATAATATAAAACAATACCGCGGGCCAAAACCATAGAATCAAGAACGGCGGGCTAAATACCACGAGCCAAACATAGGAAACCCCACGTGAACGCGCTTCTCTGCCTTGAAGTAAGTGAAACTGGGGGTACGCACCTTCTGAACGGGTGACCTGCGTCTATGGCCGCAGTCCCTTCACAGTGTACCTGCGTGTATGCACCTTCTGAACTATTCTCCTGCGTACCTCTTAATTTTCAACCTTTTGAGAGCCTGAACAGAGCATTGCCACTTGAGGGTGTTGCCATCAAGTACAACATCTGTAACATAGAGCCATACCAGAATCATAATGCCAACAATCTCCCCCTTTGGACTTGATGGCAACCTCAAAATCTTCAACGTCATTCTCCCCCTTTGACATCAAGGGCAAAGGGTTATGCTCCCCCTAAGAACATGCCCCCCCTAAATATGAACCAGATCTGCAAAGAAGAACCATAATCCACCAAACACCATAAATGACCATGAAAGAGATAGAGACATATTGCAGCAATATTCAGACCAGCATCCATGATCTGTACTTCCTCCATAATGCCAACAATGCATTATATGCTCCCCCTGAACCTGTGCCATTCGATCTTCGATCAATCCGCAACCCAGCAAATGTACGCATATACCCCTGATGAACCTTGCATACAACCATTAATCAGAAGAGATTCAACAACAAGATGATGCATCAACAACCCCCAGCTTTTGCCTGAGGTATTCAAAAGTCTCCCTGGGCAATGGTTTGGTGAGTATATCAGCAACTTGTTCCTTAGAAGGAACATACTCCAACTTGACCTTCTGTTCAAGCACTTGTTCCCGGAGAAAATGATACTTGATTGGTATGTGCTTGGTTTTTGAATGCATGACTGGATTCTTTGAGATGCTGATTGCACTTGTGTTATCACATAAGATGGAGATAGGTGGTGTACAAGTGATTTGAAAATCCTGCAAGGTCTGCATCATCCAAAGGAGTTGAGTGCAGCAAGATGCAACAGCAACATATTCCGCTTCAGCTGTAGAAAAGGCAATCGAACTCTGTTTCTTGCTGAACCAAGATACTAATCTGGAACCCATAAAGAACGCACCACCACTTGTGCTCTTCCTGTCATCCACGCTTCCGGTCCAATCTGCATCTGTATAAGCATGAAGTGTGAGATCTGTATCTCTAGGATACCATAAGCCATAATTTTGAGTCCCTTGAAGATATTTGAAAATTCTCTTCACTGCCTGAAGATGAGTCTCCTTTGGATTTGCCTGAAATCTTCCAACTATTCCCATTGCATGCATGATGTCCGGTCGGGTACCTGTCAAATAAAGTAGACTTCCAATCATAGATCTGTAGGTTGGTTGATGCACTGCTGCTGATTCATCATTTGCACTGAGGCTACATCCTGTGACCATGGGTGTACATACTGGTTTTGCATCTTCCATGCCATATTTCTTCAAAATCTACTTGAGATACTTGGTTTGAGACAAAAAGATCCCTCCTTCTTTTTGTTGGATTTGCAAACCAAGAAAATATGTCAGTTCTCCCTGCAAGGACATTTCGAATTCTTTCTGCATCACCAAGGCAAAGCTTTGACTCATAGCTTCTTCATTGCTGCCAAAGATAATGTCATCTACATACACAACAAGTATTAGCAATTTGTCATTTTCAATTTTTATATAAAGATTGCTATCTGTTGATCCTTTTGAAAAACCTTGTTGATGAAGATATTTGTCCAATCGATAGTACCAAGCCCTTGGAGCTTGTTTGAGACCATAGAGAGCCTTTTTCAATCTGCATACAAGATTTGGATCATTTCCAAGAATGAACCCATCTGGCTGCTCAATGTATATTTCTTCTTCCAAGTCTCCATTCAGAAAGGCTGATTTCACGTCCATTTGAAATACTTTGAAGTTTTGAAAGCTTGAGAGAGCAAGGAACATTCGGATGGCCTCAAGTCTTGCAACAGGAGCAAAGGTTTCTTCAAAGTCTATTCCTTCTTGCTGCGCATACCCTTTACAAACAAGTATGGCCTTGTTTCTAATTACTTCTCCATTTTCATTCAATTTATTTTTGAAGACCCATTTTGTCCCTATAACATTCTTATCCTTTGGTCTAGGAACCAGCTCCCAAGTGTTGTTCTTTTCGATCTGCTCAAGTTCTTCATCCATTGCTTTCACCCAACATTCATCTTTACATGCCTCTTTCACATTTTGTGGTTCAGTGGAAGAGAGTAATGCCAAATAGCTTGAAGCTTCTGCAACCGTTCTTCTTGTTTGTACACCTGCTTCTTTCTGCCCCAAAATCTGAGATTCTGGATGATTCTTCTGAACATATCTGGATGGAGTCTTCTCTTCTATCCTTATCTGCTCCTCTGGTTCTTCTTGAGGTTCTTCTTCTTCATCATTCTGTCTTTGAGGGTAGCCTTCATCTTCTTCGATGTCTTCATGATGTACTTGCCTAGGAATGTATCCCTTCTCATCAACTACTACATCAATGCTGTCAACAATTCTTCCAAGTCTTTTATTGTAGCACCTGTATGCTTTGCTATGTGGAGAATAACCAAGAATAATGCCTTCATCTGCTCTAGGTTCAAGTTTGCCAAGTTGCTCATCAGTATTCTTAATATAGCATTTGCTCCCAAAGATTTTGAAGTGCTTTACCGAAGGAGTCTCACCACTCCAGAGCTCATGAGGGGTTTGAGTGCTGTTTACCCGGACATTTGTTTTGTTGAGAATAACAACCGCAGCATGTGCAGCTTCACCCCAGAAAGTTGCAGGAGTTCCAGACTCATCAAGCATAGCACGAGCCATTTGTTGGACCGTTTTGTTCATTCTTTCCACAACTCCATTTTGCTGAGGAGTTCTAGCTGTAGAGAATTCTCTTCTTATCCCATGTTCTTCACAGAAATCGAAAAATTCATTTGAGGTAAACTCCCCACCTCTGTCGGATCTGAGGCACTTAATTTTGTATCCTGATTCATTTTCAACCAAGGCTTTGAAGGATTTGAATTTTTCGAATGCTTCATCTTTGTGCTTCATAAGTCCTAACCAGACAAACCTGGAGAAATCGTCAATGAATAATATCAAGTATTCTTCTCCTCGAGGTGTTCTTTTCTTGAATGGACCACATGTATATGTATGTACTAGCTCAAGAGGCATGCTAGCTGATCCTTCCTTCTCTGGAAAGTTAGTTCTGGTTTGCTTTCCAAACTGACATGATTTGTATATGGTGTTGTCTGGAATTTTGATATCTGGAAGATCGCGAACTGCCTGATATTTGCATGCTTTCCTTATTTATGAAAAGCTTAGATGCCCTAACCTCCGGTGCCATAACCAGTGTTCATCATCCTTGCTTAGATAGCATTGTTGTTGTCCTTCTTCAAATATGTATAGATTATTTGGAGTTCTTTTACCTTTGATCACCGTTTTACCTGTATCAAGATCACGTACAAGACATCCATTTGTTCTAAATATCACCTCGGTTCCTTGATCACACATCTGGCTGACACTTAGAAGATTATGTTTCAATCCATCAACATACAAAACATTTCCAGCTTTGACCTTTTCTTTTAACTGAGCAGTGCCTTTTCCTTTTATAGTTGCAGGAGTATCATTTCCAAAAGAAACTTTCTTTCCTTTTTCTAGAGCAGAATATGATTCAAGTTTTTCTTTATCACCTGTCATATGCTTCGAACATCCACTGTCAATGTACCATAGATTTTCCTGTCCCTCCGCATAAAATGCTATCCCACATCTTTCAGTTTGTGGTTCCTTTATTCTCCATGTTTTGGTGCTTGAGGCTTGTTCCTTTGTCTGCTGAAACCTGCTCCTGCATTCAGAATCTTCATGACCAAAATTATTGCAAATAGAACATTCAACTTCATTTTCAAGAACCGAAAAGTTGTTATAGGTCCTCTTTGTAATCCCGGGTCATACTTCTTTGTTTTTGAGCTTCTCTAGTCATGATCGTTTTATATGCAACACATTGAGCTGCTTTGTGACCAAAGTTATGGCAAGAAAAGCATTGTCCATTGAAGAAACCTCTGCGGTTATCAAATCTTCCGGCCATACGATTATAATTTCTACTGTCATTCATTCTTGAAGCAAATTGAGAGGATTTTACCTGTGGCTGGTTGTAGCTTTTGTTCATCCTTAAGACGGATTTCCCCTGACTTACCTGATAGTCTTTGTTTGTAATTGGTCCCTGCTTTACCTGGTGATCTCCATTGTGCTTTTGCTCATTCCTTCTTGCTGCATCAAGATAACTCTTTGAGGTGGATGCTTGAGAAGTTTCTCCATTATAGCCCAGACCTGTCTTGTTTAGAGGAGAACGCTGTACATTGATGATCTCATCCAGAGTTTCAGATCCTTTGACAAACTTAAGATTAATAGCCTTTGTTTTCTCAATCTTTTTTCTAAGACCAACAATCTCACCTTCTAACTTTTCAAGATATTTTTCTTTCTCATCAATTTGAAGTTGTAGAGTATCAATGATCTTATTCTTTTCTTCTATACATGTCTTGAGTCTAGAAATTTCATCACAAAAACTATCCACATCTATAGCATCCATGTAATCATCATCTTCAAATGCCATTAAAAGTTTATAGTCATTACCTCGTTCATCTTCATCACTATTTGATAGACCATCGCTATCTTCATGAGTGCAGTAGCTTTTCTTATTTGCAATATGTTTCTTGTTCCATCTAGCAGGTTCCTTTCCTTTATCCTTATGAGGACATTTCACAGCATAATGACCTACTCTTCCACAAGCAAAGCATTTAAAAGGTAACTTACCTCTGAATCTTCCAGTACCCCTTTGAAGATTTCTGACAAAATTTGATTCTTCTTCTTCTTCTTCTGGCACATGACTTGCTTCATAATAGTCTCCCTTGCCTAAAGCCTTGAAAGCAGCTTCTCTTCTGTCTGATGGACCTCCCTTTCTCATTTCATAAGCAGTTAGAATTCCGTGTAGCTGGGACATAGTAAGAATTCGTAGATTTTCCTTTTCTTCTATTGCAGACACTTTAGATTCAAACTTGGGGGACAATGATCTTAGAACTTTTTCAACCACAATAGCCTCTTTTATTTCTTCACCTAAGTTTTTCATGCAATTAACAATCTCATCTACCCGAAGTAAATAGTTAGCCACACTTTCATCATTATACATCTTGAGATTCTCATACTGAATCCTGAGGGTTTGAAGTTTAGCACGCTTTACATGTTCATCTCCTTCGTAGCTCAAGACAATCTTGTCCCATATTTCTTTTGCGGATTTATATTGCATAACCTTCACGAATTCTGTTTGATATAAGCATCCTAGTAGTGTATTGACTGCTTTAGCATTTGTTTCATATTTCTTCTTTTCGGCCGAATCTGTAGGAGTAGCTGAAGGAAAGGTGTAGCCTGTATCTATGATATCCCAAACTTCTGTACCAAGAGATTGAAGATAGGCAGTAACTCTTACCTTCCAATAATTGAAGTTTGTCCCATCAAAAATTGGTGGCCTGATTGATGCTTCCCTCTCGTAGTTGCTCATGATGAGTGATCTTCCTTCAAGCGATCAAGCTTCTCTGAAGGACCCGCTCTGATACCAATTGTTGGAAATAATACTGAGAGGGGGGGTGAATCAGTATTATCAAGTTCTTTTAACAAATCTTCCTTATTTACACTTTGAATTATTTTTGCATGTTAGTACCATAAAATAATGATCATGAACAAGAAAAACAGATAGTCGCACCAAAGAACACCAGATATAAGGTGGAAACCCAATGTGGGTGAAAACCACCTGCTGCAATATGTCTCTATCTTCTTTCAAATTAGAAACTCCTTTTACAATGGTTTTGTACTGGTGCAGTCCTTTACCAGTACGCAGGCTGCAACCTACAGAGAGCTACAACTCTCTCTCGTTTTCCAGTCTCTTCTGGAAGGGAGCTACAACCCCCTACTTCTTTTCTTACAAGGACCACTTTTCATAAATTTTCAAACTGGATCCATGAACATCAAATAACCATCAAGTACATGTAAAATGCACAGTCAACTGCAGTAACCAGATCAACAATAACAGAACCAAACCCAGAACACCTTATCAACATAAAAATTCAGTCAACAAAAGATCTTAAAACAGATACGCAGTTTTTCTTTCACTGGCCTGCGTCGCTACGCACTTCACCTTCTGCTCCCCTGCGTATACCCGCAGAGAGCCTTTTGCTGCACCGCATACCCACGCACTGCTTCTTCAATCGCGCTGCGTACTGTTACTGTAGGTACGCACCCACAGACACTATCGCGCCGCATACTGCTACTGTAGCCACACACTCATAAATACTATCGCGCCGCGTACTTTTACTGTGCGTACGCACCTGAACCTCTGTCGCGCTGCGTACCCACGCAATTCTCCTTCTTCTGCTCTGCATACCCACGCAGCTCTCCTGTTTCTGCTCTGCGTACCCATGCACTTGCACCATTAATCACATGCGTACCTCTGATTAGGGCCGAATTGGCAGTCCACTAGTGTGCCACAGTTAGTCAGATGCCCAGATCTGATCATGCGCTCGAGAGATCACCCTTCACAGATTCACTTTCAACTTCACTTTCATATAGATCAAGCTTTTAAAACAATAACCCAATATTTCAGATCTTAAGATATTCAATTTGCAAAAGATGCTTAGCCAAGTGATCTCCTTTGCTTTATATAGGCAAGCTCTCCCTAAAATCATGGATCAAAACCATAGATAACCAATACAAGGGGCCCAAAAACATGGGGCTCAATAATAATAATAATATAAAACAATACCACGGGCCAAAACCATAGAATCAAGAACGGCGGGCTAAATACCACGAGCCAAACATAGGAAACCCCACGTGAACGCGCTTCTCTGCCTTGAAGTAAGTGAAACTGGGGGTACGCACCTTCTGAACGGGTGACCTGCGTCTGTGGCCGCAGTCCCTTCACGGTGTACTTGCGTGTATGCACCTTCTGAACTATTCTCCTGCGTACCTCTTAATTTTCAACCTTTTGAGAGCCTGAACAGAGCATTGCCACTTGAGGGTGTTGCCATCAAGTACAACATCTGTAACATAGAGCCATACCAGAATCATAATGCCAACAGGATCCTACCCACGTGTAGTCCTCCCGACTACCGCTCGATATCGCCCCATCCCCCTCCTGGAGATGCGTGGGCACTCATGGCAAACTCATCCTCGTCAATCTTTGCTGAAGTAGCCTTAGGATCATGTTTCTCATCCTTATCCTTTTTCTTCAAAGGACACTGGGATGCATAATGGCCCATCTCACCACAATTGAAACATTTCACCTTCAAAATGTCCTTCTTTCGCTTCAGCTTATGTTGTCCCTTCGATGCTAGAGCTGTGTTTTCCTCCTCCTCCTTCGTCTTTGTGCCACTCCCACTGTTGCCATTGAGGTTGACCTTCACGAGGTCTCTCCTTAACTCCTCTTGTTGAAGAGTCGCCCACATCTCCTACCATGAAGGTAGTTTTTCCCTACCCAATATGTTTTGGACGAAAACTTGCCATTCATCCGAGACTCCATTCAGGGATATCCTCACCATCATGGTTGGCTGAGGAGTGGACCCCATTGCATCAAGTTGGTCTCTAGTGTCCTAAAGATGTTGAAGATAAAGGTTAACCCCTTCTGCTTTCTGCATCAAGGTCCGTTGCAACTTCTACTCTAAATACATCTTCCATTGTTCGGAAGAGCCTTCATAAAGAGAAGACAAGGCTTCCCACATCTCTCGGGTTGTATCCTTGCCCTACAAGTGTGAGACCACATGATCTCGAACTCCATCGAGAATGAGCCTATTTTCATTCCCCTGCACGGCCTTGTACTTCTTCTTTTGATCGTTGTCAACAGGAATAGCTACAACACTTTTAACGTAGGCCTCGAGATCATATTCCTCCAGAACAACTAAGATTATGGTCTTCTATATGACATAGTTGGAGGCTTCATCCAACTTGTCCTGATCTCTGAGCCCATGCGATGCCATCTCACCCAACTGTCGAATTGACTCCTCTAGTCACTGCTTAGCACTGCGCAGCTGCTCAACAAGTGAGAAATTCGAACTTTTTGGCGGAAAGTTCTTTGAGGAGAAAATTCCCCTTCTACATGTCTACGTTCTTTTCCAGTGGATTTCTGCCTTGACAGAAACTACGCCCTTCAAGTACTGTGTTGAGGTTCTGCGTCACTCCCTCTGCCTCTGCAAACTCACGAATTGGAAATCATACCTCTCTCTCATCTCACTCAGAGAGAGATTTCCTTAGATCTGCTTCCCAACAAGGACTATGCAATCCCTTCAAGGGGATTCGAATTGTGCCAAGTGTAGATTTTGACCTCACTGCTCAACACTTCATCTGTTCTTCCTATTTGAAAATCAATCCTCTGAAACCATGTGAAAATTCCTACACTGAAGGAACCCCTACTGCAGCAAATCTGAATCTACTTCACCTACTTGATCTTTAAATTACATTCATCAAGTTATTCTTCTGAATACTGCAGCAAATTATTTCTGCAGATTACAATAATTAAATATTTGATCTCATGAAACAGAAGACAGAGCAAAGAACAAGATACATAGGATACACTTATTTTAGGACACAATAGTCCCTGGAAAAATCCAATGCAGGAAAATCAATGCAGCAGTTATGAGGGTTTATTATTATGCAGGAGAAATACTTGAATACAAATATAGGATGCTCATCTAGCAATCCTTTAAAGAGAAAATACTGGCGGAAAATATGAGTGAGTTTTACCTCACTTCACCCGGCATAATTATGGTTGATTCGACACAAGACTGGCTAACCCTGGCTATTTCTGCATTGGCTCTACGTCAGCTCTGTGTCACTTTCTCTGTGTCAGCTCTGCCGGCTATTCTAGCAGTGCCCGACAGTCGCGACAATTCCCGACAATTCTAGCAGTTCCGACAATTCTGGATTCTGCGTGATAGGCAACTTTTTTGCGTCAACTCTCCCAGCTACTGCATTGCCTCTCTGCAAGCTCTCTGTGCTTCTCTGTTCTATATTTTTTCTGGAAATTCCTTCTCCTGGATTCTCTCTGCCCCTCAAATGCAAGATCTCCCCAATCGATTTTCCTCTTGAGAACTTCTGACCTCATAAAATTGTTTTCTTCTCTCTGCCTCTCTGTTCTATATTTTTCCGGAAATTCCTTCTCCCGGATTCTCTTTGCCCCTCAAATGCAAGATCTCCCCAATCGATTTTCCTCCTGAGAACTTCTCACCTCATAAAATTGTTTTCATCAATCTCTGTGCGTGTGTTTCCAAATGAACCCCAAGCCTCCATTTTATACTTTTCTTGTTGAGTCTTCAGCGGCCGAGAATAAGTCTCTAATCAACGGCTAAGATTAAAACATGACTTGATCTGCCTTCTAGATCATTCTCGCCCATATTTTGATTAATACACATTAATATTTTAATCTCCCTAAGTTTATACTTAGGAACCCCATTAAAAATATTAATTTTTTTAATAAAATACAATCTGGGTGGAATTTCACCAAATGGTTTATGGGTTCTTTAGAACTCATGTGTCTTAGTCTCTCCACCAATTTTCAAGGCTAGAGCACTTTTGATGCTACCAAAAACTAACAAATTGCAGCATGTTATTTTGCACCGCAAGTTTCAAAAATCTACAAAGGTAGAGGACTTGACAACAAAGATCCATTTGCAGTCTTAAAAGTAGATATTGCAACATATTCTCAGCTAGGTAAAGTCCTTATAGTGGGTGATTTCAATGTTAGGATTGCAAGTGAGCAAGCTAGCATTCTTTGTTGTAAAGAAGACAACGACCCTATTTGGCTTACAGAAGAGAGTAATCTTCAGTGGGAAAGAATTTCATAGGACAAGAGCTACAATCTCTTTGGTAAACAATTACTTACTCTGTGTGGGGCCTTTGATTTAGTCATTTGTAATGGCTTGAGTAGATGGGCAAAGCCGGGTAATTTCACTTGCAATACTTACAATGGAGCAAGTGTAGTAGATTATGTAATTTGCTAGCATGGTTTGTGTGAGAAAACGAAGGAAGTTTTGATTGGAGATTAGCTTTGGGACTTAAAATCAGATCACAAGCCAATTTATTTAAGTTTCTCTCGGACTGGAAAGAAACAATTATAGTAAGAAATTCAGCATGTCCAACAAAATCTCCTAAAGGGCATAATTCTTTTGACTCAATAAAATTGTAATACCTTCAAAATGATGCTAGAGAGGCTCTTCGAGAAGGAGAAAATCACAATTCACAGCCTTCATAGTCATGAATTAACACATTTAATTCAATGCGCACTTGCATAGTGCAAAAGAGCAAAAATTAATAAGTCTGAAACAAATTTCTTTCCGGTTAATGATTGGTTTCACGAGGAATGCAAAAAGGTAAGGAGAATGTGGAAAGAGTCAAACAAGGATAACATAAAGCTCAAAGCTTACAAGCAGTTATTAAGCAAGAAAAAGTTTGATTTCATGGTTTCAAGGAGGGAAGAACTAATCTTCCTTGGGAAAAATAATCCCAAATTATTTTGGAAGGAGCTCCAACCAAGAAAGATACAAACTGGAAATAGTATTATAGCTTCTAAATGGTTTGACTATGCGAGACAACTTTATGAGCATGATCTTAAGGTTGACCCTCCCCCCTTGGTCAACACTGATACTGAACTCTTCACGGTGCAAGAGGTAGAGATGGGTATCAAGAAGTTGGGTGTTGGAAAAGCAAAAGACTTAGCTGAACTCCAAGCAGAATATCTAAAGTGGGGCTCAAAGATTCTTGCACCTCACATTACAAAAAATTTCAACATCATCATACAACAGGGGCTCCCAACAAATTGGACAACTAGTATGGAAGTATCTCTTTTCAAGAGTGGTGATGTCAATAATCCCTCCAATTATAGGACCATCATGATAAACCCTTTGTTTGCAAAGATATTTGGAAGCATGCTAGAAAATAAAATTAGCAAGTGGGCAGAAGAAAGAGATAAGCGTGGTAAAGGGAAAGCAGGTTTTAGACCGAAACATTCAACAATTGATCATTGTATAACTTTAAGGCACATCATTGAAAAAGTTTGGGAGAAAAAGGAAGAAGTCTTTTGTTGCTTTGTTGATTTCAAAAAAGCGTTTGACACGGTTCCCAGGAATAAGCTTTGGCACAGAATGGAGGAACTTGGGATTCCTAAACATTTGAGAGTAGCTGTGCATAGGCTGTATGAAGAGGTGAAAGTCAAAATTATAACTTTAGCAGGCAATTCTGAAAGTTCTAGAAGTGATATTGGGGTCAAGCAAGGTTGTCCACTGTCTCCTACCCTTTTTGGTTTATATATCAACAAGCCTGAGGAGTGGGTAAATTCGCAAAGGGGTGATGGTATTTATTTGGGCAAGTTCGTTATAAGGTTTCTTTCGTATGCAGATGACCTTATTCTGATTTCTAAATCAATTGTTGGTTTGCAAGAGCACTTACTATCCCTTGAGCATTTTTGTAGAAGTGTGGGGATGCAAGTCAATATCAACAAAATGAAAGTAGTGGTTTTCTCTAGAAAAAGAAAACATAACCAGCATAAGTTCTACTTCGAAGGCAACATAAGTTCTAAGTTGTGGATTACAAATACCTCGGAATTGACTTCAACAAAAATCTAAGTTGGGATGGTTGTAGAAAGAAAAGAACTTTGGGGGATTGGAAAGCATTTTATGCTTTTCAAAATAAGTGTAGAGAGGCAGAGTTATGAGACTGAAAAACCACTCAAACTCATTTTGGGCTTCTAGTGATTCCGGTGGTTCTCTATGGTTGTGAACTATGGGCCAGCGGTACATTCGACATGCAGTGGAAACAAATTGAGAAAATTCAGAAGCGTTTGATTACAAACAAATTCAAGATTAAAAGTACAGTTCCTTATGATATCTTGTTAAGTGAAACAGGGGCTGCTCCTATTGAAGCAATTGCTATGGTGCGAGTCATAAGGTATTTAGGAAAAATTGAGCAAATGGAAGAGGGTAAATGGCCTAAGGTTGTCTTTCATGACATATTGTGCAACAAAAAAAAGACTTGGATGCAACAAAATAACAAATGGTTTAGTAAATGTGGTATTTGCTTAAACACGTGTCTCATAAACAACAAAGAGATAAAAGATTTTGTTATGGATAAGTTCCACAAGCATACTTGGGATAAGGAGTTAGGAAGAAATAAAAAGTACTATATTGAAGTGTTTAATCCCACTCATAGTCATCAACCAAAAGCATACATAGAGGCCAATATCTCTTGGAGAGCCAAAATTCTTATTGCGTAGTTAAGGACTAATTCTCATCAACTTCGTTGTGAAACAGGGTACTGGAAAAGGCCAAAAGAAGTGTGGGAGGAAAGAGTATGCATTTTTTGTTCTTCCAGAAAAGTGGAAACAGAAAAGCATTTCATTTTAGAATGTGAGGTCTTCAAAGACAACAGGGAAAGTTATGCAGATACGCTAACAGCTAGCTCTTGGGACAATCTATTTAGCGAGGGGTTTGTCAAGAAGTTGGGAGCATTTATTGTGAGGCTTCACAAAAAAAGAGCTGAATACATCAAGCAAATGAAGAAGCAATATGTCCCATAGGCTATCTTTAACCTCATGGATGTTAAAATAATTTTATTTCTTTCTTGTTATAATTGTTTTTTACTTTCCAAGTATTTGGATTAATTTGGTCAACGGATGGCGCTACGTCCACGGAAATATCTGGGCTGATCGACCCCGAAGGGAATCTAGCCCCGCGGCCCACTAGCAAGTCCTGACCCCAAGGGCTTCAGGGAAATTGGACCCTGTGACCTCCCGATGGCAAGGCACTAATTTTGACCAACTGAGCTAACCCTTGGGGCTATAACTTTTTCTATCTTTTATTTTTTAATATGAATTAATTATTTGTGATCATTATTTATTTATGTAAATCTATTTTTAAATAAAACTTAATTTCATAAATTAATTTTTTTTTTTTTTTTCTACTCTTAAATTATATAAATTTATTTATGTTATATATTTAGAAAAATTAAATAGATATTGAATTAGAAATTATTAGATATTTAAACATCAATTTCATATATATATACACACATGTTTTGTATCTTTTGATTCTTTTTCCTATTAAAGACTTCAATTTTTTCCATTTTGAATATAAAATGGATATGTAATACATCTCATATATATATTTTTATTTCTTTAAATGCAATTAGAAATAAATAATTAAATTTTTATAATCATTACAAACTATGAATATAGTAGCGATTAGCAATCAAGGATGACAACAATCAACAATATAAAGGTTTTAAAACTTGGTGGACCTCACACAAATTAGAGAAGGAAAAATATTTTTCCTTTTCCAAAAGGATTATAATGCTAGATTATGTGAACCCCAAATTACATCTTTATGGCAGGTTAGTAATAAAGGTCAATATTGGAAACATTCATGTGCAAGTTCATTTTTTTTTTCAATAGTGTTTTTTGTTTTTGTTTTTTTTAGAAATATTCCAACAAAAAAACAAGTGTTGTGGATATCTATCTCTCTATCTTTTTTTTTTTTTTTTTTCAATAGTGTTTTTTGTTTTTGTTTTTTTGGTAGAAATATTCCAACAAAAAAACAAGTGTTGTGGATATCTATCCCTCTATCATTTCTCTTTTTTTTTTTCAATAGTGTTTTTTGTTTTTGTTTTTTTGGTAGAAATATTCCAACAAAAAAACAAGTGTTGTGGATATCTATCCCTCTATCTTTTTTATTCAGAATCAAATCCAATTAGAAAAGATCTTTCATCAATATGTGTAGGGTGTTCATAAATTTTTCTTCCAAGAGGAACTCACAAAAACATGTTTTTTTTTTTCTTTCTTCTTTATTCACGAAAACAATAATATTAAGAATGTGTGATTACATATATGTAGGAGTCAAAACTTTCAATAAGATGTGTTATTCAATGGTTTATAAGAAGATCCTAAAACGATAAGAAGATGCAAATTTGTTACTTGAAAAGGTCTTTGTGCATTTTTGGGATTTTAAAGAATTTGATACTTAGAAAAAGGTCTCGGTGCATTTTGTGGATTTTAATGAATGTTATTTCTAATACCAATACTAATGTATTTCTGACTGAATCTTAGATTAAATTATAGGAGAATGTGATACTAAATTAAAGAGACTTAGTTCATTTCACGTGCATATTCTTAATAAATAGAGTCGGTAAATATGGCTTTATTTTAATGTTTTGCAAATCCATTGTTAAAAACATCCCAAAAAAATAAAAAACAAATTTGATTTATATGAAACACTATTAAAGAAAAATGGTCACCCATCAACTACTAGAATTCTTTTTTAAACTTTATTTTAGATATTTAACACGAGTGTCATTTAATATTGTATATAAACATTATAAAAAAAAAGGGTAAGCATCTTATTTGATGAATTGAAAGTTATAAAATTCATAAATAAGACAAAAAAAAATTCACATAAAGTTGAAATAAAAATCAAGAGATCCTCCTTAATATTCTATATTCAATTAACCTTGAAAATATTGTTTCACTACCTTTATTAGTTAAGTTACACTTTCCCTTATGAAACTAAATCATTGACTAAAATAGCTTATTGACTAAAATAGCTTTGATGAATTGAAAGTTATAAAATTCATAAATAAGACCAAAAGAAATTCACATAAAATTGAAAAAAAATCAAGAGATCCTCCTTAATTTTCTATATTCAATTACCCTTCAAAATATTGTTTCACTACCTTTATTAGTTAGGTTACACTTTCCCTTATGAAACTAAATCATGGACTAAAATAGCTTTATCTACTGCATCATAATATGCGACTTGAGGTTGTGATGAACTAAGGCATCCAAATATGTATGGAATTGTGATTGATCGCCGTGAAATCTCATGCCCATGTAGTGGTGAATGGCTACTTATGTAGAACGTAGGAATGCTCTAATGTTGCCTGAGGTTCACATTAGGGAGTGTATAATATATGTCTGAGATCCATGAAATTTTTATTCACAATATTTAGGTACATTTAAAAAAAAATTGAAGTCCGCCGTTGTATTAATAATGTTGTCTGACACAACCTTTGGGGATTAGTTATAAGAAGCAATAAACTTTGAAGGAATAAATTTTATACTGTGATCATGATTTTCTTAGTGTAAGTGAAATTTGTATAAGGATTTGAGGGAATTATTTTTGAGAAAATACTGAAATTAATTCTTATAATTTAAATTTAAAATTATTAATTAAACTGAAAAATATACAAAACAAAAACAACCAGTGAATCAGTTCCATCTCCATAAACAAAAACTAATTAAGATTTAGTTTCAAGAAGAAAGATAGAAAGAAATTATTTTAACGTCCACGAGGCTAAAGATAGCCTATGGGACAGATAGCTTCTTCATCTACTTGATGTATTTTCTCTTTTTTCTGTGAAGCTTCAAAATAAATCTCCCAGCGTCTCCACAAACCCTTAGCTAAATAGATTATCACAAGAGCGAGCTGCCAGTGTATCTGCAAAACTTTCCCTATTGTATTTGAAAGCTTCACATTCTCAAATGAAATGTTTTTCTGTTTCCACTTTTCTGATAAAACAAAAAATGTCCATTCTCATCGAGTAAAACACTGTGGCTAGGTGATGGTACCTGTATGAGAATGGTAAACAGAGGCTCCTCGTTTCCTTCGACCTTCCCCAGTGGTCACATGGGGCCGGTATTCACGCAGCACCCAAGCGTGAACTCCCGGGTAGGGCTTGTGTTGCCAGAGTCGAGGGACTTTACCTTGTTGCTGTTCTAGATATCAATCTGGCGAAGCACTCAGGAGGAGATATCTGGCCAATAACGAGGATAATGGCTTAAGCTCCTCGAGCTCCTCTAACTGCCTGCCGCTTTGGCATAAGGGGTTGCGCTATTGTTGTTACTGTTATTCTCGTGGGAACCGATTTGGGCTCGCTTTGTCCGACGCCGAAGTCGCCATGACTAAAGCCCGAATGCAGAGAACTATTATATGTTGCAATTACAGTCTTTAATCCCATGAGTCTTGTCACGGTCGTGAGGTTTTAGAAGGCAAATATATGCCAAGTTGCACTCTGAGAAGAACTGAATGAGGGAGAACATTAAACCATTTTTTAATAAGGGTTTTTCAGACCAGGTAAATAGTATTGAAATTATTCCAGCAGTAAAATGGATGGAGAGTTTACTCGTCATATGTCTCCTCTTGTTGCGGTTTATTACTGTCCTCTTCAACAAAGTATCTCGGTTAAGGTCTGTTTCTCTAATTCTGCAATTGGCAACTTAGATTAACCGATCTGCTTCTCTAATTTACGATTGGAAACTCAGATTTGTGCGAGGGAGGAGCTTGGAAACCCTCATCAATCAACGATTACCTTCGTAGTGGTTAGTTGCATTGTATTTTATGCACACTTTGGCGGAGGAGACTGCATGAATCGCCTCGCCGCCGCTGGCCACCCGTGGTGGCGCAGACCTAGGCGGAGGAGGCGGAGAATCAATTATATATATATGTATATATATTTTAAATGTGTATAAATTAATTATGGATTAATATTTTTTTTGGTAAGTGTTAAAAATATATATATATATATTATTAAAAAATAAATAAAAAATATATGCATATTTTTTTTGTCTTTTTGTTTTAAATTAAAAAACATTCATTTGTTAAAAAAAGTCAAATGTTTATTTTTTTTTTTTAATTTTTTAAAATCAAATATATATGTTTTATATTTAATTTTTTTTGTTTTTAATTAAAAGATTATAGGGTTTAATTAAAAATTAATTTTTTTTTTAAACAAAAATTAATATTTCTTTTTAAACTTTAAATTTTTTTTTTTTTTTTTTTAATTTGAATATATATATATATATATATATATATTTTAAATTTTCATATATATATATATATGTATGGTTTTAATCTTAATTTTACTAGTTTTTTAATGTTTTTTTTGTTAATAAGAAACATTAACAACGAAAGAAGTTTTCTCTTTAGAAGACATTAAGTTTGGGGTTAATCGCCTCGCTAATGGGAAAGCTAAGGACATTGAAGGTTACCAGGCGGAAATCTTAAAAATTGGAGGTCCTGTCCTCATCCCCCACATCCACATGCTTTTCAATCAAGCAGTTAAGCAAGGGTTTCCTAAACCTTGGACTGAGAGCCTCATTATCCCTATTTTTAAAAGTGGGGATACAAATAACCCCTCTAATTATCGAACAATTATGATAAGCCCTCTCTTAGCCAAGTTATATGGTAGTATTTTGGAAAAGAAGTTAAGCATATGGCTTGAAAGTGAAGGTAAGCGAGCTAAAGGCCAAGCAGATTTTAGAAGGCATTACTTAACAACAGACCACCTCGTTACGCTTAGGATCATTGCGGAGGAATGTCGTAATGATAAATCCAATTTATTTTGTTGCTTTGTGGACTTTAGAAAGGCTTTCGATACGGTTCCTAAATACAACCTTTGGAATAGATTAGAAGAGCTAAATGTTCCTCTCGCGTTGAGAGCTACCACTATAAGGTTATACGAGAATGTAATTGCCAAGCTAAAGAGCAATGAGGGGTGGTCGAAAGATATTAAGTGTAACATCGGAGTTAAATAAGGTTGCCCCCTCTCCCCTACCCTATTTGGCATTTACATCGATAAGCTTGAAGGCTATTTAGAGGAAGCATGATGTGATGGCACGATCTTAGCTGGGATAGTCATCATCCTTCTTCTCTATGCTGACGATATTGTTCTTTTGGCAAGGTGCCCATCTGATCTTGATAAGCAACTCAGGCTTCTTGAGGATTTCTGCTCTACCATGGGTATGACTGTTAACACTGACAAAACAAAAGTTATGATTATCAAATCCAAGAAGGACACTTACGCTAATTTTATGTATGACAATAATAACTTGGAGGAAGTGTATTCTTACAAGTACCTAGGAATTGATATTCATCACAAGCTCAACTGGAACCATAGCATTGAGAAAAGGATTAATGGCGGGTGGAAAGCTTATTTTGGTCTTGAAAATCACTGTAAAACAACAAACCTCGTAATGTGGGATAAAAAGAAGTTCCTCTTTGAAACTTTAGTCACTCCTGTTATCTTATATGGCTGTGAGGTTTGGGGTTGCAGCATCTCCAGAGAATCATGGAGAAAGATTGAGCAAATCCAGAAGCATTTTATAACTTATAACCTGAAAATTAAAAGTAATACACCCTATCCTATTCTCCTTATAGAAGAAGTCTTTCACCTATTGAGAGCCTAGCTATGATTAGGTTTCTGCTGTACAAGCACAAACTTAATAACATAGACGATCATAGACTTCCTAAGCTAGCTTTAAATTCCAGCCAAAACCACCTAAGGCTCAATCGGGGTGGCATAAAGACACAAGGGTCTGGTTAAACTATTGGGAGATCAACGAGAATGATGCATTGCAAAACATAAATAACATTAAAGATATTGTTACTTCTAAGTTCAAAGAAAAAATGTGATGTGAGAAAGATTTAGCGGCTAAAAGAAAATTAAGTTATTATAAGAGGTCATCAACCCCACCCTAGAAGATCAAAAGTATCTCTCTATTTTAACTAGCTCAAAGAAGAAAATTAATATAGCAAAGATTATAACGAATTCTCATTAGCTCCATAGTGAAACAGGTCGTTGGGCAGTTCCTAAAACGCCATAGATGGAAAGGATCTGCCATATATGTGAGAATAGGAACATCGAGGATGAAAACCACTTCCTCTTAGAGTGCCCCGCGTACAATCACATTAGATCTCAGTTTCAAAATCTTTGTTACAAAACTGACCTTCCTAGCCTTTTACAATGTCAAAATTATAGTGAGCTCGGGAGGCTTCTCTCCAAGCTTTTTGAGCATAGGAATAAAATCTTAAACCAAATAAATAATTTGTTTCTTTAGGTCCGATAGACCAATGTTTGGTCTCAATGGACGTTAACCATCATCATCATCATCATCATCATCATATTTAATCTATTTAGTTAGTTTGTTGTTGTTTTTTAACTTACTTAAATTATTATTATTATTATTATTATTTTTTCCAAATTCTTTTATGGTTTATGAGATAATTTTTTTTAAGTAATCAACATTTAAAAAAATAAAAATAAAACAACTTGAAAATTTGTTAAATAATCATGATTTCGAAAAAAATTGGACATAATAAAATTTAAAGTGTGAAAAGTAAGCCCTCTAAAAAAAAGTATGTTGCATCAACACATTTCAAAATCATCATGAAAATCACTAACATTTAAAAACAAATATTTATATTTGATACATAAGAAATTTGAAGTGTCAAAAATATGCTCCGAAAAAGAAGAAGTGTATTTTGCATCACCACTTTTCAAAATCGGGTCAGTTTTTTGCTACCTCTACGAAACATGTAATCGTATCGGTTATTTAAAGTGCGAAAAACTATGCTCTAAAAAAAATGCGTGTTCTGCATCGCCCCTTTTCAAAATCGGGTCACTTTTTTGCTATCTCTATGGAATGGGTAAGTCCCTGTTTCAAAGTTTATGTTGTTTGAAGCCGACGTAGTAGTTGAGTGAGAAATAATGATCCAAATTTTAAGAGTGTAATAAGTACCAGCTGGTTTGTCTCTGCAAAATAGGTTCCACCATAACTTTTTATATCCAAAGAAATCATAAACATAATCAAGAAAAATAAGTTATGGACTGTGTTGAGGCCACATGTTTATGGAAATCTGGATCTCTAACTCTATTTATCACATAATATTTGTGGAAAATATTTAACCTGTTATTTTCCTCTCCCCAAATTATGTTCAGGTCTTTGGAATGAAGTTTTAAGGCATCTTCTGCCAGATTTGCCAGATGTCTAGAACGGTCAAAAATCATATCATGCATTCATTTGCTAGATTTTGGATAAACCTTTCGTTCCAGGACCAAATGTTGTAAATCTCCATGAGGTTGGAGATTTGCATCTAAAACCTGAGTGTTTCGAATCTTCCAAGAATTTATATAATCTTCCCACTTCATGGACTCTGGAATTTCTCTGAGACTTTCATGACTAAGAACAAGATCCCATCCAGTTACTATAACCATTAGATGGACCTGTTCTTGATTATTTTCTCTGCTGGGAAAACAAGGAATAAAATTTTTACTGCCCTTGATGTGTTCAATTTCAAAATCAAATTTTGTGAAGAGAGCTTGCCATTGCGGAAACTTTGACTCTCATGGTTTTTTGATATTTTTGGTTAACACCTTCTTCATGGCTGAAGCATCAGTTCTGAGAATAAATCTTTTGTTTATTAGGTGTATATCAAATTTATCAATGCAATTCCAGGCAACTTTTACTTCTTTCTCAATAGTTGAATAGTTTTTCTCTACAGGATTCCACACACCTGAGGCAAATTGGATAATTTGTTCTTGATCTTCTTTGATTTGCTTGAGGACTCCTCCCCATCCTATGTCACTGGCATCAGTTTCAACAATTTTATAGAGACTTTCATCAGAGATGTACATAATGGGAAGCATTTTTACCTTTTCTTTAATCTTTTTAACAACAGTTGTATGTGTTGTAGTCCATGGTTCTGGATTCTTTTGAAGTCTCTGATTTAACATCTTTCTATCTTGTGCACAATCTTTGTAGAAATTGCAGACATAGTTGAGACAACCCAAGAATCGTTGAAGTTGGGTTCTGTCTTTAATCTCATCTGGGAATTTTTCTGCAAATGCTATTGCATGTTGTTGGAGAGAAATTTGGCCATTTTCTATGGTATGTCCAAGGAATTTGACCTTGGTCTGAAAAACTTCCATCTTTTTCTTGCTCAAAACTAACCCACTACTTTTGACTATCTGCTTGAATTTATTTACATGCTTGAAGTGTTCATCTAATGATTTGGAAAATACTAAAACATCATCAATATATACAATTAGCTAATCAAAATATGATCTAAATACCAAATCCATAACTTTTTGGATTTTGGAAGGAGCATACTTGAGGCTAAATGGCATAACATTCCATTCATAATGTTCAGAGGGGACACTAAATGTTGTACTGAACCGATCTTCTTCTTTGATTGATACTTTCCAAAAGCCTGATTTCATATCAAATTTTGAAAATATTTTTGCCCCTGCAATTTTTGATATAAGATTTCCCTTATGGGGGATTGGATAAGTATCATCAACCAAATCATTATTTAACAACCGATAATTTATTACCAATCTAGGTACTCCTCTAATCTATTTAGAAAAATTATTTACATAGAAGCCATAACAATTCCAGGGGCTATTTGATTCTCTTATCAATTTTCTCTTCAAAAGGTCATGTATCTCTTTTTGGCAGAGCTTTCTATATTCTTCATTCATGGGGATGGATCTAATTTTTTAGGGTTTTCCTTTACAATTTGCCTTGTAGGGCAGTTCTACAAAGTATTGTTTCATGTGCCATAAAGCATTTGGTTCTTCTACACAACATTCTTTCTCTAATTATCCCTTTAATCCTTCTATTTTTCTGATGACTGCATCTTGCTTCAATCCTTCTTCAATCTTCAGATAGGACTTTAGATCCTTGAGATCTTCTAGACATTTTTCTGTTTGTCCTAATTCCTGCATAGCTTGGACCATGGTTGAGATTCTTGGTGTTGATACAAAAGGCAATGTGATAGCTTGCAAATATCCTTGTTGATCTAGAACAAAAATAAAATATCCAGATCTGCCATCATCTAGTCTTGCTGATCCATGGGGTTCTACAGCTGCAAGGAATGGTTTTCATAAGATGCAGTCTACTGGAATACTCCCTATTGCAAATTTGATAGTTATGTAGTAATTTTCTAGGCAGAGGGTGGAGTTAGGGACTTCATATTCTTGTTTTCCCAATCCTATGACTTCTCTTTTTGCCTTAATCCAATATTTTGCAGGAATTGAGTTTTTATTTAACACATTTAGGTCAGCTCATGTATCTAATAAAGTCTTTAGAATAAAGACTTCCCTTTGTATTTTGAATTTGAGCATGACATGGTATGGTTGGTGCTGGACTGCCATGATTTTCATGTTGCTTAATCTTGAGAAATCATTTGTCTTGACCTCATAAATTTCCACATTGTTATTCTTTTTGAAAATAGATTGTTATTTTGAGATATAATCTTCATGCTTTTCTTTCCCCTTTTCTATTTTGGAAACCTGAGTTCTAAGTTCACTAATCTTTTTCTTCAAAATTTTTATTTCATGGCTGACTTCATTTAATGTGAGTATTCTCTGCTTATCTTGTTGATGGTTTCTTTGGAATGATTTAGTGTTTTTCTCATATGAAGCATCAACAAAGAGGGTCTTTGTGATAATACCTTTGCTTGAAGGAGTTGAAGTAGACCCTTGATTTTTTATCATAGTCTGCAGAAACGTATCCATCAGCTTTTCTTTCATTTCTCCTTCAGGAAGCATCTTAATGCCTACCAAGACTTTAGCTTCTTCATCATCTGAAATATGTGCCATGCATCTGTTGTAAAACAGATTCATCTTCAGTGCTATATTCTGATTCTGACTCTGAGCCTTTGCAATGACATTCTTCTGAATCTGTACATTCACCATGAAAAACTGCTTCATGATCATCTTCAGATTCTGTGTCAAAATTACTGAAACTGGAAGTTTCTATAGAATCACAACAATTTTATCCCATAATATGTATTTCTTATTTGATATGAATATTGGGACAATTTTTAGTTTTATGTAGTTTGGAACCACATTTATAGCACTGGATGTGGACTAAGGGTTTTCTTTCTTCTCCTTTTTCCCTATTCTGTTAGTATTTTCTAACATTTTCTCGGTACATTTTCCCTCTATGTAGTTTTTGTTCTTCCCCCTGTGGACAATTATTTGAAGTATGTCCTTTTTTTCCACATAACCAACAAGTGAGCCTGGAACATGCTTCTTATTTGTGAGTCTTAAGATGAATATCTTGAGGACCATAATAGTGGGAATTTGGAATTCTTTTGTAGTAGCCTTTTGCTTTTCTTATTCTTTGGGGTTTTGCAGGATGGTTCATTTTTCTTTTTGATATTTTCTTGAGGGTTTTCTTCACCCGTTTCGTTTGTACAACGAGATCATCTATAGATAGACCATATTTGTTGCAGATAGATCTACTGTCAGGTAGCCTGGACAATTTTTGTATAGATTTATTCACCTTCATATTTGTGCATAGTCCAACCAAGGCTTTTGTTATGATACTATATATTCTCCCCCCCCCCCCTCGAAGTATAAGATTCATAGGGGTTTTAGAATACTTCTTGAATTTTCAAGTAATCTACAAATTTAGAAGGCATAACTACAAGATACACCTGTTTCCATAAGAGATTCTTGTTGTCTTTTACTTCATATATTATTTGAATCTAGTCCATATGGAAGTCTTCATACTGAGACATTTCGTTACATTTCAGATTCATTAATATCAGAGTGTTTATCTGATATTTTTTATTCTTCACCACACCAGTGTTCAAGGATGAATGATGTAAGAGCTCCAATCATGTTATTTGGGGATCCCCATTTTCATTATGTACGACATCCCCTGCTTCATCTTTAATTATTTCATCCTATGTGAATGGAATAACATTCCATTCATAATGTCCAGAGCGAGCACTGAATGTTGTCTTGAATCGATCTTCTTCTTTGATTGATACTTGCCAAAAGCCTGATTTCATATCATATTTTGAAAATGTTTTTGCCCCTACAATTTTTAATATAAGATTTCCATTATGGGGGATTGGATAAGTATCATCAGCCAAAACATTATTTAACAGCCTATAATTTATCACTAATATGTACTCCTCTAATTTGTTCAACAATTTTATTTACATAGAAGCCATGACAATTCCAAGGACTGTTTGATTCTCTTATCAATTTTCTCTTCAAAAGGCCTTGTATCTCTTTCTGGCAGAGATATCTATATTCTTCATTCACGGGGATGGATATGTTCGTCTGAGGTTCGCTTAGGATCCTCAAGTGCAATTTGCTTGTATAGGAAAGAGGTCATTGAAAGAGCAAGTTCACATTGGATTTGTCTGAAGGTTCGTGTAAGAATTTGTGTAGCTCAATCCATAATCATTTTCATCTGCAAGCTTCATTCTCCATCGGAGGAAGCCTCTGTGACAAATTGGTATCAGAGCCAATAACTTCTGGTTCTCCAAGTAATTCTATAACTTCTTCTCAATTAAAAATGGAAGCTAGACACAAATCTATTTCTTTTCGTGAAGTTCAAGAGAATGAACAAAAAATAGAAAATCTTGATATGCAAAGTCTATTTCATAATGCATCGTCATCTATAATAAATTCAGTCGAGCTAGAGATTGTAGAAAGCCAACCTTCATCATGCTGGAAGCTTCCTAATATCAGCCCCTCATAAGTGTACTTTGATCTCTTTGTATTTCATCTCAAAGTTGTAACAAGAGTCTCTATTAAAGAATGTGTTAGTCAAATTCAAGAAAACACAAAAGCCATCCAAACCATTCCCCTGTTAGATCCCAAAGAACTTCAACGGGAAGCCCGCAAACATAATACTTCATATGTCCATCTTGGTTGTATAAGAGTCGACATCTCTGCTTTAACTCACAGAGGATTAAACACATTCGTCTTAGAAACTATAAGAGACCTCACTCATAACAAGTACACTGACTTCCTGCTTGGTGGGATTATTGCTCCCTTATCCAATGCGTTAGTATGGTTTGATTGTTATCCAAATTTCTCAGTCTATGTCTTTGATGAATGTATTAAAGACATTTTGCAACTACAGATCAAAACCTCTAGATTTGATATGAAGAAAAAGAGAACAAATATTTCAATCCATACAAGGGGTTGTTTTTGGCATACAAATACCTTGTATCTTGTTGTGTTACATTCTCCCAGCCAAGATTCAAAGTCAAGTGTTGTAGTCATTATAGATGCTCAAAATCAGAAGATTGAACACCAAGTCATAAAATGGGAAGAATTAAGTTTTCCAAAAAGTTGGGTAGTGGACATGCCCAGATCTCCAAAAATACAGAACATCACCTCTGCACAAATTCAAGAGAATCCCTCCTCTGCCATTCTATCATTTCCAAGGAGATCCACCATCCCAACTCAAAAAATTGAAAGAGAATGCCAAGAATATAAAGCTTCCCATCCTATTCCTTCTGAAGCATTTGTATCACATCATCTATCCGCCTGTACAGACTGTTCCCACATTGAGTTATTTGAGCTTGCACAAATTTTAAATTTTTCAGATTTAGTAATCAAGTGTCTTGTCTGTTAGACATTAGTAAATATAAAGTCTCTTGTACATATTACCTCCCATAAAAATCATAATCCCAGGATAGGAGAAGCTCCATCTGCTTTGTTAAACAATTCTTGTCCAAATCCAAAATGCAGTGACATCTCATTTCCACATGCTAATACACGAACTTCCATTCCTCGAAAATGAAGATCCAAGGCTAACATAAATGTTTAGCAAAATGAGATCGCTAGGTATACCTAGATATGGATTAGGGTATTTGGAACAAATGGACCATCTGATCCCATCAAGCCGATTTCAAAACCCTGTCCCAAGTGACTGCAAAAAGGTCATTTAAGCCTGGGATGTTTAAATTATTCTCTCTCATGGATGGTTGCCCTAGGTTTAAAGTAAATTCAGACTGGATGAAAATAATGATAAATTGGGATTTATTTACTCATCCATATGCTAAGAAATTCGATTTGACTACATCCCTAGCAGGAAAAAACAAATCTTTCATTAAAATGGAAGGAATATATCGATTATACAGATTCATGGATTTCTTTTTATAAATGGAAGAAGCAAGAAGAAAACACGGATTTACAGATGTTATCAGCAAAATCTTCTTCTAAACACCATTAGGCAGCTTGTGATGGTAGTAAGATAGAATCCACCTCTATTTTTCCTCCATATAAATTAATCGTCCTTGAAGAAACATGAAAGGTGGTTAAACCAATACCTTTAGTCCTCAAAGATGACTAAGTCATAGGAATACAAAGAGTCAGTGAACAAGTAAATTGGACCAATATTGTTTTGAAAGGTTTAGATATGCATGCATCAACATCAAATGCACAAAAAGAACAAGTAGAGTCTCTGCAAGTCTCTGTAAATAATATAAATAAAAGTCTGAATGATTTCCAATTTTCTATTTCTACAATAGAAGGATTTGTATGAGAAGGTCATAGTGAAGCAAGAACATTGTCTGCAAAAATAGATGGACAGTTTGAGGAAATCGAAAATGAAATCCACAAAGCCTTTGTGTTGACCCATACAAAGATTGAATATCTTTCCTCACAATTGGGAAAATTGTCTTCTACGTCCAAAGATAAAGACATTCCTTCTTCACTATTGTTTAGCCATCCTGTCCCTGTACATTCTATCCAGAAATCAGTAGATAAATTTCCCAATTTGTTTCCCAAAGAAAAATCATAAAAATCAGAAACCTCATTTGAGTCTCATCACTATGATTTTATGATCCATTGCTCAGCCAGTACTCAAGATATCCCGCTCCTGATTTGAGTGGTAAGGATAAGCTACCAAAATCTTGAACATTTTTCAATGATGCACATATAGAATGGAACATTGACAGTCTAAGTTCCTATTAAATAAGACAGAAATGATTGATCAAATGTTCATTGAATACAAGCTAATGTGCATGAGGGGTAAAACTGAAGTAGAAGCCTGTAAGACACTAATTCAATGTTTTATTGGTACACTCATAAGGTGGTGGGAAACAAAATCCTCTCTAGCATTCGTAGATAAAATGGTAGAAGAAATAGTTAAATATGAAGTAGGGGATGTTGTACATCGATCTAACTGGTTAAAAGTATGGTGGACATGGTTCGGCATCAACAAAACTGCTATGGACCCCATTTATTTCCAATCAGATTACAGACAAGCATGCGAAGAATGTATGGACTGCTTTCACCAGCCTTGTAAAATTGTAGCAGATTTAAACAAATTCACAGATGATGGGATTCTTTTGGATTTTATGGCTAAACATCACCAATGGTTAGTCATGACAAAAATAAAGCATCAAATAGTACTTGGGAAGCCCATGATAGTTCGACGCATCTTTTCTAAAGCATGGGACACTAGTGGAAGATATTCCAAACAAATATTCCCTGGCACAAATATGTTGGGAACATAACTATTGTACATATATTCATTTCTCGTGGGCTTTGCACGATAAAAGCATCCACTATGTGAAATAATGTAAAAGTCTAGTCACCTGACGATGAGTGTGACCAATATCGTGGGATTCCGATAATATCTCCACTATGTAAATAAAGGTATCGATGGAGGCCTTACATATCCACTTTGTATACTTTATACTTTTAGGATGATTCCCTATCCCAAAAAGTCATTATTATAAGACTTTATCGGACGATTCTCTGAGACTCGGAGAACTTCTCTGACAATTGGTGTGGTTTGACCCACATCTTAGAGCATCTATGGAAAAGACACTAGTTAGTATCAGTAGTACCATAGGATTCCTTTTGTCCTCTCCCCCCCCCCCCCCCCCCCCCCCAAACTTATTATAAATAAGGGGGAGGAGAACCATTTGGGGCATCAGGAGTTTGAGAGAGATTGAGAGAGCTCAATGTGTAAGAGTCTAGGAGTCGAAAGTTTGAGAAGCCCGCGCATCAGGACCTGTGAGCTTGGTGAGAACCTAAAGTGGTTGAACTTTCATAGGTGAAGAGTCCTTTGGTTTAGACTACTCTGGTTCATAGACAGAGTTTGCAAATAGGCCAGGAAGCCTATGGTTCCTAGCTTATAATGAGCTAGTATAACTGGTAAATGCGTCCAACGTCCATTTTTAACTGAGAAGAAGTTAAAGAATTACCCAGAGAACTAGAAGTTACTAGCTTTAATACCAATTTGTCACAGAGGTTTCCTCTTACGAAGAATGAAGCTTGCAGATGAAAGTGATTCTGGATTGAGCTACACAAACTCTTACACGAACCTTCAGACATATCCAATGCAAACACGTTCTTTCAATGACCTCTTTCCTATACAAGCAAACTGCACTTGAGGATCCTAAGCAAACCTCATATGAACTTCACTCAATCACAGAAAGTTTATGTGCAGAGATATAACATGGAATGGAACTTCTTCTTTTTATTAAAGAAACTGGATATTACAACAGATGGATATTACAAACAGATCCAAAGATCAACAAGACATAAAACTATCTCAGGACAAATAAGAGGTTCATTGCAAAGGCATTTACCAATTATACTAGCTCATTATAAGCTAGGAACGAGAGGTTTCCTGGCCTGTTTACAAACTCTGTCTATGAACCAGAGTAGTCTAAACCAAAGGAATCTTCACCTATGAAAGTTTGGCCACTTTAGGTTCTCACCAGGCTCACAGGTCTTGATGCGTAAGCTTCTCAAACTTTCAACTCCTAGACTCTTACACACTGAGCTCTCTCAATCTCTCTCAAACTCCTGATGCCCCAAATGGTTCTCCTCCCCCTTATTTATAAGAAGTTGGGGGACAAAAGGAATCCTATGGTACTACTGATATTGACTAGTGTCTTTTCCGTAGATGCTCTGAGATGTGGGTCAAATCGCACCAATCGTCGGAGAAGTGCTCTGAGTCTTAGAGAATCGTCTGGTAAAGTCTTATAATAATGAATTTTTGGGATAGGGAATCGTCCTAAAAGTATAAAGTATACAAAGTGGAGATGTAAGGCCTCCATCAATACCTTTATTTACATAGTGGAGATATTATCGGAATCCCATGATACCGATCACACTCATTGTTAGGTGACTAGACTTTTACATTATTTCACATAGTGGATGCTTTTATCATGCAAAGCCCATGAGAAATGAATATATGTATAATAGTTATGTTCCCAACATATTTGTGTCAGGGAACCTTTGTTTGGAATATCTCTCATAATTGAACCCAAACCACTAAACATCTCTTTTGCTATTTCTAGACTATTGACCAATTGATTGACATTTTTTAGCCATTCCCTACATATGTGCCAAACACACAAGATAGCATTGCACCTTGTGATTATCCTTCCACATTCAATTCATTTTAAGTGTGTGCTTTTTATAATAAATACAAGTTGTATTGTAAAATAAGAAGATTGAAGTTACCTTAAACCACTGATTTCATCCAATGCATCATCAACCACGAAGGCATTAACTATCCAATTATGATCAACTTGGTGACACTTACGGATGAGGTGCTCCAACCATAGTGAAATGTCTAGTGATGTATTATGTGAGGCCACCACCCATGCAACTGACACCCCACTTTTTTGCTCATCAAACACCACAAGTGTGTATACCTGATACTATCACATTAAAAAAACATAGGAAGTCAACTTTAATTCATTAATTATTATCAATCACTACAAATCAAATTATTGTACTAGATCAATCATTCTTAATACACTCACCCCATATTTATTTGTGTTGAATGTTGAATCCATGGCTATTAAGGTATTATTCAATAGCTTGACATGGTCTCTAACATCCATTTCATTTGAATTCCAACTATAAATGAGATTTCCCCACCATTGGGATTTTGATAAAAGAAAAAATCATCCTAGTGTTTTTTGATTAGGTGCTCAGTATTTAGCTCAAAAATCAAAGTTCTTATAATGGATTGAAACCTAAATAACCGCATCCGTCTCGGAAAAACGATCCTAACACAATTCGTTTCACCGAAAACCAAGTTCATATGAGAAAGTTATTGTGTTATGATCGCTTTGATAAATAGGTGAAATTTGCAAAAACAAATTCCCAGTCACTGCACATTCAGCAATCCGTATTGCTGACGTGGCAAGTGAATAGGCAGGGTCAAAGGTGTTTAACATCGAATTACAATTCGCTAAGTGTCATCTTGTTATTGGGTTACACAGGTGGTGATGTGGCACAATGTGATTGGTTTTTTTTGGGCCAATGAAAGAATGCCATGTGGCAAGCCTGGAGGTTGCCATGTGGCACCTCCCAATGGCCTAGATAATCTCAACAGTGGAGAAAATTTTTTGGCTGGAGGAAGGGGTTGAACCCGCGACCTCCGCTATACATTCCATAAGCCTTAACCACCTTCGCTACCGAGTGATGCTCACCCTATTAGCTCTCCACTTGTTTTTAAAATTAAGCGAGGTTGGAACAAGCGGTTAGGAGGGCTAGCCCATAGGCCAGCCCTCCGCATGTGATCGCAAAAACCCATAACACAGTTACAATTTATGTTACCCCGACGGACAATTCAACAACTGTTAATGTATATTGTCTCCGCATGTGAACAGACCATTGTTAAACACCAAACTGTTAACCACTCTGATGGCTCCAACAGGACTATTAACCTGACAGTTAATGCAACGATTAACAACATGTGAACACGTGTAAACCTCTGATGGTTGTGGTCAGCACTAACTTCGTAGTCATCGCACCAATTGTAGATTAGTGGGTAACTAATCCTGGTTTAACAATTATTTAAGCCTGAGTTTTAAATGGTGGAAAGTTCTTGGCTAATTTGGAAATTTAGAACACATTGGTGCAGGTATCAGGAGCCATAGAGCTTTGTAAAACAACATTTTTCCACATTGAGCTAATACAGAGACCCAAGCCATGGAAGATGGACCAAGGAGATGTAGCCCAAGAGGGGTGAACTCCTTCATCAAAACATTGTGTTAAAGTATCTCTTTGATGGTTTGTTGTACTTTGAATGTCTGCTGTTCGGTACTTGTTTTTGAAGCTATTTTTCACATGAATGTCATATTAAACTTAAGGAAATTTACCTATTTATATACACAAACAACTAATGAAAACTCAATACAATAAATAATAAGCAATAAGCAAGCACATGTTTATAAATCTGTAATTGATATTATCACAATAAATACTAACATTCAAAAACATATCAAGTTGGTATCAGACGTAGGTTGAATTGCTTGATTGCTTGAGTTTATGCAATTAGGGCTTTAATGGTTGCAAAATTGTGATGCTTACAAAGTTAAAGTTGCAAAAAGGAGAAGGGAAGCTATTGGTAGCAACTCCTGAGGTAATGCCCAGAAGAAGAACCACAAGGTCACAATCTCCACCACCCAAAGTTCAATTTCCAGCTGCACTTGAAACTCCTCAAGTTTTGCCTTCAACTGAGATTGAAGAGGTACAAGCAGTACTAGTTTCTAAGCCTGAATCCACAACCATTATGTCTGGAGAAACAGAGCCTGAAGGTCCTTCTTCAAAAGAGGAAGAATTCAAGAAAGATTTTTTCACTTTAACTGAGATGGTTAAAGTCCTCTATGAAGAGTGGAACACTAGAATGGTTGGAGAGAGTTCTAAACATCCACATGGAGAAGGAAGATTAGAGGATAAAAAAATGAGAAGAAGGATTCAAAATGGAATGGTGGAAAGCCACCTCCATCTCCACCATTCTCATCATCTTCATCATATCACACAACATCATCTTCCACTACCACCATTGAAACTTCCCATACTCATTCAAAAACCACAAAAGGAAAGACCCCCTTACTTAAATTGGACATTAAGTTTGAACTTCCCATGTACAATGGAGAGGTGAATGCAGAAAAGTTGGACAATTGGATTTGACAGTTGGAGGTATACTGCAGAATTCAAAACCTTCTAGAAGATGACATAATGATCCAGTTGGCTTCACTGAGGCTAAAAGGAGTTGCACTAGTTTGGTGGGAATCAAAGACTCAAGAGGAAATGTGAATCCATGGTAAGATATTCATTACTTGGGTTGAATTTGTTTATGTAATTAAAATATAGTTTTATCTTTTAGCCTATATGCAAAAAGCCATTATGAGTTGGCAGAATTTTAGGCAGCTCAAAGGCCAAATAGTCCAAGATTATACACAGGAGTTTAGGAAAAGGGCTTTGTTGTTAGGAGTAAATTTGAATTCCCAAGATACACTGCTGAAATATATTGGGGGTTTACATTCCTATTTGAAACATACTATTCTTATGTTCAATCCAAACAATTTAGATGAGGTATGTGTGCAAGCCACGCACCTTGAATCTAGAGGAAAGAACATTTAGGAAGAGGGTAGTAAGAGGAAGCCATTCAAGGGCAAGGAGAAAGAGAAGGGTGGAAAATGGAAGGGAAAGAAGAATGCAAGTGTGAAGAAAGAAGGAGAGAAAATCACATGCAAACATTGTTCCAAAGAGGGGCATGATGAAACCCACTGCTAGAAATTGCATCTTGAATTAAAGCCTAAGAAACAAAACAATAAGGGAAAACAAAAGACAACTACTACCACACAACATGACCTTGGTTCAGATTCTGGTGATGAGACCAATATTTCAGCCATGGTCACAAAAGGGAAAGAAATTGTTGCAAGCACTAGTTCCTCACATAGTCAAAACAACACTCCAAATGAAGAGTCAAGAATAGAGTTGTTTCATGTAAGAGTGATTTCAAATCATACAAAGATTGATGCATTATTCGATAGTGGGTCACAATCAAACTTGATTTCAGAAGACTTGGTTAAAAAAATAAACCTTGAAACTATACCTCATCATAAGCCATATCCATTGGGTTGGATAGTTAACAATGCAAACTTACAGGTTACAAGGAAGTGTTTATTCAATTTCGCCATTACTGAAAAGATCGTTGATGAAGTTGAGTTAGATGTAGTTCCACTTGACATGTCTAGAATCATTTTGGGTAGTCCTTATTTGTATGATAGGAAAGAAATATTTTATCGCCATGAAAACAAATACATATTGCTCAAGAATGGGGTGGAGTACATTGTGAGAGCCCATCGCAAAAAGCTAAACATTTCTTTGGTTAATGCAGGACATATGAAGGTGAGATGAAGAGACTAGTAATTGCAAGTAAAAATTTTGTGCTTCTCAGGATCAAGAAAAAGAATGATGTTGATTATGAATCTTTTGAAGGTTGTGATGATAAATTGAAATCTGATTTGTTTGATGTGGTAAGCAAGCATGGCGAGATGTTTCATGAACCAAAGGGGTTACCTCCCAAGAGGGGAATTCAACATGAGATTCAGTTGCAACAGGATGTTCCACTTGCACACGTAGGCATGTATCTCATGTTGATTATGGAGAGGATGGAAATCAAAAAGAAAATTCAAGAATTGCTAAACAAAGGTATCATACGCCCATCTACTTTGCCATGTGGTTCTCCCATTGTCTTGATACCAAAGAAGGATGGAACTTGGTGCATGTGTGTGGATTTCCGTGCACTGAACAAAATCACGTAAAGAATCGTTATCCACTCCCAAGAATTTATGATTTGCTTGATTAGTTGAGGTATGAAAAGTATTTAACTAAGTTATACTTACAAAATGGTTATCATCAAGTTAGGATAACTGAAGAACACATTTGGAAAATTGCATTTAAAACTAAACAAGGATTGTTTTAGTGGCTTATTATGCCTTTCGGTCTTACAAATGCTCCAACTACTTTCATGAGGGTAATGAATGATGTATTGAGACTATTTTTAGATGATTTTTTCATTGTCTACTTAGATGACATTCTCATATTCAGCAAGTCAAGAGATGAACATGTCATGCATGTAAACAAAGTACTTGATGTCTTGAGAAAATAACAGTTGTTTTTAAAGATGTCGAAGTGTGAATTTGGCAAGACTTCTTTAGTGTATTTGGGACACATTGTTGGAGGAGGTGAGTTGAAGATCGACCCCTCTAAGGTTGAGGTCATTCTGAATTGGCCCAAACCCAATACAGTTACAGAGATAAGAAGCTTTTTAGGGGAAGCACACTATTGGAGAAAGTTTATTGCTTTTTTTTCCTCAATTGCATCTCCATTACATGCATTGAAAAGTGTCAAGAAAGTCTTCCATTGGGGAGATGTACAACAAAAAGCATTTGATGCTTTGAAGCAAAAGATAAGTTCAACACCGGTATTGGCTCTTCTGGATCTTAGACAACCATTCGAGATTCAAACAGATGCAAGCGATTATGCCATGGGAGCAGTTCTATTGCAACATGGTAAGCCCATTTCATTTCATTCTGAAATATTTAATGGAGTTGTAACTAACTATCCCACCTATGATAAAGAACTTTACGCATTGGTACAAAGTGTTAAGAAATGGAAACACTATTAGATGGGGAAGGAGGCCATCATCCATACCAACCATCAACCATTGCAGTACTTACAGTCATAGTCAAAGTTGCATCAGTCATGACATTTTAGATGGATGGGTTTTCTACAACAAATTCATTTGGTTATCAGGTATAAAAAGGGAATCTACAATAAGGTAGTTGATATGTTTTTAAGACCTATTGTAAATTCATCTATTATACTCAAGAATAATTCTGTTTTGCATGAAAGTTACATAGAACAATATGCAAATGATAGTGACTTTCAAGAAGTATATGCAAGCTTGAGTCAAGGAAACCAAATTGAAGAGTTGGATTATCATGTACATAACTGTTTGCTGTATCACTTGGGCAAGTTGTGTATTCCACACGGAGAAAGAAACAATATCATAAGGGAGGCGGACACTTCATTGATTGTTGGACACTTTAGTGTAGGCAAGACAATAGTGAATCTTCAAAGGTATTGTTATTGGCCACGCATGTTGGATAACGTTTCTCGTTTCATAAGAGGATGTTCTTTATGTGCTACAAGTAAGCCTAGCAATAGGAAACTTGGTTTATACACTCCACTTCTGGTACCTTCACGTCAATGGGAGAGTGTCTCAATGGATTTTGTAGGAGTATTTCCATTGTCAAGGAAAGGTCATGATTACTTGTATGTAGTTGTAGACAGGTTCAACAAGATGTGCATACTAATACCATGTAAAAAGAAAATTACAGCTGAACAAACAACTCACCTTTTCTTCCAAAAAATTTGGGTTCATTTTGGTCTTCCTAGTTCTATCGTAAGTGATCGAGATTCTTGATTTGTTGGGAATTTTTGGTCAAATTCGTGGGACGTGATGGACACAAAGTTGAAGAAGAGTACAACCTTTCATCCACAAACTGATGGACGAACCGAGGTGGTCAACAAAACAAATACTCATCTTCTTAGAGGATATTGCAGCAAACATCTCAAGTTATGGGATGAACAGTTGCATTACATGCATCATGCATATAACAGAGCAAAGCATTCTTCCACAAATAGGTCACCATTTGAGGAATGTTATGGGTACTTGTCAAGATCGCCATTGGACTTCATCTTTGAGAAAGATGTTGCCATCGATGGTGACAATGACATCAATAAGGCAAGAAAATTCATAGAGTAAATTCAGTTGATACATCATACAGTGCAGGAACAGCTTGAGAAAAGTCGAAGCAACTACAAGGCAAGGCATGAAAAACATCAGGTTGATCACAAATTTCAAGTTGGCCACGAAGTTTGGTTATATATTAGCAAATAGAGACTGCAAGGGGAAGGTAAAAATATTAAACTAATCTATTATGGTCCATTTAAAATTATGGAAAAGATTGGTAACAATGCATTTAAGCTTGATTTGCCTCCTTATATGCAAATGTAATCTATTGTTAATGTTGAGAATTTGAGATTATTTGAGCCTCCTTCGATTGATGATCAAGGAGAGCATGTTCAGCTACCATCAATAGATGATTTCTCACCATAATATCTAGATGAGATTCAACAAGATCTCATACTTGACAGAAGAATCAAAACTACGAAGAGAGGGGATGTCGAATACCTTAGAGTGGGACTCAAGGGAAAAAAGCCTTCTCAAGTCAAATGGTTGCATATTGATAAGGTGAGGGAGTTGTGCCCTCACATGTTGAACAATTGATAGTTTATTTTGGGGTCGAAAAGGCTTCTAGTGGGGAGGAATGATCAGGCGCTCAATATTTAGCTCAAAAATCAAAGTTCTCAGAATGGCTGGAACCCTGAACGACTGCGTCTGTCTCAGAAAAATAAAGTTCGCATGAGAAAATTATTGTGTTCTGATCGCTTTGCTAAACAAGAAAAATTTGCAAAAAAAAAAACCCAGTCAGTGTAGAGTCAACAGTCCGTATTGCTGATGTGGCAAGTGACTAGGCAGGTCAAAGGTGGTTAACATCGAATTATAGTTCGCCAAGTGTCAGCTTGTTATTGAGTTATACAGGTGGTGATGTGGCACAATGTGATTGGTTTGTTTTGGGCCAATGAAAGAATTCCACGTGGCAAGCCCAGAGGCCACCACGTGGCACCTCCCAATGGCCTAGACAGTTTCGACAGTGGAGCAAAATTTTTGGGTGGAGGACGGGGTCGAACTCACGACCTCCGCTATACATTCCACAAGCCTTAACTGCCTCCACTACTGGGTGATGCTTACCATATTAGCTCTCCGCTTGTATTTAAAGTTAAGCGATGTTGGAATGGGCAGTTAGGAGGGCCAACCCACAGGCCAACCCTCTACATGTGATCGCAACAACCCATAACGCGATTACAGTTTATGTTACCCTGACGGACAGTTTAACAACCGTTAACGTATATTTTCTCTGCATGTGAATAGACCATTGCTAAACACCAAATGGTTAACCACTCCGACGGCTCCAACAGGACTATTAACCTGGCGGTTAATGTGATGGTTAACAACATGTGAACATCTGTAAACCTCCGACGATTGTGGTCATCACTAACTCCGCAGTCATCACGCTAATTGCGGATTAGTGGGTAACTAATCCTGGTTTAAAAAATAATTAAGCCAGAGTTTTAAACGACGAAAGTTTTGGTGGTGCCACTAATTTTGGTCCTACCTCCACATTTAGTGCCTCTAATTGGAGTTATTCCAGAATTAGAGAGTTTTTCTAGGAAAAGGTTGTTTGAGTCATAGAGAAGGTAATTTTTGATCAATTTGAGTGCAGGAAGAGGTGTTCTCGGATAATTTGGACATTCTGAACACATTGGTGCAGGTATCAGGAGCCATAGAGATTTTAAAACAACATTTTTCCATATTGAGCTAATACAGAGGCCCAAGCCATGGAAGCTGGACCAAGGAGATGTAGCCCAGGAGGGGTGAACTCCTTCATCAAAACACTGTGTTAAAGTGTCTCTTTGATGGTTTGCTGTACTTTGAATGTATGCTATTCAGTACTTGTTTTTGAAGCTATTTTGCTCATGAATGTCATATTAAACTTAAGGAAATTTACCTGTTTACATACACAAACAACTAATGAAAACTCAGTACAAGAAGCAATAAGCAAGCACATGTTTATAAATATGTAATTGATATTAGCACAACAAATACTAACATTCAAAAACATTTCATTTTTATACCAAATGTTCCTACTCATTTCATCATTCTTATGCAACTGATACTTTCCTTTCATTAGTCGATTATAGATGTTAATAAGATCTTTCCTGCTCAAAAAGAAATCCCTATCTCGAGATGTGGCATCCATGCCAACATATTTTTTAACATGTGTTTTACAAACCAAGTCAATTGACACTTCTAAGAATAAACAACTCTCTACAAAGGAAACCATGTCCCTTGATAACTTTGGCTGGTGTAGGGACCTAACATCACCCGAAGTGTCATGGTTGCCATGACAAGGCTATCATTCTGTATCTTCATGTTCATACATGTTATATTTTATTATCACTATGTCGGGGATTTGAATCATAACTTTTACAATGAAATGGCATTGGAAACCCCTATTTTTCGCAAATGAGGATCTTCGTTTCATTTCATTTTTCTCCTCTTTTGTCCTCGGGAACATACGAACAAGCATAACTGCATATAAATGTTTGAAACATCAATACATATGACAAATGATAAATCATTGTTAATACCAACATCTAAACAATCCATCTCTAAAAAACTTACACTTCATATCATAAGGAAGTAGTAGGCCTTAAGCCTAGGCATTTATTTTGTACACAGGTGAAAGAACATGGAGCTTCTGGGTTCATTTAATCTACTCTAATCAAGTAAGGAATTCTACGTGAAGGGATTTTTGCAATCCAATCAATCTCCATGTTATTTCCATGTACTTTCGACAAATCCAAATCCTTTCTAGAAAATATGATCTTTCTTTAGGATCTTGCATTGGAAGGGCAATGCTAGTTTCCCATTTGCCATGTTTTACCATTTTGTGACCCAAGGAGTTGTTGCAATGGTGACCCAACATGTTGCTACAACGATGACATAAAACGTTGTTGCAATAGTGACCCAACAAGTTCCCACAACAATGACACAAAGAGTCGTCGGAAAGGTGAACCAACGAGTTGCTGCAACATTGAACCAATGAGTTGCCGCAACAATGAACCAATGAGTTTCTACAATGGTGAACTAGCGATTTGTTGCTGTAGTTGAACCAACGAGTTGCTACAAAGGTTAACCAAGGATTTGCTGCAAAGGTGAACCAACAAGTTGATGTAACGGTGAATAAGGGAGTTGTTGTAACTATGAACCAACAAGTTGCTGTAGTGGTGAAATAGTTTGTTGTTGGGAGTTTCCATGGCTATGAACCAACAAGTTGCCTACAGTGGTGAAATAGTTTGTTGTTGCAACAATGAACCAATGGATTTTTGGCAATTAAGTTTGATGCTCTCCCGACTCTTGACAAGAAAAAACCAGTTGTTTGCTTGACAATGGAGCACTAAGTCAAGTATTTCATAATAGTTGATAAGTTATTCATAGAAATACAAATAATTAAGGCTACTATATTGCACCAATTCTTAATTGATATGTAATCTAATAACCAACATTTATCGAGTCCGAAAGTAAAATCTTAAACCTCTTCATAGAGAAGCACTGTTCAGGTAGTCAGATATTCAAAGGAATCACCATAAGCTGTCTTTTTATCTAAGCATCAATAACATCATAAGCAATCATTTCATCTAGGCTCTAGCCTTGCTAAAATAACTTATCTACATTTGCAACTTTAAGTCTAATATCCAAAAAATGCAGGGAATGTAGACATATATAAAGAGAAAAAAAAACATATTTAAATAAAAAAGGTATTGGAAGCAAGGGTTATATATATATATATATATATCTTATTTAACCATCAGATACTGGATCATTCTAAAATCTGCATGTCAATTACTTAATTTTTCAAACCATCTATTTGATGGGTGATATATATATGAAATTTCAAATAAAATTATAGAAAAGAAGAGAATTTAGTGATTTGGTTGGTTGAGGCTCCAGGATACACTACGCAAAACCCACAATACTAAGACTTTAAGATAAGCATAAATAGTGGATTTTTGGGTTATTAGAAAAAACTTGTTTTTGTTTTCAGTTACAACATGTGATCCTACATTGTACACACTTGAGCATAAAGCATGAACATTGAAGCCTCAAGCTTAAATGTTGAAACATACAAGACATGTCCACACCCATGAACCATTGGTGTTCTATGTAAAACATTAGTTGACATTTCTTGTTTATGTAGGTAAACTAGTTGTTTTTCATTTGATTTTGAAAGTTGTATATAGTTTCTTTAATGTTAGCACACTGGTGATATATCTCAATTTTTACTAGCATAGATCCATCTTAACCACGGATCTAGCAAGAGCTATCTTAACCTCGGATCTAGCAAGAGGTGAGAGGGATCAAATCCCTTAAGGTGCAAACCTTTTTTAGAGTTAAAATTTTAACTAAAAAATTTACACAAAATAGATTTGATATCTCTAGAAGCCTAATAGACCTTCTCTAAAAGCCTACTATCTATCTATCTATATATATTCATTATTTAAATACATTTTTTAATGTATAAAATGGATTCAATGGCTTCAAAAATTATTTGGGAACTGTGATTGTGTACTTTACATAACTTAAAATTGCAATTCGAACACATCTTTGCTTGATTTCAAACAAAATTGGCCAAAAAAATAGTTAAAAAATAGCCACAATGAAACTATTTAAAATGTTTTAGCCATGAAATTTTCAATTTTTCAATTGATATATATATATATATAATCAATTTCTCTGTTACTAATATTTTTTTAATACTCTTCAATATTAATTAGCCCTCCATATTAAAATATTTTATTTACGAGTCACATCGAATTTTTATTATTAATAATATTTTTTAAATGCTACATATTAATTTGATATTAAAAATTAAATGAATTATATATCTCTTTGAATTTTTGTACTTTTAATTATTCTTCTTTAAATATTGAAATATTTTATTATGATCAACATTAATATGATTTTTCATTTACTTTCTCTCCAGATAAATATACATGAAGTTGAGATTGAAATAAATTAGTCAACATGCATATTTAAAAACATTATTTGAGTCATGTAGTGAAATATTTTTAAAAAGTTAATTTAAGCAATATTAGAAAGTATAAGAATTATACAACTTTCTTGTCCTCGAAAAAAAAGTAAGAATAAATGTTGTTGTTTTTTTAACTTTATTTCTCTATTAAGTTGGTGTAAGATTATGATATTTCTTATGGACATGGAAATATTTTGGTTATGGTTGAAAGGGTGAAACATTTGTATTCATTTAAAAAAAATGAATGAAATTACACATCTCCCTCATATTGTACTACAAAACCACCATGGATCCTCTAACATGAGTCGAGAGGGATCAAATTTATTCACGTGCAAACTTCTTTAGAGTGTAAAATAGGATGTGTTATTTTTCATTGTTTAAATTGTATTTTTGAATGCTAAATATAGTATATATAGGACCAAATAAACTTTTTAACCATAAAAATGCAATTTTTTCATGATATATACATAATTTTTTTTTAATATTTTACATAACATGTTCATTGAGACATTTTATTAAGCAAATTAAAATGGTATTTTATTATTAGCATATTTTAAATATTTTACATAATATGTTCATCGAGACATTTTATGAAGCAAATTAAAATGGTATTTTATTATTAGCATATTTTTAAGTATATGTCAATATTATTTCGTATTAAAATATTGTATCAATAACCATATTATAAGATTTAAACATAATTTTTAAAAAATGATATATAATATATAAGCAATTGACATTTGAACATAACATGTTCATCCAAACATTTTACGAAGCAAATTAAATGATTTTTTATTATTAACATATTTTTAAGTATATGTCAATATTAATTCGTATTAAAATATTTTATTAATAACCAAATTGTAAGATTTAAACATCTTACTCACATATGTTTTTTACTTCTTATTACTTCACAACATATTCATTTTTTTTTTTAATTATAGCCCACATTATGTTTCTATTTAGAACATAATTTTCAACTTTTATTTTACTTTAAAGGGGAATGGACATGACAAACTTACACATCTCCTCATATTGGGCTCTAGAATGAGGCTCTCGTATCCCCCTCATACTGGGCTCTAGAATGAGCCTCTCGGCTCAACCAGCATAGATCCATCTTAAGTAGGATCTAACATGAGTAGAGAGGGATCAAATTTCTTCACGTGAAAACTTCTTTAGAGTGTAAAATACAATGTGTTATTTTTCATTGTTTAAATTGTATTTTGAATGCTAAATATAGTATATATAGGACCATATAAACTTTTTAACCATAAAAACTTAATTTTTTAATGATATATACATAATTTTTTTAAAATGCTATATAATATATATGCAATTGACATTTAAATATTTTACATAACATGCACATATTAAAATATGCAACTGCTGTCAAATTCCACTTTGGACTACTCATTTGATGGATATTACGATTGCATTGAATTCCTCTTTTCGAGAAGACCAAAATCGACCTAAATATCATCCCATTTGGACAAGCGGAAGTTGAGTTATGGATTATTTTATTCATACATATTCTGTATCAAGCCGGCCCTATGCACATGTACCAATGGACAAGTCAAGTGGACCCTTATGGAAGCATATAAATAGAATATACCTCAAGATCATTTGGACACATTGATCAATCTCTTTTCTCCTCTTCTATTTTGTCTTGGCTCGCATATGTCTGACGGAGGAAGCTCACACAAGGGTCTGAAACTACAAGATGAAGTTCACACTGAACTAGGGTTTTCTGATTCCTGGATGCTAGCACAAAACTGAGCATTTGAGTCCTTGGACGTTGTCACACATTGCTCATTAGAGTGTCCATGGACCCTTGGACACTAGCACAGAGTGTTCATGGTAGCATTCGAGAGGTTAGGCAGTTTGGTCCCCGGACGCCTGCACAGAATGGTATGGGAGCGTCCCAACTGTCATAGTCGCTGTCATGCAGTTCACAGAGAGCATCCAGGTCTATCATAGTTGCTTGCATAGCTCCTCCTCCCTGTGTCCGAGACTCAAACATGAGATTTCAGTATTCTAAATATTTCACTCAATGACAACAGTGTTCGGCAGCAGGCTACAGGTAGTGACAATACATTACAGTTATTAGAATCATAGTTTTGATGTTTAGATACATTTCATGGATATTATAGTTGTTGTGAAGATATGAATCATTGTACTCTCTTTTGCTGAATCATTTGAAGACAATCTATTAGAAGAAGAATTTACAAGGGTTTTCCCCATAGTTGGTTTTTCCCTGGTCTCCGACCAGTCCTGGTGTCGCTATGTATGTATGGTTTTCTTCTATGGTTCCTTTATGTCCCGCTGCATTGATTATGATGTTATTATTCTTCTACCTAGTTGCATATGCTGATGAATAATGATATAAATCTGAACAATGTTATGATCCTATGGGGTGAACTTAATGTATTAATGAATAAATGCAATTATAAAAGCAACGAACAATCTAGTCCTATGAAAAATTAACATTACATCTAGACATTTTATGAAGCAAATTAAAATGATATTTTATTATTAACATATTTTTAAGTATATGTCAATATTAATTCGTATTAAAATATTTTATCAATAACCAAATTATAAGATTTAAACATCTTAGTCGCACATGCTTTTTACTTCTAATTACTTTACAACATATTCGTTTTTTTTATATATTATAGTCCACATTATTTTTCTATTTAGAACATAATTTTTAACTTTTATTTTTATTTTAAAGGGGAATGGACTAACGAACAAACTTACACATCCCCATCCCCCGTCAGAATGAGCCTCTCTACTTGTGAAAAAAACAAATCTATAAATCTATTTTGTTGCTGGATATGCAAATCTTAAATGTGTGAATGAGCCTCTCACTCATTAAAAAAACAAATCTGTTTTGTTGTTGGATATGCAAATCTTAAATGTGTAGTTACTAGGGCTAAGATGCTTTAGATACATTCACACTCGGGTTTGTGCCATTTCGGTGTGTGTTGGTTTGCCGGAAAGCTCTATTCTTCTTCTTTGCCAAAAGATTACGGATTTCTTCAAAATCCATGCTTGCATATTATTATTTCTTGAAATGTTAGAATCTTCCCATATGTGGTTTGAAAGTGGCTTCAAACTTGTTTTATAAGGTCCTACTTAAGTCTAATTCATTGAAAACTATGATCAATTGTTCCTCTTCAAAATACATTATACTTGATGAATTTGACCAAACTACATGAAATTTTTTCAGGATTAATTTAACATAGCTTATAAAATGACTTAAATAGTGACTATACATAACTACATCAAATCATTCCCTAATTTAACATTAAGAATAAACATGATTAAATGTATTTGATTTTTTAAAAATAATTTAAAACACTTACATTTATATTGAAACTTATTTTATGATTAACCTAAAATTAACAAATTTATAATACACACCAATAATAACAATGATACAAATTTACATTCACAACTAAAAATGGAGCAAAAGCACATACTACATAATATTTAAATAATAAAAATCAATAAAAATATAAATATAAAATCATGCAAAAACTTAATTAAAAGAAAAAAAACCAGTCATAACAAATTTAATTGACCAAGAGAAATGTTCATCAATTTAATTGACCACTGAAGTTTTTCTACTGTGTTTTTTTAATGCTTTAATACGCACCAAAATCTGTGATCGTGTTTGAAGGAATAGTGGCTGCATTTAAACTTTATGAAAACTTTAGACATATTAATCTAAATCGTTAAAATAAGAGTATTTTGTTTTATTTGGAAATTAAATCATAATTTTATTTTAATTTGAGTTAAACAAAATTGAATTTTTTTAAGTCATTAAACTATACATTATAGCAAGATAATATACTCAATATCTGCACCCCATAGTAAAACAATATACTCAATAGGATTTGAACCTTGACTTTGTGTTCCACTCAACTAATTGAAATTTTGAAAAATAAAATACGTTTTTATGGATTAAATTTAGTTTTTTTTTTTATAACGAAAAGGGAATGATTTTGAACCTCCCTATTCACTTTATTCACTTTTAAGTTCATTTTAGAATAATGAATAATTTGTTCACCACTTTTACGTTTTAATAGGATTGTGTTTGTAATTATTGGAAACTATTTCAATCTTGATATTATAATTTAATATTTGTTATTAGTTAATTAAAAATTATAAAAAAATATATTAAATATAATCATTAAAAAATTAATTAAATTCAAAATTCAGAATTAGTTTATGTTTATTTTTTTTACCATACTTATTATACCTATTATTTATTTAAAATAATAATATGAGGTTTTATGGTTAAAAATATTAATAATATGAGGTTTTATGGTTAAAAATATTTTAATTTATAAATTAAAAACAAAAAAATTTATATATATATATATATATATATATATTAGGTAAAATTGTATAGAATTATAGTTATATCTCTTTTTTATAATAAACACAAATTTATATTAATTTTTTTAGTTAAATTACTTAAAAAAAACCAGAAAAAGGTGAAAATGTTGATCATGGAAAAAAGAGAGCTCTTAGATCCATTGAGGTAAGTTGCCATATAATATATATGCGCACACTCTTAGGTCCATTAAGTGAAATTGCCCTATGATATATATATATACTCTCGGATTGTGGCCGCAGCCCAATTGAGAGAGTAGACCAGTGTGTTTTTCGTTGTTGCCAATTTAGATGCTGGGAGAGTGCCCACAACCTAGTGGAGAGAGTAAAATGGTGTATTTTTACTCATTGTTTTTTAAGTTATAATTTTTTTGTGTTGTTGTATATATTAACATTTTAAACGACTACGAACTTGATTCTCATTATAGGCTTTTACTTATAATTCTCAATTTTGTCATACATAGAGTTCCCAGAGAAAATAATACTTATAGCCAAAAAAACTTAATATTTAATAGAAATAAAAACAATCTCTTTCTAAATGAATTAAAAACTAATTTGCTTCCTTTATATAGTATAGACAACGTAGAAGACCTCTATCGTAATTTTACTACAACCCTCTCATATTCTATTAACAAGTTCTCAATTGAAGTTTTAAATAATAAAAGAAATAGCAAAACCAATCCATGGTATGACAAAGATTGTAAAAGTGCGAGGAGAGCAATTAAGGAAGTTGTTGATGAATCTCTTAAAATGGACAAGATAAAAATAGACAAAGCCCTAACTAAAAGGAAAAAGAGGTAGTACATTCATCAAAGACAGGAGAATCTCTTACACCTCTCTAAGGTAGCTCCTAAGAAATTTTGGAGGCAGACTCTGACTACGAAGACTAAAAATAATAAAATTGCTCTTCACGATTGGAATTCCTATCTTAAAAAGATTTATGAATCTCCAAATGTCATGGATAATTTGGAAACCTTGCTCACAACAAAAGAAGTTTTCTCTTTAGAAGACATTAAGTTTGGGGTTAATTGCCTCGCTAATGGGGAAGCTAAGGACATTGAAGGTTACCAGGCGGAAATCTTAATAATTGGAGGTCTTGTCCTCATCCCCCACATCCACAAGCTTTTCAATCAAGCAGTCAAGCAAGGGTTCCCTAAACCTTAGACTGAGAGCCTCATTATCCCTATTTTTAAAAGTGGGGATACAAATAACCCCTCTAATTATCGGACAATTATGATCAACCCTCTCTTAGCCAAGTTATATGGTAGTATTTTGGAAAAGAAGTTAAGCATATGGCTTGAAAGTGAAGGTAAGCGGGCCAAAGGCCAAGCAGGTTTCAGAAGGCATCACTCAACAACAGACCACCTCGTTACGCTTAGGATCATTGCAGAGGAATGTTGTAATGATAAATCCAATTTATTTTGTTGCTTTGTGGACTTTAGAAAGACTTTCGATACGGTTCTTAGATACAACCTTTGGAATAGATTAGAAGAGCTAAAGGTTCCTCTTGAGTTGAGAGCTGCCGCTATAAGGTTATACAAGAATGTAACTGCCAAGCTAAAGAGCAATGAGGGGTGGTCGAAAGATATTAAGTGTAATGTCGGAGTTAAACAAGGTTGCCCCCTCTCCCCTACCCTATTTGGTATTTACATCGATAAGCTCAAAGGCTATTTAGAGGACGCAGGATGTGATGGCACAATCTCAGCTGGGATAATCGTCATCCTTCTTCTCTATGCTGACGATATTGTTCTTTTCGCAAGGTGCCCATCTGATCTTGATAAGCAACTCAAGCTTCTTAAGGATTTCTGCTCTACCATGGGTATGATTGTTAACACTGACAAAACAAAAGTTATGATTATCAAATCCAAAAATGACACTTACGCTAATTTTATGTATGACAATAATAACTTGGAGGAAGTGTATTCTTACAAGTAGCTAGGAATTGATATTCATCACAAGCTCAACTGGAACCATAGCATTGAGAAAAAGATTAATGGGGGGTGGAAAGCTTATTTTGGTCTTGAAAATAAGTGTAAAACAACAAACCTCGTAATGTGGGATAAAAATAAGTTCCTCTTTGAAACTTTAGTCACTCCTGTTATCTTATATGGCTGTGAGGTTTGGGGTTGCAGCATCTCCAAAGAATCATGGAGAAATATTGAGCAAATCCATAAGTGTTTTATAACTTATAACCTGAAAATTAAAAGTAATACACCTTATCCTATTCTCCTTATAGAAGCAGGTCTTTCCCTTATTGAGAACCTAGCTATGATTAGGTTTCTACTATACAAGCACAAACTCAATAACATAGACGATCATAGACTTCCTAAGCTAGCTTTAAATTCCAGCCAAAACCACCTAAGGCTCAATCGGAGGTGGCATAAAGACACAAGGGCCTGGTTAAACTATTGGGAGATCAACGAGAATGATGCAATGCAAAACATTAATAACATTAAAGATATTGTTACTTCTAAGTTCAAAGAAAAAATGTGGCGTGAGAAAGATTTAGCGGCTAAAAGAAAATTCAGTTATTTTAAGAAGGTCATCAACCCCACCCTAGAAGATCAAAAGTATCTCTCTATTTTAAACAGGTCGTTGGGCAGTTCCTAAAACACCATGGATGGAATGGATTTGCCATATATGTGAGAATATGAACATCGAGGATGAAAACCACTTCCTCTTAGAGTGCCCCGCTTACAACCACATTAGATCTTAGTTTCACAATCTTTGTTATAATTGACTTTCCTAGCCTTTTACAATGTCAAAATTATAGTGAGCTGAGGCTTCTCTCCAAGCTTTTTGAGCATAGGAATAGAATCTTAAATCAAAATAAATAATTTGTTTTTTTAGGTCCGATAGACCAAGACGTTAACCATCATCATCATCATCATCATATTATTTTTATGTTGTTTGTTTGTCAATTAATATCAAAATCACAAAAACATGATTATGCCACAATTTAATTTTGTTTAGAAAGTTATATATTTTGGACTATTTTTTTTTTAATCTAATTAGTGTTTAAATAATTTTTTGATAGTGGAAATGAATTCAACGTCATTAAAAACTTTTGAAACACTCAAAATTCTGAAGCTTGACAATTTGACTAAATTTCCTAAAATTTTTACAAGATTTTAATCAAAATCTTGTTAGAATTTCCAATATTTTTTAAACAAAATTAAAACCTGATTAAAAAATAATAATTCCCCGATGAAAATTTTCATCAACTTCCGCCATCTTATCAGAGTCAATTAGTCATGCAGAAAGCTGAATCCTTAAACCAAACTGAAACCATGCTGTTTATTCATACTTTGGTCTTGTCATCATGTCAGTGTATATCATAAATCTTATCCATGTTATGTTACTGGACTAATTTTTATAAGATTCAAATCATTTCTTGTACACTAAAATCTTTATTGGCAGTACAAAGTACGGGGACTCTCAGGATTGACAGTTGTTTTCTACTCTACGAAAGCGCGCACCTGTTTTTACCTTATATTTGGCATTCCGGTCCACAACTTTTCGCCCCAAGTTTCCCTTACTGTTAATTGGGCTATCTATAGATATTTGTACTCTCTGTTTTTACGGGCTCAAACCTAATGGAGTCGTTCGACGCGGAGGAATTGCTCATTTGTTTGGACTTTAATTTGTAGATGTAATTTACCTGTCTTATTTATAGAGATACAACTTGTAAGATTTATTTAGCTTGCTGGGCTGCAGTTAATGCGCAAAAGCAGTATAGGTTTACTATTGAATTTACACAAAGGAGTTGTTTTCACTGCAATTTTCTGGAAGCTTTTACAGTCAAATTTTCTCTAAAATCCTGTAGCAATTTATTGAAATCACAAGCTTGATGGGTAATCCCTGCACAATCAAAGTGTCCTAGGGGTTTTTCAGGGTGCTGAATCCAAATACGTAGTTAAAAAACCAGTTTAAATAACACAAATCAAGATTTCACCTCAAATTTTCTCTAGAATTCAAGCATGGAAAAGTCCAAAAAATAATACTAAATTTTTTCCCGTATTCAGACACAAGGAAAGTCCAACTCCTTCAACATATAGATTATCCAAAAATAGAAGTATACTACCATTAACAACTACACAATAAGCTAAATAACTAAAAAAAATACAACTGTATCAGAAAATTGCACCAACCACATTGTAGTTGACTTATATATAAATATTTGAATTCACTGTTTTTTTGGTCTGACCTAATTCGTAGATGCAACTGGATCCGAGCGCTGCACCAACCGTACTGTAATAGTCGATATAGTTTTCAGCACAATCCAGTTCTCTACTAATCGTCTTTGTTTCCACGCACTTTCCTAGCTGTTATTGTACATGAATTCTCTTAAAAATACTCAGAAAAAACATTCATTCGAAAGGACAGTGAGCTTTTGAATATTGCCATAGAGTACTGCAACTTGAAAATGGTAACTTGGAGTGTAGATTTTTTTGTTTGGTTCTAAAAATTATATTTTTTGTTTTTAAAGTTATGAAAATTTCTGTTATATTTTGAAAAAATTTGGCAGGGATTTTTGTAAAGTTGTCAAAATTCATAATTTTAGGTTCTGTGATATCTCAACAAACCCTCCATCCAAACATGACGTCATCCATGAGCAAGTTGTAGGGCCAAAAACGCTTGCATTATCTGTGCATAGGGACGTCTGGGGTTGAACCAGATCTCATTAGCTCTTCTCCTTCTATAGCAAGAAGTTATATATTGAACCATTGTGATCCAATAGTGAAACCCTTTTTTTTTGATGGTGCTGAATTATTTCCACCATCAAAAATATGATTCAACATTACATCTACAAATTTTTTTGCCCAGATTCTAACCACTTTTGAAACTTCAGTAAACTGCTCCCAATTTTTTTTTGAAAATTCATACATTGCCCAAACAAACCGGTAGAGATTTGAATTTTATAGAAGACTGTGCATGGTAGGGTACCTCATTTCTAGGGTTGAATCTCTGTTCAGATTATGAGGACCCACATACAGGTACAGACCATATCAATCTTCTGATTGTGAGTCTAAGTTCAATTGCCCCGAACTTCAAAGTACTGTAAAGGACTTTCTGCGGGAATTTCTTAATAAATACTTGTCTTTTCATACAATATCACAGCAGCTCACCTGCAGGCTGCATTTACATCACTTTGGCCAGAAAGTACATTGAAATGGGAAGCGTACAATACATAAATCGTGCTGAAATATTTAGTGTAGTTTTTTCTTAAACAACAGTATGGCACAAACATTCCTGGGATTATAATTTAAGTTCATTGTATTTGGTTCGTTGACTGTAATTTAATTTAGTATATAGGCGTTGTCTAATGATGGCATATAATCGTTAGGATGGTAATCTGACTAATTTTTTTCCAAAAAATCAGAATGCGGGATTATGAAACAGAGACTTAGATTTTCAGTGTATTCCAACTGTGATTCAGTGTGTTCCAAATGTGATTCAGTGTGGTTTTTCCTCTGAATATTATTTAGTTTAATAATAGATGTGAAGTGATAGATTTATATATAATAAGTTTTAAAAAAAAATTAAGATTCTAAATTTACTTATTTACAATGGAGAACAAATTTATTTATTTTCGATGAATAATATTTTTCTTTTTTATAAACAATTAAATTAAAATGTTCATAAAAGTTTAGATAAATAATGATTCCTCACCATAATCAAAATAGTAATCAAAATAATATATCAGACATGATAAAAATATAATCCCAACAAGCTAAAAAAACAAAAAACTATTTCTAAATTAAACTCTATATATCTTATCCTTTCTCTAATCTGCATCACTCCAACTTTGAGGGTTAATGGCCACCCAGCAAATTCTAAAACAAAAAACTATTTCTAAATTAAACTCTATATATCTTATTCTTTCTCTAATCTGCATCACTCCAACTTTGAGGGTTAATGGCCACCCAGCAAATTCTTTGGACAAAGTGTTTGAATTGTTTTTAGGGTAGATATAGGTTTAATTTGAAATTTGACCATTATAATTTAAATTTCCAAAAATTTATATCAAATTTATCAAAATCATGCTTAAGTAAAATTCATACCAAATTTATCAAAATCATGCTTAAATTTCAATTATTTACTCGCAAAACATGACCTCCTTAAACTACGCGGTTTTCCAATACGCTTTTGGGAAACCAAAGATACATGGTTCTCGTAAGTTGTATCTTCCTGTTACAGTAGCTCGCCTTCTGATAAATCCTTCTCGTAGAACTCAGCACTGAGGCCAAGTACTAGTCCAAGGACGACTCGAGTGAGCAGCCTACATTCTAAGGTGGTCCTTTCCTCCACGTTCATTAACTCCTAAACTTTCTTCCCGAATTACCTCCAATTAAATGCCTATATCTTATATTAATTTAATTTGATTGTGAACGTAAAATTAAACTATATTTTTATGTTATGTTTGTTTAAACTATATTATGTTAGTTATGGGAAGTCCAAGTGCATCTAACTCACTATCTCCTCAATGATAATTGTTTTTGAACAATCCTCATACCAGGTATATAGCATGAGAATGAGTATGTGAACAATGGCTTTTCATTTGGAATTTCAAAACAGGTTTTTTTTTTTCAGTAGGAAAAAATCGGCATATTATATATTGAGATATGGATCATGTTACATATAAGACCGTAGTCTTGGAATATATGGTTACATAGCTCCGATATTGCGCATGTAGAGTATCAGCAGCATGAAAAGGCTATGAGTCAAAATATATAAGAGAGCATCGGCGATCTAATTACCAAGGCAAAAACAGCCTGGTATTGGCAGCAAGAAGGCTATGAATCGAAATATAAAAGAGAATTACATATAAGACCGCAGTCTTGGAGTATATGATTACATGGCTCCGATATTGCGCATGTAGTGTATCAGCAGCATAAAAAGGCTATGAGTCAAAATATAAAAGAGAGCAGCAGCGAACTATTTACCAAGGCAAAAACAACCTGGTATTGGCAGCAAGAAGGCTATGATTCGATATATAAAAGAGAAACAGCAGCAATCTATTACCGAGGCGAAAACATATTTGGTAAACCTGATATTGTGATGCGTGGGATGAGAACAGCTGCGAGTGAGCTAATCATAATAAGAGGAGCATGTGTTGTCAGCGAAAAGCGCATGAACATCCTGTTACAGCCATATGGGAAGAACACGTTCCATAAGAAACCTGTATAATATTGCGCTGGACATTAATCCCATGTTAGAGCTGAGTGGATATGGATCCCGAGATGAGTGGAAGGATGGAGAGCAAAGACAGGCAGGAGGCCTGAAAAATGCGCCGATTCCTCCATAACCAAATATTCCAGCAAGTGAGGCAGAAGAGTGCCTGTCTGTCAGAGCTTTGGTCTGCCCACCATTTAAATGCCTCCTGGATGGAAGAGAAGTGACTGAGAGGGAAGCTGTGGAGAATCGAGAGTTCCTGCCAGATTACTTGGACAGCATGACAGTGAAGAAACATGTGGAGATTTGTTTCATTGTCCTGTAGACAAAGAACACATCGACCAGGACCAATCCAGCCCTTTCGTAGTAATACATCCCAGGAGAGATTTTTATCATAGAAAAGCAGCCAGGAGAAGAGAATGACTTTAAGAGGGCAAGGGGCCTTCCAAAACTTGACAGGAAAAAAGGAGGAAAGGGGAGGGAGTTCAGCAATGATGGAAGAATAAATTTTCCTGACAGTGATGAAATGGATGGAGGAATCGGTAGACCATATGAGGGAATCCTTTGTTCCATGTTGGAGAATCCCCTGATGGGAAAAGTGAGAGGTGAAGGATGTCCAATGGGCAAGTAGATGGGGAGGGATAGCAAGCATGAGGGCGGATTTCCAAACCGGCTGTAGAGAGGACCAGGATTCAATGAGGGTGTTCCATGTGAAAAAGCCTCGAGAGTGAAAAAAGGAGAGAAGGGGGGGGGGATCATAGACTCAAAATTGTAAAGAGTGGGGTCAATGCCTATGAGAATGGAGGAGCCCGAGTAAAGAGTCCATTTGAGATGGATTCTGAAGAAAGGATGGATTTTTTTAAAACAGTTCCATATTGGGGAGCCACGACGGATGCCAAGAGTGGGTCGATGAAGCCAGTGAGCCAGAGGGCGTCCTTTGAGATACTTCTGTTTTATCAAAAGACTCCATGGGCTGTCGCCAAAAAAGCCTCTGTGTAAAGACTTGCATATAAGAGCCTTGCCAAAGAGATGCATATCAAGGAGGCCCCATCCACCTTTCTCCTTTGGGCGTGAGATAGAGCCCAGCTTAACCAGATGAAGTTTGTAGGGGGAGGACCGACCGCTCCACAGAAAAGTGGCAGAGATGGATTTGAATTGATTGATGACGGAGGTTGGAAGGAGAAAGAGGTGTCGCCAATAAATTGAGAGCTGTGAAAGGACAGACTGTACCAAGATGAAACGACCAGCAAGTGAGAGAAGACGCATTTCCCATCGAGAGATTTTATGGAGGAAACGGTCGACCAGCCATGCCCAGTCCAGGCATTGGTATCCCATGGCTTTGAGGCGAAATCCCAGGTAGGTGAAGCCATCCTTGATGAGGGCAAGATTGATGCCAAAACGATCTGCAATCCAGAGAGCCAGAGCAGGGTCCGAGTTGTTATGATATAGCACAGATTTGCTGCAATTTATCGAGAGACCAGTGGCAGCTTGGAATCTGTTGAAGAGCATGTAGAGGAAGATCCAGGATGACTTGCAGAGCATGGCGAAGAGGAGGATGTCATCAACAAAAAAGTTGTGTGAGAGGGAGATATCTCTGCAAATGCGGACCGGCTTGCATCTACCATCATTCACAGCAAGGTTGATGTGAGAGCTTAGGCAATTCATGACCAATATAAACAGGAGCGGGGAGAGAGGGCATCCCTGTCGGAGCCCTCTCTCGGCATGGAAAAAAGATGTAGGAACCCCATTGATGATGACTGAAAACTGGACTGATTCCACGCATGCCATAATCCATTTGATAGCCTGGGGTCTCAAGCCAATTTTGGCTAGAAGTATGTGGAGAAAACTCCAATTGACACAGTCAAAGGCCTTTTTGAGGTCGATTTTGAGAGCAGCAGCGTTGATGTTCTTACTGCAGATAGAGTGTATGCATTCCTGAGCCATGGCAACCGCATCCATAATGAGCCGGTCCTTGAGGAAGGCATGCTGTTCTCTTGATATAAATGAATTTAATACCTTCTTCAATCTGTCAGCGATAATTTTTGAGATGATCTTATAGAGGGAGTTGCATAGAGAGATCGGTCGATAATCACCAAAGGTGGAGGGTCGATCAGACTTTGGGATTAAAGCAATAAATGTGGCCATAAGTGCGCTGTTGATGTTTCCCGAGAGGCGAGACATGTCGACCATACAGAGGAGATCTTTTTTGAAGAGCTCGAAAAAGTGAGAGAAGAATTCCACCGGCCAGCCATCAGGGCCGGGACTCTTGTCTTTACCGAAAGACTTTATGGAAGCCGACAGTTCCTCCTCCGTGACGGTTCTGAAAAAGGCATCGTTAGCCTGGTCATCGAACATAGTGGGAAGATTCTCAACCGCCCAGAAAGAGTCGGTAATGTCATTTTGATGTCTGGAGTATTGACGCCTGAAAAACCGCGTGGCCTCCGCTGCTATTTCATGCTGAGAGGAAAAACATTGACCTTGTTCGTTTTCAACCTTCCATATGGAGTTTTTAAGTCGACGTCCATTTGCATAGGAATGGAAGAAACGAGTATTCCTGTCCCCATTTTTTAGCCAGGTGGCGCGACTTTTGAGTCGCCAGGTGGCCTCTTCTTTTAGGAGAAGAGCGTGTTTTTTCCTCTCAAGAGTGCATAGGGTCGATGCCTTAGCAATAGATCTTCCATTGTTGGGGATGGAGGAAACGATCTCGTCAATTTCTGTGTTGATGGCGATCAGTTCTTTTGAGTCTTTAATTTTCTGTGAATGCTGCCATGATTTAGTTTTGCCTCTGAGAAGATTGACCTTATCCCGAAAAGTGAGGAGGAAGGCGTCTTGAGATTTGATAATATCCTCCCAACATTGCTTTATATATTCGTTGAAAGAATCGTCCTGGAGGTGAATGGAATTAAATTTGAAGGAGTACCCCATTCGACGCTCCTCCTGTGCCCATTCAAGGAAGATGGGCTTATGATCAGAAGTAAGCTCCCTTCCAGATTTAGCGCATGGCATCCCCCATTGTTGGATAATATTTGCATGCAAGAGAAACCGATCTAATCTTTTCGCTATAAAAGCAGTGTCCAGTCTGCCATTGTCCCATGTGGGGGCCATGACCGCCGGGCAAATGTCAACAAGTTTGCGGTTAAAGAACTCCCTCCGCATTCTTGCCGCCATTCTGTCGAGAGGGAGGCCGTTGCCCCAACTTTCTTCTGCGCTTAATGTGAGATTAAAATCTCCAGCAACGAGCAGCGAGCCAATATCCATAATGCCAGTGGAAAAAAAGGAATCCCAAAAAGAGGACCTGTGTCTGAATGGGGCGTATATATTCAGCAGATTTAATGTTGTCGGCCTCCCCCTAATAGAAGCAGAGAGAAGAATACCTGCAGAGCATTTGAAAGCCTTGGCGTTAATAATAGTCGGATCCCACATGGAAACCAAACCACCCGAGAGACCGTCGGCATTGGTGGCGACCATGTGCCAAGAAGGATACATCTTGCGGAAAAAGGCAATGGAGACAGAGCTGGGGTGCATAGTTTCTTGGATGAAAATGATGGAGGGGCGAGCAGAGAGGAAGGTACCCCTTAGAGCCAAAAACTTTGGGCCGGCTCCGAGGCCTCTAATATTGTAAGATATTAGAAAGGTCATTTGGACGACTGTCCAGCCGCGCCTGCTCTAAGGGGCTGAGGGGGAGGGGATTCGAAAATGGGGACATCAACGAGGGGGAGGTTTGATAGGCCTAAATCAGAGGATATGGCCCGACCTTTATAGTGTCGACTCCCACCCCGGGACTTTTTCCTGACAGTGATATTTCTGGCCGAGTTGGGACTGATAGAGGGGAAAGATGGTTTATGAATAGTTAGTGGCTCCAGAACAGGAGGATTGCAATTGAGGAGATGCTCGATATCACTGTCAAGATAGTTGGCTGGGGAATCGGATGGGGAGTTTAAGGGGGTCGGGGAGAGGTGAATGCCTTTCCCTTTTTGGGAAGCAGAGGGAGGGGACGAGGAGGAAGAGATAGTGATGGGGTGGGAGCCAACCACGAAATCTGAGACATTCATGGTTGGGGGGGCAGAGACAGGGGCCTCTTCATGCTGTTCATTAACTGGGGAGCTGCAAAAATTTTCCCTTGAGTTGATTGGAGAAGAAGGGGTCGCCTCTGACATGGGAGTGCTTCTGAATCCTGTAAGGACGGGCGAACCTGGATTGGAAGGTTCGACTTCATTTGTACATCTGTAATCTTTTGATTGGAAAGAGAAATTCTCCTCTAGAGGGGCATCTTTTTCAGAGGGAGAGATGGATCCTTCGTGATCCTTGATGACCCGCGAAGGGGGGCAGCGTCTGCGTCGTCGGAAGTGGCAGTCCTTGACAAGATGACCTGTGCGGTGGCAAGCAGAACAACGGAAAGGAATGCCCCAGTAATCTAGCCTTTGTAAGATCTTGATTCCGTCCCAAGTGATCTCAATTTGGTCCGGATAGCCTCCTTTATATGGTCTTTCTATGAGGATCCATGCTATTCTCTTATCCTTTTCGCCACGGACCCAGGGGTCGACATAAATGAATTTCCCAATAGCACCACCAATGGTAGCAAGAATCTCGGGCGTCCACAGTTGCAGAGGAAGATTCGGCAGTTTGACCCATATCATGCTGTGGGTGGGAGTGTTCTTTAGAGGATCAAATCCGAGGAACCATCTGGAGAGAGGAAGAAAACTTCGGCCCGAGACCCATGGCCGATTCAGGATTAGTTCCAGATCTTCCTCTTTTTGGAAATGGAAGGAAAACCAGTCCTTCATTAGCCTTGAAATGATTGGAGAGTATCCAATAATGGGAACCCAGGATTTGGAGATCCAGCTTCTCATTTGGGGTTCATCGAGCTCCGGAAAATACCATTTCCCCACAAGGGCGAACCTTTGTAGACTTTCAATTCGATCTACGAGAGTCGGACCAGAGACAGTGACAGACGGTTGAGGAACCGTTTTAACCGGACGTTTTTGGCGCCCCTTTGGGGGACGGGAGGATCCCATGAGGGGAGGGTCCCGCAGCTCTGGCGGCAGGAAGTCGGACAGCGTGGAGTGCCACCTTGGATTTTGCTTGGACAAATTGTGAACAGTCTCGGTGTGAATTGCCGCGGCAAATAATTCCTTTGTAGCTGGAGAGTCGCTGTCAGTGGCCATCCCGAGATAAGAAGTAGACAGTGGATCAGATGTAGAATCCCTGTAAAAGGATATCCCGTACCTTAGAGCGTGCCAAAAGAAGGATCCCTCGTACAGAGGGATATGTGTGGAAGATGAGCCTGTGGAGAATATTACCCAGAGGGAAAGATCATAAGTGTTAAAGGGTGATAATATGACAGGCCCGTACCTTGGAATAATCTAGAAAGGGATCCTTTGGAGAAAGGTGACGGGAGGCTGCCGCCAATTTGACATTTTGCGTGAAAAGGTGGCAGAGGGCAATTAAAGAATCTGAAGTGGAGTTGAGGAGAGTCGCCGGAAAATGGATTTGAAAAGAAGATGCGGGAGGGTGAACGGAAAGAGATCCGGGAGGGTGGACGGGAAAAACCCCACGTCGTGGAGGAGAATCGATAGCTGGTTCAGGAATTACAGTCAATGCAACAGCAGCAGCAATGAAAGACGCACCACCATTTACAGAAACGAATACGAAAGTCTCGGCATGGTCTATGGATATAGAACGTGGACCAGACTCTGCTAAATAGTGAACAAAAACACATCCACATTGAGCAGAGGCGACGACAGAATGATGATGCCAAAGGGAGACAGACCTTATGATATCATGTTCATGGCCACAGAAAGCATAAACCAAGATAGCAAAAACATTGTTCCTAAAAACACTGAATCACATTTAGCTATTTCATGTGCTTAAAAAACACATAGTTAACTAAATACAAGCCCCGAACGCTATGACATACAGATATTCGAAAATATACAGTCTATCCTAACATTAGGATAATAACTGAAATGAGGGAAAATCCATACCTGAGAGGAGCCGCGAAACGCCAGGAGCAGGGAGCCATGAAACAGACATATGGAAACAGAGTTGCAGAGGCTATGAGAGCCTCCAGCCCTCGAGGCTGGAGGGTGGAAACCGGTTGTGACAAAACTCGCGGGCTTATATAAGGGAAAGCTTGCATGCGGCTAAGACCATCAGCGATCCACGTACAGGGAGCACGTGTTTGTCAAGAAGGAATTGTGGGCAGGACCTGTAGGTTCTTCTGGCTAATAGCAGTAATCCGACGATAGGGAGCCCAGAAACGTGTTGCTAAAAAAGGACTGTAGCCACAACATGCAGGTTCATCCGGCTACTAGCAGTATCAGCAGATTTGTCGACGAGCTGTTGGAGGAAGAGTCGGTGGAAGGTCTGGCGGTCTTGTAGAATTTCAAGCTATATTTGACGAGCAAATCACTAAGTGATGAACAATTTGCCCATCAAATTCCATTCACCCCGTGATGGAAAATTTGCCCATCAAATTCTATTCACCCAGTGATGGGAAATGCAAATCACTCAGTGATGAACAATTTGCCCATCAAATTCCATCCACCCCGTGATGGAAAATTTGCCCATCAAATTCCATTCACCCAGTGATGGGAAATTTACCCGTCAAATTCCATCCCTACCTCCGTTGCTTGGTACATTTTCATTTATATGTGTGGGTTTATTGACTCTGAGTTTCTCCATGTTAAAGTGAAGATCATAACTCAATGTTTTCATAAACCTATCATGATTTATATGTGTGGGTTAGGTGTTTCACTAGATTGGGTGTGTTGTTTTATTATATGTATGGTAATTTTATACCAATTAAGTTATAAAAAGGTATATCATTTGTTGTGCGAGTGTGTAGTTTATATGTAAGTGTTAGCACAACTATATTTACTAATGTGGTTGAATACGCTAATAAGTGTATAAAGATAATGTACAACCATATTAGTAAATGTGGTTGAAATACACCCATAAACTTTTGTCAACTACATTAATAATTATTAAATACATAATGTAAAAATAACTATTAAAGTTAACGATGTGTGATTATTAATAATTATATAAATCATAACAACCATATATATATATATATATATATATATATATTACATTAATACAATATTAGCTTATATTTGAAATGTAATTTTGTGTGTTTTTTTAAGTGGAGAGATTTTTTTATAGTCTATTGTAATAGACATTCTAAGGGATATTGTATAAATATTACACTTAAAAATAATAAAATAATATTTATATTAACAATTAAAAAATTACTAATAACAAAAATTTCAATGTTTACTATAAATAATTTCTTCAATATCCATTTTAATTTTAAATTTATTTTATAGAGATAAAATAATTCAAAAAAAAAATTGCATTAATGAAATATGTAATTCTTTCACTACATGTAATCCCTTGAGATCTAAAGAGTAAATTTTAATTACTTTCATTTACTTTTAAGTCATTTTTGTGAAAAATACAATTTGTAAAAAAAACAAAAGTGGATAATGAGTATGTTTATTGCTTAATAATTTTTTTTTTTTGAGAAGTAAGTTTAGGGATGGAGACTCAATAATTGTTTGAAACTTCCTATACGGTTGATGAAGTATTTATCTATTCTAATCTAGACCTCAGAGATAAAAGCATCTCACGAGCCATAGAAGGAGGAGAAAAGAAGAGAAAGAGATAGACTACTCAGAGAGATAATCTTGAGTTGGTCCAGAACTAGTGGAGAGTCTCCATTCATAAATAATTAGAGTCTCCATTCATAAATAATTATGGTATTCTAGGTTACACGAGGAGGGTTAGGTGGTTTGAAGGCCCCGTTAACCGTTGAAGGTTGCAAGATATTGACTATATTGGAAGTGGAAGCACGAGGGGAATCTAGAAGCTGTTAACCGTTGAAGGTTGCAAGATATTGACTGTATTGGAAGTGGAAGCACGAGGGGAATCTAGATGTAATCGCCAGTTCCATTGGAAGGGAGGACTAGTCTCATCCTTAACATATTTTCTTGACTGGTTGTACCATCTAGATAATCCCTTATAGAGGTTTCATTTCCTAATGGGTATTAAGTTCTGGAAGCACGAGGGGAATCTAGACGTAATCGCTAGTTCCATTGGAAGGGAGGACTAGTCTCATCCTTAACATATTTTCTTGACTGGTTGTACCATCTAGATAATCCCTTATAGAGGTTTCATTTCCTAATGGGTATTAAGTTCTGGAAAAGGTTCTAATGATGATTAGAGTAAACATTTCTGATTGAGAACTTTATTGTAATTCTTAAAAGTTACTGAGGAGTTACAAATATAGAATTACAGAGTTCTTTATACACAATCTTGTAACTACCGAGACATAGGTTTTCTTTTCAAAGGAAAACATTAGTTGTCACAAGAAAAAATTGCATGGCAAAAATATAGTGAAACAAGGTTCCAACAGTTGTGGCAAACCCTTAGAATTTGGGTTATCATACAAACCCCAAATTACCTTAGCTGGAAAAGAGACCCATGGTTGTAAACTAAGAAGAAAGGATTAACGGAAAAGACCTGTAAACTAAGAAGAAATGATTAACGGAAAAGACTGCCTCTGAACATATATAGTATAACTATGTAAACGATGCCATAAAAGTAACACATATGCTAGTTTCTGTCATACAATTTATGTAGAGAAAGTAGGCTAGAAAGAAATTATGAAAGCAATTTAACATACCCCAATGAGGGTTGAGATTAAAGAAAATAAAACATGATTGTAATTTAATTCTCTTTCATTCTGAAATAAACAATAAGAGGAAACAATTCTAATGTTTGAAAATGTACAACTGTAAATTACATGACTTAACTAAAACGAAAGGCCAACATTCGAATAACCATCATAGCAATACTTAATCCATAAATAAGGCCCAAAACATAAGTAACTCTTATAACTTAAGCCAAACATGCGAGCCTCAGACCTCAGAGAATATTCCTATGATAAATAGGGCGAAGGCCTAAAAAGCCCAAGAAAGAAGAAACCCGTGCAGTTTACATGACCCTGTATCCAGCAATTGACACAAAATGCAAAAGAAGGATTGTTCCCTCTATTTTTCTTGAAATAAACCCAGTCAACTGGAAAATATGGTAAACCCATTAGACAAGGAGAATAGGGATAAGCTACATTCCAACCTTGGGAAAAAGCCAAAGTGTAACAAAGGGGACCTTTGAATGTCTGCACCGTGACTGAGACAGCTACCTAATCCAATCTTTCTAGCCGAGAATGGACGGGGAAGGGTTCTTTCTTCCACCGTCATACCCAAATACTCTGCGCATATGGAAAGGGATGGTGGATAATTGAGGTACTATGGGAATAAAATCTTGGGAAACTGCCAAGGGTTTGCAGAATAGGGAAAACCATTAACAGTTGCAGAATCGCTCCCCATGCCGAGGCGAAAGGAAAATGAAGTTCGCCAACAACAATAATGGGGTTAGGTACCCTAATCTGCTCGTGAGGAATGTTGATCATTGGATCATTGTCCAAGATCTCCAATGTAGGATCACCACCAAGTGGCAGTTGGAAAGGTTAAACATCTAGATGTGGGCCTCAGGCAGTGGCAAACATCCTGTTAGTGTCGGTCTTGAGCCCTCCATCAGTGATCAATAACTCTTTGCATATGCATTTATAGGTGTCTCATCAGTGTCAGTTTTGCATCCCGCTAGGCATGCCATAACACTGAATGGAGGAGCTGGTCTTTGTCTTCTTGGCTTTGCTGGATCAGGTCATACAACAATGTAATTGAGTCAGGCTTGTTCTTGTTTTTGTCTTAAGGTCCCATGGTCTTAGGTCTAGGGTTTTGAGTCAAAATCATTTCAAGGTCATGAGTCATGGTCAGTAGGTGCCCAGCAAGCCGGAAGGAGTCTTGTACATAAGTTTCATTATCATTTTCTTCAGCTATAGCTCATTTTATGCCTTGGATTTAAAAACCCTGTTTTTAAGTCCAAGGCCATGTGGAATTTTAAAAAAAATAAAGAAATTCCCAAAAATTTGTAAAAGTGCCGGCAATAACCCTGGTTCTTTCACTACAGTCCATCAGGCGGTCAACCTGCAAAAAGAAAGGAGTCAAACGCATCAAAAGGCTCATTTCAGGACAAAATGACTCCAAAACAGTGTTAAAAAAGAATGTCCAAGTGGAAACATTAGAAAGTGGGTTCTAAAGTTAATTTTTTTTTGAAATGAACCTATAAAAGCAATTTTCCCTCTTTAGTTACTCTTATTGTGCATATGAAGGTTAAAAAATTCATGTTAGAGGCAAGAGGAGGCAACTCGGGCAAAATTCTGCAAATTACAAGGGTAATTCCGCTGCGCGACCACGTGGGTGGGCGCGACCAAAAAAAAGGCCAACGCGCTGTGTTAAATTACACAGGCGCGACCAAACGGAGGGGTGAGACCAAACTGGCAGCTTGCACGACCAAAAAAGTCTGCCCGCCTTGAAACTCATTCAAACGCTGAAATCACCCTCAAATTCTCTCAAGTTATTAAGGTATGCCTCATTCACATGTTTGATGATGGTGTTGGGATTGGAAAGGAAGGTAACGATCATAAATTTTGTGCAAGAAATCCATAAAGAAATAGGTTAAATGAATAGTTGTTTTTGCAAGCAATATGTGTGACAGTTTGTTATTTTTCAAGGAAATTTTTCCCTTTTTCCCTCCTTTCATTTTCCCATGTAAATTACATATGTTAACATGTCATATTTATTGATCTCATTTGCAAATTAATCATACCAACCCTACCCCTAAATCCTATCAAACCCTAGTCCCCTCTAATCATTTCAAACCCTACCTTTTCCCCATGTTATATGCTCAAAACCTAAACACTAGTATACACAGCAAATTATATATCAAATGCACAGCAAAAGAATGAACAGAAAACATTGTAAAAAACAAATAGAAAAGTGATGACAAGGCATACATTCAAGAATTGTAAAAAACAGTGAAAATTGCTACTTGCATAGCCTTATAAAAAAATAAAGAAAAGTGTCATCTTGCTGTGTATATGTCAAAGATTCAAAGCTGTGTTAAAGTCATCACAAAATTCATCAAAAATACAGCTGCATAATTGTCAAAGGAAACAGTTTTGCTGTGTTAGGGTTTCTCATTAGCATGGTATCATCTCTCTATCCATAAAACTCTGTTTTTCCCTATCCATTCCCCATATGAAAACCTAATTCAAATTGCATTTCCCTTCATGCAAAACTCCCTATGCAATTGAATTTCCATCCCCAATGTCAAAACATACAGTGAAATCCTAATTCCCAATGACAAATGCAAAAATGAAACTGCCAGCACCATGGAAAGACTGCTGTTATGAAAATTGTTTGGCAGATTTTGGTGATGGGTTTTATTGTCTCCTTAAACCTATTTCTCTATATCCCCTCATCTCCCTAACTCACAAGACATCATGCTCTATTTCCATTGCAAACCTATCACAGTAACCCTTCCCTCCCTTGGTGATCAAACATACAAAATCACTGTTTCCCAAAAGCATTAAATGGCCATTGCAAAAGTTATGAAAAAACAGAGTATGCTCTTAGATGACATGCAAAGGCAAAATTTAAGGAGAGCAGCCTGTTAAATGTTTATAACTGATGCTGCCCTATTCCCCTATGCTCATGACATCCTTCCCTCCATCATGGAGATTTTCATTGTCTTTTCCCTTGGTGTTCAAAACACAAGTTTTCCCTAATAAAATTTTAATTTGCAAATGGTGAGAGATGGAATGACATGTTTAGCGTTATGTGATGTTTTCCTTCAGAATTCCCTGCTTATATATATATTTTTCCCTTTCCTATATGTAAATTTCCTCCCCTAACATATCCCTCATGATGTTTCCCCTTGAAAACAACATACTTCACAGCATTTTGCAGGCAGGGCAGCGGTCATTTTGACTTATTTATTCCACCTTGCTCAATAACACCATGTCAACCACTGAGACTAATGAGCAAGGTGATGACCGATCATCATCTACTGAGATTGAGATACAGCAGAGGCCTCGTAGGGGAGGCAAGGGTGGTCATCACAGGAGGGAAGAGCCCACATCATTGACAGAGTTGCAGGCTTGCCCATTGGCAGTGTCTTGTTTTCAGCATATGGCTTGTTTTCAGTTTTGTGAGAGGCTGTCACACATCCAGCATCACAGAGACTTGGCCCGGTTGTTTGTCCTCCATCTCCATGACAGGCAGGTCACCCTTGCAGGGGTGAATTTTGTGTTTTCTCCAGAGGCTATCACAGATGCTACCGGGATACCCAATGTGGGTGAGGTATGGCCAAAGCGCAAGTGGGTGGACCTGGTATACTATGAGCCATATGTTAGGCCTGCCTTTGTGCATCACTTGACGAGGAACTTTCCTATCAAGTTCCTCCGAGCAGAGTATATAGACACCATGAGACTCATTATGCACTACTTCACATGCGAGGGGAGATTCTCACGAGTATTTTCTTGTCATATCCGCATGATGATGCACTTCACCAGAGTGAGGATGATGAACATCTCGGCATACTTATTTCACGACATTCAGAGGATAGCCACTACCTTTCGGAGACAGACTCCAGTACAGCAGCTCCGGAGCCTATGCCATCATGGTCTTATTCAGTTAGTAGTTTCCCATCAGCTGAGCCAGCAGGGCATCCCTTGGGTGGATTTCATCTCCCGAGATGTTTTCACACAGCCACATTCAGGGCCTGAGGCAGTTCATGAGGAGGGAGGGCCATCACATCAGCCCGAGACCAGCATCCCGAGACACATGGCTTCTTCTCCTCGGGTCACATATCAGAGAGGTCGCAGGACCTTATTTGCGGCAGCCCGACAAGTACTTTCTCTACAGCCAGTGGAAGGGGTCTCGTCTTCATCATCAGAGCAGCGAGTGTTATCTCCACACCAGGTGGAAGGGGCCTCGCTTTCTTCATCGGCACAGGCAGTATGAGAGGGCAAGCAGCCCATGGTTGAGGATGAGGCAGTTGGCGAGGCACATGATGATTTCACTGGTCGTGATGCTCATTCTCCTTCCTCTTCAGATTTCTATGAGCTCAAGGAAGAGAACCTTGTGTTGCAGCGGAAGCTTGAGATGGCTCAGTGGACTATCACTTATTTAGAGCAGCGGACCAAACAGCTGGAGACCGAGAAGGAGTTGGATGAGTTATGGAGGATTCGATTTGACCGAGTCATCAACCGCAGGAGGCCTGGGGACCCACTGCCCATGGATAGAGAGTTATTGCTCATCCGAGCAAATTGGCGCTTGGAGGGACTGTTAGACAAAGCAAACCGTGACAACAAGCTGCTCCGGAACATGAAGACACACTGCTGGGCAAGATTACATGTTTGCAAGGCGAGAATGAAAATTCTCCAAAGAAAGCTGTCAGAGGCCCGGAAGAAGAAGAAAAGGACAAATCCACTCCGCATCTTGGCTGAGGCATCCCTCACTCATCATGGTACTGATCAGCCTTGATCTAGCATCAAAATCTGAAAATTTTGAGAATTTTGGAGCATTTTGCAAATTTTTGGTAAAATTACAGGTTTTGCCCACGGTTTGGTCTCACCCCGGGTGAGACCATTTTGAAGGGCTGCTCAGAATTTTGAAAACTTGGCATTTTTGGAAAGGGCATGCAAAAAGAAAAATTACCAGTACTTGGGAGCAGCCTAATTTTGAGATTTGAGCCTCCAAAAGCTCAAAATACATCAAAAAAATGACTTTCTGCCCACTTTTTGAGTTGCAGAAAGTGACCTTGGGAGAAATGGTTTTTGAGGGGTCAAATCTACACCAAATTCAGAAATTCCACTTGGGATGGAAAGTAGACAGGCCAAGATTTCCAATGAGCCATCTTGCACCTGATTTGGATCAGTGGAACCCACTCAAAAGTAGCTGCAAAGGGGCGCGACCAGAACTTCCAGGGGCGCGACCAAAACTTCCAGATTTGCCAGTTTTTGACTAGTTCGGCCAGAAAAGCACTATTTTCACTTTGGTTGACTATTTGGGCATGTAAATGATGGATTATTGTGTAAATTTCATGGCATTAGATACTTTTACTCTTCTTTACCACTTCTAGAAGCTTCTTTGATGTAAATAGTGAATATTTAATGCATAGATAAGCTTCCTAAGTTTTAGAGGTAAGTTGTTGAGCTGGCCTATTATCTAGTGACTGATTTAGAATTAGTTGCAACATCTCCTAGGAAGCTGAGCTCGACCCCTAGAGGTGGGGAAAGAGGTTTGACCTTCTATATTATGCCTTCTCTTTCTCATTTTGATGGTTGGACTCTAGAGGGAGAAGTGCTATTGTATTATTGACTTGTATTTTCTGCAATTTGAGGAAAAGGAAGGCTAGGATTTTGCAGACTTCATTGTGGATTCTTGTGGATTATTATGTTGATGGTGTGTCTCCTACTGTTATTGTAAGTGTGTTTATGTGTTCCATTTCTTAATCTCTTGCTGCTATTTAAACAAAAGAAGTGATAAAGTTTGAATTCATGCATGCCATGCTCAGCTTTCAATTTTGTTTAAATTCTATGTTTTCCACTGTTTAAAGAGGATTCAAAGTCCTTGTTTGCCCTCTTTAACCTCCTCTCTTTCTTCCCTGATCACTCATCCAAGCCAAAGGCATCAGCACAAGTTCCTACCTTGCCCCAAAGAACCCCCTGCAAAAACTGAGCCCAATCCCCGCACCCTGAATTGCACTCCCTCCAATTGCCACCAAAAACCCCAAAAATCATTAAATCAACCCCCCTTATCAATTTACTAGCCTAATATCTTTGATCCTAATTGGCCAGCTTATTATATTATAAGATCTATCAAATCTGACCCGAGAGAGCCTTCTCATACCTCGTAGGGCTAGCTACGAGGTGAAATGGTTTGATGTAGCCTTGAGAGTTTGTCTATCTCAGCCTAGGTGAATTCCAAGCGCTAACACATCCAATCCATCAATACATGACCATAATGAAGTGTTATCCATGCGAAGATTTTGCAAAGAAAACATAAGTTTAGTACTATAACTATTAGTAATAATGATCAATGTTATTAAAAATATTAAATCCAATTCTCCATCATGATGTGGATTACCACTACGGTTTAACATTCGTTGTATTACGTATAGCACAATTCATAAAATCATTAATCACGAGATATGGATAACAGACTTAATAAGAGAAATACATTTTTTTTACATATGATTTGTTATGTGATGTTTGATTGTTACAAGTGGTATCAGAGAACAACTTTCAATACTGTGGCCTGAATGGCAAATGATGATAACAATAAATGTTTTGAACTATGCACATAGAAATAAGTAAACAGGTAGACTGCCGCGATCAGAGGGGGATTTGGAGGTCGAGGAACATGCCAAATGTAGAACCCTGATAAAAATCCATAAATATGGGTGTAACTCAGTGTAGAACAACAACAACAAACAAATAGGTTGCTTGAAATTGTGCAGCAAATGCAAGCTGAAATGGTATGCCTAAGAAAAAATAATGAAAGGCTGATGTGAGAGCAAAAAAGAATCCTGAAGTGCCTCTCAGACAAACAAAATCATCGAAATTTCTGACCTAGTCCTGAGTATAGAACCCGGGACGAGGAGGAACATCAACATTGAAGTGAAAATACTCCAGACGGGAGCCATACTCAGAAATTCGAGAGAAATAGAATGGTTCGTGAGTAGGAATCTTGTAATGTGTGTGAACCTAGAAACACCAAGAAACCGAAGTTGGAGCTGCAAGGAGAATTTAGAAAAATTAAACCTCCATTTCTCGATGGGGAGGCAGAGGAAGTTGTAGAAGCATGAATTATTAACATGAATAAATATTTTTAGGTTTATGAATATGACAGTCGCCTCAAGGCCATATTGGCCATTTATTAACTTCAGGGTAAGGCCACCTTATGGTGGGAGGAAGTTAAAATTGTACAAAGAGTAGAGGATCGGGACGTAACATGGGATGAATTCCAGAAACATTTCAAAAGTAAATACTTGACAAAGCGATTCTATGATGAGAAAGCCAAAGAGTTTCATGATTTGAAGTTGGGGCAATTGACAATGGACGAATATATGAGAAAATTTATATATTTATTAAGGTACATGCCATATATCAGATAAGAGAAATCTATGGTACAACGTTTTCTGAATAGTTTAACTGCATATATGAAGGAGAAAATAAAGTTTGATAGTCCTAAGACTATGGATGAAGCCATTTGAAAAGTCCAAATATGGTATCAACAGATCAAGCAGAAAGGAGATTCGGGAAAATGTGGCCGCAAAAGAAAGGGCAGAAGAATTATCAACAGTATCGAGGAATGAGACCCGCAAAATTCAAGAATGAACAAAGGAATTTATCAGGTAAACAACCTGTAAGGAGTGATCAAAAGACCAAGTGGTAAGAAAAAAAAAAGTTGACAGAAGCATCTAGCAAGTTGAAACCTAGTTAGGGACAGAAACCACCTTTGCAGTGCTGGCGCTGTAGGGGAACACATTACTACAAATATTTTCCTTAGTGTGCCCGACCTGAACCAACTGCTAATATACAAGAGGCATCTACAATCAGCAAGGTGGTAAAGAAAATGGCCTGAATCAACGCTACATTGGAGGAACGACAAGCTAACTACTCAATCCATATCTATCTTGGTAGATCCAAGTGTAAGCTTGATTTATGTTAGTCCTAAAGTGGTTGAAAGATGTTGTTTGCAAACACATAAATTTTAAAACCCCTCATTAGTACAACTGGCTACAAGAGCTAAGAAAAGGGTAAATTCCAAAGTGCCAAGTTGTTTTGTGGACATAGGTGGACAATTTACAAAGTTAGATTTGAATGTACTACCGTTAGGGTCATATGGTTTGTTGATTGGAATGGACTAGTTGGAAAGTCAATGGTCCTTAGTAAATTGTAGGGACAAGACCATCAACAGTCTTGCTGAAGATGGGACTCAACAAGAAATCAAAGGAATAAAAAAACCCATGAGATTAAACCCCATCACCGCCTCCCAATTAATTAAATGTGTTAGAAAGGGTTGTATGATTTATGTTGTTCAAGTTGGGTATTCTAACTCCAAGGAGAAAATTTCTGCGCTGGAAAACATACTAGTTATTCAAGAATTTACAAATGTATTTCCTGAAAATATTCTGGGGTTGTCTCCAAAGAGAGATATTGATTTACAATTGAATTAGTCCCTGGGGCAACACCCGTGTCCAAAGCTCCTTATCATTTGATTATTCCAGAATTGTCTGAACTTAAAATCCAATTGCAGGAACTACTCGATAAAGAGTATATTTGCCCCAATGTGTCACCCTGGGGAGCTCCAATATTCTTTGTAAGAAAGAGAGATGGTGCACTACTACTATGTATTGACTATCGACAACTTAATAAGCTAACTATTAAAAATAAATATCCTCTACCTTGAATTGATGATCTATTTGATCAGGGCAAGGGTGCAACAATCTTCTCCAAAATTGATTTAAGGTCAGGATATCATCAGATCCGTGTAAAGGAAGAAGATATTTGTAAAACAACCTTTCGAACTTGGTATGGCCACTATGAATTTGTAGTCCTACCTTTTGGGTTAACTAATGCACCCGTGACATTCATGAGTTTGATGCATGGTATTTTCCACCCTTTCTTGGATAAATTTGTTTTAATCTTTATAGACGATATTTTGATTTACTCCAAATCTTTGGAAGAACATAAGGAGCACTTACGAATGGTATTGCAAATATTAAGAGATCATCAACTGTATGCAAAGTTTAGTAAGTGTGACTTTTATAAAGAGCAGATCCAATACTTGGGACATTTGATTACAGCTGAAGGTATAGCTGTGGATCCTGAGAAAATCAGAATGATCATGGAATGGCCAGTTCCTAGGAATGTGGCTGATATTAGATCCTTTATGGGCTTGGAGGGGTATTACCGTCATTTCATTGAGAATTTCTCTTGAATTGCGTATCCCATCACCTCCTTGCAAAAGAATGGAAATATGTTTAAATGGACTAATGAATGTAAGTAGAGCTTTGAGAAATTAAAACATTTATTAACTATTGCCCTCATGTTGAGGATAACTGACCCAAATAAGGAATTTGTTGTTTGCACTGACACATGTATAGAAGGCATAGGAGAAGTGTTAACACAAGATGAAAGGTGATTGCGTATGAGTCTCGAAAGCTGAAAGAACATGAACAAACGTATTTTGCCTATGATTTGGAACTAACAGCTATAATACATGCCTTAAAGGTATGGAGACATTACCTTTTGGGTAAAATATTTTTGTTGCATAATAGTTTGACCATTTATTTCAAACATCCTAGTTTAAATGCTTGACGAGCACGATGGAGTGCTTTCCTTAGTGAATTTAATTTCGACATTAACCATTTAAAGGGCAAGGAAAATTGAGTTGCGGATGCTTTGAAAGAAGAATGTATTGCGTATATGAACTTTATTATAACCAAACAGAGTTTAATTTCTTAGAACAAATTAAAGAGGTTACCCATCGATATCTCAGATAAAAATTATTGTGGCAGCAAGCTCAACAAGCTACGAGACACGAAAAACAATTGGATTATGACATAAATCAAGGTTAACTACTAAATTTTAGGGGAAGAATTTTGCTCCTAACCAAACTTTGATGAAATAGTTGATTTTAGATTAATTCGAGAAAATCCCATATCATGCTCACCCTGGATATCAGAAAATGCTTTCAGCAATCAAGCCCAATTATTTTTGGCCAGGAGTGCTCAGGGATATTGCTGAATATTTAATAAAATGGATTGAGTGCCTGCAAGTTAAGGTGGAACATCAACATCCTGCTGGTCTTCTGCAACTTTTACCTGTACCGGAATGGAAATGGGAGGTTATTACTCTCGATTTTATTACAGGGTTGCCTAGATTTAAGAGGGACAATGTTTCCTTTATGGCAAGTGTTGATAAGCTCAGTAAGGTAGCTCACTTTATCCCAGTGCAATCCACATTCAAAGTTGTTCAGATTGTCAATATCTTTATGAAAAAAGTATTTTGATTGGATGGTATTCATAAAGAGGTCATCTCAGATAGAGATGTAAAATTTAGATACGTTTTTTGGAAAGCCTTATTTACAGGGATGGGAACTCAAGTCCAATTTAGTGCTTCGTATCATCCGCAGACTTATGGGAAAATTGAAAGAGTGAATCAGGTATTAGAGGATATGCTTCAGATGATGTTATGCAGCAACCCAGTAAGTGGGAAGAATATTTGCATCTTGTAGAGTTTGCATATAATAATGGGTATCATGAGTCTTTAAAAATGAGTCATTTCGAGGTGCTTTATGGGAGAAAGTGCAAAAAACCTGCAATTGGAGCAACCCTAAGAATAGGTTGATGTTAGGACTAGAAATGTTAGATGAAATGGAACAAACTGTGGTTGGAGACCATTTTTCGTGCAAATTAAATAAAATAAAATCACATTGAGGTGGGCTAGCTTTGCAAAGCTTGCTCCTCATTTTTGTGAACCTTTCGAATAATCAAAAGAATTTCACTAGTAGGTATAAATTAGCCTTACCAAGTTATGTAAAGGTTCATAATGTGTTTCATGTCTCCTTTCTAAAACAATATGTCTATGATCCTAACCATGTCATTCACTAGTAGGAGGTTCAAGTAAAAGCAATATTTTAAGTTGATTATATTTATTTATATATGCCATTATAATAAAATTCTTATAAGAATTTTATGATTTTGGTTCAAGTCGAACCAGACGAAGAATTCCTAGTAGAGCCTCTGCGCGTCCTCGATCAGAGGGAAACAACATTGCGGAAGTGAGTCATTACCCATGTTAAGGTGCAATGGAAGCACTTTAGCCCTGAGGAGGCCACTTAGGAAGACAAGGATTTCATGCAATAGGCATACCCAAATATATTCCAAGATCGGAATGAACACCGGGACGGTGTTCCGCTCCAGGGGGAAGATGTAACACCCTCAGATCTAAAGAGTAAATTTTAATTACTGTCATTTACTTTTAAGTCATTTTTGTGAAAAGACAATTTGTAAAAAAATAAACAAAAGTGGATAATGAGTATGTTTATTGCTTAATAAAATTTAAAAGAATTTTGAGAAGTAAGTTTACGGATGTAGACTCAATAAATGTTTGAAACTTCTAATATGGTTGAGGAGGTAGTTATCTCTTCTGATCTAGACCTCAAAGATAAAAGCATCTCAGGAGGAAATATAGGGGGTTATCCACCAGAGGGAGGAACCCACTTGTAGAGAAAAGAAGAGAAAGAGATAGACTACTCGGAGAGATTATCTTGAGCTGGTCTCGAACTAATGGAGACTCTCCATTCAGAAATAATTCTGGCACTCTAAATCAGACCAGGAGGGTCAGGTAGTCTGAAAGCCCCATTAACAATTGAAGGTTGCAAGATATTGACTGAATTGGAAGTGGAAGCATGGGGGGGAATCTAGATGTAATCGCCAGTTCCATTGGAAGGGAGGACTAGTTAAAAGTTACTGAGGAGTTACAAATATAGAATTACAAAGTTATTTATACACAGTCTTGTAACTACCGAGACATAGGTTTTCTTTTCACAGGAAAACATTAGCTATCACAAGAACAAATTGCATGGAAAAAATATAGTGAAACAAGGGCCAAGCAGTTGTGGTAAACCCTTAGAATCTCGGTTATCGCACAAACAAAAAATAACCTTAGCAGGAAAAGAGACTCGGGGTTGTAGACTTAGAAGAAAGGATTAACAGAAAAGACCACCTATAAACATATATAGTATAACTAAGTAAACAATGCCATAAAAGCAACACATATGCTAGTTTCTGTCATACAATTTATGTAGAGAAAGTAGGCCAGAAGGAAATTGTGAAAGTAGTTTATCATACCCCAATGAGGGTTGAGATTAAAGAAAATAAAACATGACTGTAATTTAATTCTCTTTCATTATGAAATAAATAGTAAGAGGAAACAATTCTAATGTTTGAAAATGTACAACTGTAAATTGCATGACTTAACTGAAACGAAAGCCCAACATTCGAAAAACCATCATAGAAATATTGATTCCATTAATAAGGTCAAAAACAAAAGTAACTCTTATAACTTAAGCCAGACCTGCGAGCCTCAGACCTCAAAGAATAAATAACAATTACAAGTTCAACAATGTTGACTATTTATCTCATAGGAAAAATGAAGGCCTCAAAAACCCAAGAAAGAAGAAACCCGAGTAGTTTGCATCACCTTGTATCGAGCGACTAACACAAAATGCAAAAGGAGGATTGTTCCCTCTATTTTTCTTGAAATAAACTGAGTCAACTTAAAAACATGGTAAACCCATTAGACAAGGAGAACGGGGATAAGCTACATTCCAACATGGGTGGAAATCCTGAGTGTAACAAGAGGGATCTTCGAACGACCGCATCATGAAAAGCCACCACAACACCTCACGATCGCCTGCAAACAAAGAATGAGAGAATTAAAGGTGAACGAAACAATTGAAACCCTGAACAATAATCACTAAGAGAAATTAAACTAAAAAATAAATATACCTAGAATGTCTGTGTCGTGGCTGAGACAACTGTCCAATTGAACCTTGCTAGCCGAGAATGGACGAGGAAAGGTTCTTTCTTCCACCGACATACCCAAATCCTCTACGCAGATAGCAAGGTATGGTGGTTAACTAAGGTACTGTGGGAATAAAAACTTGGGGAACTAGAAAGCATTTGCAGAATATGGAAAACCTGTAACAGTTGTAGAGCTGCTCCCCTTGCTGAGGTGAAAGGGAAATGAAGTCCGACAACAACAATACCAGGGTTAGTTACTCTAATTTGCTCCTGAGGAATGTTGACCGTCGGATCGTTGCCCAAGATCTCCACCGTAGGATCACCACCAAGTGGCAGATGGAAAGGTCAAACATCTAGATGTGGGCCTCGGGAAGTGGCATACATCCAATCCCTCAGTACTGGACCATAACGAAGCGTTATCCATGCGAATTTTTTGTAAACAAAACATAGGTTTAGTACTGTACCTATCAGTAATAATGATCAATGCTATTAAAAATCTTAAATTCAATTCTCTATCATGATGTGGATTACCACTATGGTTTAACATTCGATGTATTATGTATTGCACGGTTCATAAAATCATTAATCAAGTGATATGGATAACAATCTTAATAGAATACATTTTTTTTTCACATATGATTTGTTACGTGACGTTTGAGTGTTACAAGTGGTATCAGAGCACAACCCTCAATACCGTGGCCTAAATGGGAAATGATGATAACAATAAATTTTTTGAACTGTGCACAGAGACGAAGTAAACAAGTAGACTACTACAATGAGAGGGGGATTTAGAGGTCGAGGAACATGCCAGATGCAGAACCCTGATACAAATCCAGATTTATGGGTGCAACTAGGTGTAGAAAAAAAAAAATAAACAAATAGATTTCTTGAAATTGTGAATGAAATGCAAGTTGAAATGGTATGCCTAAGAACATATAATGAAAGGTTGATGCAAGAGCAAGAAAGAATCCTCAAGAGCCTCTTAGATAAAAAAAATCATCGAACTTCGACCTAGTCCTGAGTATAGAACCCGGGATGAGGAGGAACATCAACAACGAAGTGAAAATACTGCAGAAGGGAGCCATACTTAGAAATTTGATAGAAATAGAATGGATCGTGAGTAGGAATCTGGTAATGTGTCTGAACCTAGAAAGACCAAGAAACCGAAGCTGGAGTTGCAAGGAGAATTTAGAAAAATTAAACCTCCATTTTTCGATGGGGAGGCAAAGGAAGCTGCAAAAGCACAAATTATTAACATGAATAAATATTTTTAGGTTTATGAATATGACAGTCACCTAAGGGCTATATTGGTCATTTATCAACTTCAGGGTAAGGCCACCTTATGGTGGGAGGAAGTTAAAATTGTAAACAGAGTAGAGGATTAGGACATAACATGGGATGAATTCAAGAAACATTTCAAAAGAAAATACATGAAGGAGCGATTCTATGATGAGAAAGCCAAAGAGTTTCATGATTTGAATTTGGGGAAATTGACAATGGACGAATATGTGACAAAATTTACATCTTTATTAAGGTACATGCCATATATCTGAGAAGAGAAAGCTAAGGTACAACATTTTTTGAGTAGTTTACCTGCATATATGAAGGAGAGAATAGAGTTTTATAGTCCTAAGACTATGGATGAAGCCATTCGAAAATCCTGAATGTGCTATCAGTAGATCAAGAAGAAAGGAGATTCGGGAAAAATGTGATCCCAAAAAAAAGGGCAGAATAATTATTAGCGGTATCGAGGAACGAGATCCGCAAAATTCAAGAATGAACAAAGGAATTTATCAAGTAAACAACCTGGAAGGAGTGAGCATAAGACCAAGTGGCAAGCATTAAAACAAGTTGACAGAGCATCCAGTAAGTCGGAACATAGTGAGTGACAAAGACCCCCTTTGTAGTGTTGGGGCTATGTGGGAACACATTATTACAAAAATTGTCCTTAGCATGCCCGATCTGAACCAAATGCTAATATACACGAGGCATCTATAGTCGGCAAGGTGGAAAAGAGCATGCCCTGAATCAATGTTGCATTGGAGGAACGACGAGCTGATTACCAACCTACTATGGTAGAGTTGGAAGGTAATCTAACTACTACATCCATATCTATTTTGATAGATCCGGGTGCAATCTTGAGTTATGTTAGTCCTAAAGTGGTTGAAAGATGTTGCTTGCAAACACATAAATTTAAAAACCTCTGGTTAGTACAATTGGCCACATGAGCTAAGAGAAGGGTAAATGCTAAAGTGCCAAGTTGTTCTGTGGACATAGGTGGCCAGTTTAAAAAGTAAGGAATTGGCCACCTATGTATTTATCTCTTCTGATCTAGACCTCAGAGATAAAAGCATCTCACAAGAAAATATAGGGGGTTAGCCAACATAGGGAGGAACCAACCTGCAAAGAAAAGAAGAGAAAGAATAGACTACTCGGAGAGATCATCTTGAGTTGGTCTCGAACCAGTGGAGACTCTCCATTCAGAATAATTCTGGCACTCTTGATCAAACCAGGAGGGTTAGGTGGTCTGAAGGTGCCATTAACCATTGAAGGTTGCAAGATATTGACTGTATTGGAAGTGGAAGCACACGGGTGAATCTGGATGTAATCGCCAATTCCATTGGAAGGGAGGACTGGTCTCATCCTTAACTTGTTTTCTTGACTGGTTGTACCATCTAGATGAGTATTAATCCCTTACGGAGGGTTTCATTTCATAATGGGTATTAATTTATGGTAAAGGTTATAATGATGATTAGAGTAAACATTTCTGGTTGAGAACTTTATTGTAATGCTTAAAGAAAACAGGGGTTTAGATTCTATGATTGAATTTGGTTAAATGTAGAGCTTGTTTACTGAATTAATTCGTGTTATTATGAATTATGGGAAAAGGATTATCTGTGTATAATATCAGGTATTAAAAGTTATTGAGGAGTTACAAATATAGAATTATAGAATTCTTTATACACAGTCTTGTAACTACTGAGACATAGTTTTTATTTTCACAGGAAAACATTAGCTGTCATAAGAACAAATTGCATGGAAAAAATATAGTGAAACAAGGGTCGAGCAGTTGTGGTAAACCCTTAGAATCTGGGTTATCTCACAAACCCCAAATTACCTTAGCCGGAAAAGAGACACAGGGCTGTAGACTGAGAAGAAAGGATTAACGGAAAAGACCGCCTCTTAACATATATAGTGTAACTAAGTAAACAATGCCATAAAAGTTACATATATGCTATTTTTTGTCATACAACTTATGTAGAGAAAGTAGGCCAAAAGGAAATTGTGAAAGCAATTTATCATACCCCAAAAAGGGTTGAGATCAAAGAAAATAAAAAATGTTTGTAATTTAATTCTCTTTCATTCTAAACTAAACAGTAAGAGGAAACAATTCTAATGTTTGAAAATGTAGAACTGTAGATTGCATGACTTAACTAAAATGAAATCCAAGCATTTGAATAACCATCATACCAATATTGAATACATAAATAAGGTCCAAAACATAGGTAATTATTATAACTTAAGCCAAACATGTGAGCCTCGGACATCAAAGAATAAAAAACTGTAGGTTTTAACCCCGTACAGAAATTACGTGCATACAAATTTTAAAAAACAGAAAATAAACAATGCGAGAGCATAACACATAAAACACATATACACAGAGATTTTCCCTTGGATCCTAAAACCGGGACTACCAGCTTGATTTTTCATTATGTTCCTTTCAATGTTATAATACATATTTATACATGCCGAAGCATCCAATACCATGGACCAAAAACCATTGCGTCCAATACCATGGACCAAAAACCATCGCGTCGAAAAACATGTGCGAAAATCATGCACAAAACCATAGGTGGGTCCACCCAACCTAACATAAGGTCCGAAACCAAAATTTTCTGGGGCGCTGCCCCGGACCCCATAAAGTGGGGTTACGGGTACACCTCAAACCCCTTGTGACCCCCCCCTTGTTAGGGTCCCACCCTAACCCCCTTATTTATGTAATAGGATCGAGTCATAGTTATAGTTAAGTAAAGAGTCAATAAATCCCATATTAATAATTGTAAGTGGTTAACCTGCATTTAGATAGATGGTATTAATAAGAACCATGGTATTGCCCCATGGTATTGCATGTATGAGTCCTATATAAAGGATAGAGACTCCCTTCGAGGAGCATCATGTCTTATTTTGTAATCGAGCTAAGCTCTATTAGAGGTTGCCCCCTCGAAGACGCAAGTGAACTTTGCTTTCTGAATAATAAAATACTTGCTGTTATTGCTCATTGTTCTATGTTCTGGGTATATTTCTTCGCATATTTGGTATTCTAGTATCGTCTTGCAGGTTAAGAGCATAACAAGTGGTATCAGAGCGCTTTCCAGGGCTGGTGGGATCTCCAATTTTTAGCAAATTTTTTTTTGGCTAGAGACGTGTTCCAGTGTCTTTAAACCACAGGATCTGTCGTTGAGTGCATAAACCTGCGGATTTGGGGAGGCATGCATGTAGGAAATACAAGAGGTGGTCACGCTTATTGGACTCCCTTGTAACCCCTGTGGGTACCCCTTCGAGTAGTAGCGCATTAGACAGAACCGCGCACGGACTGTCTTCCAAGTACCCTCTGGGTATATCGGAAGCCCCCTAGCTCCCTTGATAACCTCGCCATAGATAAACCGTCAGTCGTCTTGCTGCTACAGTACACCGAGAATAACACTCGGAGAGATTACTCGCGCGTACGATAGGGTAGTCGGGTTGTATGGCTAAGGGTACGGTTGATCCTCCTTGGTTAGTGCCCTGAAAAATTGGGCCGAGTACTACTGTCAGACCCTTATGTATATTGCGATCTATAGCACCTGACACTCCTGGAGACCATAGTTCCCTGATCTATCTCTGGATCACACATAATCTTTGCCAGATCAGATCTCGCAAGTGGGGTTTTTGTCGCCGCAGCAGCAATCAGTTCCGCAGTTCAAATCTATCAGATCAGCCATTCAGATCTCTCAGATCCATCAGATCCACAGCAACAATCAGTTCCGCCGTTCAGATCCATCACATCCACCATCCAGATTTGAGTAGTTGTGTGGGTTCCTATACCTGGGCGTGATTTTCATAGGACTTTTGGTAGCATTGACATTTCTGGGATTCAACTACTGCAGTATTCATAAGGAAGGAGTAAAACTTCGTTCGGAGTAAAAAAAAATAAAAAAAATCAGGACGACGAGCTGAGCAAGGTGGTACCATTCAATTGTTAGTTCCAAAAAAAATTCGGGTGGTCCCAAATTTCAAGCACATCGCCTCGATGCATGGTACAAACTAGAGCTAAAAAAATGGCAAATGAGAGGATGGAAAGCCTTGAAACAGCCTTGACAGCCGTAGTGGCGCAACTGAAGGAATTAAATGCAACACTCTCTAAAGGCAAAGCGGAGGCACGCGAGGAGGCATATATTAGCACTGAACACAGTGAGGGTGAGTCTAGCCAGTCTCTTCACCTCTTTGGGACCCACCAACAATCCCATCCGCGACCACCCAAGCTGGACATGTATAAAAATGGAGCAATATTTCAATCTGAATTACATCCTAGATAATGCCACTCAGCTTAGTGTGGGTATCATGTAATTGGACAATGAAAGATGGCAATTGTGGCAATGGCATCAACGTTGCTATGGAAGGCCCTTGACTTGGGAGACATTAAAAAATGCTCTTATGGATCGCTTTGACTATGAATCTTCCTTTTTGGGTCATCTCACTAAGCTCCGACAGACAGGAACAATGGATGAATATATTACAGCCTTTGAAGCCTTAGCTTTCCGCACTGGAGGTCTACAAGATGAGTTCTATACGGAATGTTTTGTCAGTGGTCTTAAAGAAGCCATACAAGTCCACGTCTGACTACACCACCCTCCCTCATGGTTGCAGGCTTGCAGGATAGCTCATGAAGTAGAACTTGTGTTAGCTGCCCAGTCTAATCGCCCAAATTTCATCGCCAAGGGTCGCGCCCCACAGGCTCACAACATTACCCAAACACTCAAGGTTCAAAAGGTGTCACCTGCAGAAATGGCGGAAAGAAGAAAGCAAGGATTATGTTACTACTGTGATGAAAAATACTCCCCCGGGCATAAATGCAAGGAGCCCAAATTGTTTCAAATTTATGCTACTGATCACAGTTCATCGGAGGAAGCCCCACCACTTCAGGAACCAGAGGAGGAAGAAGAGGACAACTAGCAGGACAATGTACCTGAAGAACCAGTTATTTCGTTGCATGCTTTGGCAGGGATTTCTTCGCCTCAAACTCTCAAAATCAGAGGTTTTATTAAGCATCGCCCAGTAGTAGTCTTGATTGATAGTGGAAGTACACATAATTTTATCCGTCAAAGAGTTGCGGAAGCAGTGCATTGTTTTTTACGAGCAGTTTCTAACTTCCTGGTCCAAATTGCTGATGGGGGAACAATGAAATGTGAAGGCCGCTGTGAAAATTTCAAACTTCAAATGGGGGATTATCGGTTAAAGACCCACATGTTTTCCATACACATGGGAGGGTGCGACATTGTCCTAGGTACTGAATGGCTTCGCACACTTGGCCCAATCACAATGGATTTCCAGGAGTTATATATGAGCTTTAAGCAGAACAACCACACACATACCCTCCGCAGACTCCAGGCAGGAGCTCCCTCTATCATCAGCTCACATCGGATGGAAAAATTGTTAAAAAAGGGCCACCATGGAGTTATAGCTCAATTTAATGCCATCCAGGCCTTCGAACCCAATTCTCTTCAGATTCATCCTATGATGCAACATATCTTAAATAACCATCTTCCAGTCTTTGACAAGCCTCATGAGCTTCCACCCTCGAGAGGGGAACATGATCATAACATCACTTTAGTCCCAGGGGCCCAACCACAAAATGTGCGCCCATATAGATATCCGTTCGCCCAAAAGAATGAAATAGAAAAAATAATCAAGGAACTTTTGGAAGCAGACGTCATTCGTCCCAGTGTTAGTACTTATTCATCATTGGTGGTCATGGTGCTCAAGAAAGATGGGGAATGGCGTATGTGTCCAGACTTAAGGGACCTTAATAAGTTGACAGTCAAAGATAAATTTCCCATCCCGGTTGTTGATGATTTGCTGGATGAACTAAATGGGGCTCAATTCTTCACTAAGCTTGATCTTCGCTCAAGATACCACCAAATTCGCCTGAAAGAAGTCGACATTCCAAAGGCTGCTTTCCGAACTCATGAAAGCCATTATGAGTTCCTGGTCATGCCATTTGGTCTTTGTAATGCCCCATCCACTTTTCAGAGCCTTATGAACCACCTACTCAAACCATATCTCAGAAAATTTGTCCTTGTTTTCTTTGATGACATCCTCATCTACAGTCGCACTTGGTCCGCACATCTTCAGCATGTAGATCTGCTCTTGCAACTGCTCTGCGAGCATAAATTATTTGTTAATATGACCAAGTGTTCTTTTGCCATGGAATAAGTTGAGTATTTGGGCCACATTGTGGGGTGTGAAGGTGTCAGGGTGGACCCCAAAAAGATCCAGGTAATGTAGGATTGGCCTCAACCTAAGACCTTGAAGAGCCTGAGAGGATTTTTGGGTCTCACGGGCTACTATTACAAATTTGTCCGCAATTATGGTTGCATTGTGAGGCCCCTCACTCAACGCCTCAAGAAAAATTCATTCCTCTGGAATGATAAAGCACAACAGGCCTTTACAGTGCTAAAAAATGCCTTTTGTTCCACCCTAGTCTTAACACTACCCGACTTCACCAAATCTTTTGTCAATGAATATGATGCTTCGGGTACGGGTATTGGGGTGGTCTTAATGCAGGAAGGTTGACCCTTGGCCTTCACAATCCAACAACTAAGTGGGAAGAATCTGGGACAATCTACCTATGAGAAGGAGATGATGGCCATCTTACATGCAGTAGATACATGGTGACCATACTTATTGGGGTGACGTTTCCAAATCCGCACAGACCATCAAAGCCTTAAATATTTTTTGGAGCAAGCCTATCCTCACCACAAAAAAATAAATGGCTCGCCAAAATGCTGAGATATGATTATGAGATAATTTAAAAGAAAGGGCACAAAAATATTGTCGTAGATGCATTATCCCACCAATTTGAGGAGGAAAGTACCCTGCTCGCAAGGAATGGTTTTCACATCCCTGGCTCTCCCAACTCATTACTCAATTGCAGACAGATCCAAATTCCATAGAGGGCTACTTGTGGGAGGATGAGATTCTTCGCTACAAGGACAGAGTCGTAATATCACCAACATCCACCCTCAAAAGCCACATTTTGGCAGAGTTGCACTCATCTCCCACTGCAGGACATTCAGGATTTCAGAAGACGTATGCTCGCACTCGAAGATAATTTTTTGGACAGGTATGAAAAAGGACATTCTTACTTTTGTAGCTGAATGCGACGTCTGTCAACACTACAAAGGAGAAATAGTCAAAGCACCAGGCACATTACAGCCATTGCCCATCCCAACATCAATATGGACGAAGGTTTCTATGGATTTCATTACAGGTCTTCCAAAGCCAGGAAACAAGTCAGTCATCATGGTGGTTGTGGACAGACTTTCTAAGTATACTCATTTTTGCGCCCTACCCCACCCTTTTACACCAAATTTGGTCGCTCAATCTTTCATGGATTAGATCTTCAAATTGCATGGCATGCCCACTTCCATTGTGTCTGATCGTGACCCGATCTTCACCAGTAACCTTTGGCTGGAACTCTTTCGGCTACAAGGTACCCAACTACAACTCAGTACTTCCTATCATCCACAAACTGATGGTCAAACTGAAGCAGTCAGCAAATGTCTGGAAACCTATCTTAGGTGTTGCACTTCAGAAAAGCAACATCTCTGGGAACAGTGGTTACCTCTAGTTGAATGGTGGTATAACACCAACTATCATGCCACCACCAAAATGACTCCATATGAAGCAGTTTATGGTCAACTCCCTCCTTCCCCTACTTCTTATATCAAGGGGTGCTCGAAGGTACAAGCAGTGGATCAACTCCTACAGAACCGCACAACCATGCTGGCCCATCTTAGAGAGAATCTTCATCAAGCTCAAAACCGCATGAAGCAACAGGTAGATCAACATCGCTCAGAATGCCAATTTCAAGAAGGGGATCAGGTATTTTTGAGGCTGCAACCATATAAGCAAACATCACTCAAAGACAAGGGTTGTCAGAAACTATCTCCAAAATTCTACGGACCGTATCAAGTACTTCAGCACATTGGAGAAGTTGCCTACAAGCTAGCTTTGCCACCCACTGCAAAAATCCATCCAGTTTTCCATGTCTCATGCCTCAAGAAAGTGATTGGGAACAATTGTAGAATTCAAACCAGTCTACTTGAACTGGATGAAGAAGGGTCAATCTAGCTCCAACCTGAACAGGTCCTGGACACACGAGAACGGTACTTGCATGGCCGCATGATCAAGGAAGTCCTCGTTAAGTGGAAAGACACCTCTCCAGAAGATGCAACCTGGCAACCAGCCACTATTCTTCAGCAGTTTTTGCAGTTTCAGCCTTGAGGACAAGGCTATTCTTATGGGGGAGGGCATGTTAGGGTCCCACCCTAACCCCCTTATTTATGTAATAGGATCAAGTCATAGTTATAGTTAAGTAAAGAGTCAATAAAGCCCAGATTAATAATTGTAAGTGGTTAACCCGCATTTAATGATGGGACCACAGTTAGTTGCAAATGGGACATGGTATTAGATAGATGGTATTAATAAGAAACATGGTATTGCCCCATGGTATTGCATGTATGAATCCTAAATAAAGGATAGAGACTCCCTTCGAGGAGCATCGTGTCTTATTTTCTAATCGAGCTCAACTCTATTGGAAGTTGCCCCCTCGAAGAGGCAAGTGAACTTTGATTTTTGAATAATAAAATACGTGTTGTTATTGCTCATTGTTCTATGTTCTAGGTATATTTCTTCGCATATTTGGTATTCTGGTATCATCTTGCAGGTTAAGATCATAACACCCCCACTACACAATCGGTGCAACGAAGGGGGTCTCTTCCTCCCCTCTAACCCCTCGGTTAACTAAGTGGGCTAGTCGTGAAAAGAATATAAGACAACCCAACATTCTCCCACTTGTTGTTTTCTTTCCACAGGGGGCCACAGGAGAGCTTAGTCATTTTTCCAGCCCTGAAACACCCATTGTCTCTCTACACTAAGAGAACTTCCCAGAGCTCACAAATTTTGTCAATGCATCTGTAGTAGTCTTCAAAGTGTCCACCTTTACCAACAACACCTTTTTGTCTTCTATCATATCCCTCACAAAGTGATATTGAACATCAATGTGCTTTGTCTTTGAATGATATGCAGGGTTCTTTGCCAAGAAAATTGCACTTTGGCTGTCACAGTTTATCCTTATAGCTCCCTGAACTAACCCCATACTTGAACACAATCTCTACAACCAAACTGCTTCCTTGCTTGCATGAGTGGCTTCCATGTATTCTTCCTCTGTAGTTGATAGTGCCACTACAGATTGTTTCTTACTCATCCAACTGACTGCGCCTCCAAATAGGCTAAACACATACCCACTTGTAGATATTCTCTGATCCAGATCTCCAGCCCAGTCTGCATCAACAAAGCCACGAATATCCAACATTCTATCCAATCCTGATCTTCCTTAGTAGCACAAACCATAATCACTAGTGCCACGCAAATACCTGAAAACCCGCTTCACTGTTGTCCAGTGCTCCTTCCCTGGTTTTGACATAAACCTACTCAATACTCCCACTGCATGTGCAATGTCTGGTCTAGTACAGACCATTGCATACATCAGGCTACTGACTGCACTTGCATATGGAACGCTGGACATGTCCTCTTCCTCTTCTTGTGTCTTGGGACACTGTTCAGCAGATAACCTCACACCTACAGGAATAGGAACCTCACCGGTTTACTATCCTGTATATTAAACCTCTGGAGTATTGTCTCGACATACTTCCTCTGGTTTAACTAGAGCTTCCTCTTTGCCTGATCTCTTTTAATTTCCATGCCAAAAATATAGTTTGCAGCACCAAGATCTTTCATGTCGAATTTGGAGGACAATTGGGTCTTCAAATCCTAGATAATTTCTTTGTCATTTCCAACTAGCAACATATCATCCACATACAAGACTAGAAAAATAACACAGTCACCAATTAATTTAAAATACATATAGTGATCTTCTTTGCTTCTGGTGAAGCCAAGTCCCTATATAAATGTATCAAATTTATGATACCACATCCTTGGTGACTGTTTTAACCCATACAGAGACTTCTTTAACTTGCATACCAGTTCTTTCTTACCCTTCACCGCAAAGCCTTCAAGTTGCTTCATGTAGATCTCCTCTTCCAGATCCCCATAAAGAAATGTTATCTTCACATCCATCTGTTCTACCTCAAAATCAAAAGCAGCAAAGTAATCTAATAGAAGTTACCTTGGCAACAGGAGAAAAAATATCACCAAAATCAATTCCCGGCACCGGGGAATAACCTTTTGCTACCAACCGAGCTTTATATTTCTCCACCTTTCCTTCTGCATTTGTCTTCTTCTTGAACACCCATTTGCTGCCAATGGGTTTCCTTCCACCCGCCAACTCCACCAGATCCCAAGCCTCATTTTTGTGCAAAGATGCCATTTCATCAATCATGGCCTCTTTCCAGAGTTTTCCATCCTCTGAATCTACTGCTTCCTTCACAGTTATGAGATCATCATTAGTAATAGATAAAGCAAAATTTGAACAGAAAGCAGATGGACTATACCTTTCTGGCTGCCTTCTTTCTCGAACTAATCTTCTCACACCTAGAGTTTGTGGCTCTTCATCTTCTGATTCCTCCTCTGTTGTAGAGTCTGATTCTTCCTCCTTAAGCTCAAACTCTATCTTCTCAGGTTCCTTTGGTTGGACTTCATGTTTAATAACATCTTTTACCTCTCTGAACACCACATCTCGACTGTACACAACCTTCCGCGTGACTGGGTTCCAAAGCTTATAACCCTTTAAACCATCCTTACCCAATAAAGATGCACTTTTCAGATTTAATATCCAACTGGGTTCGTTTCTCCTTTGGAACATGTATATATGCATCACATCCAAATACCCTCAGATGTGAAAGAGAGGGTTTCTTACCAGTCCATACCTCTTGTGGAGTCTTATCCTCTAACACTGATGAAGGTGACCTGCTGACCAGGTAGCATGCAGTATCCATCACCTCTTCCTAGAATTCCTGTCCTAACCCGGTACCACTGAGCATGCTTCTGGCCTTCTCCATCAATGTCTTATTCATTCTTTCTGCAACTCCATTTTGCTGAGGTGTATATGGAGTAGTCTTCTGTCATGCTATACCACACCTCTTACAAAATTCTTCAAATTCCTTGCTGTAAAAATTTCCACCATTATCTGTCCTCAACACCTTTATCTTCTTCTCTGTATGATTTTCCACGAGAGCCTTAAATTCTTTAAACCTGTCAAAGGCTTCAGATTTCTTCTTAAGGAAATATATCCATATATTCCTTGAGAAGTCATCTATAAATGATACATAGTACACAGACTTACCTAGTGATGGAACCTTCACAGGTCCAAACACATCACTGTGCACAAGCTCTAATATCTGTTTCACCCTCTTACTACCAGAGGGGAAGCTCACCCTATTCTGCTTCCCATATACACAATTTTCACAGAAATAAAAATCCAGAGAGCTATTAGTCATACCTTCTACCATACCTTTACCATGAAGTATTCGAAGGCCCTTCTCTCCAGTATGTCCAAGCCTTTGATGCCACAACATGGTCTTCTCTCCAGAGACCACTAGATTTTCTGCTCCACTTTCAGGAACCACAGAACTGTTGCACCCATGAATAACAGTGCTACCTTGCAGCTTGTATAGAGTTCCAATTCGAACTCCGCGCATCAATACCAATGCTCCCTGAACCATTTTGCAGGTATCCTTCTCAAACACTGTTTTTACACCTGCATCATCTAGCTTGCTTACAGAAATCAAATTTTTGGCCAATGCAGGAATATGTAGAACACCCGGAAGTGTTCTAACCCTTCCACCTTGCAACTTCAACTTCACTTTTCCGCGACCAATGATTCTAGCCTTCCTATCATCCCCTAAGAAGACATCACCACCATCATATTTCTCATACTCATAGAACCACTCTCTATGGGGAGTGAAGTGAAAGGATGCACCTGAGTCAATCAACCATGCCTCATGATCTACATATGTACTTGAAGAAGCCAAGTACACATCCCCACCTTCATCTGAGGTGGTTTTTGCCTCTGCAAAAGGAGCATCATCAGATCTCTTTCCTTTATCAGGAGCTTTAGATTTACAGTCCCTTTTGTAGTGCCCTTCCTTTCCACATTTCCAGCACACCACCTTTACAGGTTTTCCTGGAGATTTAGATCTCCATCTAGATTTAGATCTCCCACTCGATGACTTATTTTTGTTTCTGTTCTGGGACCATCCTCATACAGACAAGGCATCACCATTTTGGCTCTCCATATTTTTCCATCTCATCTCCTCCGTCAGCAAGGATGAGACTATTTCATCAAAATGCAAGGCAGTTGCATTGCTACCTACTGCAATAACCAGATTGTCCTATGAATCTGGTAGAGAACACAAAAAACTGATGCACTTATCTTCATCCGAAATTTTAATATCAACAGATGCTAACTGACTTACCACAGTATTAAATGCGTTCAAATGCTCTGTCACCGAGTCTCCATCTTTCATCCTCAGGTTATACATCTTTTTCCGCAGGAACAGTTTATTCACCAGAGACTTAGATTGGTACAAAGTCCCTAACTTGTCCCACAAAGCCTTCGCCGTAGCTTCCCCTGATACAATCAACAATATTGAATCTGAGACACACAATCGTATTGTGCTCTTTGCCTTCCGATCCAACTTCTTCCATTCTTCATTGGTCACTCCCGTTGGTTTAGTACCTTGATCTACCGCGATCCACTGATCTTTATCCACCAATAGATCCTCCATCTTGAGTTTCCACAACTCAAAACTCTAACCATTAAATTTCTCGATCTCTATCTTTCCATTGCTCGCCATCTTCTTTTACCACTAGAATCGATTTCGCAGATCTCCCACTGAACAAGGTCTACCACAGGCATGAGCGAAACCCCTCAGCAACAAAGGCGTCCCCTTGAAGCCAAAACAACTTTGATTCCAAATGTAGGTTTTAACCCCATACAGAAATTACTTGCATACAAATTCTAAAACACAGAAAATAAACAATGCGAGAGCATAACACATAAAACACATATACACAGAGATTTCCCCTGGATCCCAAAACTGGGACTACTAGCTTGATTTTTCATTATGTTCCTTTCAATGTTATAATACATATTTATACATGCCGAAGCATCCAATACCATGGAATGAAAACCATCGCATCCAATAACATGGACCGAAAACCATCGCATCCAAAAACATGTGTGAAAATCATGCACAAAACCATAGGTGGGTCCGCCCAACCTAACATAGGGTCCAAAACCAAAATTTTCCAGGGTGCTGCCCTGGAACCCGTAAAATGGGGTTACAAGTACACCTCAAACCCCCTATGACCCCCCCGTCCCCCCTGCTACACAATCGGCGCAACGAAGGGGGCTCTGCCCCCCCTCTAACCTCCTAGTTAACTACGTGGGCTAGTCGTGGAAAGAATATAACACAACCCAACAATAACAATTACAAGTTCAACAATGTCGACTATTCCTATGATAAACAGGCTGAAGGCCTCAAAAACCCAAGAAAGAAGAAACCCGAGGAGTTTCCATGACCCTGCATCTAGTAATTGAATTGAGGCTTCTGTGATCCATAACATTTATAAGAAATATTTCAGCGTAAATCACATGCAGAAATTATCTGTCGACGTGTTTCGAACCAACTAGTGTGGTTCATCGTCAGGACAAGTTGAAGAAATAGATCCAGCTTAGCATGTTAAATAGTCTGAGCAGAGCCTCCAACGGCTAACTTGACCAACGGCTAATTTTGACTATAGGATCAGGGTCAAAAAATTATTATAATTTAATGGAAATTAGTTATATTAGGTGACCAATAAAAATATATAAATATATAAAATAATTTTAAATGGTGTTAATGGTTAGTTAAAAAGGTATTGTTTAAAAATTATAAGTTATTTAGTATTTAAATGGGAATTAGTTATATAAAGGACCTTTCTTATAATATAGGTATAAATTATATGTCTATATATATATATATATATATATATATATATATATATAAAGTAATATTAATAGGATAAAAGCTAGTTAGAATTAAGTTAACTTAAATATCAAAATGTTAAAAAAAAAAATGATGAAAGAAATAAAATAAATAAATAAAAATCATATATAAAGATTAATTAAGAAAGTAGAAGGTTATAAAAGGTACTAATATTGAAAAAATATAAGGGAAAATATCTATATCTATATATATATATATATATATATATATATATATATATATATATATATATATATATATATATATATATATATATCTATAATAAAATAAAATCTATAAATAATAATAATAACAATAACGAGAAAATACTATCAAGTTAACTTAAAAATAAAAAAAAAATAGAAAAATAAAAGGAAATAAAATAAATAAAACAAGCGAGCGACACATTCTAAAAAGAAGGATAAGAACAGGATCAAGAAAAAAAAAAAAACTACAGAGCCAAAAGGAGAAACCCTAGGAGGAAGGAAAAGACAAGGCTCCAAGGAAAAGGATCCACGAAATTAAGGGAAACATCGAAAGCTAGAAAAAGTAATAAAGGGGGGGTTGACTATTCCATCTATTTTTCTTGAAATAAACCCAGTCAACTGGCAAACGTGGAAAACCCATTAGACAAGGAGAACAGGGATAAGCTACATTCCAACCCCGGAAAAAAGCCTAAGTGTAACAAAGGGAATATTTGAACAACTACATCATGAAAAGCCACCACAACACCTCACAGTCACCTGCAAACAAAAGAATGAGAAAATTAAGGGTGAACGAAACAATTGAAACCCCAGAACAATAATCACTAAGAGAAATTAAATTAAAAAATAAATATACCTGGAATGTCTACACCATGGTTGAGACAACTGCCCAATCGAACCTTTCTAGATGAGAATGGACGGGGATAGGTTCTTTCTTCCACGACATACCCAAATCCTCTACATAGATGGTGAGGGATGGTGGTTAATTAAGGTATTGTGGGAAAAACTCTTGGGAAGCTAACAAGGGTTTGCAGAATAGGGAAAACCTGTAACAGTTGCAGAGCTACTCCCCATGCCGAGGCGAAAGGGAAATGAAGTCCGCCAAGAGAAATATCAGGGTTAGTTACTCTAATCTGCTCTTGAGGAATGTCGAACATCGAATCACTGCCTAAGATCTCCATTGTAGGATCACCACCAAGAGGCAGTTGGAAAGGGGAAACATCTGGATGCGGGCTTCGAGTAATGGCATACATCCAATCCATCAGTACAGGACCATAATGAAGTGTTATCCATGCAAATATTTTGTAAACAAACCATAAGTTTTGTACTGTACCTATCAGTAATAATGATCAATTTTATTAAAAATATTAAATTCAATTCTCTATCATGACGTGCATTACCACTATGGTTTAACATTCGATGTATTACGTATTGCATGGTTTATAAAATCATTAATCACGAGATATGGGTAACAGACTTAGTAAGAGAAATAAATTTTTATTTTTTTTACATATGATTTGTTATGTGATGTTTGAATATTACAAGTGGTATCAGAGCACAACTCTCAATACTATGGCCTGAATGGGAACTGATGATAAAAATGAATGTTTTGAATTGTGCATAGAGAAAGAAGTAAACGGGTAGACTACTGTGATGAGAGGGGGATCTGGAGGTCGAAGAACATGCAAAATACAGAACCTTGATACAAATCCAGAATTATGGGTGCAACTGGGTGTATAAAAACAACAACAAACAAATAGGCTACTTGAAACTATGCAGCAAATGCAAGCTGAAAAGGTACGCCTAAGAACATATAATGAAAGGCTGATGCAAAAGCAGGAAAGAATCCTCAATAGCCTCTCAGACAAATAAAATCATCAAACTTTCCGACCTAGTCCTGAGTATAGAACCCAAGACAAGGAGGAACATCAACAACGAAGTGAAAATACTCTAGAAGGGAGCCATGCTCAGAAATTCGAGAGAAATAGAATGGATCGTGAGTAGGAATATGGTAATGTGTCTAAACCTAGAAAGACCAAGAAATAGAAGTTGGAGCTGCAAGGAGAATTCAGAAAAATTAAACCTTCTTTTTCGATGGGGAGGTAGAGGAAGCTACAGAAGCATGGATTATTAACATGAATAAATATTTTTATTTTTATGAATATGACAGTCACCTCAAGGTCAGATATGCCATTTATCAACTTCAGGGTAAGGCCACCTTAGGGTGGGAGGAAGTTAAAATTGTACACGAAGTAGAGGATTAGGACTTAACATGGGACAACTTCCAGAAACATTTCAAAATAAAATACTTGACAAGGCAATTCTATGATGAGAAATCCAAAGAATTTCGTGATTGGAAGTTGGGGAAATTGACAATGGATGAATATGTGAAAAAATTTACGTATTTATTAAGGTACATGCCATATATCATAGAAGAGAAAGCTAAGGTAGAACATTTTCTGAGTAGTTTACCTGCATATATGAAGGAGAGGATAGATTTTGATAGTACTATGACTATGGACGAAGTCATTTGAAAAGCTCGAATGTTCTATCAGTAGATCAAGAAAAAAGGAGATCTAGGAAAAATGTGGTCCCAAAAGAAAGGGCAGAAGAATTATTAGCAGTATTGAGGAACGATACTTGCAAAATTCAAGAATTAACAAAGGAATTTATTAGGTAAACAACCTGGAAGGAGAGAGCAGAAGACTAAGAGGCAAGTAGAAAATAAGCTGACAGAAGCATCCAACAAGCCGGAACCTATTCAGGGACAAAGACCCCCTTTTTAGTGTTGGGGCTGTGGGGAACACATTACTACAAAAAATTGTCCTTAGTGTGCCCGACGTGAACCAAATACTAATATACATGATGCATCTATAGTCAGCAAGGTGGCAAAGAGCATGCCCTGAATCAATGCTACAATGGAGGAATGACACGCTGATTACCAACATACTATGATAGAGTTGGAAGGTAAGCTAACTGCTCAATCCATATCTATTTTGGTAGATCCGAGTGCAAGCTTGAGTTATGTTAGTCCTAAATTGGTTGAAAGATGTTGTTTGTAAACACATAAATTTGAAAACCCATGGTTAGTACAACTGGCTATAGGAGCTACGAGAAGGGTAAATGCCAAAGGGCCAAGTTGTTCTGTGGACATAGGTGGCCAGTTTACAAAGTTAGACTTGAACTTACTACCATTAGGGTCATATGATTTTCTGATTGGAATGGACTAGTTGGAAAGCCACTGGTCCTTAGTAAATTGCAAGGACAAGAGCATAAACTATCTTGTTGAAAATGGGACTCAACAAGAAATCCAAGGAATAAAAAAACCCATGAGGTTACGCCCCCTCACCGCCTCCCAATTAAGTAAATGTGTTAGAAAGGGTTGTATGATTTATGTTGTTCAAGTTGGGTATTCCAACTCCAAGGAGAAAATTTATGTGTTGGAAAACATACCAGTTATTTAGGAATTTACAGATGTATTTCCTGAAAATATTCCGGGGTTACCTCCAAAGCGAGATATTGATTTTACAATTGAATTAGTCCCTGGGGAAGCACCCGTGTCCAAAGCTCCTTATCATATGAGTATTCCAAAATTGACTGAGCTTAAAATGCAATTGCAGGAACTACTCGATAAAGAGTATATTCTTCCCAGTGTGTCACCCTGGGGAGCTCCAATATTCTTTGTAAGAAAGAAATATGGTACACTACTACTATGTATTGATTATCGACAACTTAATAAGTTAACTGTTAAAAATAAATATCCTCTACCTTGAATTGACTATCTATTTGATCAGGTCAAGGGTGCAACAATCTTCTCCAAAATTGATTTGAGGCCAGGATATCATCAGATTCGTGTAAAGGAAGAAGATATTTGTAAAACAACCTTTCGAACTCAGTATGGCCACTATGAATTTGTAGTCCTACATTTTGGATTAACTAACACACCTGCGACATTCATGAGTTTGATGCATGGTATTTTCCACCCTTTCTTGGATAAATTTATTTTAATATTTATAGACGATATTTTGATTTACTCCAAATCTTTGAAAGAACATAAGGAGCACTTAGGAATGGTATTGAAAATATTAAGAGATCGTCAACAATATGGAACATTTAGTAAGTGTGACTTTTATAAAGAGAAGATCCTGTACTTGGGACATTTGATTACAGCAGAAGGTATAGTTGTGGATCATGAGAAAATCAGAACGATCATGGAATGGTCAGTGCCTAGAAACGTGGCTGATATTAGATCCTTTATGGGCTTGGCGGGGTATTACCGTCGTTTCATTGAGAATTTCTCACTAATTGCGTATCTCATCACCTCCTTGCAAAAGAAAGGAAATATGTTTAAATGGACTAATGAATGTTAGCAGAGATTTGAGCAATTAAAACATTTATTAACTACTGCCCCCATGTTGAGGATAGCTGACCCAAATAAGGAATTTGTTGTTTGCACATATACGTGTATTAAAGGCGTAGGAGCAGTGTTAACACATGATGGAAAGGTGATTGCGTATGAGTCCCGAATGTTGAAAGAACATGAACAAAGGTATTTTGCTTATGATTTGCAACTAACATCTATAGTACATGCCCTAAAGGTATGGAGGCATTACCTTTTGGGTAAAACATTGATGTTGTTAGTTGATCATTGTAGTTTAACCAGTTATTTCAAACAACCTAGTTTAAATGCTCAACAAGCACGATGAAATGCTTTCCTTATTGAATTTTATTTCAACATTAAGCATTTAAAGGGCAAGAAAAATTGAGTTGCGGATGCTTTGATAGAAGAATGCATTGCGCATATGAAATTTATTATAACCAAGTAGAGTTTAATTACTTAGAAAAAATTAAAGACGCTGCCCATAGAGATCCTAGATACAAATTCTTGTGGCAACAAGCTCAGTAGGCTGCCAAACAAGGAAAACAATCGGATTATGACATAAATCAAGATCAACTGCTAACTTTCAGGGGAAGAATTTATGTTCCTAACAAAACTTCAATCAAACATTTGATTTTAGATGAATTCCGTAAAATCCCATATCATGCTCACCTTGGATATCAGAAAATTCTTTCAGCCATCTAGCCCAAGTATTTTTGGCCAGGAATGCGCAGGGATATTGCTAAATATTGAATAAAATGCATTCATTGCCAACAAGTTAAGGCGAAACATCAACATCCTGCTGGACTTCTTCAAACTATACCTGTACCAGAATGGAAATGAGAGGTTATTACTCTCGATTTTATTACAGGGCTGCCTAGATATAATAGGGACAATGATTCCATTATGGTAATTAATGATAAGCTCAGTAAGGCAGCTCACTTTATCCTAGTGAAATCCACATTCAAATTTGTTCAGATTGCCGATATCTTTATGAAAGAAGTATTCTTATTGCATGGTATTCCTAATGTGGTCATATCAAATAGAGATGTAAAATTTACATACTTTTTTTTGGAAAGCCTTATTTACAGGTATGGGAACTCAAGTCCAATTCAATACTGCGTATCATCCGTAGACTAACAGGCAAACTGAAAGAGTGAATCAGGTATTAGAGGATATGCTTCGGATGTATGTTATTCAACAACCCAGTAAGTGGAAAGAAGATTTGCATCTCATAGAGTTTGCATATAATAATGGGTATCATGAATCTTTAAAAATGAGTCATTTGAAGGTGCTTTATTTAAGGTATTCCATTGAAAGGCAAGAAAAATATTGTTGATTAAATTCATATTTACGAGTCAAAAAGTGAATTAATGAAGTTGTACTGGCAAGTGTTGTAAAGGATACATGTAATATATATATTAATGTATGTTGAATAGACATTACAAGTGGTATCAAAGCCCAGATTACAATGTTGTGGCCTATTTGGGCAACTGAATAACAAAATGTATGTGTTGTGAACACAGAGAGGAAGCAAAATTAGGAGAGGTGTCAGAAGTACACAACTGATAAGGCCATCTGTCAAAACTGGTTTCGTACCTATCTCAGGTGTTAATCTAGAGATGTGGATTCAATTGGAAGGAGGTCAACAAAACCCCACTGCATTGTTGCTAGAAACCGTCCAACAATTAAGGACAAAAATGGCTAGTTTGCAGTCAAATAATGAGAGACTAATGCACCATCAAGAGAGAATACTAAAAAGTATTTCTGATCACCAGAATAATAGAAACTTTGCACCCAGCTCCGACAATGAGGATAGGGATGAGGAACAAAGACAAAGAGGTGAGAATTCCCTTGAAGGAAGTCATACTCAGCAGATGGAAGGGGATAAGGTTGGACATGAGGAAGAATTTGACAATGCGTCATACCATCGAAAGAACAAGAAGAAAAAGATAGAGTTAAAAAAAATTAAACCCCCAACCTTTGATGGAGAAGTGGAAGAAGTTGTTGAGGCATGGTTGATTAATATTAACAAATACTTTCAAATTTATGAATATGATGACAACTTGAAGGTGAGGCTAGACATTTACTAGCTACAAGGAAATGCTACGTTATGGTAGGAGGAAGTCAAGTTTGTTTGTACTATTGACGAGAAAGAAGTAACATGGGGTGAGTTTCAAAAATACTTCAAAGACAAATATTTGACTGTGCGATTTTATGATGATAGGGAAAAGGAGTTCCATGATCTACGATTAGGAAAACTCTCCATCGACGAGTCTGTGACCAAGTTCACATCCTTGCTAGGGTATGTACCTTATATTTGGGAGGAAAAATCCAAGGTACAACGTTTTATGAGTAGCCTACCAACATTTATGAAAGAACGTTTGGAATTTGATAACCCTAAAACCATGGACGAGGCCATTAGGAAGGCATGAATATGCTACCTGTAGATGAAACGGAAGGGGGAGGGCAGTAAGAGTTGGACTAACAAAAAAGTATAAAAAAAATCAGAATATGAAAGGTATAAAAAGTGATAATGCCGGAAATTTACAGAAAAACCAACACCATAAATCTCCTAGAAGGAATCAACATAAATTTAAACCACGTAATGAGTCTAAGCAAGTGGACATCTCCAGTAAACCAGAGTTTAGTCTAATGCAAAAACATCCTTTGCAGTGTTGGGGTTGTGGGGAGCCTCATTATTACAAAAACTGCTCACATCCCACCAGAACAGAACATGTTGCCAATATTCAAGAGGCTTCCATGGTTGGCGAAGTAGCTAGAATCCTACCTAAGATTAATGTTGTATTGGATGATCATCAAGCCGATTACCAACCTACAATGATTGAGTTTGAAGGTAAGATGAAAAACCATACTGTATCTATTCTGATAAGACCCAGGAACTAGTTTAAGTTATGTCAGTCCTAAAATTGTTGAAGTATGTCACTTACAAACCTGTAAATTTAAGAACCCCTCATTGGTGCAGTTGGCCATTGGGGAAAAATGAAGGGTGAAATCCAAAGTAAATGACTTCCCTATTGAAATAGTTAGTCAGTTAATGGGCATAGATCTGAATGTGTTACCTCTAGGGTCTTATGATATTTTAATCCTAATGGATTGGTTAGAAAGACAATGGTCAATTGCGAATTGCAAAGATAAAACTAATAGTTATCTCAGTAAAGAGGCTATTAGACAAGAAATTCAAGGTGTAAAGAGACCCATAAAACTGCGACCAATTACCACCTCCTAGTTAAGAAAGTGTATTAGGAAATGATGTTAGATATATACAGTTCAAGTAGGTTTTACAAACTCAAAATATAAATCAGCCTCCTTAGAAAGTCTTCCAATAATTCAAGACTTCACTCATGTGTTTACGGAAAAAATTCCAGGACCACCCCCAAACAAGACATAGAATTTACCATAGAATTAATTTTGGGGGTTGCACTTGTGTTCTAATTGCATGTTATTCCTAAAGTGGTCATATCAGATAGAGATGTAAAATTTACATACGTTTTTTGGAAAGCCTTATTTACAGGGATGGGAACTCAAGTCCAATTCATTACTGTATATCATCCGCAGACTAACGGGCAAACTAAAAGAGTGAATTAGGTATTAGAGGTTATTCTTCGGATGTATGTTATGCAACAACCAAGCAAGTGGGAAGAATATTTGCATCTCGTAGAGTTTGCATATAATAATGGGTATCATGAGTCTTTAAAAATGAGTCATTTCGAGGTGGTTTATGGGAGAAAGTGCAGAACACCTGCAAATTGGAGCAGCACTGAGAACAAGTTGATGTTAGGACTAGAAATGTTAGAGGAAATGGAACACACAGTGAGGAAAGTCCGACAAAATTTGAAAGTTTCCCAAGACAGGCAAAAAGCTTATGTTGACTGGAAAAGAATATGTTGAGAGTTTAAAGTTGGAGACCATGTTTTTGAGGTGGGCTAGCTCTGCGAAGCTTGCTCCTCGTTTTTGTGGACCTTTCAAAATACTAGAAATAATTGGACTAGTAGTGTATAAATTAGCCTTACCAAGTTATGTAAAGGTTCATAATGCATTTCATGTCTCCTTGCTAAAACAATATGTGTATGATCCTAACCATGTGATTCATTGGCAGTACGTTTAGATAAAAGAAAGATGTTAAGTTGATTATATTTATTTATGTATGCCATTATAATAAAATTATTATAAGAATTTTATGATTTTGGTTAAGGTCAGACTAGACAAAGAATTCCTAGTAGAGCCTCTACACGTCCTCGATCAGAGGGAAACAATATTGCAGAAGTGAGTCATTACCCAGGTTAAGGTGCAATGGAAGAATTTTAGCTCAGAGGAGGCCACGTGGGAAGAAAAGGATTTCATGCAAGAGGCATACCCAAATCTATTCCAAGATCAAAATGAACACCGGGATGGTGTTTCACTCCAACGGGGATGATGTAACACCCTTATATCTAAAGAGTAAATTTTAATTACTGTCATTTACTTTTAAGTCATTTTTGTGAAAATACAATTTGTAAAAAAATAAATAAAAGTGGATAATGAGTATGTTTATTGCTTAATAAAATTTAAAATAATTTTGAGAAGTAAGTTTACGGATGTAGACTCATTAACTGTTTGAAACTTCTAATATGTTTGAGGAGGTAGTTATCACTTCTGATCTAGACCTCAGAGCTAAAAGCATCTCAGGAGGAAATACAGGGGTTAGCCACCACAGGTAGGAACCCACCTGTAGAGAAAAGAAGAGAAAGAGATAGACTACTCATAGAGATTGTCTTGAACTGGTCTCGAACCAGTGGAGACTCTCCATTCATCAAAGCTTATGCTCAAATTACTGCCATTTCCATTGGAAGGGAGCGCTAGTCTCATCCTTAACCTGTTTTCTTGATTGGTTGTACCATCCAAATAAGTATTAATCTGTTACGAAGGGTTTCATTTCCTAATGGGTATTAAGTTCTGGTAAAGGTTCTAATGATGATTAGAGTAAACATTTATGGCTGATCACTTTATTGTAATGCTTAAAGAAAACATTGGTTTAGATTCTATGACCGAATTTGGTTAAATGGAGAGCCTGTTTATTGACTTTGTTTGTGGTATTATGAATTATGGGAAAAGGATTATCTATGTATAATATAAGGTATTAAAAGCTACTAAGGAGGCACAAATATATAATTACAGAGTTATTTATACACAGTCTTGTAACCACCAAGACATAGGTTTTCTTTTCACAAGAAAACATTACCTGTCACAATAATAAATTGCATGGAAAAAATATAATGAATCAAGGGTCGAGCAGTTGTGGTAAACCCTTAGAATCTGGGTTATAGCATAAACCCCAAATTACATTAGCTGGAAAATAGACTCGAGGCTATAGACTGAGAAGAAAGGATTAACGGAAAAGACCGTCTATGAAAATATATAGTATAACTAAGTAAACAATGTCATAAAAGTAAAACATATGCTAGTTTCTTTCATACAATTTATGTAGAAAAGGTAGGTTAGAAGGAAATTTTGAAAGCAGTTTATCATACCCCAATGAGGGTTGAGATTAAAGAAAATAAAACATGACTGTGATTTAATTCTCTTCCATTCTGAAATAAACAGTAAGAGGAAACAACTCTAATGTTTAAAAATGTACAACTGTAAATTGCATGACTTAATTGAAATGAAAGCCCCACATTCGAATAACCATAATAGCAATACTGAATCCATAAAAAAGGTCCAAAACAAAAGTAACTCTTATAATTTAATCTAGACCTTCCAGCCTCGAACCTTGGAGAGTAAATAACAATTACAAGTTCAAGTTCAATAATGTTGACTATTCCTATGAAAAACGGGATGAAGGCCTCAAAAATCCAAGAAAGAAGAAACCCAAGTTGTTTTCATGACCCTGTTGTTGAGTCGATTTAATCATTGTTAATATGACTAAAATCAACCATTAATTGTCAACCCAGGGTAGGTCTGTTTATTTCAAAGGAGTATGCATTATCTATGCTGATACACTTCAACCAAGAGTAAAAATAAAAGATAGAAACAAATGTCGTTGAATTTAATTACAAAAAGTAACATTCATGAAGAAATAAAAAAACATTGTACGTAAATGAAACCACACTTCATGTTACCAAGGAAAATGCATGCCACACACCACACCACTAACTAAGCCAGTTGGTTGAATATCATGTTCAAATTAATCCCGTGTGACAATATATCAGAAATCTGGAAATAGAAATAAACCCAATCTGCAATTACACGACGACAGAAATAACTTCACACTTACCAATAGAAACAATAATTAATCTACTGCTATGCTACTGCTATTGCTACAATCCTTGCTAAAGAGTAGGGCCCTTCCTCTCTAGCAGGGTGTAGGGATGAAATGTGAATTAGTAAAGTCTCAACACCACGTCTGTAAAAACATAAGCAATGCTATTCTTTGTATTAAAATTGTTATGAATTACAGAAGCAAAATGACGATACTGTCCACTTCATTTAGATGGAACTGAGTCCCCTTTATAAGATTTCCATGTCCAAAATAAGAAACAGATCAGTCATGAGAATCTCACGATTCTCATGCTGATCAATATCGAGAGATAATATAAATCGTTACAACGGGTTCTAAATACAAGGCATATTGTTGTTACATCATTTCTCAAAATCACAACTGCCTTGACTCCTTAGCCGCCCATAGATAATACAATCTTTACGACATGTTTCCTGTGGAATAATACCCACAGTCCTAGACAGTTGCGGTGTAGTCAACATCCCACAGTGTAACAACAATTTGAGGTGTAAAGGTAATGCTTGAGCTGTAATAGCCATTCGGGGTGTAACAACAATGGTTTGAAACAACAAGTACTCAAAACCCCTGTGTGAACTATCACACCATTGTTCATCCTTTGTCGTGGACTTTGGAGCATCACCTAAAAGAAACAGAGCCTGAGAACCTTTTTCCATATTTTCCTTGGTTAGCCATCGAAAAGATATCACCTCATTCGTATTTAACAAAAATGGCAAAATGATATGTCATAAAAAAATGGATTCTTATAACCTGGAAAAAGGTAATTATGATATAAATTCCACAGGTTCAAAGGTGAAATGGTCAAGGATGGGGGGGAAGGTGTCCAAAACATGCACAAAACCTGCACCCAACACCTCCGCCAAGCTGAAGCAATTGCATGTCCTCATGCAAAATACTTCAGAGCCTGCCGTTATACTTCATATGAAGTTCTGTCAAATTATAGGCGTTAGCGGTGTCCTCCTCAGCAGACCTGTAGCCTTGAGTGGCCATCGCCTGATGTGGCTAATATTCCTCTTCATAATCACATAGTTGATACTGAGGCTAGTACTCTTCCACTGGAAGCCAAATCAAAGGATACTTAAACCTGAGTCCTATCCAAAAGGTTCCCAATCGATTCACAATCCGAGCATACTCTGGGATCCATTCAACAACAACCATGAAATTTTGAAAATCAAACAGGTCGCTATCCTATAGTCCTGCACTACTAACCTCTGTGCGTTTATGACACCCTGTTAGAGCACAACTCTTCATCTGCACAAAATGGTTGAGGCAGAGCTTCACAATTCTTCACTTGTAGATGGCTGCATGTTCCTTGACATCCGGAACACTAAAAAAATTCCTACAAATTCATCTTAATTCTGCGGCCATACCTGGTTTAGCTCGGATCATTAATGTTGGCTTCTCTTCATTTGCGTCCATTGTCTTCATGGCCATGTGCCATTCTATCTTATTTTTCATAAAAGAAATAAAAGCACACAACTGCAGATCACCCATGTAAGAAAGAACACACGCAACCATGTGCACACTAACATGCTCAAAAATTATATTATGGAGGAAAAGCTCGCAAAGCAAGCTTTGATCATGGAAATCACAGGCACGAAAAACGTCCAAAAAGGTTCAGGTAGAATTACCCAAATACGATCTATTTTCATAGACCGCCTTCAACTAAAACAAGAAAAATCGTTCCCACAGAAAAAATGGGTAGGATAGAGAGGGTCTTCTACACCCTAACAGATTTAGGGCGAGTTCATGCAACTTGTGTTTATCATTCGTTAAATCCCGAACCTGCTACTACAACAACTGTAACTTCTCTTCTTTCTTCTTCATAGCTGCCTCTTTTCCCCATCTTTCCCATTTTTCTACCAATTCCTTCTCAACCCATTTCTCCTTGAGCGAGTTTACTACTTTCTAGTGTGCCGCCAGCGAGATCACTCCTTCCTACAACAAGAGTGTCTGCTATTTCAACTTTTGCAACTCTGATATCAATAAAATTTTCTTCGAATGCCATCCTGATTTAGGACTCTATGTTCCTTCACATGCAATGTCACTTGGGGGTGTAACAACATCCGAGGATTGAGTTGCTCCATTTCGATTGTTGGTTCTTGCGTAATAACAACATCATTAACGGGTTCTTGTGTAGAAACCTCTTCTTTTCGTCCCTGTGTAGCTTCTGCCTCTACCGCTGGTTCTTGTGTAACAACAGTGTTGTCAATAGGTTCTTGTGTATCATCTCCCAGGTCACTACCCATGGGATGCTTCGTTTCAGCTCTTGGTTCTTGTGTATTAGCAGCGTCGTCAACGGGTTCTTGTGTAACATCTTCCCAGGGTTTGGTTTAAGTTTCCATCGATATGGTGCTCACAACAAAGACTTTGTATCTAGTTTCTACTAGGTTTATGGTGCATGCCACACACACAAGACCTCATGCAGAATCCGCCCTCATTTTGTCCACTGCTTCTGCTAGGGTATCCAGGCCTAGGACCCTTGCTTCTACTCTACTTCCTTCTAATTTCTGCCTTAATTTTTCATTTTATTCTTCTAAATTTTTGATTTTAAGCAACAAAAACTGAGTCTCGTCCTTACCTGGTAGAGGGTCTTCTTCCAGATGGGGTTGTTCCCCTTCTTTCTACTTCCCCATGTCCTTGCTCGGTTCTTTGCTGGATGAAGGTGAAGGTTCCAGCCGTGAACTAAATTTTACCCTTTTCTTCGGTATCCTACCACCTATTGGCTTCTTCAATGATCTTTTCTCGATCCTACCCTCCAAAGATTGGCCTCGTTCTCCAGTATCCCTTGCTTCTTTTGGGGTGTCAGGGATTTCAGTTCGCCTCTTGCAGGAACTCGTATTTCTACTCATGAATTCTTCCCAGATTCTGCCTTGTCATTCCAGTGCATCCAATATGATCAATTAAGACTGTGATTGGAGACATAAGTTTCTGGGTGTGCAATAGTTTTTGCATTCGCAGACATGTGCTTGATGTTTTTTAACAAGAAATATGGAAGGTTAATTAGCTTCCTGTGCTACAGGTGGTTTAGCAGTGCAAAATGGTATTTAAACGTGATTGTTTCCCTTCCTTCGTAGGTAATGTACTTGATAATGTACAAGGAAAAATCTCCCCATGGCCGAGGGAGTGAAAATCTGTCAATTCCCCTACCCTTCTTCTTCAATTGTTCCTCTCCTTGAAGGAATTCTTCCTTAAGAGAGGGTTCATTGATTTTCTTGTCGAACCACCGTTTCCCCATAGTCTGTAGTGATTTCAGACGAGCAATCACTTCTTTTGTCACTTCTAGCTTTAACCCCCAAACACCCATATGGTTTCTATGGAGGTTCCGAGGGAATTCCATGACCACCGACTCCTCTAATCCCTTGAGCCATTCGAAAAATTCGAACCAACCCGCTTCCTTAAAGACCTAGCATGCCTCAGGGAAATTCTCCAATGCTTTAGTCGAATTGGGCTCTTGTCGGACTACTGCTCCTCCCATCTCTATCCCAACACTCTGTATTCTACTCTTGCTCTGAGAATTTTGGAATGAAGGTGCAATGCTTCGTTGAGGTTGATGTTAGGGCAGTGAAATAGGCAATAAAATGAGGATTTCGGGTTAGGGAGGATCGTATTGCACACTGTATGTTTCATTATTGGTCTGGATCATGGATATCTGGCGTTAAATGTGTTTTAATTCTTGGCATGATCGAAATAAAGGGATAATGATGACAAAGTTTTAATAATGATTACCGACTTTAAATTCGAGATCATAGATTACGAAATGACTCATCCTCTCCCCCGAGTTTAATGTGACGTCTGTCCTCGGCCGTCTAAAGAGATACCATATTAATTGCCATGATTGTTAAACAGAGGGTAGAAGTGATATACCTTTGTATGACGTCCCTGATGTGACGTGGCAAGAAAGGATTGGTGACATGGATGAGTGATATAATTAATTCCAACGATGATGTGCCAGTTGTATGAATTTCTCCTGCGGCATAGCGCTGATGAATACTCTCTCTTTTCTATATTGCAGCTGATGATTTCACTGATGTGACTGCTTATAGGTTGACAACTGTTACACATGTAACAACAGACCCAAGTTCCACGCTATTTCTATAGTTGTTTCTTATTTACATGATTCTTTTAAATACTTACAAAAAGAATTTACAAACATATTCTAATAGAACCTGTAACAACATAAAAATAAAATATGCATGAGTTGCATGATGTTGTTACAGAGGAAAAATAAATGTGCAACAACTGCCACATAATGGTTTTTAGCTATCACAATCGGTCTTTCTGCGCCTCAGAAGAGATTTTCACAGTCAGATTTTTATTTATATGTTTTTATTGCTCTTATTTATTTATTTATTATTTTTATTGCTGGGTGTAATAACTGCCAACAGAAGTTGGTTTTCGGCTGTTACACTTATTAGAGAATTAAGAAATTGGCAGCACAGGGGAATTATCCCCCGCCTTCATAATTTGAAGGTCAGAATCCATGACAATGTTGATGAATGATTCCTTTGAAGCAGGTTTGTGATATAACCAAAGACAATGCCCATTAGCAAACAATGGTGTGCTAGCACTGTCAATGGTTACAAAATTTACAGTCCCATTGTTGAAGACTGTGTCAAATTCATAAGGACCAAGCCCACCTGGTGCAGAGCTTCCCTTTAAAATCCTTAAATCTGGAATCATATAATAGAGCCCAATCTCCTTTTTGAAACTTCTTTCTTTTAATGAATTTATCATGCCACCTAGCTCTTTGATGTTGGACAATATCTTGTTGCTGAAAGGCAGGTAACTGTTTCTCATCTAGTTCATTAAGCTGATTCAACCATTGTTTTTGTGTTATTGCCACATCCAAATTTACTTGTAGCGTTGTTCTTAATGTCTTAGTTTCAAATTATATAGGAAACACATGATTTTTACCATACACTAATTCATATGGTGAGAACCATGTAGTATTCATCCATGTAGTCTGGTATGCCCACATCACTTCTAGAAGTTTATCAACCCAATTTCTTCGATGGCTACCTACGATCTCAGTAATAATCCCCTCAATAACCTTGTTGGTTCTTTCCACTTGGCCATTTTCTTGCGGATGATAAGGCAAAGTAATTCTATAACAGATTTTGTATTTTTCAACCAGGTTCTGAATCAAATGAGATGTAAACTAGGGTCCTCCATCTGCCACTATTTCTCTAGGTACTCCAAATTGGACAAAACATCTTCAAACAAGAAGTATGAAACAACCTTCTTTGTAGCTTTTGTTAATGCTTTTGCCTCAACCCATTTTGTGACATAGTCTGTGCAAATCAAATGTAGGATTTCTACTGAGATGACAGGTTAATTGGTCCTACAAAATCTAGGGCCCATTTCTCAAATGGTTCTAAAAGTATTTGAGGTTGCAACAACATCTCATCTGATTGGAGTGGTTGACTCATTATCTGGAAAATCTCACATCCCTTCATGGATTTCTTAGCATCCTAGAATATTGTGGGACAATAGTATCCTGTTGAGAGAACCTTGTATCATGTTCTCTTATCTGCAAAGTATCCTCTGCAAGGTTCCTCATGACAAGCTCGAAGGACATCAAAAATTTCATCCTCCCTTACACATCCTCTGATTTGATGGTCTGGCCCAATGTGATAGAGATTTCCTTCTATCCATGAGTATCTAGCACTTTGCTGAAAAATCCTTTTCTTTTCCTTGTAGGATAAGTGTTATAGCTCCAAATACCACCCTTGGTACTTGTGATGCTTGGTTTATGGCCTAGGGCAACCCCTCCTTCCAGACTTGGTCCAAATATTTTAAAAACAATGTTTTATTCCTTGTACACTACTTTTCCCTGAGATAAAAGCGTGTACACGCGGGTTAGTCAATACCCAACCCGTGTATATGTGTTAAAACACTTTAAAAGAAAATAATTTTCCTTAACTATGGGTGGAGTTCATGGGTTTTACCTGTTGATTACCTCCTAGTGCCCGTGGCCCAACTGTTTCCCAACTAAAAAACTAATTGGGAGAAGTATAAATAGACTTCTATGGGAAGGCCTTAAGGAGGAGAAGAGATAGAATTACTATACTGAGATTATCCCTGACTGAGTCTGAAGTATCCCTGTGCTTCAAGCACTTCCCCAAGTTTTAGGAAACCCTTGTTTCCTTGAGTGTTGATATTCTCCCACTTGCTTGAGATATCATGGTATTGGTTATGGAAGGAGGCTGTTGAAGACTGGGACTGGATGGATCTGGAGGACGGTTCCGCTTGGAGCCAGAAGAAGAAGACTTAGGTGAATTCTCTCTGTGTTGGTTATAGCTTTCTATAATTAAAAGAAACACTCTCTTGTTCCTGAGATTAACTTTGTTTATGCATCAGATACTATTATAATTCATGTATGAATGTTATTTTGATGTATAACTAATCATTTTCTTATGATATCAAGTTGATTTCTTTAAAGTGCTTTATCTATATGCTGCTATGTATGTTTGGCTTGGTTGATTTGCATATTTGAAGATCATCAGGAGTTGCAGAGGGTCTGAACCCTGCTGGAACTACCCAAATGAAAGACATCTGAGTATGGTCGCTATCACATAGTTTGCTTATATAAGCATGTTGCCTGAGTTGTATGAGTGTTTCTTACTGTAGATTTCTCTTGCTCTGTTGGGGTTTCAACCCAAAGCCCTAGGGTACTTATTCCCGTAACAGAATTGGCGACTCCACTAGGGATAACAATCTTGTTATTCCTAGTTTGGGTTGTTCAGTGTCAATCACGGCTCAGTTCTTGGTTTGCTTGCTGTGACAGTATTGTTTGGTCCAGTATAAACTCAGACCTTAAGTCTGATCTTTTTAATTTGGCTTCATTTTAGATTTTTCTTGCAAAGCTTAGTATATGCACTTTTGTCTATTTACAGTAGCGTACACACGCTTGTTTTTGTGAAAAGAACTCATGTATACGTGAGTTTCCTTTATCAGAAGTGTGTGTACACGCCTCTGTTCTTAAACACAGTCGCATATACCATTTTTTGCATGATTTTTTCAAATCTCTCTGCCCGGAAAGATTTGTTTCTTTGTCTGTTTGGTTTCTGAGTGGTCAATTTCTGTCTTTAGAATTTTATTATTCAGTGAGCTTACTGTTTTGAATTCTCTTCCACTTTGAAAATTTTTTGGCCTAGTTTTGCTGTTGAGTGAGTTTTATGATTTGTGTTTTGGCACACAAGACTTCTTATAGTGGTTCTTGATTGTTCTGGTCCTTTGGAACAAAAGATTGTTTTCAACCTTTGTGTCAAGCTTGATTATTGGTCTACTTGCTTTGTTTTCCATCATTTTGTGGCCTTACACCTTTCCTTGCTTTTTGAAAGTTTCTTTTTGATGAATTTGAAAGTGTTTCTTTCTTAACTTCTTGGTCAATTTCACAAAGCTCTTTTGCTACTTTTGGGTCGTTTAGTACAAGTTGAAGCATTTTTTGTTCAAGTTTTTATTCGTTCTCGAATTTGTGACTTGCAAAGTTTCCTTGTGCTCTTCTTTCAGTCTTTGAGTTTTAAGTGGCATTTAGAGTGCTTTCAAAAGGTTGTTTTTATTGTTTCTTGAAAAAGAAAAGATCTTAAAAAACATTGTTTTTGTTTTCTTTTGCCAAGTTTGATTTTGGTTTCTTTTCATTTTTTGAAAGTGAATTGTGATCTTTTGCGATCTGTCCTTCTTGTTTGGAGAGAATTTTTGCATTCAAAATTTATATTATCTTCAATACTTAAGTTGGCTTATTAATGGTTATAAACAATTGCTTTCGTTTTTAGAGTGATTTAGAATCTTGCATCTTCATTACACCTTGCATGAAGATAGTTTTGCATTATTAAAGCATCAATAGTCTTTTTAGTTTTTGTGAGTGTGAAGTTTGATTTAAGAAAAGAAAAGAAAAAAGTTTTTGCTTTATAAAAGTTTCGTAGAACCCAAGTAGAAATTTCTTTTCATCGAAGAACAAACGATTGCATTTCATATAAGTTAGTTTTTCATTAATTTCTTTTGCATCATACAAACACCATTGGTTTCATTTCCATTTATCCATTTGACTTAAAAGAATAGCCATTTAAAATCAAGCGCTTAATAAAATAAACTATAACTTTTTGTATTGTCATCAGAATACACCAACAAGTTTAGGTTTATTTAGGGCCTTGGATTAGGCGAGAGGAGAGTAAACTCTCCAAGGCCGCTCTAAATTGTAAAACATAGAAGTTTGATTAAAGAGAGAAATCCAATAGCGCTAGGGAGACCGAGAAATCTCCCTGACTGGGAGTAAAGCACGAGGGTTAGTGAAGATAAGAATGAGTGATACCCCCTCTCTTACTTGTCGGTTCCTACCTCACGACTGTTCCGCCCGGCTTCTGATACGAGTTAGTGTCCACAGTTGCCTATCCTAGGAATCCACACAGGTCGCTTTGGAGGGGAATCTCGTAGCACCTGAGGTTGACGTTGTATCGCGTTCAACAATACTTCTAGAGGGCACCCTTGCAAAGCTTGGGGGCTTGCACCAGAAAAGGCTGTTGTCTGGAGGTCAGCATAACTACCTCTGATACCTTCGCTGGTAGGCCTTGGCCATCATTATCCCAGACTATTTTCGGAAGGTCCCTTCTTCACTTTCTTGTATTTTGGTGTCTGGTCCTCATCACCTGAAGCGGAAATACTTGGAAGTAGCTTGATTGATTGTATCTTTAGGGACTTTATAGTCGAGTGCTCTTTGCTCCTTGTATATAGTTGGCTTTAGGTATTTTTGTCTAGTCACTTTTGGACTTTAGATTCTAAGTGAATGACCTACCACTCCGCCGATATTGAAAGGCTTTTGATCTTTCTTTTGAAAGTTGTGGAGCTTCCTCCTCAAGGGAAAAGGTTTTGATTGTGCATCTATCTTTTTTTGAAAAGTCATTTGTACATTCCTGTAAGGGAAGGATTTGTGAATAAGTTAGATATGGCCAATATTCATGTGGAAACCAACCAAGGTACCTCCCAAAAGGGGATCCTTGTGATTTTCCTTTCTTTGGAAACGTTGGTACTCCCTTGATGGCCACATTGAATATTCCTAGATTGAATGTTGGACTACCAGTTTGGTTGTGGTCCACTCCGAATATTCCAGATGTTCTTGAAGCTTCTCAGATGAATGCTTTATTTCAGGGGCATCACATGGGTGTTAATTGTTCATCTTCTTTCAAAGAGAAATCTAGGATTCCTCTTTCTCCTCCTCCTTGTAATAAGAGATCTAAAAAGAGGAGAAAGAGGAAGACGAAGAAGAGGAATAATTCTATCCATTCATCATCAACCTCTGCCAGTCATGTTGAAGATGAGCCTTCAGCCGCTGCAAGTCATGCTGGGGGCATAAGTCTAGTCACTGCGAGTCATACTAGCAATTCACCATCAAACTCTGCAAGTCATGTTGAAGATGAGCCTTCAGCCGCTGCAAATCATGCTAGGGGCATAAGTCTAGTCGCTGCGAGTCATACTTGCAGTTCATCATCAACCTCTGCAAGTCATGTTGAAGATGAGCCTTCAGCCGCTGCAACTCATGCTGGGGGCACAAGTCTAGTCATTGCAAGTCATACTAACAAAGAGTCACTAACCTCTGCGAGTCCTGTTCGGGACTCTCCACAAACCACTGCTAGTCATGTTGGCAGAATGGATGTGGATAAGAAACCTGGGTGTAAAAGTTTTAAACCTAAGTTCCCTTGTAATATATGCAAGGGAGACCATCTTACTCATTTGTGCCCTTGTATTCCAGAGGTACAAAGGATATGGTCCAAGTCTATAAGTTCTTCTACTCCTGGATCTGATATGGTTTCTCATCAGTCTCATCAACCATTGGTTGATAATGTGGTTGAGCCAGTGCAATCTCTGGTTGATTACACTCCTCTTTTGGGGGGTGAAGTGCCTAACAACAGAGTCTGCTTGATTTCTAGTACAGAGTCTTCTGGTATAGGGGGGATTTCAGTTGCTTCGAATGTTCCCCCTCCAAGTTCTAAGAGTGTCTCCTTTGACTGGGATAGTCTGGTTGAGCCTTGTCTTCTTCCACTGCACCTTTCCAAATAAAGGTCAAAGTTAATTCCACAAACGTCTATCGATGTATGGTGGATGAAGGATCCTCTGCAAGTATTATATCCTCTTTGACTTGGAAAGATTTGGATTCCCCAAAGTTGTTGACAGCTGAGAGTCAGTTATTAGCCTATGATAGAAGACCTGGTGAATCTATGGGTGTTCTTCCTCAATTGCCTATTACTTTAGGTGGGAAGATTGTCTTAATCGATATGATGGTGGTTGATATCCCTTTAGACTTTAATATCCAACTTGGGCGTGATTATTTATGTGCTATGAATGTTGTGGTGTCTTCACTCTTTCGAGTGACGTGTTTTCCTCATAAAGGGAATAATGTCACTATTGATGAGCTTGCATCTGATAATCACCATCCTAATTCGAATTTACTGCAGAATACCCCTTGGTTTGTTCCAAGTGTTCAAGTATACTCTACCCCACCACGAGTGAATTATGTGGCATTGAATCCTCAATTTTCAATTGCTTATGAGAAGGATCCTTTGACCTATTTTTCTCCTTCTTGGGACTTGGTCTCAATAGTCGACCGAGCAATTCTCCCTATAGGGACATGGGACCCCTTAATTTCCTCTTTTGATCCTCATAGTTCTCATGATTTCTTGGAATTTGATTTGCCTTCATTGGAGGAACTCTTTGAAGCCATGAGTTTTGACTACCAAAGGAGTCCTTAGCCTGAGCCCTGAAAGGGGTTTGTCTAGAAGAACTATTATGTGTAAGCCGTAAGGTTGCGTGGTTCCCTATACCATATTGTATATATAAGAGCTTGGAAGATTTCTGTTCTAGAAATTTTTGTGGTTGATCCATTTTGACAAGTATCGTTCACTCACTGGAATATAGGTTAGGGAAAACCACTTTTTCCATTGCATCTTGCATACTAGCCTCCATTCAGTGATACATTAGCCATAGGGTCAACCCCATCGTGTCTTGGTTAGCAAACCATGTTCAATCGCCGATTTTTTAAATCATGATGCGATGGTAGAGCCATCCTTTACATGGGCATCTTAGTTAGAACCTCACTGACATTGGTTGCCTATGTTGTTATACTGAGTAGGCTCAGGAGTCCTCTTTAGTCCCGCCATGACTTGTGCGTTGAAGAAACATTCTCCTTGCTTCTACGTTTATTTCTAGCCTTATACCCTAGAGGCCCCTTTGTGTTGATTTGTAATGTTGCATTGCATTTTGACTATTTGCACCTTCTGGCCTTGAGCTGGCTTCACTTGGACTCGTGTTTAAGCCACTTATTTGACCATGTTTTCTGCAAAATCAACCATGCAATCACTTAGCTTCTGCAACTTGACACATACTTTGACCCGTGGAAGGAACATCCCTTTGAGTGTCCTTGACCAGATTTTCCTCTCTTCATTGAGCATAGGATTGTTCCCATCCCAGGAACTAGATCATTTTTTTATCTGACACTCGTTCTTTCCACTGTACTATAGCATTCTTTTATTCTTTTTCCAAATTAAAGAAAAAGACAAAAAAATTATATATTTCAAAAAGAGCGGGAATGAGACAACATTTTCATATATTGTTGGCAGCTAGAGTCAGTCGTGTCGCCCTTGAACAAAGCACTCAAAAGAAAGTCTCTCCTCCATTTTGGGTGAGATTTAGTTTGACTTAGGTATGCCTTAACCTTGTTATTGAGTTAGTTCTCTTCCGATTGGTTACCTCTTCCAATCATATGGAGAGGTCGCTCGTGCCTCCTACATGACGAACTTATACAGATTTATCATATGCTTCCATATAGTCATCATTGAGTCGTGCTTTTGTTCAAGGGAAGTAAGCTTGAGTCAGCCTATCTATGGTGTCTCTTGACCTTTTTTTCAATCGTCCATCCCTGGTTGTCAGTGTCGTGTTTGTCATCACATCAGTTATATTGGTCCTTTGCTCATGCCGATTTGAGAAGGTCTCCATTGAATTCTTGCTGGCGGGTCTTGACCTTATCGACGACGACATATTGCTATGAGGACAGGCCTAGAGCCGCACCCCGGCCCTATTTTGATTATTGATAGGTCACATTGTGCTCAACATCGATCAATATCATGGGTCTTTGACTGAGTGGTTTCCCTCGTGTTTGACATCAGCGTTCATTATCACACATTTGGATTCGTGCAGTGCCTGTTGAGAATGCAACAAGATTATGGAGCTTAGTGGAAAGAAGTTGCCTTCACTAAGTGGGCCCGCACGCTATTTTTGGCGCAAAGTCTATTTTTAGACATATGGATCATGGTATATGAGTTGCAAGATGCTATTTGTGGATGATTGGTCATGTTGGTAAAAATAGATGGACTTCTATTTTTAGACATATGGGTGGTTTCTATTTTTAGACTATCAGGCTAAAAATAGAACGGTCGAATATTATTAGCTCATAATAATATTTGGACTATAAAAATTATCTTATCCTCTTGGAGCACTTCAGTTTGAGCTACATATGTGGCACATGCAGCTGTCAGAAGGAAATATGATTTTCTTATGAGTCAGTTGAGCTATTGCATGGTGGACTTCAGTTAGAACTCAAGTGATTGAGTTTGGTGGAGTTGATTGAGGAGTTGATGGAGTTGTGTTCAGTTTGACTTGGTTGAACTAGTTGTATTTAGTTTAACTACAAATACACTAGTGATGAGTGATGTGAATTAATTGTTAAATTAATTCACTAATTATTAACTCATAAAGCAACTAAAGAATACATCAGTTAACTCAGTGCATGGACAGTTCAGTGGAGACAGGTGTTAGAGGTTGAGATTGCTATCAGCTGTGACTATAGTTGTGCATGAGATCTTTCACAGTCAATGGATTGAGTATTGCCAATGAGGATTGCATGGTTCAGCCAAGGAAATACGAGTTTGCTTCAACCATTCATCATTATTCTCATGCAGGATTGCGCAGTGGAGGCAGGCAAGCAGTGGAAGAGATTTGAACTTGTGATTGGTTCAGATCTGAGCTAGTTTGTGTGTAACAAGTGGAGATAGTACTGAGTACTTGTGAGGAGTATTGTACTATGTATTTTTACATGTTCTCAATCATTATAATATATAGATAGTGTGGGGTTTTCAGCTGTATGCTTTCCTCAGGTTACATACTGTGTTAATGTGCGCATGCGATTGATGTTTCATTGTTTTTAATTCCGCAAAATTGATGATCAACGTAGAGGAGGTTATGTATTATGCATGTATTCCGCAATAGTGTATAATCAGGATAATCTCTGTGAATAAGTGTCATATTATTAAAAATTTCTACATGGTATCAGAGTTGTTGATCATCAGATCTATTATTCAGAAAGTGTTTACATTTTATTTCTTCAAGCAGAGTCTGTAATCGGGCCAGGTAGCCTCTGAATTCATCCTTCCTTTGGAAGGTGAGATATCCGGTAAAAGCCCATACAGTCAATCTTTGTACGAAAAATACTTTGTTCTCACGAATTTTAGATTAGAATCGGTTGAGTTTTGACCTGGTGGAATTCGAATTTGCAGCAATGTTTTCTTGGTGTCAACGTTGCAATGTCTTTCAACGGATTCCGATTGGAGTATGCTCTTGAGGGCAGCGCGAATTATATTGCATGGAAAGACAGGATGGAGGCGGTGTTAGATGATAATGGGCTGAAGGAGTTCATAGAGGCTGAGGTCCCAAAGCCTACTGATACTGCTCAAGTTGATGCTTGGCAAAAGAAGACAGTAAAGTGTCGAAGGATTCTGTTGGAGGGCGTGAAGGATCACATTGTGTCCAGCCTGCATGGAAAGGCTTCTCCATACTTGATGTGGAAAGCGTTGATAGATCTATTCCAAAGCAAGAGCGACCAGAGGAAGTTGGCACTCAAGGATAAACTCAGAAACATTAAGTGTGAGAAGGGAGACAGTATGCCCAAGTATCTCACGAAGTTCACTTAATGTAGGGATGAGCTGGGAAGTGTGGGGGTCACTGTCAATGATGAGGACTTGGTGAGCTTGGCTCTCCTTGGTCTTCCGAAGAGTTGGAATTCCTATCAAGAATCTGTCAATGGTCGGGAGAAATTGCCAGGATGGGAGAGACTTTGGTAAGATCTTGTGCAGGAGGAGATCAGGCGGAATACCAGGGACGGATCTTCATCAAAGGCAACTGATGAAGAAAATTGTGGTTTGGATGCCAAAGCAAAGAAGGGGAAGAACAAGAAAGCTTCTCATTCCGGTGCGAAAGGCAAGAAGCAGGACATGTCCGAGGTGAAGTGCTTTCACTATCACTAGCACAGACACTATGCCACAAATTGTCCGCAGCAGAAGAAAAATAAGCAAGTTGTTGGATCTGCAGCAGGAGAGGCCTTAGCCTCGCAGTTTGAGCTTGATTTTTCATTGATCGCATGCTTGGTATCAAGTGTGATGGGATCAGTATGGTTGTTGGATAGTGGTGCGTCTTTTCACATGACAGGAGATCGAGATTTGTTTTCTGATCTGGAGGAGAAAGATCTTTGAGTGCACATCGAGATGGGCGATGATGGTAGATACAGTGCGACCGGTATCGGTACCATTTCCTTTGAGAGGGAGTCTGGTAAACCCTTCATATTGAAGGAAGTGATGCATGTTCCAGGATTGAAGAAGAATCTTATCTCTGTGGCAATGTTAGAAGACAAGGGATATGATGTTGTTTGCAGCGAGGGAAAGGATTTCCTGCGCAGTAAGACAACTGGAGAAACCCGGAAGATAGGAGTTCGAGTCAGGAACCTTTATCAGTTGCATGTAGATGGCTGCGCAGTAATGGCATGCAAGGCAGAAGGATTGGTGAGCCGGGATGAGGGCGAGCTGTGACACAGGAGATTGGGCCACCTTCACCATGGAGCCTTGAAGATACTGCAGTAGATTACTACAGGGCTTCCTAAAGGCACTCTTGCACAGTCAGATCAGTGCAAGGGGTGTACTTTGGGAAAATTTGTGAAAGCCACCTTTCACGAGAAGGATAGTCATGCCACGACGATCCTTGAGAGAATTCACACAGACGTGTGTGGACCTTTCTCAGTAGCTTCGATAGCAAAGCATAGGTACTATGTGATCTTTGTTGATGATTTCTCTCGGAAGTGCTGGATCTTCTTCATGCAGAAGAAGAGCGAGACATACTCAAAGTTCTGTGAGTTCAAAGCACTGATCGAGAAGGAGTCAGGGAAGAAGGTGAAGGCTCTTAGGAGCGACAATGGTGGTGAATTCATCTCTGGCGAGTTCAAGGATTTCTGCAGTGCAGAAGGGATTCGAAGAGAGCTCATAGCTCCCTATAACCCACAGCAGAACGGGGTTGCTAAGCGGAAGAACAGAACGATCGTGGGTGCTGCACGAGCGATGTTGCATGATCAGGGCCTACCCCTTCACTTGTGGGCGGAAGCATGCAATACTGCAGTATATGTGCAGAACCATTGTCCTCACAGGATACTTTGCATGAGTACACCCGAGGAGGCTTATTCTGGTAAGAGGCCTGATATTTCTCATTTGAGGATTTTTGGTTCTAACGTTTACATGCATGTGACGAAGGATGCCAGGAAGAAGCTGGAGCCGACCGCAGAGGTTGGGATATTTGTGGGGTACACTGATACGCCCCACAACTATCATGTGTATTTTCTTGACAGTCACAAGACTGTTGTGCGACGAGATATAAAATTTCAGGAGGAGAAAGCCATGAAGTGTTCGCTTGAGAGGGAGCCACACCTGCATGCAGATGAGGAGCTATTAGTTCCTAAGGATGAGCTTCAAGACGTGGATCAGCCACAGGACGAAGTTCATGGAGTGGAAGAGACCACTCATGCAGCGCCAACCATCAGAGGGTGAAAGCGCATTACAGAAGCTGAGCGACTGGCTCAAGATGCAGAGAAGGTTGTAGGACCACCTATTGCTCAACGTAGACAGAGACAGTCACCTGATCGGTACAGTGGATACATGGCTCTTGTGACCAAATGTGTTGTGACTGAGCCATCCTCTTTCGAGGAAGCTGTGGAGGATCTCGCATGGGTAGATGCCATGGTGGAAGAGTATGATTCGATTGTCAGAAACAGTGCATGGGAGATTTTCCCAAGACCGGAGGGGAAATCAGTGGTGGGTTTGAGATGGATCTACAAAGTGAAGCAGGCAGCTGACGGGAGTGTGGAGAAGTACAAGGCAAGATTTGTTGCCCGAGGCTTTTCACAGATAGAGGGGATCGATTATGAGGAGACCTTTGCACCTGTCGCAAGGTATTCTTCCATACGGACGATTCTTGCTCTCTCAGCGTAGATGGGGTGGCACATTCATCAGATGGATGTGAAGACTGTGTTCCTCAACGGAGTCATTGAGGAGGAGGTGTACATAGAGTAGCCCGAAGGTTTCGAGATCTTCAGCAGCGAGTCGCATGTGTGCAGGCTCAAGAGAGCGTTGTATGGGTTGAAACAAGCACCACGTGCTTGGTACACACGGATAGACAGTTATTTCACCGGACTTGGATTCTTCAAAAGTGAGGCGGATCCTAACCTATACCAGATTGTGGTGGAGGGTAAGTTGCTTATCATTGTACTTTATGTAGATGATTTGATTCTAACAGGTGATGAGCTGTTGATACTTTCATGCAAGGATGATCTTGCTAAGGAGTTTGAGATGAAGGACTTGGGCCTCCTTCATTATTTCCTAGGATTGGAAATTTGGCAGTGCAGTGACGGACTATTTGTTTCTCAGGGCAAGCATGCTCAGGAGATACTGGAGAAGTTCAACATGCATGGCTGCAAGCCTGTTGATACTCCTCTTCCTTGAGGTTGGAGGAAGGAGGATGCTACTTCAGCAGGAGTAGTGGATGCCACTGTTTATCGACAGTTGGTGGGGTCGCTTATGTATCTGGTCAATACACGACCCGATATATGCTATGCTATTAACCAACTTTCACAAGCTATGGTTATGCCAACCAAGCTCTTCTGGAAGGCAGGCAAGCATGTATTGTGTTATCTCAGAGGCACATCGAGATATGGATTGTGGTACAGACAGGAGGATGAGGTGAAGCTATGTGGCTTCATGGATGCAGATTAGGCAGGGAGCCCAACAGACAGAAAGAGCACATCTGGAGGGATTTTCAGTATCCAGTCGACAACAGTTTCTTGGTACAGCAGGAAGCAGAGATCCGTGGCACTCAGTTCAGCAGAGGTCAAGTATATGGCAGCAAGTTTGGCTGCATGCGAGGCTATATGGATGAGGAAGATCCTGGTCGGGTTGTTCGGTTCATACTTGGAGCCTACAATGATTTATTGTGATAACTAGAGTTGCATTAGACTCTCGGCTAATCCAGTATTTCATGATAGATCCAAGCACATTGACATCAGGTACCATCATATCAGAGATTGTGTGCAGCGGAGAATCATGTTACTTTCATACATTCCAACGGAGGATTAGGATGTTGATATCTTGATGAAGGCGCTCACCAGGAGCAAATTCGAATACCATCGAGGCAGGATAGGGGTTACTGATAATCCATATCTTGTTGAGAGGGAGTGTTGAGAATGCAACAAGATGATGGAGCTTAGTGGAAAGAAGTCGCCTTCACTAAGTGGGCCCACAGGCTATTTTTGGCACAAAGTCTATTTTTAGACATATGGATCATGGTCTATGAGTTGCAGGATGCTATTTGTGGATGATTGGTCATGTTGGTAAAAATAGATGGACTTCTATTTTTAGACATATGGGCGGTTTCTATTTTTAGACTGCCAGGCTAAAAATAGAACAGTCGAATATTATTAGCTCATAATAATATTTGGACTATAAACATTATCTTATCCTCTTGGAGCACTTCAGTTTGAGCTACAGATGTGGCACATGCAGCTGTTAGAAGGAAATACGCTTTTCTTATGAGTCAGTTGAGCTATTGCATGGTGGACTTCAGTTAGAACTCAAGTGATTGAGTTTGGTGGAGTTGATTGAGGAGTTGATGGAGTTGTGTTCAGTTTGACTTGGTTGAACTAGTTGTATTTAGTTTAACTGCAAATACACTAGTGATGAGTGATGTGAATTAATTGTTAAATTAATTCACTAATTATTAACTCATAAAGCAACTAAAGAATACATCAGTTAACTCAGTGCATGGACAGTTCAGTGGAGACAGGTGTTAGAGGTTGAGATTGTTATCAGTTGTGACTATAGTTGTGCATGAGATCTTGCACAATCAATGGATTGAGTATTGCCAATGAGGATTGCGTGGTTCAACCAAGGAAATACGAGTTTGCTTCATCCATTCATCATTATTCTCATGCAGGATTGCGCAGTGGAGGCAGGCAAGCAGTGGAAGAGATTTTAACCTGTGATTGATTCAGATCTGAGCTAGTTTGTGTGTAATAGGTGGAGATAGTACTGAGTACTTGTGAGGAGTATTGTACTATGTATTGTTACATGTTCTCAATCATTATAATATATAGATAGTGTGGGGTTTTCAGCTGTATTCTTTCCCCGGGTTACATACTGTGTTAATGTGCGCATGTGATTGATGTTTCATTGTTTTTAATTCCGCAAAATTGATGATCAACGTAGAGGAGGTTATGTATTATGCATGTATTCTGCAATAGTGTATAATCGGGATAATCTCTGTGAATAAGTGTCATATTATTCAAAATTTCTACAGTGCCTTGGTTTCCATTTGACCCTATTGGTGGATTCCTCGCCTCTGTGTCAACTTTCATTATTGGTTGGTTCAGAGGGTTTCTATCATGCGCTACATCTTGTGTACGTCAGAAACATGCTTCGATTGGGTTACTACATCTTTTTTGTCCGATTCCTTCCACATTATTGGCCTACGGGTTACACTCGCGCTAGATTGATGAAGGATGCCTTAATGCCTTCCTTCTAGCGGATCTTTTCCTATCGACTACAACTCATTGCTCTAGGACAAAGATCTAGAGTCCATTTGGCAGTACCTTGGGGTTTGTAGTCATCAGTGGCAGATTCCTTCGCTATCGACAGTGGGAAACCATCATTGTCCCTTGATTGATAGATTCTTCTAGGTGTTCGACTTCAGCTCATTCATTCGCACTTGTTAGATTGTACTGGGTACCTTGACTCTCATTATCATTATCGTTGTGTAGTCTTGCGTTTGTTAATGGTATACATCAATTTCTGGTAATCAAACGATTTCTCATGTGGTCGACCTCAGATCATTTATTCCCATTGTGTAGAAATGTACCACGGAAGTCAGTGAAGACCTCGGGTTGCATCAACATGTTTTGGTTCACTTGTTAGTTTCTCTTGTTACTGCTAGTCGACACCATCCACCTTATATGTTGCAGTACTTGACAATGACATCTTATATGCTGGTATCCGAGTTGCGATGTAGTATCATTTTATTCCATCATGTTCATTTGGTACTATTGGGATCAATTTTTGACATCAGTGATCAGCTTCATCTTTCAGCTTCATTGATCATCTTCTTATATGTGATATTCAAACATGTACTTTTTCGATCACGATCAGATGATCCATTATGTACTTTCAGTCCTTTATACTTGTATACATAGTGGATCCGCTTGTACTTGATATGCGGACATGCTTTACTTTCTCTGAGCATGGGTATGCCCGCCTCAGACAACAGTTTCTTTCTGATCTCTTTTTGATGGCTTGGCAAGCTGAATTCTGGTGAAGTCCTTCTTAGTCTCGACAGGATTCCTTTCCATATACTTAATACATTTCGGCCATCATGTACCCCTTCTGACCTCATATATTAGGGGGCATCTATTATAGCTCCAAATACCACCCTTGGTACTTGTGATGCTTGGTTTATGGCCTAGGGCAACCCCTCCTTCCAGACTTGGTCCAAATATTTTAAAAACAATGTTTTATTCCCTGTACGCTACTTTTCCCTGAGATAAAAGCGTGTACACGCGGGTTAGTCAATACCCAACCCGTGTATATGTGTTAAAACACTTAAAAAAAATTAAATTTCCTTAACTATGGGCGGAGTTCACGGGCTTTACCTGTTGATTACCTCCTAGTGCCCGTGGCCAGCTGTTTCCCAACTAAAAAACTAATTGGGAGAAGTATAAATAGACTTCTACGGGAAGGCCTTAAGGAGGAGAAGAGATAGAATTACTATACTGAGATTATACCTCACTGATTCTGAAGTATCCCTGTGCTTCAAGCACTTCCCCAAGTTTCAGGAAACCCTTGTTTCCTTGAGTGTTGATATTCTCCCACTTACTTGAGATATCATGGTATTGGTTATGGAAGGAGGTTGTTGAAGATTGGGACTAGACGGATATGGAGGACGGTTCCGCTTGGAGCCGGAAGAAGAAGACTCAGGTGAATTCTCTTCGTGTTGGTTATAACTTTCTACAATAAAAAGAAACATTGTCTTGTTCCTGAGATTAACTTTGTTTATGCATCAGATACTATTGTAATTCATGTATGAATGTTATTTCGATGTATAACTAATCATTTGCTTATATGATATAAAGTTGATTTCTTTAAAATGCTTTATCTATATGCTGCTATGTATGTTCGGATTGGTTGATTTGCATATTCAAAGATCATCAAGAGTTGCAGAGGGTCTGCACCCTGCTGGAACTACCCAAACGAAGGACATTCGGGTATGGTCGCTATCACATAGTTTGTTTTTATAAGCATGTTTCTTGAGTTGTATGAGTGTTTCTTACTGTGGATTTCTCTTGCTCTGTTGGGCTTTCAACCCAAAGCCCTAGGGTACTTATTGCCGTAACAATAGGTGTTGGGGGATTTTTCCTGCAGCAAGATAATTAGCTATGTCTGCATACCATGGTGAGTGAAGTGAAATAGCAAAAATATATTCATCCAGAAAAGAATCTTCAATAGGCATGCTTTCACTACCAACATTCATCCTAGAAAGAAAATCAACCACCGCATTATCTTTCCTAGGTTTATCTAGAATAGTTATATCAAATTCCTGTAACAACAATAACCATGTGTAATCCTACCATTAGTGATTGGTTTGTTCATTAAAAAATGAATGGAAGAGTGGTCAGTGTGTACAAACACTTGATATCAGGTGATGCAATACCGAAATTTATTGATGGCATGCACTACTGCAAGGAATTCCTTCTCGATCATTGTGTAATTGAGTTCAGTTGGAGTCAAGTTTTTGCTTATATAAAAAATGGCATATGGTTTCCTGTCCTCTAGCAGGCCCAAAATAACTCCCACAATAGTATCAGATGTGTTTGTAGCTATATGGAACGACATATTCCAGTTCAGACCCCACAAAATAGGAGTTGCTGATACATAGTCTTCTAATTTCACAAAGGCCTACTTGCATTTCTCTGTCCATACAAACTCTGCATCTTTCATAAGTAAAGAAAATAAAGGAGATGCAATATTTGAAATTTTTTCAATAAACCTCCTATAGTACCTTGCATGACCCAAGAAACTATGTACCTCTTTCTGTGTCTTGGGGATTGGGATTTTCAAGATTACCTCTATATTAGCAGGGTCCACTTTAATCCCGTTAGTTGAAATAAGATGTCCTAGCATGATCCCTTCATTCATCATCATGTGACATTTCTCTGTAATCAAAGAAACATTAGTCTGTTCACATCATTCTAATACTTTTTCCAAATTTACTAATGTTGTTTCGAATGCATCCTCGTAGGGTGTGAAGTCATCCATGAACATTTCTATACAATCATTCAACATATCTGAGAAAATTCCCAGTATCGCCCTTTGGAAAGTTGTTGGTGCATTACAAAGTCCAAAAGGAAGAACCCTATATGCGAAAGTTCCCCAAGGGCAGGTAAAGGTCATTTTATCTTGGTCTTCCGGGGCAATCTGTATTTGGTTGTACCCAATAAACCTGTCTAAGAATGAGAAAAATTTCTTTCTACACAGGGTATCAAGGACCTGGTTTATAAATGGCAAGGGGAAATGGTCCTTTTAAGTGGCTTTGTTAAGTTCTCTATAATCCACACAAACCCTCCACTTGCCATTATTTTTGGGGACAATGACAAGCGGAGATACCCATTGGCTGTCAAAAATGGGATAAATGAAGTTGGCATTCAGGAGTTTCTGCAATTCTTCTTTTACTACCTCCTTCAATGCAGGGTTCATGTGTCGTTGCGGTTGTCTCATTGGATTGCAACCATCCTTCAAATAGATGTGGTGAGTGCATAGGCTGGGATGGATACCCTTCATATCGATATAATCCCATGCAAACGCCTTTTTGTATTTCTGTAACAGCTGTAGCAATAATTTGTTCTGCTCAGCAGTCAAGTTTGGATTGACATTAAGATATTTGTCTGGTTCTATTTCAATAGGACTGTTGTTAATACTTGGAGCGGTCTTCATCTGTTCAAGGCTCAAATCTTCTACAACATCTTCCTCCCTCGAGTCTTCAATGGAAGTAACAGAAAGTGAATTACTAATAAAACCACTTATGATATCATCTTCCGTTTCATTCTTAAAGTACCATGCCTTCCCGAGGGTGAGAATTGGTTGTGAGTGATCTGACTTGGGTTCAAATTCATCCCACAAGGGATTTCCTGAATCCGTATCTGGTTTTGCTGGGGGATAAAGGCTAAGATTCTTGGTGGCCTGGCCATCAAAAATCATCATAGATCCAGACCTGCATCCTATGAATGCATCTACAGTGGCTAGCCACAACCTTCCTAAGATTAAAGGATGCCCCCCTAGGTTTGATTTAGTTTGTAAAATAATGAAGTCAATAGGATATCACCAAGAATCTATTGTAATCACTACGTCTTCTAACACCCCCTCAATTTGATACGGGGCCTATCTGCTAATTCCAACACTGTAGGTGTATGTCTTAGTTTGTGTAACCCTAAGGTGATGAAGAGCTCTTTCGTCATTACATTAATGGCTGCCCCTAAATCAATCAATGTATTGGTAATGGGCTTGCCATCGATGTAAACAGTGATTGTAGGATTCCCTAGATCAATGTATTTGGTTAAAAGGGACTGATCAATCATCAACTCAGACAACTTTACCATCACATGAATAGTGTCAGGGTCCTTAGGCTTCCTTTCGAGTTTTTTAACACACAAATCCCTCAATATTTTTGCATAAATAGGCACATCTCTGATAGCCTGCAATAAAGGAATCTGTATGTCTAAGTTTCTCAACTCCTTAAGAAAATTCAATTCCAGGTGTGCAGTCATACCAATTTCTGCCAGCCTTCGAGGATATGTAGGGTATTTAGTTGTTATAGTCAAATTGGTTGTTACAGGTGTATCAAATTTATTCAAATTGGTTGTTACATGCGCAACAACCCTTTCTGAGTCACTTGTTATAGGTGTGATAGCAACTTCAAAATCTGTAGGACCTCCCCTAGGTGACTCACATTCTTCTTCAGTTATAACAAGGGAGAGTTTTGGGTTAACCACTTTCCCTGACCGAAGATGGATTTCATTATACCTGACAGGAGTGATACAATAAGTCTGAAAGGTAGCTGAAGGTTCAATGTTCTGGGCTGCCTTATTGTTCGGGTTAGGGTTAGGTTGCATAGGTAATTGGGGTCGTATAGAAGGTGTAGCAAGAGGTGGTAGCTGCAACTGCTATTGTACTGGTATTACAGGAGGAACTGGTCCTAGGGAATTTCCTCTCCAATTCTAAGTCCAAGGATATGGTTGCGATGGAGGGCACTGGAAAGGTGATGAGGGAGACCACTGATTCCAAGGTGAAGGATATTTTGTTGGAGGAGTAGAGTAGTGCCATGGAAATTGTTGAACATTATATGTATTATTGCATGGATTGAAAGAAGAGAAGTCTTCAGACATACTTGGGGGTCATGGTTGCCAAGGTTTCCTGGATCCAATGAAGTAGGAAGACTGAACCTCCTCATTTGATTCCTTAAGCATGACTTTCAATCTATGAAGCTCCAGACAATGATCTCTGAAATGCTCTAGATCACAAATGTTCCACACGCTGATGTTCTTTACCCTACATTCCTTCCAGGAATGCTTGTCTTTGCATATTGGGAAGAACACAGCTAAAGTTGCATCAGCCTCGTCCTATGCTTTCTTCACTTGTGCTGTCATTATTTGAATAGATAAGGTACTTAGAAGTTAGAAGATTGGTTTTAAGATTCTCGAACAAGTTTTTGATTTCTGCCTTGGTCGGACCACTATTTGCAGATTTCTGTATCCAGGTAGAGGCATCTTGTACCATGCTTCTCCCCTTCGATGATCCTCTAGAGCATCTCAAACAAATATTTACTATCTCGACAAGTGGTTCCTGAGATATGTCCCCCTTCCCTAGTAGATTCAGGGTATCAAGGCAATCATCTCTCATTCCTTTATGAATATGGTACTCAAGATTTCTTGATCTAACTCACAGTGTTTAGATCTCTGCAAATTCTAATGGAATCACTCCACATAGTCCTCCAAACTTTATTCCTCCTTTTGTGTCATCCTAAATATTTCTTCCCTCAAATCCCTAGTTCAACAATAATTCTGATACTTTGATAGAAATGTCTCTTTCATGTTGCTCCACATCCAAATGGTAGCAGAGCCTAATCCCATGAACCATCTAAATGTTGCTCCTCTTATAGTAGTAGGAAAAATTTCAAATTCTGAGCATCTGAAATATAATCATAGCTCCTGCACAAGACATCAAATTCAAATAATAAGGTGTCAGGGTCTTCTACAGTCATCCCATGAAAATATGGGAGAGATGACAAAGGAATGTTTTTCATGGGAGCCTCGCCTCTGATATCCCCTATTGGAAACTCAAAGGTGGTAATGGTGGAATATGTTTTAGTGTCATTGTCATTATTGTCCCCCATTGTTGATCCTCTTGATCCTTGCTGTGATGGGTCTTCTTCAAACCATTTTGGTGACTGTCTTGTGGGTGAAGATTTGTTAATTGATAACTCAGGCTGCTTTGGGGCTGGTTGTTTCACTGCGTTGCCCGAATCGGGATATTGATAAGTCAATGAATGCTTTTCCATCTCAGGCTCCTGGTGTTCCCCACTGGTTTCCCCTTGACCCTCAATCCTAAGGTCCTGATCACTAGCCTTCCACTGCTGCTCCTGATTTGGATACTTAGTTTTAGGAGTGGTTACACTAGTTTTAGGATGATACGGTCCAGAGACAGAGGAACCGAATGCTTATGTTCTTATTATGGGAGTAAAAACTTTTTGTGGCCCTGTTTCCTTGCGTCCCTCTAAGAATTTGACTATTCTTTTTCTGCTTTTGAGATCAGCTCATGAATAAATGTTTTCCTCCCCAAATCTGTGCTCTTCTTATTTCTTTTATGACCCATTTTTCCTGTTATTTATTAGAGTGGTTGTATTTTGGGATCTCTATTACTCCTACACTTTACACATGGACCCTATGCATATTCATTCAAGCCCTAAGTGTCTCAGCTTATACAGTGGTGAGCCCACTCAAGTATATTAGAGCGAAGCGCAGGTTCTTACCTCTCGTCTTACCACCCAACACCTGTAAAGCTAAGAACACATATAAAGAATTAAGGAATTCACACAACCTAAGTGTTCTAGTGACCACAAGGGTGAGCCCGCCCAGGTATATTAGAGCGATGCAAAACTTATTACCTCTCGTCTTACCACCCAACACTTGTGCACTAGAAACACTCTGTTAACAAAACACTCTTGGCTGATTGCATCGTCGAATTCCTTCCTTGGAAATAGTGCCAAAATGTTGAGTCGATTTAATCATTGTTAATATGACCGAATCACAACCATTAATTGTCAACATAGGGTAGGTCTGTTTATTTCAAAGGAGTATGTTCCCCGGAAACGGCGCCAAAATGTTGAGTCAATTTAATCATTGTTAATATGACTGAATTGAAACCATTAATTGTCAACCCAGGGTAGGTTTGTTTATTTCTGTGATGATACACTTCAACCAAGAGTAAAAATAAAAAGACAAAAACAAATGTCATTGAATTTAATTGCAGAAGGTAACATTCATGCAAAAATCAAAAACATTCTACGGAAATGAAACCGCACTTCATGTTACAAGGAAAAGGCTCGCCACACACCACACTGCTAACTAAGCCGACTGTCTGAATATCATGTTCAAATCAATCCTATGTGACAACATATCAGAAATATGGGAATAGAAATAAACCCATGTTGCAAATTACACGGCGATAGAAATAACTTCACACTTAATGAAAGAAACAATAATTAATCTACCACTATGATATTGTTGCTGTTGCAATCCCTGCTAAAGAGGAGGGCCCTTCCTCCCTAGCAGGGCGCAGGGATGAAATGCGAATTAGTAAAGTCTCAACACCACGTCTGTAAAAACATCAGAAATGCTATTCTTTGTATTAAAATGGTTATGAATTACAGAAGAAAAATGACGATATTGTCTATCTCGTTTACATGGAACTGAGTCCCCTTTATAAGATTTACATGTCCAAAATAAGAAACAGATCAGTCATGAGAATCTCATGATTCTCATGCTGATCAATATCGAGAGAGAATAGAAATCATTACAACAAGTTCTAAATACAAGGCCTATTGCTATTACATCATTTCTCAAAATCACAACTGCATTGACTCCTTAGCCGCTCATAGATAATACAATCTTTACGACAGTTGTCTTGTGGAATAGTACCCACCGTCCTAGATAGTTGCAGTGTAGTTAACATCCCACGATGTAACAACAATGCTTGAGGTGTAACAACAATTCGAGGTGTAACAACAATGGTTTGAAACAATAAGTACTCAAAACCCCTGTGTGAATTATCACACCGTTCTTCATCATTTGGTCGTGGAATTCGGAGCATCACCTGAAAGAACAGAGCCAGAGAAATTTTTTCCTTATTTTCCTCGGTTAGCCATCAAAAAGATATCACCTCATTCATATTTAACAAAAATGGAAAAATAATATGTCATAACAAAAATGGATTCTTATAATTCGTAAAAAGGTAATTATGATATAAAGTCCATAGGTTCAGAGGTAAAATGGTCAAGGACGGGGGAAAAAGGTGTTCAAAACATGCACAAAACCTGCACCCAACACATGTATCCCGAAACTAACAAAAAATGCACAAGGAGGATTGTTCCCTCTATTTTTCTTGAAATAAACCTAGTCAACTAGTAAACATGGTAAACCCATTAGACAAGGATAATAGGGATAAGCTACATTCCAACTCAGGGGAAAATCTTGAGTGTAACAAAGGGTACCTTTGAATGACTGCACCATGAAAGGCCACTACAACACCTCACGGTTGCCTGCAAACAAAAGAATGAGAGCATTGAGGGTGAACAAAACAATTGAAACCCCTGAATAATAATCACTCAGAGAAATTAAACTAAAAAATAAAGATACCTAGAATGTTTGCATTGTGGCTGAGACAACTGCCCAATCGAACCTTGCTAGCCGAGAATGGATGGGGAAGGGCTCTTTCTTCCACCAACATACCCAATTTCTCTGCGCATATAGCGAGGGATGGTGGTTAACATAGGTACTATGGGAAAAAAATATTGGGAAACTGGCAAGGGTTTGCAGAATAGGGAAAACCTGTAATAGTTGCAGATCTGCTCCCCATGCCGAGGTGAAAGGGAAATGAAGTCCGCCATCAATAATACAAGGGTTAGTTATCCTAAACTTCTCTTGAAGAATGTCGACTGTCAGATCACTACCTAGGATATCCACAGTAGGATCACCACCAAGTGGCAACTGGAAAGATGAAAAATCTGGATGCGGACCTCGGGCAGTGGCATACATCCAATCCATCAGTACAAGACCATAATGAAGTCTTATCCATGTGAATATTTTGTAAACAAACCATAATTTTAGTACTCTACCTATCAGTAATAATGATCAATGTTATTAAAAGTCTTAAATTCAATTCTCTATCATGACGTGGATTACCACTATGGTTTAACATTCGATGTATTATGTATTGCATGGTTCATAAAATCATTAATCAAGAGATATGGATAGCAAAATTAATAAGAGACACCATTTTTTTTACATATGATTTGTTATGTGATGTTCGAGTGTTACAAGTGGTATCAGAGCACAAATCTCGATATTGTGGCCTGAATGGGAAATGATGGTAACAACAAATGTTTTGAATTGTGCACAGAGAAAGAAGTAAATAGGTAGACTACTGTGACGAGAGGGGGATTTATAGGTCGAGGAACATGCCAGATGAATAACCCTAATACAAATCCAGAATTATGGGTGCAACTGGGTGTAGAACAGCAATAACAAACAAATAGGCGGCTTGAAACTGTGTAGAAAATGCAAGCTGAAATGGTACGCCTAAGAACAAATAATGAAAGGTTGATGCGAGAGTAGGAAATAATCTTAAAGAGCCTCTCAGACAAACAAAATCATCGAACTTTCTGACCTAGTCCTAAGTATATAACCTGGGACGAGGAGGGACATCGACAACGAAATGAAAATACTCTAGAAGGGAGCCATAATAAGAAATTCAACAGAAATAGAATATATCATGAGTGGGAATCTAGTAATGTGTTTGAACCTAGAAAGACCAGGAAACCGAAGCTCGAGTTGCAAGGAGAATTTAGAAAATTAAACCTCCTCTTTTCGATGGGGAGGCAGAGAAAGATACAAAATCATGGGTTATTAACATGAATACATATTTTTAGGTTTATGAATATGATAGTCACCTCAAGGCCAGATTGGTCATTTATCAACTTTAGGGCAAGGCCACCTTATGGTGGGGGGAAGTTAAAATTGTACACAGAGTAGAGGATCAGGACGTAACATGGGACAAATTCCAGAAACATTTCAAAAGCAAGTACCTCAAGGAGCGATTATATGATGAGAAAGCCAAAGAGTTTCATGATTTGAAGTTGGGGAAATTGACAATGGAAAAATATGTGACAAAATTTACATCTTTATAATGTATGTGCCATATATCAAAGAAGAGAAAGCTAAGGTACAACATTTTCTGAGTAGTTTACCTACATATATGAAGGAGAGAATAGAGTTTGATAGTCCTAAGACTATCATGGACGAAGCCATTCAAAAAGATCGAATGTGCTATCAAAATATCAAGCAGAAAGGAGATTTGGTAAAAATGTGGTCCCAAAAGAAAGGGCAGAAGAATTATTAGGAGTCTCGAGGAACGAGACCCACAAAATTCAAGAATGAATAAAGGAACTTATCAAGTAAAAAACTAGAAGGTGTGAGTAGAAGACCAAGTGGCAAGCAGAAAATAAGCTGATAGAAGCATCTAGCAAGTCAGAACCTATTCAAGGATAGACACCCCCTTTGCAGTGCTGGGACAGTGGGGGAACACATTACTACAAAAATTGTCCTTAGCGTGCCTGCCCTAAACTAACTGCTAATATACAAGAGGCATCTACATTCGACGAGGTGGCAAATAGCATGCCCTAATTCAATGCTGCATTGGAGGAATGAAAAGTTGATTACAAACCTACTATGATAGAGTTGGAAGGTAAGCTAACTACTCAATCCATATCTACTTTGGTAGATCTGGGTGCAAGCTTGAGTTATGTTAGTCCTAAAGTGGTTGAAATATGTTGTTTGCAAACACATAAATTTAAAAACCCCTGGTTAGTACAATTGGCTACAGGGGTTAAGAGAAGGGTAAATGTCAAAGTGCCAAGTTGTTCTGTGGACATAGGTGGCCAGTTTACCGGAAGCAGGCCCTCACCATATGAATAGTGAGTGACTCCGTCCCTTTTTTTTACTTATTTGAGAGGGGCCACCCAATAAGTAAATTGAACCTTTAGGGACAGAGTGCGGTGCCAGGCTCAAGGGGTAGGGGACTGATAGGGATCTGCTACCATCAAGCGATATGGCTAAGGGTCTATCCAGTGGGCTCAAGGTTAGATTTGAATGTACTACCATTAGGGTCATATGATTTGCTTATTGGAATGGACTGGTTGGAAAGCCACTAGTCCTTAGTAAATTGTAAGGACAAGACCATCAAATATCTAGATGAAGATGAGACTCAACAAGAAATCCAAGGAATAAAAAAACCCACAAGGTTACGCCCCATCACCGCCTACCAATTAAGTAAATGTGTTAGAAGGGGTTGTATGATTTATGTTGTTCAAGTTGGGTATTCCAACTCCAAGGAAAAAAATTATGCGCTAGAAAACATATCAGTTATTTAGGAATTTACAGATGTATTTCCAGAAAATATTCCGGGGTTGCCTCCAAAGCGAGATATTGATTTTACAATTGAATTAGTCCCTGGGGCAGCACCCGTGTCCAAAGATCCTTATCGTATGAGTATTCCAAAATTGACTTAACTTAAAATGCAATTGCAGGAACTACTCGATAAAGAGTATATTCCCCCCAGTGTGTCACCCTGGGGAGCTCCAGTATTGTTTGTAAGAAAGAAAGAAGGTACACTACTACTATGTATTGACTATCAACAACTTAATAAGTTAACTATTAAAAATAAATATCCTCTACCTCAAATCGATGATCTATTTGATCAAGTCAAGGGTGCAACAATCTTCTCCAAAATTGATTTAAGATGAGGATATCATCAAATCCCTGTAAAGGAAGAAGATATTTGTAAAAGAACCTTTCGAACTCAGTATGACCATTATGAATTTGTAGTCCTACCTTTTGGATTAACTAACGCACCCGTGACATTCATGAGTTTGATGCATGGTATTTTCCACACTTTCTTGGATAAATTTGTTTTAATCTTTCTAGACGATATTTTTATTTACTCCAAATCTTTGGAAGAAAATAAGGAGCAATTATGAATGGTATTGCAAATATTAAGAGATCATCAAATGTATGCAAAGTTTAGTAAGTGTGACTTTTATAAAGAGCAGAACCAGTACTTGGGACATGTGATTACAACTGAAGGTATAGTTGTGGATCGTGAGAAAATAAAAACGATCATGGAATGGCCAATTCCTGGAAACGTGGTTGATATTATATCCTTTATGGGCTTGGCGGGGTGTTACTGTTGTTTCATTGAGAATTTCTCTCAAATTGTGTATCTCATCACCTCGTTGCAAAATAAGGGAAATATGTTTAAATGGACTAATGAATGTAAGAAAAGCTTTGATCAATTAAAACATTTATTAACTATTGCCCCCATGTTGAGGATAGCTATCCCAAATAAGGAATTTGTTGTTTTCACGGATGCATGTATTGAAGGCGTAGGAGCAGTGTTAACATAGGATGGAAAGGTGATTGCGTGTGAGTCCCGAAAGATGAAAGAACATGAACAAAGGTATTCTGCCTATGATTTGGAATTAAAAGATTTATGTTGCTAACTAATTATAGTAGTTTAACCACTGATTTCAAACAACCTAGTTTAAATGCTTGACAAGCACGATGGAGTGCTTTCCTTAGTGAATTTGATTTCGACATTAAACATTTAAAGGGAAAGGAAAATCGAGTTGTAGATCCTTTGACAGAAGAATGCATTGTGTATATGAATTTATTATAACCCAATAGAGTTTAATTTCTTAGAACAAATTAAAGAGGTTGCCCATCGAGATCCCGAATACAAATTCTTGTGGAAGCAAGCTGCCAGACAAGGAAAACAATCGAATTACGACATATATCAAGATCAGTTGCTAACTTTTAGGGGAAGAATTTATGTTCCTGACCAAACTTCGATCAAACAATTGATTTTAGATGAATTCCACAAAAGCCCATATCATGCTCACCCTGGATATCAGAAAATGCTTTCAACCATCAAGCCTAATTATTTTTGGCCAGGAATGCACATGGATATTGCTGAATATTTAATAAAATGCATTGAATGCCAGCAAGTTAAGGCGGAACATCAACATCCTGTTGGTCTTCTTCAACCTATACTTGTACCAGAATGGAAATGGGAGGTTATTACTCTCGATTTTATTACAGGGCTGCCTAGATCTAAGAGGCACAATGATTCCATTATGGTAATTGTTGATAAGCTTAGTAAGGTAGCTCACTTTATCCCAATGCAATCCACATTCAAAGTTGTTCAAATTGTCGATATCTTTATGAAAGAAGTATTCTGATTGCATGGGATTCCTAAAGTGGTCATATCAGATAGAGATGTAAAATTTACATCCGCTTTTTGGAAAGCCTTATTTACAGGGATGGGAACTCAAGTCCAATTCAGTACTGGGTATCATCCGTAGACTGACGGGCAAACTGAAAGAGTGAATTAGGGATTATAGGATATGTTTCAGATGTATGTTATTCAGATACCAGTAAGTGGGAAGAATATTTGCATCTCATAGAGTTTACATATAATAATGGGTATCATGAGTCTTTAAAAATGAGTCCTTTCAAGGTGCTTTATGGGAGAAAGTGCAGAACACCTGCAAATTGGAGTAGCCCTAAGAACATGTTGATGTTAGGACCAGAAATGTTAGAGGAAATGGAACAAGCAGTGAGGAAAGTCCAACAAAATTTGAAAGCTTCCCAAGATAGGCAGAAAGCTTATGTTGACCGAAAAAGAACATATCGAGAGTTTAAAGTTGGAGACCATGTTTTTGTGTGAATTAAACCAAATAAAATCACATTGAGGTGGGCTAGCTCTGTGAAGCTTTCTCCTTGTTTTTGTGGACCTTTCGAAATACTCGAAAGAATTGGACCAATAGCGTATAAATTAGCCTTACCAAGTTATGTAAAGGTTCATAATGTGTTTCATGTCTCCTTGCTAAAATGATATGTGTATGATCCTAACCATGCAATTCACTGGCAGGAGGTTCAGGTAAAAGAAAGATGTTAAGTTGATTATATTTATTTATATATGCCATTATAATAAAATGCTTATAAGAATTTTATGATTTTGGTTCAGGTTGAACCAGATGGAGAATTCCTAGTAGAGCCTTTGCGCGCCCTCGATAAGAGGGAAACAACATTGCAGAAGCGATTCATTACCCAGGTTAAGGTGCAATGGAAGAAATTTAGCTCGGAGGAGGCCACTTGGGAAGACAAATATTTCATGCAACAGGCATACCCAAATCTATTCCAGGATCAGAATGAACACCAGCACATTGTTCTGCTCCAGGGGGAAGATGTAACACCCTCAGATCTGAAGAGTAAATTTTAATTACTGTCATTTACTTTTAAGTCGTTTTTCTGAAAAGAGAATTTGTAAAAAATAAACAAAAGTGGATAATGAGTATGTTTATTGCTTAATAAAATTTAAAAGAATTTTGAGAATTAAGTTTACAGATGCAGACTCAATAACTGTTTGAAACTTCCAATATGGTTGAGAAGGTAGTTATCTCTTTTGATATAGACCTCAGAGATAAAATCATCTGAGAAGGAAATACAGGGGGTTAGCCACTAGAGGGAGGAACCCACCTGCAGAGAAAAGAAGAGAAAGAGATAGACTACTAAGAGAGATCGTCTTGAGCTGGTCTCAAACCAGTGGAGACTCTCCATTAAGAAATAATTATGGCACTCTAGATCAGACCAAGAGGGTCAGGTGGTCTGAAGGCCAAGTTAACCGTTGAAGTTTGCGAGATATTGAATGAATTGGAAGTGGAAGCACGGGAGGGGATCTTGACATAATCGACAGTTCCATTGGAACGGAGGATTAGTCTTATCCTTAACCTGTTTTCTTGACTGTTTGTACCATCCAGATAGGTATTAATCCCTTATGGAGGGTTTCATTTCCTATTGGGTATTAAGTTCTGGAAAAGGTTCTAATGATGATTAGAGTAAACATTTTTGACTGAGCACTTTATTGTAATGCATAAAGAAAACATGGGTTTAGATTCTATGACTAAATTTGGTTAAATGTAGAGCCTGTTTATTGACTTAATTTGTGTTATTATGAATTATGGGAAAAGGATTATCTGTGTATAATATCAGGGATCAAAAGTTACTGAGGAGTTACAAATATAGAATTACATAGTTCTTTATACACAATCTTATAACTACCAAGACATAGGTTTTCTCTTCACAGGAAAACATTCACTGTCACAAGAACAAATTGAATGGAAAAAATATAGTGAATCAAGGGTCAAGCAGTTGTGGTAAACCCTTAGAATATGGGTTTTCACACAAAACCCAAATTACCTTAATTGGAAAAGAGACTCGAGGTTGTAGACTGAGAAGAGAGGATTAACAGAAAAGACCACCTCTGAACATATATAGTATAACTAAGTAAACAATGCCATAAAAATAACACATATGCTAGTTTTTGTCATATAATTTATGAAAAGAAAGTAGGCCAAAAGGAAATTGCGAAAGGAGTTTATCATATCCCAACAAGGGTTGAGATTAAAGTAAATAAAACATGACTATAATTTAATTCTCTTTCATTCTCAAATGAACAGTAAGAAGAAACAATTCTAATGTTTGAAAATGTACAACTGTAAATTTCATGACTTAACTGAAACGAAATCCCAGCATTTGAATAACCATCATAGGAATACCAAATCCATAAATAAGGTCCAAAACAGAAGTAACTCTTATAACTTAAGCCAAACCTGCGAGCCTGAGACCTCAGAGAATAAATAACAAGTACAAGTTCAACGATGTTGACTATTCCTATGATAAACAGGCTGAAGGCCTCAAAAACCCAAGAAAGAAGAAACCCGAGTAGTTTGCATGACCCTGTGTCCAACAACTTACACAAAATGAAAAAGGAGGATTTTTCCCTCTATTTTTCTTGAAATAAACCCTGCCAACTGGCAAACATGGTAAACCTATTAGACAAGGAAAACAGGGATAAGCCACATTCCAACCTGGGGAAAACGCCCGAGTGTAACAAATGGGATATTCGAACTACTGCATCATGAAAATCCACCACAGCACCTCACAGTCGCTTGCAAACAAAAAAATGAGAGCATTAATGGTGAAAGAAACTGTTATGAAACCAACTCAAGAAAAGATAGAAAAGATAGATCAACGCCTTAGAATTCAGCCTCTTCGAGGGGGCAACCTCCTTTACATTACATAAATGAACAATTCTTGGATGATACAAATGACAAAACCTCCTTTCTATATATAGGAGTCTAAGGAGTCACAATATAATCCAGCCGACCTAACAATAATAATATAAAGCCACAAAAATAACAATAGAGGGATTCTATGGGGCACAGAAATAACAATATGGGGGTAATAGGGGCACAACAATATAAATAAGGGGTATAACTACAATAGTAATGGGGTAATCACTAGTATTATAGGGACCCAACATGCCCCTCTCCTTCAAAAAAGTGTTGTCCTCAACGCTTGAGTAGTTTTGGATACTTCTGCATAAAATTCTCATCCTCCCATGTGGAATCTTCAGCGGATAAGTTCTTCCACTTGATAAGATACTCTGAAATTGATCGATTTCGTAGCTGTCGAGTTCTTGTTTCTGTGACTGCTTCCGGTTCCAATATAATTTTTCCTTCCTCGTCAAGTTCTGGCAATATTGTTTGAATTGGGAGCTTGTCACCTATAACCTTCTTTAAACATGAAACATGGAAAACTGGGTGCAATCGAGAAGCTGCAGGAAGCTCCAATTTGTATGCCATAGTACCAATCTTTTGCAACACCTTGTACGGACCATAATACTTTGGTGATAATTTATTATCCTTCTTAGCTTGCTTTAGGGACATTTGCTTATATGGTTGTAGCCGTAGGAATACCCAATCACCTACATCAAAACTTCTTTCACTGCGATGTTGATCTGCCTGTTGTTTCATTCTATTTTGTGCCAACACGAGGTTATCCTTTAAGAGTTGGAGGACTTGTTGTTGATGTTCGATGTGATGTTCCACTGCCTGAACCTTAGAATTTTCTCTTAAATATGATGTGATGGATGGTGGTTGATACCCATAAAGTGCCATAAATGGGGTCATTTTTGTTGCTGTATGGAAGGAAGTGTTATACCACCATTCAGCCAGAGGCAACCATTTGACCCATTGTGTCTGTTTATCAGATACAAAGCAACGAAGATATCCTTCCAAACATTTGTTTACTATCTCAGTTTGCCCATCAGATTGAGGATGATAAGATGAGCTATGAGCTAACTGAGTACCAAGACAAGAAAATAATTCTGTCCAAAAATTTCCAGTGAAAATGGGATCTCTGTCACTTACAATAATCTTTGGGTTTCCATGTAGCTTTTGAATTGTTTCCATAAATGCAGTAGAAACTACTGGCTTTAAATGGATGTGATAATGCACAAAAGTGTGCATACTTGGTAAGTCTGTCAACTACCACCATGATGACACTGTTTCCATAAATGCAGTAGAAACTATACTGGCTTTAAATGGATGTGATAATGCACAAAAGTGTGCATACTTGGTAAGTCTGTCAACTACCACCATGATGACACTCTTTCCCTCAGACTTGGGTAAACCTGTGATAAAATCCATTGAAACCTCCTCCCAACGTTGGCTTGGAATGGATAAAGGTTGTAATAGACCCGGTGTCTTAATTGTTTCAACTTTATTTTGTTGGCAAACCAAACATTCCGCCACAAACTTTTGAATATCTGATTTAAGGCCATCCCAAAAAAATTCCTTCTTAACCCTGTGGTAAGTTTTTAAAAATCCTGAGTGCCCTCCTAAGGGAGAAGTGTGCAATTCCATAAGAATCTTTTGTTTTAGCTGGGAATTCTTACAGAGGTATAAGCGATCTTTGTACCATAACGAATCATTTTGCCAGCTAAATGTATCAGAAGTACTGGAATCTTGTTGTAGCTTTCGAATAAGTGCCCACACTTCTTCGTCATTCTTCCATTCCTCCCTTGCTTCGTTTATCCAATCTGGTTGGATAATAGAAATGGCACACAACAATGCTTCCACATCCTCATCCTTTCTTGAGAGTGCATCTGCCACCACATTTTGCTTCCCTTTTTTGTAGATGATTTCAAAGTCATAACCCAACATCTTTGTGACCCACTTTTGTTGCTCTTCAGAGGATAATCTTTGTTCTAAAAAGTATTTAAGGCTATCATGATCCGTTTTTACCTTGAAGTGTCTTCCCATTAGGTAGGGTCGCCATTTCTTAAGTGCATGGAGTATTGCCAACATTTCCTTCTCATAAATAGCTTTGCTTAAAAACTTTCCCTTGATTGGACGACTTTCAAAAGCAATGGGTCTTTCATCTTGCATTAGAACAGCACCAATTCCATTTCCTGAAGCATCACATTCCACAATAAAGGTTTTTGTGAAGTCCGGTGTAGCTAAGACCGGTGCTTGGCACATTGCCTCTTTAAGATGTTCAAAGGCCTTTGTTGCTTCCGGAGTCCATGAAAATGAATCTTTCTTCAATAATGTTGTTAGAGGTGCTGCTATTCTCCCATAATTCTTAACAAACTTGCGATAATACCCTGTCAACCCAAGAAATCCTCGCAGATGCTTTATGGATGTGGGGATTTTCCATTCCTTAATGGCTTTAATTTTGCTAGGGTCTACCTTAACTCCTTCATGAGATACAATATGACCCAAATATTCCACCTCCTGGACTCCAAAGAAACATTTGGATCTTTTTGCATATAATTGTTTCTCCTCCAATAGTTGTAGCACCCTGTCAACATGTTCAACATGATCCTTCCAAGACTTGCTGTAGATTAGTATATCATCAAAAAATACTAACACAAATTTTCTAAGGAATGGTTTGAAAATTGAATTCATCAAACCTTGAAATGTTGAAGGTGCATTGGTAAGGCCAAAAGGCATGACCAAAAATTCATAATGACCCTCATGAGTTCTAAATGCCGTTTTCGGAATGTCTTCAATCTTCATTCTGATTTGATGATATCCCGAACGAAGATCCAACTTGGTGAAGTAAATTGATCCATGCAATTCATCCAGTAATTCATCAATGACAGGAATGGGGAACTTATCTTTAATAGTGAGCTTGTTGAGCTCCCTATAATCCGGACACATGCGCCATGATCCATCCTTCTTGTGCACCAATACTACTGGAGCTGAGAAAGAACTTTGACTCGGTTGAATTATACCAGCCTCTAGCATTTCTGCAACCATACGTTCAATTTCACTTTTTTGGACATAGGGATATCTGTACGGCCTGATGTTTGGAGGAACACTTCCTGGAATCAGATGAATAGCATGATCATGATCACGCATAGGTGGGAGACCTTTGGGAGTCTCAAATACCTTGGAATGATTGTCCAGGACTTTTTGGAGATCTGGAGAAATAGATGATTCCAATGTGGAAACATCTAGCGAACATAATTGTGCAATTACACCTCTTTGCTCCTTTTTTAGAAGCTTTGTCATGCCATTAGAGCTGATTATCTTTCCTGGTTTCCCTGCAATACCCCTTAATTCAACTTCCTTTCCTTCCGTAGAAAATTTGATGAAAAGTTCTTGAAAATTAAAAGCTATTGTACCCAAGGATTGTAGCCATTGGACTCCTAGTACAACATCAGCACCTCCCATTGGAATGGAAAGCATTGGGCTAGTCAATACATATTCTCCCATGGATAGCTTGATATTATGGCACTTTCCAGAGCAATTTATTGTTCCTCCATTTGCAATCATCACTTGACACTCTGGTGCTGGATATAGGAAGCAATTCAATTCTTTTGCTACCCTACAATGAATAAAATTGTGGGTGCTTCCTGAATCAATCAACACTATTACCTTTTTCTTCTTGATTTGTCCTTCTATCTTGATGGTTTGAGGAGTGGTAATTCCCGCCAATGCATTACAAGATATGGTCGGATTTATTTGTTCTTCATCTAGGCTTTGTTCCTGGAGTATATCTTCTTCTTTTGACCTTTCTTGCTCCTTTTCTTCTTCCTCTTCACAATCTATGTAGAATAATTTCTTCTCAGCACACTTATGACCTTTAGTGTATTTGCTATCACAACTGTAACAAAGCCCTTTTGCTCTTTTTTCTTCCAATTGTTGTGGTGTCAACCTTATAGGTTGTGGAAGACTAGGGGCAACAACACTTCCGTCTTTATAGTTGTGAGTGGTATGCTTCCTGGTTGCCATAATTTTGCTTTCCATTTTTCTTGCTAACCTGAATGCCTTCTCTAATGAATCAGGTTCCCAAAGGCGAACATCATGTTGGATATTATCCTTTAAAGACCCTATGAACACATCAATCCTATGCTCCTCTGGAATATCTTTTACCCTTATGTTCAATTTTTGGAACTCCTCAATGTGCTCCATTATTGAACCCTTTTGTTTGAGACTTATCAATTGGCTAAAAAAAGTGTTGCTTTTTGTATCCTCATAATGTGCTATCAATTCTTCCGTAAAAATTGCCCAAGTGATAAATTGTTTACGAGAGCAAAGCCATTGATACCATACAAACTGATTTGGTTCCAAATATACAGTTGCCATACGTACCTTTTGTGCGTTTTGCACATTATTGAGATCGAAGAATTGCTCCATCTGTAATATCCATGTGGCGGGATCCTTGCCATCAAACTTCCTCATATCGATTTTTGGAATATGGTGATTCTTCGATCCAACATTAGCGTCTATGGAATCATGATTAACATTTCTTTTGTTCTCATCATGAGTTTCCTTTACTACCTTTTCACCATTAGTGACCCTTTCTTGTAGCAACTTCTTCAATTCTTCCATGTCTGTCTTCAAATCTATCTTCAAATTTGTCATCGAATCCTCCATATTAGCTTCCATGCCCTTTATCTTAGATTCCACACCATTTATCTTAGATTCCACGCCACTTATCTTAGCTTCTGTTAGCTTTTGTGAGCGTGACATTTGTTGCACTTGTTCTTGTAATTTTGATATATCATGTAGCATTTCTTCCTCTTCTTCATGAGTCATGCTAGAGCTTTCAGGTTCCTTACTAGGTGTTTGCATTTTCTTTCCTCGGGGCATCAGTTACCGATAATAATGCTTTACTATGCCCTTTGAATTCCGTTAAACCAAGCTTACACAAAAATTTAAAAAAAAACTACACACCTTTTTTCACTTTATAGAAGCCTGATATTGAATCTGATGTATCTCTGTAATTTCAGATCATCCAGTTTTGAAATTGCTACCTGTAGTAGCCTTCTGCGTCCTCTTTCCAATGCCACAAGTCTGAGCCAAATTGGATTCTCCAAGGAAGAGTTATGTGAAATCTCCCACAGTGACTTGCTTTTAGACTGGTTCAGTAGAGCGAACTTGTACGACGTGCCACGAGTCACTGTTTCAACCTTTGAATCTGAAACACACATACAAGAAACTACAGTCCGTCCTCTTTCTGTACCTTCTTACGAAATTTCAATCCGATCCCCAGAGAGAAAGTTATGACGATTTTCCCCAGGTCACCTGTTTTGAATGTAATTCAGGAGTCTGCAAAAAGACCAACTTCCTCAGATCATATCTCCGCAAATATCGCGCGAAAAGCTCTGAAATTCGGACCCAAGGTTCAGCGCAATTTCTTCTCAAATGGGTTTTTTTTGCGACTTCTGAAACGTCACAGAAAAAAAAGTTATAGCGAAAATTCCACGATGACCTGTTTGGAGCAGCGAAACCCTAGAATCCAAAGCTCTGATACCAAATGTTATGAAACCAGCTCAAGAAAAGATAGAAAAGATAGATCAACGCCTTAGAATTCAGCCTCTTCGAGGGGGCAACCTCCTTTACATTACATAAATGAACAATTCTTGGATGATACAAATGACAAAACCTCCTTTCTATATATAGGAGTCTAAGGAGTCACAATATAATCCAGCCGACCTAACAATAATAATATAAAGCCACAAAAATAACAATAGAGGGATTCTATGGGGCACAGAAATAACAATATGGGGGTAATAGGGGCACAACAATATAAATAAGGGGTATAACTACAATAGTAATGGGGTAATCACTAGTATTATAGGGACCCAACAGAAACAATTGAAACCCTTGAACAGTAATCACTCAAAGAATTAAACTCAAAAATAAGGATACTTTGAATGTCTACGTCGTGGCTGAGAAAACTGTCCAGTCGAACCTTGCTAGCTGAGAATGGACAGGGAACGGTTCTTTTTTCCACCGGTATACCCAAATCCTATGTGCAGATGGCAAGGGATGGTGGTTAACTGAGGTACTATGGGAACAAACACTTGGGAAATTGGCAAGGGTTTGTAGAATGGGGAAACCCTGTAACAGTTGCAAAGCTGCTCCTCATGTTGAGATGAAAGGGAAATGAAGTCCGCCAACAACAATACCGAGGTTAGTTACCCTAATCTTCTCCTGAGGAATGTCGACCATCAGATCAATGCCAAGGGTATCCACCGTAGGATCACCACCAAGTGGCAGCTAGAAAGGTGAAACATATGGATGTGGGCCTCGGGCAGTGTCATACATCCAATCCATCAGTACATGACCATAATGAAGTGTTATCCATGCGAAGATTTTGTAACCAAAACATAAATTTAGTACTGTACCTATAAGTAATAATGATCAATGCTATTAAAAATCTTCAATTCAATTCTCTATCATGACGTAGATTACCAATATGGTTTAACATTCGATGTATTACGTATTACACGGTTTATAAAATCATTAATCACTAGATATGGACAACAGACTTAATAAGAGAAATATATATTTTTTTAACATATGATTTGTTATGTGATGTTTGAGTATTACACTACTTAATATGAAATTAGCAAATGAAGAGAAGGAAGAAGAGAGAGATAGAGAGAGGGATATATAGATAAATATGGAGAGAGAAAGCATGTATGGTTCGGGGGTGGGATAGAGAGACGAAGAAGGAGTTATGGAGGGAGATATAAATAGAGATGGAGGGAGAGAGAGGGAAGAAGATTTCTTGCACTAGATGCATTGATTTCAGTGTAAATGGTGATTTCTAATCCTATTTGATTGCTTGCATTGAATTGAAGGAGATAAACTAAATTAAAAGGGAGAGGAAGAATGAAGAGAGAGAGAAGGAGAGGAGTGAGAGAGGGAGACACAAAGATGGAGGGGGACAGAGGAGGAGGAGGGGAGGGAGAAAGGTTGGAGACAGTGTGTGTGTGATAAGGGGGAGAAAGAGATAGAGAGGAAGGATGAGAGAGAGGAGGAGAGAGGGGTTAGAAGGGGGCAGAGGGAGAGAAGAAGAAAGACATAGAAAGAGAAGTGGAGAGAGAGAGGGGAAGTATTTGAATCATATTTTTTTTTATGGTGGAAATGAATTTAACACCATCAAAAACCCGTGAGACACCTAAAATCCTGATCCTAAAACTTAACAATGATAATCTAAATTCCAAAAATTCAGGTCAGAATTTCTATTATTTTCCTGTTGTGACATCATTAGATTACGGCGGATGGTTACTAATCGTCTTTGTTTCCACGCACTTTCCCTGCTGGTATTGTACATGATTTCTCTTAAAAGTATTAAGAAAAAATATTCATTCAAAAGTACTGTCAGCTTTTGAATATTGGCACGGAAAATGGCAAATTTTAGGGTAAATTTTTTTCTTTTTCTCCGAAGATTCATACATTGCTCAAACCAATAAGTAGAGATTTGAATTTTATAAAGGACTGTGCATGGTGTGGTACGTCCTTTGTAGGGTTGAATCTCTGTTAAGATTACGAGGACCCACATACAAGTAAAGACCATATCAATCTTCTCATAGTGGGTACACATTTAATCGGTAAACTAGAATGCCCGGAACTTCAAAGTCATCCAAAGGACCTTCTGAGGGAATTTCTTAATAAATACTTGGAGTGTTTGTATGGTTTTTTTAAGGGTGGAAATGAATTTAGGACCATCAAGAATCTTTGGATACCCAAAATCTTAAAATTTGATAGCTATAACCCAAATTTTCAAAAACCAGATTTTATCATAATCTTGCAAGATTTTCCATTAGTTTCTTAACTACTTTATGAGTTTTTTTAACTACACCTTACATATATGCCGATAGTTTTAGGAATATGAAACAGAGACTGAAATTTTCAATGTATTCAAAATGTGATTCTGTGCGGTTTTTCCTAAATAAAATTATTATTTTTGATTAATTGAATATAATTTAGTTTAATAATAAATTTGAACTATTAAATTTATATATCATAAGTTTTGAAATTTTTTCACATTTTAAATTTATTTATACTTTTAAAAATATATTTTAAATAATAAAAATAATAATTTACCCAAAATTATATCACAATAAAATAAAAACCCAAAACCATCATTATATATTGGGAAGGCAAACTCATATTTTCAGTGTATGTGAAATGTGTGCATGGTTACCAAAAAGGCACGATTCCACTATCTTCAGAATTTATATCTTAAATCTGTGACTTAAACTGAAGCAACCAATTAACCGTATTAAGGTTAATATCATAACAAATTATTATCCTAACACAAAAACACTAGCTTCCCTTAATCCAATCTCTTCATTGTGTGGTTACAACCCTAAGTCTCTCTGAATATTCTTATCATCTCCTTACATTATTCGATATAGTCAACTTGCACATATAATTTATTTTGGGTACAGATCTATCTTAATATCAAATAAAATTATATTATAACACTGGTTGGGGACCCTAAAGTCAGGCATTTTAATAAATAAATAAAATATATCCATGTGTTTGCAAACTGCTCTCATCTGCCTTGACAAGTGCAGAAACGATGTCCTCACCTCCCCACCTAAGATTTTGGACCACCTCCGGTCTACATCATTCTTACCTTCCATTCTCATCTATAAAGTGATTGCAATTATCTTCAGGTAAATGTTTTCACTCTGCAAAATAGAATTTTAGGTTTCTAATCATTGACAAAGTTTTATGTTTATTAAATTTATTTTATTGGTTAAAATGTATTAATTCATTTTAAAAGTTTAAGTTTATTTCACGGTTGATTATAATGTGTAATGTTTATCATTAAAGTTAAAATTTTCATCACTTAAACAAAATTAAAAAAAATATATATATATATATATATATATATGAAAATATTAAAAAATAATTTACTTAATATCATAATATCCGCTCATAAAAATACAATTATTTTTTATTGTTATGATTTTTTTCTTAAAATTGTGAAGATGACTTAGAAAAATGTGAAAACTCTTAAATTTCACAAGTTTGTTTTAAAATCTCAACCCTGTATATGGATTAAATGTTTCACTTTTATAAATAAATTAGGTGTATTGTTTTATTATGTGTGGTAAAAAATATATTTTATGTCAATTATATTATGAAAAGGTGTACCATCTGTTTAAGTGTGTCATTTATATATGTGAATGTGTACTGTATAAGTAAAATGCGTTTGTGAATTTAATGTGTGACTCATGTATATGAGTCAAATTAAATTAAATACATTAACTTATGTTATATTAAAATAACAAACTATATTAAATTATATTATATATTTTATTACATTAAATTTTATCCAATTAAATTAATTATTTTTATAACTGAGCCCTTTCGTTTAACCTAAGAAATCGATAATTACTTTATTTCGATATTCAATTGATAAAAAGTGCGTTAACACACTATGAATGAACCCTTCAGCGAAAAAGTCACAACTAAAAAGTAGTTATTCCTTAAAGTTTTTGAGGACTGGCAAATGGCCCCATCCTTTTTCTAGAAGCACATGCCCAAAGGTGAGCATGAGCACACTCACCAATATGTCATTAGAGATATTTATACTTTGGTGTGGTATAATGATACTTTGATTTAATTACAAAACAAACAAATCAATGTTTACATAGTTAAAAACTTGATAAAAACATAATTAGAAAATTGGTATTCATTATAAAAGGTTTATGCTTAAACAAATTCTAGAACAAGATACTTAATCATTAACAATGTACTACTTTATATTATTATTTAATTACAAAACAAACAAATCTGTGTTTATATAATTAAAAACTTAATAAAAATATAATTAGAAAATTGGTATTCATTATAAAAGGTTTATGCTTAAACAAAATACTAAATCATTAACCATGTACTACTTTATATTATTAGAAAATATGGTTAGACAATTTCATTCTTATCAAAACTATTTGAAGAAGATACAATTATATTAACCTATGGTATTCATATTAAAATATTATTATAGAAATTATAGAGCTATAGAGTTGGATGTGTTTACTATGTATATGTTAATATTATTTTTACAGGTAACACCAATAAATAATACTCAAAGGTATACTAGAGTAGATCCATCTTCATCTCGGATTTATCAAGGATCGAGAGGGATCAAATCTTTTGAGGTGCAAACCTCTTTTATAATACAAAACTTGAAAAAAAGTTTACAGCTCAAGGGATTTGATCCTTTTAGGGGTTTGATAGATCTCGAGTTAAGATGGATCTAACCTTGGAAATGACTACACATCTCTTTCATTGAATAACATATCATCATCATCATCACGTACACACACATATTTGAATATATACAACGTTAACTAACATATCTCAATATGTGTGTGTGTGTGTAAGTCAACATCTATATTCAAATATTTTATTTAAGGCCTATATTGACATATTTTTAGAAAGCAAAAGAATTATATGTCCTCTTCACACTCATATATATATATATATCTTTTTTTTTTTTTAAACTAAAATGAATAGATTTTATATTATATCTTCTCCTAGTCATGGCATATACTCATGAAAGTTACTTGAATGCCTTTTGGAGAGGAGAGTGCAAATAGCACAATTCCTTGAGGATTTGAGATTGAACATGCATGTTCAATACAAATCCTCATTGAAGAACTCCACAATACAAAAAATGGGTTCCCATTCTAGCTAAATATTTTCCCAAATACCCCTAAAATCCAAATACATTTGCATCCTATTCTTATCTATTTATCACTTTAACTTTGTCTGGCTTCTTTTTTTCCTTATCGAGATATTTTTTTCCCTTTTTCCAACTTAGGTTCATCTCGAGTTATCTGATGAAACTAGTCAGTCATTTGTCTAAGGATGATCCCTACTAGTAACATCATCCTTTTGGCTCCGTAATGACTTTTCCTCTTCTTCTTGGTCATCCCAAGAAGTTACTTGTTCAATCTTATTTTCTTAAGGAACATTATTCAATCTTATTTTCTGAAGGAACATGGTAGAAGGCATTGTTCTTAGGGCTATGTTGAGCAGGTTCCTCTTTTAAAAGTTGGGTTCGGTGGATTTTTTATGACTTCCGCATCTTCTTGCTCATCTTTTGCTTCTTTCTTATCCTCTGCCCTACCCTTGGGTTCTTCTTCCTTATAAACTGTATATGTTTTCTATGGGTGCCCTTCCCACCATTGGTGTCTTTGGCTATTTATTTGCGTTGTTTGCGTATTGGAAATTTTCATGGCTTTGAGGCAGTTTTTAACTGTGTGCCCTATTTCATAACATGCTCGACATTGAAAGAAGATATTCTCATAGTTGAGCTTTTGAACCCACAAATAATATGTGTTAGTCAAATTTAGTTATGCTAGAAAAATCTTATTGAAATCAATCTCCACATAGATACAAACATATTTGATGTTGAGATAATCTTTTGTTTCTAGGCTTCAGCAATGGAAGACTCCAATTGCATTCACAATTTCATTAAGCAAAGAGAGATTATAGAGATGCAGAGGGGAATTTGGAATTCTGACCCAAACTGGAGCATAAGAAATTGAAGTTGTAAGAGGATTGAAGGAGGGGGACCATGGTTGCATAAAAAGCCCCATGCTTCCCCAAAACTAGGGACCATTATCGAAAATAATGTTCATGGCTTTTAACTTATCGAAAATCACCACAAAGAAAACCACGAGCTAAAGGATAAATATTAAGTTCATTCATCGAAGAGAAGGGGTTTCAAATTCTTTGAGATACACTGATAAAGGTCTTAATCTCAGATTTATCAAGGACCAAGAGGGATCAAATATTTTGAGGTGCAAACCTCTTTTATAGTACCAAACTTGAATAAAGGTTTACACCTCAAGAGATTTGATCCCTAGAGAGGCTTGATACATCTCGGGTTAAAATGAATCTAAGCTTGGAAATGACTACACATATCTTTCATTGAATAACATATCACCATTATCATCACACACACATATTTGAATATAGATAGTGTTAACTAATATATCTCAATATCAGTGTGTGTGTAAGCTAACATCTACATTCAAATATTTTATTTTATACATATATATATATATATATATATATATATATATATATATATATATATATATATATATATATATATATATAGAGAGAGAGGATGTATAATTATATATATAGATGAGTGTGAAGAGGATGTATAATTCTTTTAATTTTTAAAAATATGACAATAGAGGTGTTAAATAAAATATTTGAATATATATATATATATATATATATAACTTCTTTTTTCTTTTTTCTTTTTTTTTTTTAACATAAATGAGTAAATTTTATATTATATCTTTTCTCAGTCACAACATATACTCAAGAAACAAGTTACATGAATGCCTCTAGTAGCTTATCCTTTAGAAAGGAGAGTGTGGATAGCTCAATTCCTTGAGGATTTGAGATTGAGCATATAGGTTCAATACAAATCCTCAATCAAGAACTCCATAATATAAAAAATGGGTTTCCGTTCCAACTAAATATTTTCCAAAATACCGCTAAAATCCAAATACATTTGCATCTCATTCTTATCTATTTATCACTTTAACTTTGACTGGCTTCTTGTTTTCATTGGCAAGATTTTTTTCCCTTTTCCAACTTGGGTCCATCTCGAGTTATCTGAAGAATCTAGTTGGTCACCTGTCTGAGGATGATCTCTACAAGTAACATCGTCCTTTTGGCTCCATAATGGTTCTTCCTCATCTACCTGGTCATCCCAAGATGTTACTTATTCAATTTTACTTTCTAAAGGAACATAGTAGAAGGCATTGTTCTTAGGGCTATGTTGAGTAGGTTCCTCTTTTGAATTTGGGTTTAGTGGATTTTTTATGACTTTTGTGTCTTCTTTCTCATCTTTTTCTTCTTGCTTATTTGCCTTATCCTGGGGTTCTTCTTCCTTATAAATTGTATAGTGTTTTCTCTGCGTGCCTTCCCACCATTTGTGTCTCTGCCTATTTTTCTGCATTGTTTGCGTATTGACAATTTTCATGGCTTTAGGGTAGTTTTTAACTGTGTGCCTTGTTTTATAACATGCTCAGCACTGAAATAAGATATTCTCATAGTCGATATTTTCAATCCACAAGTAATATGTGTTGGTCAAATTCAGTTATGTAAACTCAAGGTAAGATCTGAGCTTTCTTTTGGGACTTGGATGTTGGGGGTGTGGAAGATAAAAGGAGAGTGTTATTAATCTAAAGAAAGCAAAATAGCAAGCTCTTGTCACCCGAGTCAATATTTTTTTTTCTATTTATCTACTATATGTCACCTCAGGGGGTAATCCAACTCCTATCTCTATATAGGTACTAGTTTAGGGAGTTACACCCAACTATAATTCTATTATGAATATATGAGGAGAATAATAATTTGAATAAGTCAAGGTAGACCCACTGGTATTCCCACTAGTCAAGAGAGTTATTATCATCCTTAAAGTATTAGGGTTGGTATTTATATACTCAACTAATTTAGGGGTTGGAAAACTCTTACTGAAATCCATATCCACACAGATACAAGCATATGTGAGGTTGAGATAATCTTCTATTTATGGGCTTCGACAATGAAAGGCTCCAGTTGCATTCCCAATTTCATTAAGCGAATAGATATTCTAGAGATTCAAGGGAAAATTTGGAATTCATACCCAAACTCAAGCAAAATAAATTGAAGTTGTGGAGGATTAAAGGAGGGGAACCATGGCTGCATAAAAAGCCCCAGGCTTCCCAAAAATTAGGGATGATTACTGAAAATAGTGTCCCTGTATTCTAACTTATCGAAAATCACTAGGCAAAAAAAACACAGACCAAAGGATAATACTAATTTCATCAGAGAGAAGGGCTTTCCAATTCTCTGAGATCCATTAATAAAGGTCTTAATATCGGATTTATCAAGGAATGAGAGGGATACAATATTTTGAGGTACAGACCTCTTTTATAGTACAAAACTTGAAAAAAGGTTTATATCTCAAGATATTTGATCCCTATAAGGGCTTGATAGATCTTGGGTTAAAATGGATCTAAGCTTGGAAAGGACTACACATCGCTTTCATTGAATAACATATCATCATCGTCATCATCACACATATACATATATTTGAATATAGACAATGTTAACTAATATATGTATATGTATATGTATATGTATATGTATACATATACGTATACATATACGTATATACATACATATATATATATATATATATATATATATATATATATATATATATATGACACTGATATTGAGATATATTAGTTAACATCTATGTTCAAATATTTTATTTAAGGCTTGTATTGACATATTTTTAAAAAGTAAAAGAATTATAAATCCTCTTCACACTCCTATATATATATATATATATATATATATATATATAGATATATATTCTAGTTTCTTTTTCTTTTTCTTTTAATAGAAATGAGTAGATTTTATATTATATCTTTTCCTAGTCATGACATATACTTAGGAAATAAGTTACATGAATGCCTCTAGTAGCTTATCCTTTGGAGAGGAGAGTGAAAATAGCTCAACTTCTTGAGGATTTGAGATTAAGCATTCAGGTTCAATCTAAATCCTCAATCAAGAACTCCACGATACAAAAAAGGGGTTCCCATTCCATCTAAAGATTTTCCAAATTACCCATAAAATCCAAATACATTTGCATCTCATTCTTACTTATTTATCACTTTAACTTTGACTTGATCCTTATTTTCCTTGGCGAGATATTTTTTTCCCTTTTGCCAACTTGGGTCCATCCAAAGTTATCTGATGAATCTAGTAGGTCACTTGTTTGAGGATGATCTCTACTAGTAACATCATTCTTTTGGCTCCATAATGGTTCTTCCTCGTCTACCTAGTCATCCCAAGAAGTTACTTATTCATTCTTATTCTCTGAAGGAACATGATAGAAGGCATTATTCTTAGGGCTATGTTGAGCAGGTTCCTCTGCTGAAGTTGGATTCAATGAAATTTTTATGACTTCCGCGTTTTCTTGCTTGACTTTTGCTTCTTGCTTATCCTCTGCCTTAGACTAGAGTTCTTCTTCCTTATAAACTATATAGTGTTTTATGTGGGTGTCTTCCCACATTTGTGTCTCGAACTATTTTTCTGCATTGTTTGCGTATTAGCAGTTTTCATGGATTTGGGGTAGTTTTTAACTGTGTACCCTAGCTCATAACATGCACAACACCAAAAAAAGATATTCTCATAGTTGAGCTTTTGAACCCACAAGTAATATGTTCTCGTGAAATTCAATTATGCTGGAAAACTCTTATTGAAATCCATCTCCACACAAATACAAGCATTTGTGAGTTTGAGATAATCTTCTATTTATCGGCTTCGACAATGGAATAATTCAATTGCATTCCCAATTTCATTAAGCGAAGAGAGGTTCTAGAGATGTAAGAGGACATTTGGAATTTTAACCCAAACCAGAACAAAAAAAATTGAGTTGTAAGAGGATTAAATGAGGGGGACCATGGTTGCATAAAAATCCCTATCCTTCCCAAAAACTAGGGACTATTATTGAAAATAATCATGGCTTCATTTCTGATTCCTATTTTATCAGTCTGAAATATTTGTTTCGATTTGGGGTGGTGTTATTTTTTTTAGTTCTTTCCTTTTTTATTAATCTATTGTTAAGATATTTATTAATTTCTTGAAATAGTTTAACTAGGTGGGAAATACTTATTAATATTATTTGTATTTTCGAAATATTTGTAATTAAAAATTAATATATTTGGTCGTTTTGAATGTAGATTTCCACCGTCCTAATTAGACACTAATTAGTGTGAGAAAGTATTCATGTTTCTTTTTGGGTGGTTTATAAGTTCAATGAATACAATTTTGTAATTTCAAATAAGTAAAAGTCATTGGTTCGTTATTATTTTTATAATTACTTGGTTGTAAAATTTTATTTTGTTATTGAATAGTATAGTATAATTTATTTATTTATTTATGGTTTAAAGTAATTTTTTTTTTCAAATATTTAATTATTGTTTTAATTTTATTACTTAATATAAAAATATTATTTTATAAATGATGAAATTATATATGTATAAAGCTATGTGGTGACAATGTGTAAAAAAACAAGGAGCCACTGCCGTGGCGGTAGTCCCTGCCGAGGTCTGCAAGGACAGCACAAATGGATTGTATACTATCTAATTTGAAATGGAACTGAAATAGTTCACCTAGAGCTGTCAAATCCACGGTGATGTGCAGAATTTGATATGCAATTGGGTTTTATTCGAAACCTATGGATTTTGTTTTAGTTAGACCTACTGATTAGCTGAAACAGAGCTTATGAAGGGTGCAATTTTTCCTTTTCCTTTTGCTTTTGCGGTCACAGATTGTATTTCCATTAACTTATTTACATGGTGTTAGCGTAGGGTTGCTTATTGAAAAGACGAAAACATAGGTAAAATAATACCAAATACAATACAAACCTATTGTCATGTAAATTGTTTGTCTATTGTCATGTAAATTGTTGTATTACAGTAATATGCAATGTAAAAAAACACAAAGAACATGTTAAAATGTAAAAATATTTTGCTAAAACTGATTGCTATCATCTTCCAATCATCCAATATTAATTTATTCTGAATTAAATTAAATACAGGACAGAAACAGAAACAGTTCAAGCCATGTAAAAAACTAAAAATTCTTTTATTGTAAATGTTGAAAAAAAAAAGATGTAACATAGCATCCACAAGTAGTGTAGACTTTAAGTGTTACATTATTATTTCTTATAACATATTAGTAGAATAATTGAATATATATATATATATATATATATATATATATATATATATATATATATATATATATATATATAAGTAATATCAAATTTCAAATACAATTATGTAATGATGCATAACATAAATACTAAAATTTATTGACAATTTATAATAAAAAAATAAAAATAAACTAGTTAAGACAATTATTTGGTAAAATTGAATACACATTTTCACTCGGAAATTTAATTAATTCATAAAAAAAAAATTATTAAAAATTTATAATAATAAAATAAAATAAACTGGTTAAGACAATTATGTGGTAGAATTAAATAGACATTTTCACTCCAATCCAAACAACAAATATTACTAAAGTGAAAATACTAAAACATGGTCTTACTTTTCTCATCTACTTTTCTATTCATTCATTAACTTTATAACTTTATATACCTATGACACTTACTTTAAGACAAACTAACTAATAAGTAATCAGTAACATAATTGCGTTGCCAACTTGAGACAGAACTCTCATTATATTATTATATACTTGCATATATTATATTATATATACTTGCCCCATTGGCACAGTTATATATACAACACGCGGCACCATAAGCTCTATCCCATTTTCACTGAGGTAGGGAATTTCAATGTTTTAAGCCGAAGTGAATTTGAAAGATGGAGATTTTCACTTCGAAAGATGGAGATTACAATCTTGAACCATAGGTTTTATATGATAAAGACTTTCCAGCCTTCTTTCCTGAACCCTTACCCACATTATCCAAAAAACAAAAACTAACAAAACAAGATGGCTTACAACAAGCTCATTATGACTAAAATTTCAATTTCCATAAACATTTCAACTTAATATATTAATAATACATTAATATGTAATATTTAGAAAAATAAAAAATATCAATAATAAATAAATATTTCAGCTTAATAACTAATATAAATTCAATTTCCATAAACATTTCAGCTTAATATATTTTTTTTTCTGAGTAAAGACTAATTCTATTTAAAGTAAAGTATAGTACAATCAAGAGATACAAGAGACCGGCAGACCGGAAATGATGAAACCATCAACCTCGGTTCCGGAGAGAAGAATCAATCTCGGAGCTACATCAAATGACTTGAGAGCAAAGACTGACAAACTGACTTTTACCCCACAGGGGCAGAAACTACAACACAATGTTTTTTCCCTTTTTTTTTGTTGACTTTTGTCCAGCCATCATGGGGAGTATGAGCTAAAATAACTTGAAGACTGGAATTCTCTATCTTCGGGCTCTCCTTTTCTGATTCAGAGGAGGATGTCTCATGGGCCCGTTTCTGGGAGATCCCTGTGACATGGGTATGCTCTTTAGTATCTGTGGGCTGATCCATCGGCTGAGGCGCCTGGTCCGGTTCTGAATCACTTTCCTCATCCTCCGAACCTGTGGAGCCAGAGCTCCCATCTGGCGGCGGATGACAAGGGATCCAACGCTTAGGTTTGGTTTTTGCTAAGTTGCCCTTTTTCGTTCTTGCGGACAGCGATGGGCATGAGTTCTGTAGGTGCCCTGTTAGGTGACAATGGCGGCATCTGAAGGCTGTGTTTTCGTAATCTAGGACCTGGGTCCAAACAGTGTCATTGATCTTGAGATTGATTTGCTCTGGCAGTCCCTTGCTTAAATCCAGCTCCACACATATTCTGGCATATGTATAGAGACATTGTTGTTCCCTCTCGTAATCTCCCATTAAAAAGCTGCCCAAGGCGTTGCCTATTTGCTTGTATACTGATGTGTGCCACAGGTGAATTGGAAGATTTGGAAGTCTGATCCAGACAGGGGCTTTAGTGATGACTGCAGAGGCTGGGTCAAAGTCTGGGAACCATGGAGTTAAGAAGAGGCCAGCTGAACCCATGAACCAAGGGCCTTCTTCTAAAGCCGTTTCATAGTGCTCGGGATTATCGAACAGCACTATAAAATATCCCTTTGCACAGAAATAAACCTTGCAACGGTGAGTCCAGTTGTGATTGATCCATTCATAAAGATCCTTTGAACGAGGCCAGAGCCCATTGAATCTGCAGATGATGGCCCTTTCAGCAAATTTTTGGGTGTCGTCTGCAAGGTTAGAGAAGGAGATCTCAACAGAGGGAACCTCCTCCAATTTGTCAACCAAAAAAGGCTTGGGTTTGGGAGGTTCAGGGGGTGAGGGAATCTCAGAGCGGACTGCAGCTTTGTAGGAGAATGGAGGAGCAGAAGATGATTGACCTGCAGCTCCACCTCTCAAGCGAAAAGAAAACACTAAAGAGCTATTGTTTTTTATGCTGTAGAAAGAGAGAGGAAGAGGATCATCGAGCTGTTTACCTTGGAAAATAAGTCTCTGAAGGGCTGAGGGGATCCCAAGCCGGTTCTCCAGATTTGCTTTGAGGTTCTGCACCAGATCTGTGGGTTTTACCCATTGCAGAATGGTCTTGCCAGAGATCTGTGCTATTTGAACTTGAATGGGGGCAGAGGAATTTTCAAAAGAATTCTGGAGCAGCACGGGTCCAGAATCTTTTGAATCGCCCATCTCTTGACGCGAAGGAGGCAGCAGTGGAGAAAAACTCTTCAGCATACTGTATCGTTCGCTCCAACTCGGATTCGCTGCAAAGGGAATGGCGGCAGATCTATGGAGAGGCCACTGATCAGTGGCGGGGCCAGAGCTACCAATGCTGCGCGCGCCTGTGCAGAACTCATGGAGGATCGCCTCTTCCTTCGGATCCACCTCCGCCTGGAGCATCCTCTCTGAGACGCACCTCCGATAAACTCTGAAACGAGCTTCCTTTTCGGCATCATGTCTTCGCAGAGGCCAAGCGGCTGCCGAGGACAAGGCTGCAACGGCGGCTGAAGCATCGCAGCAGGGGTTCGGTACCATCTTCGGACTCTGCTTTCGGAGGGTTAAGGTAGAAGGGTATCTTGATAAGAAAAAGAGGCATCGAAATAACCAAGGTGTATCTGCAAAGCTTGGGAAACCCATTTCTTTGACCCTGCATTTTCCATTTTCTGCGCGGTTCTCACCAAGGCATTGCAGGTGAAAAACCCCCAAATGTGATAAAAATCTTGCGGATCCTGCAGTCCGAGCTTGTGAAAACTCTGAGAATCCACATGCGGAGACAAAGGCCTCAAAGGAGGAGGTCTCAAGCGCATCGATGGATTCAGACCTGGCATAGACGAACAAGAAAACCCTCGTTTGACTCTCCATGGCTTCGCTCTCTTTTCAGCTTAATATATTAAAAATACATTAATATGTGATATTTAGGAAAATAAAAAATATCAATAATAAATAAATATTTCAGCTTCAACGTGAAGCAAGTTAAACATTGAAATGCATAAATAAATATTTCCTCTTCAACGTGAACGAGGTAAAACACTGAAAACATAAATACATGTTTCTATTTGAACGTGAACAAGGTAGAAAACTGAAATAAATATGTAAAAATTGGTTTGAAGTAGCAATGGAATTTAAAATATTGAAAGTACATTTTCTTGGTAAATGAGTGGAAATTGCAAGTTAAATAGTTCTATTACAGTAAGATTATGAAGAATTACTTGCGAAGTGCAGAACTTTCGCAGGGGAAAAACCAGAATGAGTGCTCATGTACACATGCGTACGAGTAAGTTACTCTTCCAAATTTCATGTTTTATAAAATATTTTAAGCAATACTAAAATTTTTAACAAAAGCATTTCAGTATTTTTTCATGATAAAAATATGAAAATTACAGATTCAAGTGAATTCTACCTGCGGTCAGACGTGGTTGGAGATGAAATATTTTGAATGGTTATTTGGCCATTCGGACCAGTCTCTGCCTTTTAAATACTGGCCATGTCAAACTATCCTCCAAAGGAAAGGTCGGGCTCTGCTTGTCGTGTGGGAGTATGCGGCCACTTGCATGGACGATCCCCATATCGCGGCTGATGGTTTCACATATGAGTACAGCACCATCAACACTTGGCTTGAAAACAAGATCAATACGTCCCCAATGACTAATAACCAGACCCTAGACAATAAGTTCCTCATTCCAAATCATGCACTTAGGTCTGCAATCCTAGAGTGGAAAATTAAATCTGGATTCAACAATGCAGATTATGACACTAAACAATACTTGGAAAGACATAAAACTTCAAATAAAACCACCAAATTTCAGAATAAAAGAGATTTTCCATTCATAGTCAGGCTTGCAAAGGTTAATAATGCATATTTTCAATAATAATAATAATGCATATTTTCAATAATAACTCTTTTCAAAATAGAAAGATGATACTATTTACCGCAAAAGGCTCGGGATTTTGGAATGTTTAACACATTGTCTACTATGATAGAAGGTTAGAAACAGAAGCATATGAACAAACCTTAAATATGAAATGGGAAAAACCACCTCTGAAGCATATAGAAAACACTTTATATAGTGAAAGCTTGAGTGATAGAAGCAAAATTATTACCATGAATAGATAAAGGGAACAGTGCAAAGAGTTACATGCCATCAAATAACCATGTTAAACGTTTGTAGAAATTCAACATTTTTTTATGGTGAATATTACATTAGATGGGGAATGCTTCGTTCGGTCTGGGAACTTACAAGTTGTAAAGGTGAAGCTCCGCTCGACGCTCTCTGCTCCTCTGCTCCTCAAGTTGTAAAGGTGAAGCTCCGCTCTCTGCTCCTCTGCTCCTCAAACTAGCTGCTCCACACTCTCTGCTCTGAACTTACTCCGGAGAATTAGCTGCTCGATGCTCGACACTCTCTGCTCTGAACTTACTCCGCACTCCTGACAAGGCATTTGTAGACCACCATGGACGCCTCTGCATATGCAAACAGCTGGCACTTGCAGGATGCAGGACACTGCATGCATGACACGGAGAATAGGTAGCAAAAACTTAGGACAAACTAATAATGAATGATATTTTAATTTATTTTAAGACTTGATTTGCAATGAAACATTATATAATAACATGACATATATGTTAAACTACGCTATCTTAAAATATAAATATATGTAATTATGAAATTTAATTTTTGCATCCTTGTATGCCATTTAAAATATGCTTGGTTATTTATAATTATTTATTTCACATATTCACATTGATGTTAAAATAGGAAATAAATTTCCTAAACCTTAAGGATCAACCATATTTCTTCCGCTTACTAATGGTAAAAATAATGGATAGAAAAATATCAACTATTATTATCAAATGTATACATATACAATAAATTCTCATTTTGCATAATAATTGAGAGATATATTAAAAGAAGTAATTTTTTAAAAAAGAAAGCATAATAATTTTTTAGTTTGGTCCTATAGCACCAAAAATAAATATATTGAGATTTAAGTGATTCTTGAAAATCACCACAATTTATAAAAGTGATGCTCCAAACATAAAGTTATGTCAATTAGAGAAGGACAACACCTAAAAATAAAATAATAATGAATGGTATTTTAATTTACTTCAAGACTTGATTTGCAATTAAACACTATAGAATAACATGGCGTATATGTTAAATCACACTATCTTAAAATATATGTAATTATTATAGAATTTAATTTTTGTATCTTTACATGCCATTTAAAGCATGTTTGGTTATTTATAATTGTTTATTTCACATATACACATCAATATTAAATAAGAAAAAAAATTCTAAACCTTAAGAATGCAATCTACCATCAACCATACTTCTTTCGCTTACTAATGGGAAAGTTTATTACTAAAGAAATAATGAATAAGAAAAATTCAACTATTATCATCAAATATACTTATATACAATAAATTCTCATTTTTAATAAAAATGAATAAAACACATTTTCAAAATTTTATAATTATTAAAGACATAGTTTAACAAATATATAACAACAATGTAAAACTAGAACCTGACACTACGAATTTTCTTACGTTTATATAATTTCCATTATCTTCGTCTATAAATTACTTATTAGCAAACTACTTATATAAATTACTCAATCTTTATCTGTAAATTACTTATTGGTAAACTACTCATTTATGACGCGCACCCTAAATAATTGGACCTCAAATTTAAAGTAATTTTTGTTCACCCTCAAATACGTTTGAGAATAAAAAATTGTTCCACAAAACGTCAAATTTCCGCGACCCAGACTCCAATTTTCACATTCCACCGGGTATTCCGGTCCACCGATATGGCTCTGATGTACATTGCCTCAATAAGTCTGTACCCGTATATGATTTTCATGGAAAACATTTTTTCTTTCACTAATGTATAATGTATGTTTATCTCTGAAAACTTTGGATAACAAAAACTTTTCATCTCTGAAAACTTTGGATATCTTATTTTTACCCCGAACATAATGTCTTGAAAACTGCGAAGCGCGCAATAAGACCCCCAACTTTGTTGTCCAATCAAAAATTACATAATAAATTTTATATTATTTTGTAATATGAAAACTTTGGTTAAAGTTGTGATGTACAACAATATTTTTTGGTCAAACAAGAGATTAATACGCCGTCAACGCACAATCGATCGCTAAGAGTCCCAGGCAGGGACTAATAAGAACAATAACATTACCAAGTGACTTTTGTTTATTTTATTTTATTTTTTATTTTTTAATTACCTATTTTTGTATAAAGTTGATATAAAATTATGTTACTTAATATAAACATTGAAATATTTAATTTATCGTTGAGAGTTATATATATATATATATATATATATATATATATATATATAGATATCGACTCTTCTTCATGTTGTGTTGTAATATCAATAAATAACACAATGAGCATAATGAGAGTGAGATTATTAATGTTTTATAATGTATTATGCAAAGTATTTCAGTGGTAATCACATAAGAGAAATTTTTGGCCGACGCGTTTTGAACCAACAAGTGTGGTTCATCATATAGATATTGTTCTTTTATTTAATGAATTTTTATTTTTGTTTTAAGAAGGATACATGCAACTCTAGGTTGAACATGGAAGGATCTACACATCTCCCTCACACTATAGAATGCCCCTCTTGGCGCAATTATTAAACCACGACACCAATTCCAAAATGCCCAAAAACTAGTCACCTCCATTTTTTAGTGAGTTAAGATTTTTATTAGTAACTTGAAGTTACATAAGGCATATGTTGTTGTCTGTGAGTACCCTACCACTTCAGAAATTGAACCATTGACATAACAATATTTTGTCTAAAAATAAATTGTTCAAGAAGATCATGCCGAAATACTACAAAAATTGAAAATGTCTAGACAATCTATTAATAGTAGTCGCCTAGGAAATATTAGAGTATTAATACTAACAACCATAATAGACATGTAATTAAAAAACAAAAGACACTAACTAAAGAGAAGCATAGGAAATTAAACAGAACGGGAGGTATCCACCTCAATGGGATAAAGAACTCTCGAGTCAAGGTGCATTAGAGAAATTTTGAGGTCTAAAATGGGCCTCCTAAAGCATATTATAAAATAGTAGTGGAAATAATAAAATAAGGTTAGATTACATCATCAAATTTTAGAGGAAAAAAAAACCACTTTTTCAACTTATCTCTCTATGATTTTCCTCAAATTTTGAGCGGGAGAACTCGATGGATACGAAATTTAATTCATCATCCAAGGAGTACCCATGTGCATACTTCCAATGGACCCTGCTACACAAAAAATGAGAAATACATGAAAAAACATTATTCCAATCACTTTTTTCATGTATTTCTCATTTTCCGTGTAGCAGGGTACATCAAAAGTATGCAACATGGGTACTCCTTCGATGAGGAATTAATTTTTTCATCCAACAAGAGCTTCAGCTTGAAATTTGAGTAAAATCGTAGGGAGATAAGTTGAAAATACGAGTTGAAAAAATATTTTTTATTTATTTTTGATCTTTTTACATTTTTACTCCAAATATAGTGAATCATCCCCCATAGTTGACATCATCATATTGGTTCTTTTAAAGATGATTTATCTGTACACTTTTGTTTTGAGGCCGATTTTAGAACTCAAAATTTTCCTAATGACAAGCAACCAAAATAGCATCTACACTCTACTTAACATGCACCAATCATTGCTTTAGGTCCTTGGGTTGCAACACAATGGCATCCAACACCAACAAGATCTCCTCCTTCACATAATTTTTGTCCAATAGAACCTTTCCTAAAAAAGCCTTCATACGCTAATTTAAATAAATGGTCTATATGTACTAATTTTTCCCACCACAGGTGTGACCAACATTCAAAACCAAAGCAGAGACAACCTCCATCACCTCGAAGTCTGATAAACATTGGTACCACCCCAGAAGATAATCTTCCAACTCATTGATTTGAGCTCTAATTCACTCGAGGATATGTTCCCTGTAGATCCAACCCAAGGTTTTCACACACAAGTGAGCACAAAATATGCCTTGCAAACCCCGACCTCCCCCCCTACGGTGACAATGAGCTCTCTAGCATACCATATCCATCAATGCAATGGTTAACAATGGGATCCATAACCAAACCACAAGGGAGGGTGTTAGGTCCCTATAATATTAGTGATCCCCCCATTACTATTTTCGTTGTATCCCTTATTGTTATTATTGTGCCCCTATTGTCCCCATATTTTTATTATTGTGCCCCATAGAATCTCTCTATTGTTATTTTTGTGCCTTTATATTATTATTGTTAGGTCGGCTTGGTTATATTGTGACCCCGTAGACTCCTATATATAGAAATGAGGTTTTGTCATTTTAATCATCTAAGAATTGTTCACTTGTGTAATGTAAAGGAGGTTGTCCCCTCGAAGAGGCTTATTTCTAAGGTGTTGATCTATTTTTTATATCTTTTTGTGAGCTGGTTTCATAACATTTGGTATCAGAGCTTTGGATTCTAGGGTTTCGCTGCTCCAAATAGGTCATCATGGCATTTTCGCTATAACTTTTTTCTGCGACGTTTCAGAAGCGAAAGAAACCCATTTGAGATGAAATCGCGCTAAACCTCGGGTCTGAATTTCAAAGCTTTTCTCACTATATTTTCGAAGATATGATCTGAGGAAGTTAGGGTTTTTGCAAGCTCCAAAATTTAAGCTAAAACAGGTCATCGTGGGATTTTCATTATCTCTTTAGCTACGAAGTTTCAGAAGCTAAAAGAAAAACCTTTTGAGAAGAAATCGGTCTGAACCTCGACTCCAAATTTCAGATCTTGTCTCGCTATATTTGCAGAGATATAGTCTGAGGAAGTTAGGGTTTTTGTAGACCCCCAAATTACATTCCAAACAGGTCACCATGGGAAAATCATCATAAATTTTGTTTTGAGCATCAGCTTGAAATATCGTAAGAAGTTTCAGAAAGAGGATAGCCTATAGTTTTTTGTGTATCAGTTACAGGTACTAAGGTCAAAACAGTGACACGTGGAACTTCATACAAGTGCACTCTTCTGAAAAGGTATATAATCAGGTAATATTGGGAGATTGTGCATAACTCTTTCTTGCAGAATCCAATTTCGATCAGACTGTGGCATTGGAAAGAGGACACGGATGGCTACTGCAGGTTGCGATTTCAGAACTGGAAGATCCAAATTTACAGAGGTACATTAGATTCAATATTGAGCTCCTACAAGTGAAAAGAAGTGTGTATTTTTTAATTTTTTGCATAAACTTGGTTTGAAAAATTAGTTTGAAGGAATTCAAAGGGCATAGTGAAGCATTATTATCGGTAATTGATGCCACGAAGAAAAAAAATGGAAACACCTAGTAAGCAACCTGAAAGCTTTAGCATGACTCATGAAGAAGAGGAAGAAATGCAACATGATATATCAATATTACGAAACCAAGTGCAACAAATTTCATTCGCACAAAAGGTAACAGAAAATAAGATGGATGGTTTAAAGAAAGGTGTAGAAGCTAAGATGAATGACTTGGAAGCTAAGATGGACGACGTGGAAACTAAGATGGATGGCGTGGAAGCTAAAATGAATATCATGGACGCTAAGATTAATGGCATGGACGATAAGATGGAAGAATTGAAGATAAATTTGAATAAGTTGCTACAAGAAATGGTCACTAATGGTGAAAGGGTAGTAAAGGAAATGCATGATGAGAACAAAATAAATGTTAATCATGATTTCATAGACTCTAATGTTGGATTGAAGACCCACCATGTTCCAAAAATCGATATGAGGAAGTTTGATGGAAAGGATCTTGGAACATGGATACTACAGATGGAGCAATTTTTCGATCTCCATAATGTGCAAAACACACAAAAGGTACGTATTGCAACTTTATATTTGGAACCAAATCAGTTTGTATGGTATCGATGGCTTTGCTCTACTAAACAAATTGTTACTTGGGCAATTTTTATGGAAGAAATGATAGCACATTATGAGGATACAAAAAGCAACACCTTTTTTAGCCAATTGATAAATCTCAAACAAAAGGGTTCAATGATGGAGCACATTGAGGACTTCCAAAAATTGAACATAAGGGTAAAAGATATTCCAGAGGAGCATAGGGTTGATGTGTTCATAGGGACTTTCAAGGATAATATCCAACATGAGGTTCGCCTTTGGGAACCTAATTCATTGGAGAAGGCATTCAGGTTAGCAAGAAAAATGGAAAGCAAAATTATGGCAACCAGGAAGCCTACCACTCACAACTATAAAGATGGAAGTGTTGCTACCCCTAGCCTTCCACAACCTACAAGGTTGACACCACAAAAATGGGAAGAAAAGGGAGCAAAAGGGCTTTGTTACAGTTGTGATAGCAAATACACTAAAGGTCATAAGTGTGATGAGAAGAAACTATTCTACATAAATTGTGAAGAGGAGGAAGAAAAGGAACAAGAAATGTCAAAAGAAGAGAATATACTCTAGGAACAAACCCTAGATAAAGAAGAAATGAATCCGACCATATCTTGTAATGCATTGGTTGGAATTACCACTCCTCAAACTATCAAGATAGAAGGACATATCAAGAAGAAAAAGGTAATAGTGTTGATTGATTCGGGAAGTACCCATAATTTTATTCATTGTAAGATAGCAAAGGAATTGAATTGCTTCCTATATCCAGCCCCAGAGTGTCAAGTGATGGTTGCAAGTGGAGGAACCATAAATTGCTTTGGAAAGTGCCATAATATCAAGTTATCCATGGGAGAATATGTATTGAATAGCCCAATGCTTTCCATTCCAATGGGTGGTGCTGATGTTGTACTAGGAGCCCAATGGCTACAATCCTTGGGTACAATAGATTTTAATTTTCAAGAAATTTTCATGAAATTTTCTGCGGAAGGAAAGGAAGTTGAATTAACGGGTATTGCAGGGAAACCGGGAAAGATAATCAGCTCTAATAGTATGAAAAATCTTCTAAAGAAGGAACAACGAGGTGTAATTGCACAATTATGTTCGCTAGAGATTCTCACATCAAAATCATCTATTTCTCCAGATCTCCAAAAAGTCTTGGACAATCATTCCAAGGTATTTGAGACTCCCAAAGGCTCCCACCTATTCGTGATCATGATCATGCTATTCATTTGATTCCAGTAAGTGTTCCTCCAAACATCAGGCTGTACAGATATCCCTATGCCCAAAAGAGTGAAATTGAACATATGGTTGCAGAAATGCTAGAGGCTGGTATAACTCAACCTAGTTGAAGTTCTTTCTCTGCTCCAGTAGTACTAGTTCACAAGAAGGATGGATCATGGCGCATGTGTCCAGATTATAGGGAGCTCAACAAGCTCACTATTAAAGATAAATTTCCCTTTCCTGTCATTGATGAATTATTGGATGAATTGCATGGATCAATTTACTTCACCAAGTTGGATCTTCGTTCAGGATATCATCAAATCAGAATGAAGACTGAAAACATTCCAAAAACAACATTTAGAACTCATGAGGGTCATTATGAATTTTTGGTCATGCCTTTTGGCCTTACTAATGCACCTTCGACATTTCAAGGTTTGATGAATTCCATTTTCAAACCCTTCCTTAGAAAATTTGTGTTAGTATTTTTTGATGATATACTAATCTACATCAAGTCTTGGAAGGATCATGTCCAACATGTTGACATGGTGCTCAAACTATTGGAGGAGAAACAATTATATGCAAAAATATCCAAATGTTTCTTTGGAGTACAAGAGGTGGAATATCTGGGTCATATTGTATCTCATGAAGGTGTTAAGGTAGACCCTAGCAAAATTAAAACCATTAAGAAATGGAAAATCCCCACATCCATAAAGCATCTACGAAGATTTCTCAGGTTGACAGGATATTATCGCAAGTTTGTTAAGAATTATGGGAGAATAGCAACACCTCTAACAACATTATTGAAGAAAAATGCATTTTCATGGACTCCAAAAGCAACAAAGGCCTTTGAACATCTTAAAGAGGCAATGTGTCAAGCTCCAGTATTACCTACACCGAACTTCACAGAAACCTTTATTGTGGAATGTGATGCCTCAAGAAATGGAATCGGTGTTGTTTTAATGCAAGAAGAAAGACCCATTGCTTTCGAAAGTCGTCCAATCAAAGGAAAGTATTTACACAAAGCTATTTATGAGAAGGAAATGTTGGCAATACTACATGCACTTAAGAAATGGCGACCCTACCTAATGGGAAGACACTTCAAGGTAAAAACAGATCATGATAGTCTTAAATACTTTGTAGAACAAATATTATCTTCAGAAGAGCAGCAAAAATGGGTCACAATGATGTTGGGTTATGACTTTGAAATCATCTACAAAAAAGGGAAGAAAAATGTTGTGGCATATGCACTCTCAAGAAAGGATGAGGATGTGGAAGCATTTCTTTGCACCATTTCTATTATCCAACCAGATTGGATAAACAAATCAAGGGATGAATGGATGAATGATGAAGAAGTGTGGGCACTCATTCAAAATATACAACAAAATCCCAGTATATCTGATACATTTATCTGGAAAAATGATTCGTTATGGTACAAGGATTGGGTATACCTATGTAAGAATTCCCAACTCAAACAAAATATTCTTAGGGAATTGCACACCTCTCCCTTAGGAGGGCACTCAAGATTTCTAAAAACCTACTACAGGGTTAAGAAGGATTTTTATTGGGATGGCCTTAAATCAAATATTCAAAAGTTTGTGGCGGAATGTTTGGCTTGCCAACAAAATAAAGTTGAAACAATTAAGACTCCAGGACTATTACAACCTTTATCCTTTCCAAGCCAACGTTTGGAGGAGGTTTCAATGGATTTTATCACTAGTTTACCGAAGTCCGAAGGAAAGAGTGTTATCATGGTGGTAGTGGACAGATTTACCAAGTATGCACACTTTTGTGCATTATCTCATCCATTTAAAGCGAGTATTGTTTCTACTGCATTTATGGAAACAATTCAAAAGTTACATGGAAACCCAAAGATTATTGTAAGTGACAGAGATCCCATTTTCACTGGAAATTTTTGGACAGAATTATTTTCTTGTCTTGGTACTCAGTTAGCTCATAGCTTATCTTATCATCCTCAATCTGATGGAAAAACTGAGATAGTAAACAAATGTTTGGAAGGATATCTTTGTTGCTTTGTATATGATAAACAAAAACAATGGGTCAAATTGTTGCCTCTGGCTGAATGGTGGTATAACACTTCCTTCCATACTGCAACAAAAATGACCCCATTTATGGCACTTTATGGATATCATCCACCATCCATCACATCATATTTAAGAGAAAATTCTAAGGTTCAAGCAGTGGAAGATCACGTCGAGCATCAACAACAAGTTCTCCAACTCTTAAAGGATAACCTCACCTTGGCACAGAATAGAATGAAACAGCAGGCAGATCAACATCACAGCGAAAGAAGTTTTGATGTAGGTGATTGGGTATTCCTACGCCTACAGCCATATAAACAAATGTCCCTCAAGCAAGCTAAGAAGGATAACAAATTATCACCAAAGTATTATGGTCTATACAAGGTGTTTCAAAAGATAGGTACTATGGCATACAAATTGGAGATTCCCGCAGCTTCTCAAGTGCACCCAGTTTTCCATGTTTCATGCTTAAAGAAGGTTATAGTTGAGAAGCTTCTAGTTCAAACAATATTTCCATAACTTGATGAGGAAGGAAAAATCATATTGGAACCTGAAGCAGTCAAATAAACAAGAACTCGATAGCTACGAAATAGATCAATTTCAGAGTATCTCATCAAGTGAAAGAACTTACCCATTGATGATTCCACATGGGAGGATGAGAATTTTATACAGAAGCATCCAGAACTACTCAAGCGTTGAGGACAACACTTTTTTGAAGGAGAGGCGCATGTTAGGTCCCTGTAATATTAGTGATCCCCCCATTACTATTGTCGTTGTATCCCTTATTGTTATTATTGTGCCCCATAGAATCTCTCTATTGTTATTTTTGTGCCTTTATATTATTATTGTTAGCTGGCTTGGTTATATTGTGACCCTGTAGACTCCTATATATAGAAAGGAGGTTTTTTCATTTGAATCATCTAAGAATTGTTCATTTGTGTAATGTAAAGGAGGTTGCCTCCTCGAAGAGGCTTATTTCTAAGGCGTTGATCTATCTTTCTATCTTTTTGTGAGCTGGTTTCATAACAGAGGGGATGAATGAGAGCAAGGAGAGAGTGTGGGAGGGGAGAAAATAAAGCATAAACCCACACCCATTAAGAAAAAAGTAGCATATAAAAGAGGAAACTTAGTTGCAGATTTAAATAGCCACGACTAAACTAACACCACAATTAGTAGAAATAATTACAGGCGATGGAGGATGATAACAGAAGGACCATAAGAGCCCATAAATTTTCCATAGAACAGAGAAAATTAGAAGCAATATTGAAGAGACCCAAGCTCATAATTAATAGAAGCAACGAGGCTAGGAGGTGTGGCGTGAGGCATCCACCAATCACCATCGCCCTATAAACCAAACTTGCAACATTAAATGCCCACCTTTAGCCATGAGCTCATATGTTTGGATGGGATAACATCGGTGGTCAAATAAGGTGAGATGGTAGCACATTAAGTCGCCTCCTTGGGGGAGTTTTCGGTGTCCTAGCCATCCACATCACATGTAGCCTCCCTTCTCATCTGATGCGAGGACCCAAAAACTTTAAATTCCATTTACAAGTTATTTATGTGACTAAATTATTATTATTATTTCATAATTAGATATATTTACTTCATGGCTTTCATCTACATTATCATCTTCTTCCTTTAATATAATAATTATAACACATAACTTTTCATAAAAACATTTTCCAACTTAGTACAAGAGAAATGACAAACTATTATGGTGTTATATAAGATGTAACAAACTATTATTTTGTTAAATGTAAATCAAGATGGAAGAAAACATATTCACACTATTTTGGAAATACTTATGAATAATCAACTATTCATTTATTTCTAAAAATAACCATTTTTTTGTTGGCAAAAGCATTAGCGAAATTTTGAAGTCCAAAATGGGCTTGAAAACAAAAATGTACAACAAAAACCAAATTTATAAGAACTAATAGGATTCAATATGATGATGTCAACCATGGAGGATGATTCACTAGTTTTTGAGTAAAAATGTAAAAAGATAATAAAAAAAAATGTTTTTTTAACTCGTACTTTCAACTTATCTCCCTATGATTTACTTTAATTTTGAGACCCTACTACACAAAAAATGTGAAATACATGAAAAACATGATTGCAATCACATTTTTCATGTATTTCACATTTTTCGTGTAGTAGGGTCCCTCAAAAGTATGCAATATGGTTACTCCTTGGATGAAAAATTAAATTCCATGTCCGACAAATGCTCCTGCTAGAAATTTGAGTAAAATCATAGGGTGATAAGTTGAAAATGTAGTTTTTTCTTTTTCGCTCTAAAAATTTATGAGGTAATTTAATCTTATTTTATTATTTCCACTATTATTTTATAATATTCCTTAGGATACCCATTTTAGGCCTCAAAATTTCTCTAATGGATTTATATTATATTAACAAAAATTAGATACATAAAGTACAAGCAAAGATACATGGAGAGACATGGCCCATAGGCGCCACAAAAATAAGGAGAAGGGAGACCATCTACCCCAAGAAGGGGAAACCAGATAGTCTACCCAAGGAGAGAAATCCCAGCGTCATTGTTACAGTTAAGAGAGGCAAAAAGAAAAAAGCAAAAGCGTTGAATAGTGTTTGCTTAAGAGCTTGCAGCTACCAATGCTCCAACATCTAACTTTGAGAGAAACAAAATACAAAGCATACCGTGCATAAATATGGACATGTTCATGTTGGGTTGGCTCCTCGTGAGCTTGAGGGAGTGTGGACTGGCTGATTCTATGCACGTTCCTCATTGCTTGGATCAACAACACCATCTTATCTGAAGTTTTAAGGGCCTTCTTCAGGTGTTTCCTCCATAATGGAACAATCAAAAGGACTGGAGCATGGAGGAGAAGTATTTTCATGAACCAGCTAGAAGTCCACGTATTGGAGTGAGGTGTCTAGTGACCCATGAACCCGAGAATTATGCCCAGCACCACCATAGATGCTGGAGGGCGAGGAGTTGTGGGAGGGACCAAATTTGATGCAAAAGGACCAAGAGAGGAAGATGAAGGGAGTTCCGGTGGGAATTTCAGACCAAGGTTGCAGGAGAGACGACAGAGGGAGGAATAGATGTGACTGGTGTGGGCAATGGCTTCATCTCTCCTCCTGGCAACATTGTTATGATCCCTTTCCTCAGATAAGAGGTTGCAAGTGAGGAGATTGTGGATCACCTAGAAAGCATTTCCCAACCGTCAACTTTCTTTAGCTTCCAGACCTATAACATGTCGCCTGATGTGTTCAAGGATATTGTTATAAAAAATTATCCAAGTTCTCTTCCAACACGGGAGCTGCCGGTGGGTGTCCTTGCCTCCACCCATGACCACCATGACATACTCATCCTCTTTATCGAATCATTGGTTCAAGTTGGGAGGTGGTGGAATTAGTTGGAGGCATAGGGATAGTAGAAGCCAAGGGAGAAGAGCAAGCACGAATACAAGGTTGAATGTGGAGTGAAATGTCCAGAGAGGAAAGAGGGACACTCCAAAAAAGAGGCATGGAGAGAAACATAAATGAATACGAGGTGGTAGCTAGGATCACATTGTAGGAATTTACAGGGTAAGTTCCTCAGACAGAACACCAAAGGACACCGCTCACAAACAGATCACAGATCAATACACCAGTATTTTGACGTGGTTAAAACCCTCAAAGAGGGAAACAGTCCACGGCCTGAGCCAACACGGCCACTTCAGTGAATTTATTAATAAAAGAATGAAAATTTACATATGCTTCTCTCATAGACGGATTACCCTATAAATGACCCTCCATGCTCTTTAAATAGAGATCATGGACCAATCGGGTGTTAAGCCACGGATCAAGTGTCGGTAATACCGAGGAGAGAATGAACCGTCGGATCACTACATATCGTGACCGTCGGATTGTAAGTTACAAAATGTACATAGTAAAGAAACACACTTTACCTAACTCTATACTAGACCAAGTTGTACTTAACTATTTCCTATGTGTCGGAATATCCTAACATCCCCCCTTAAGAACAACTTGGGATACGATTGAAGGATTTACAAATATGACACAATAGGAGAAGGAAGGAGGCACTAGAGCCTATCCCCCCTTAGTGACAACTTCCTGAAGTCCAACCATAAATCGAAGTTTAGTGAACTTCGCCTTTGTGAGAGCCTTTGTAAAGATGTCTGCAACTTGATCATCTGTTGAACAATATTGCACTTCAAGAACATGGTCGTGAATGAGCTTTCTGATGAAGTGCATGTGCAGTTCAATGTGTTTGCTGCGCTGATGTTGGACTGGATCTTTGCATAGCTGAATGGCACTTTGATTATCACGCCAAAGTGTAGTCGGATGCTGCTGCTGAAAGCCAAACTCTGACAGGATCTGACGAAGCCACAAGGCTTCCTTACTAGCTTCTACGACACCACGATACTCTGCTTCTGCTGAAGAAAGAGAAATGGCACCTTGTTTCTTGCAAGCCCATGTAATAGGTCCTGAACCAAGAGTGAACACATAACCTGCAGTAGACTTCCGATCATCAGGGTCACCAGCCCAATCAGAATCAGTGAAACCAACCAATAGAGGAGCTACTTCGGCACTGTAATGAATCCCAAACTGAACTGTACCTCAAACATAACGAAGTATTCTTTTAGTTGCTTTCCAATGACTTTCACGTGGGTTTTGCATAAACCGAGCAACAAGGCCAACGGCAAAGGAAAGGTCAGGACGAGTATGGGTTAGATACAAAGGTTTTCCTACAAGTTGACGGTATAAGGTAGCATCAACTTCAGGAGAAGTACAAGTGACTGAAAGTTTGACCCCAGACTGAAAGGGAGAAGGGGTTGGCTTATAGTCTTACATGTGAAAATGGCATAGAATATCACAAGCATACTTGGACTGAGAAAGGGAAATACCTTCCTTGGATTGCAAGACTTGAAGACCGAGAAAATAATGTAAGTGTCCTAAGTCTGTAATTTCAAACTTCCTTTTAAGGCTATACTTCACATGGTTTATAAGGTTGGGATCATTACCAGTCAGGATAAGATCATCAGCATAAAGAACAAGAATGATAAGAGACTTGCCCACTTTCTTGGTGTAGACAGTATTGTCAGAATGACACCTAGAGAAGCCAGATTCTAAAAGAAAATTATCCATTTTGGCATACCAAGCTCGAGGAGCTTGCTTGAGACCATAAAGGGATTTCTTAAGCTGACATACAAGGCTGGAGTCTGTTTGTATAAAGCCAATAGGTTGTTCCATATAGATTTCTTCATGCAAGTCCCCATGCAAGAAGGCAGATTTAACATCCATCTGATGGACTTCCCATTTGAAAGAGGCAGCAAGGGAAAGAACAAGGCGGATAGAGTTCATTTTGGCAACAGGGGAGAAGGTTTCAGTATAGTCAATGCCTTCAACTTGTGAAAAACCCTTAGCAACAAGACGAGCTTTATGTTTATCAACTTTTCCATCTGGTCCATACTTGGTTCTGTAAACCCATTTGCATCTAACAAGTTTTCGTCCCTTTGGTAGAGGAACAAGATCCCATGTATCATTTGCCAATAATGAATGATATTCTTCATTCATAGCTGCGTCCCAATCTAGATGGCCTGAAGCTTCTGCAAAGGTGTCAGGATCATAATTCGCTGAAGCTTGAGCCAGTAAAGAAGAGGCTCTATCGAACTGAGAACGTGTACGTCGCTAATCTGTAGGATCACCGGCAAGATCACCTGCTGCATCCCGAGTAGCACGGACCCATTTTGGAAGCTGAGGAGCTGAAGGAGGATCCTGAGAAGGTGGGGGAGGAGTTTCATCCTCGCTTTCATCATCTGAAGAAGAAATGTTTTCAAAAGTAGAAGAGATAGGGAGAGGTGGCACATCCGCCAACTAGGCTCGTAGGCCGATATATTTTCAGCAAACTTTACATCTCTTCTAATGATAACATTTTTGGACTTAAGTGGAATAAGTCTATATCCTTTGACATTTTCATAATATCCAACAAAAATACATTTTTCACTCTTAGGTTCTAAAGCTTTATGTTTCTCATCTAGAATATGGGCCCATGCTTCACTTCCAAAAACACGAAAGTGACTTACATCTGGTTTGATTGAGCTCCATGCTTCTTCTGGAGTGATATTATTTAAAACCTTAGTAGGAGTGCGATTTATTATGTAATTTGCACAGTTAATTTCTTCTGCCCAATAATTAAGACTAAGTCCTTTAGATTGAAGCATACAATTAGCCATTTCCTTTAAGGTGCGATTCTTCCTTTCAGCTACACCATTTTGTTGTGGAGTATATGGAACAGTATGTTGCATTTGAATTCCATTCTCAGTGCAAAAGTTGATGAATGTGTTTTTAACATATTCTCCGCCATTATCAGATCTTAGCTTAAGAATTTGATGTCCAAATTGTTTTTCAACAAAGGCCTTAAAGGCCAAGAACATGTTAAATACTTCACTCTTGAGTTTTAAGAAGTATACCCAAGTGCGTCTGGAGAAATCATCAATGAAAGTTAAGAAATACTTGTAGCTAAAGAATGAAGCAACTGGAAGTGGACCACATAAATCACTATGCACGAGCTGTAAAGGGGCTGAGGCGTGCCAAGAGGCACGTTTTTCAAAACTGTCCAAATGATGTTTTCCGAGTACACATCCGGAACAAACACCATCTCTGCAAGATACCATTGGAAGACCTGTCACCATATTTTCTTTACATAGATTCTGAAGAGAGCGATAGTTTAAGTGACCAAATCGCTCATGCCAAAGTTTGCTCACTTCATCATTATGAGCAACAAATACTGAGGGAAGATTTGATGACCCAAAGTTGTGAAACTTATACAACCTTATAGAATCATCAGCAATTCCAGTAGCTAAAATCTGTCTAGGATCTCTTAGGTCCTTAATTACAACATCGTGAGGTGAAAATTCAACGATTTTACCTTCACCTGAATGGGTTATCTGATATACAGATAGAAGGTTGCAGGATAGGGTTGGAACACATAATACATCATTAAACTGACCATTGTCTAGATGAACAGTTCCAGTCCCTACAACACTAAGAGATCTATCATCACCAACATATATATTTTTGGTGTTACAATCATTTAAAGAAGAAAACATGGCTTTGTTTTTGGCCATGTGATAAGAAGCTCCAGAATCAATGAGCCACTCATGAGAATGAGAAGAAGAAGATACATTTAGTGCATAGCCAGACCGAGATGCTTGACAACCACATGCAGAAAGTGCCATTCCTAAAGATGAAGTTGAAGTTGAAGATTGCTCCAAATGGATGTTATGCTTCTTCATTGCTACTTCCAAGGCTTCCATCTTCTTAAAACATTTGGATTCTAAGTGGCCATCTCGATTACAAAAGTTGCAATGTCTATCAATATTCTTCCCTTTGTTTTTATTTGTCTTATCATTTTGTTGAAATGATTTTTCATTTTGAGGCCGAAATTGCTTAGGACCCTTGTTTGGTTTAGGACCATTCTTTTTAGGATACAACTTCTTAGGATTCTTTGGATTTGGTTGCTGCTGGGCGGCTAACGCTTTCTTAGAAGAGTTTCCAAGATGAAGAAGACCAAGGTGTAAGAGTTTTTCTTGTTCTCTTATTAAAGAATCACAAAAGGAATCAAACGAAGGGGACTTGTAGGTTTGTCCTTGAGAAATGAAGGCTTCTCTTGTAGAATGGAAGGTGGAAACAAACACAGAATAGGCTGGTCCCAACTTAGTAAGAATGGAGTAGATAAGGCTACTATCTTCTTTCTTAACCTTAACACCTTCCAAGAGAAGTCTAAGTGTCTTGAACTTGGACAAAAAATCTTCAATGCAAGAAAAATTATTGGGGTTCAATGTAAGCAATTCATTTTCAAGTTGATGGGCTTTAAGTTCATTTTTAATTCCAAATACTTTAGTAATCTGTTTCATTGCTTCATCAGGAGTATCAAGTTCTGCAACATGGAATCTAAGATCTAGAGAAATAGACATCCCTATCAACCCACGTGCTTGGTCTTGTCTATTTTCCCATTTAGTTGCCTTGTCTTCATCTTTCGGTTTGGTTTCTTGGCTTATGGCTATTCTGTAAAGACCTTTACTTCTAAGTAAATCCACAATGTAGGACCACCATTGGAAGTAGTTGGTGTTGTCAATAATAACTTGGCATGGACTTTCCATTTAAAAAAAAAAAAAATTTGAAGCTATAGATGCTGAAACTAAGTGTTGCAATGGAAAGATCTCGAAAAATTACTCTGTTTAAAAAAAAAACGGTTCTGAAAACGACTTCCGGATGAAGAAGTTATGGCTTTTTGAAGAAAATTTGATGAAGTCGCCGACGAAGTGCGGGAATGTGCGGAAATGAAAAATCCGCCCCCATAAAATGGAGACTTGAACCCAAGACCTCTACTCTCATAAATTGGCTTTGCACCAAGTGAGCTATACAAAAAGTTTGAGAGAGAGAGAGAGGGGTTGATGCTTTGGGTTGCGTGCTTGCTTTGAGAAAGCTCTTTTTCCCTACAAAACAAAAAACACAAAACCCAACACGGACATACAAAAAAAAAAATGAACCTTGCGGCTCGAAGTTAGCTTTAGCCGGAAACTAAATATTTTCAAAAACGAACCTTGCGGCTCGAAGTTAGCTTTAGCCGGAAACTAAATATTTTCCTCAATGTTTCTAATTTTCCGAGATCACACTAAGGCGCAGCGGAAAAGAGCATACGCATGAGAAAAATCCTTCCTTTCTGTTTCTGATTTGCCCAAATCGCACAGAGTCGCAAGGCAAAGAGCATACGCAGAAATGAAAGGTATAGATCCGGTAATAAAAAAGGCTAAATAAACCGAAAACCGAAATAAACGGAGAGAAAATAACTGTAAACTGCAAATAAACACTGTATACCTCCAGATCTTAAAAATGATGCAGCTAGGGCTACCGGAAACCTTTTCACGTGAAACGAAAGGGGTTCCTCACTGGAACAGATGCTCCCAACACAACAGAGCAGTCCTCTCGGCCCGAAGGCAGTCAGAACAATAGATCTAGGAAACGCTAGTCGGATGCAGTTCTACCGGCTTCAGATTTGGATCACCAATGGACGCGGCCCTCAAATAGCTCTGATACCATGTAGGAATTTACAGGGTAAGTTCCTCAGACAGAACACCAAAGGACACCGCTCACAAACAGATCACAGATCAATACACTAGTATTTTGACGTGGTTAAAACCCTCAAAGAGGGAAACAGTCCACGGCCTGAGCCAACGCGGCCACTTCAGGCAATTTATTAATAAAAGAATGAAAATTTACATATGCTTCTCTCATAGACGGATTACCCTACAAATGACCCTCCATGCTCTTTAAATAGAGATCATGGACCAATCGGGTGTTAAGCCACGGATCAAGTGTCAGTAATACCGAGGAGAGAATGAACCGTCGGATCACTACATATCGTGACCGTCGGATTGTAAGCTACAAAATGTACATAGTAAAGAAACACACTTTACCGAACTCTATACTAGACCAAGTTGTACTTAACTATTTCATATGTGTCGGAATATCCTTACACACATTAACAAAAAATGTGAGAGGACACAGAGGAGAATGTGGACTAATGTGTGGCAGATGCATGGATATACAGACCACAGAGAGAGTTTGTTAAGTGTAGGGAAGATTCATACTAGGCTCAATTAAGTGGGAGCACTCAGATGTGGGTGTATCTAAAAATAACCATTAATTAATTGTCCTAATCATATTTAATGGATCTCATATCAAAATACTTGCAATTGAAAATTACAGAATTCAAAATCTTCAGCATAATTCAACTCAAAGCTCACTCTTATAAAACTTGCAAACATAATAACTTTTCCTTCTATTATATTTCAAAGTCTTAAGTATAATTCAACTCAAAACATTAGGGGAATTTTGAGGTATAAAATGGGTCTCCAAAGAAAAATGTACAATCAAAATTAACATTATAAGAACCAATAGGATTCAAGATGATGATGTCAACCATGGGGGATGAGTCACCATTTTTGAAGTAAAAAATTTAAAAAATAATAAAACTATTTTTTCAACTCATATTTTCAACTTATCTCTCGAATGTTTTACTCAAATTTCAAGCGGGAATACTCATTGGATGCAAAATTTAATTCCTCATCCAAAGAGTACCCATGTTGTATACTTTTGATTGACCCTGCCACACGAAAATTGAGAAATACATGAAAAAAATGTGATTGCAGTCACGATTTTCATGTATTCTTTTATTTTTTATGCAGTAGGGTCCATTGAAAGTATGAAACATGGGTACTTGTTAGATGATGAATCAATTTCTGCATTCAAAGAATGTTTCCGCTCGAAATTTGAGTAAACACATAGGGAGATAAGTTGAAAATACGAGTTGAAAAAATAGTCCTTATTTATTTATAAGAAGAGTTTCGACGTAAATCACATGTAGAAAACCTTTGTCGACACGTTTCGAACCAACTAGTGTGGTTCATCGTCAAGACAAGTTGAGGAGTCAGATCATGGCTGCAAATTAAATAGGGAGAGCAGATCTTCCAAATGGTTAGGTTGACTAAGTTGACCATCAACGGCTACATAAAACGGCTAGATTATATATAATATTAAAACACTAATAAGTCAAAGGTACTAACTTATAATAATAGAATAATTATAAATAATTTTCTTCTAATAACTAATTATAATATATTAGTTACTCTATTTTATTTTATTAATATATTTTACTTAGGTTATTAAATTTATTAATTTAATTCCTTTTTAATTTATTTAATCATATAACTACTCGAAATAAGTAAAAGAGATTTTTTATAATAAAATATTATACTATTTTATTTTATTATATATTAAATTACCTAATTCTAATTTATTTACCTTATTTATTTTTATCATACTTATTTTACATCCTTCTTTATAACTCTCATTCACACCCATGTATCTTCTCCTCAACCCATTTTTCATACATCTCATCATACATGTAAACTCATTTCTATATATGTTCAATAAAATGAATTATTTTCTCTATTTTAATAACTATAACCAATATTTAATAATTATTAAACAAATCATTTATTAAAAAATTTAAATGATATATTTCAAATGAATGTATAACATTTTCAAACAAACTATATTATATCGCGTTACTTTTTTCTTCATCATCATCTCATATAATTAAAACATCTGTGTAATTTTTTAATAAATAATTAAAAACAATGTACTAATAAACCATACACCTTTTTCTAGTATATCCATTACAATAAGATTCTCATAGTATAGAAGCATCTATTTGGTTCACTTAAGAACTTTATCATATAAAATAAATACTCATAAACAATGGACGGTTAAGACATACACTCTCTTGGGTGTGTCCACTACTCTATAAAAACATGTGTTTATACACATTTCCTTTAAAAATTATAGTAATTACACTAACTAATTCAATATTCAATGTATATATGTATTTTAAAATATATATATATATATATATCACTTATTTATTTAATATATCAAAATATATAAATCAAACTATTTTTACACATATAAATGTAATCTACTTAATTTTTAATAAATTGAAATTATTTTAATATTGATAAATATATATTTAATATACAACTTTCTAAATGAAGAGAATATTCAATAAAAGTATCTAAGATTAATAACTAATACATAAATGTAATGATAAGCATATTCATTCTTAAATTTATTAAAATGTACTAATATTAATATTAAATAGCAAAATATATATTTACAATATTGCATTAATTTATTTCACACGACATTTATAGCATAATAATGTTGTTAATAAATTATAATGATTATATAATTTAAAAGACTGCAAGTAGCAAGTCCCCACTAAATGCAAAGTGATGATTTTAGAATCTCAATGCAAAACCACAAATTTTGGATAAGTTGTGCAAAGCCACAATTCCAGAATCTGAATGCAAAACCACCACTCCCAGATAAGTTGTGCATGGTTCTAAGAAAAACTATGAAAATTAATTTTAATTATTTCAAATGGGAAGAAAATGACCATATCTTACAAAAAACCAGATGATTTTTCAAAGTTATACTTAGTGGATTGCCGATCTCATGACACCATTGCAAGGAGAAAAACCTTTCGTGGCAATAGGGAGAGATGGAAAGCATGAATAGATATTCCTATCGTACTCTAATATCTAACTTTCAGGTATGACGGGCTGATCCAATCAAATCCCCCATACTTTTGTATATAAATGTTTTCGGTCTGTAGACTTGTTTGTGTCTGAAATTCTGAAATGTTATATGCACAATAGCTCTCTAGAGCCAATTCCGCTATCCTCTGTTATCGTATGCGCTTTGCTACCCATTTCAGCGATAATAGCCTTCTTCACTACTGCGGGATTATTGCCTTCTTATGGTCTGTGCCCCACAACTATTTGTTGTTTTGAGATCTTCTGGGCACTTCGCAAGCATGTGTCAGACGCTCGAAAAATGAGAACATGAGGTTGAGTCTCTGCAGGATTCCATTGATGTTGGAGAGCAGAAACACTTCCTTGGCCAAGAAACTGACGGTTTTCTTTTGAAAATAGACAAAACCTTAGCAGAAGAAGAGGAAGAAGAAAAATGTGCTCCTAATGAGGAGGCCATCAATGAATTGATGAGAATCCTAGAAGAAGAGATTGGCATGACATGTTCCACTTCATATCTCCCTTCCAACTCTGAAGAGAATTCAACGGCCTCGTATATATTTAGTGGTTGCGAAACCCAAATCCTAGGTTTTGACACGGGGATTGATATTTTATATTTCTTCGATGATGAGCTCGGCATTCCCCACGCCACTTTGTCTATGGTTGATTCTCCGAATATTTGGGAATTGGACGGACATGGGCGTGGTCAATTTTTTGACTCAGTAAAAATAAAAATAACATGTCCGTCCGATGTCTGTCCAATTCTCGAGATTCCTCCGATTCCTCGAGATTCGTCCGATGTCCGTCGGATTCCCGAGATTCTTCCGGTTCCCCGAGATTCTTAAATATTCTGGGAATCAGCGATCGACTTAAGCAAGGGTTCAAGCCGTTCTAGGCTTGAAGCATGATTCTTTTCCATTTCCAATCGAAAAAAACTCTTCAACAACCTGTTTGTTAATGATCAACAGTGTACATTATACGAAGATGTTGGGATGCAAGCCTTTTTTCGACAACCTGTTTGTTAATGATCAACAGTGTACATTATACGAAGATGTTGGGATGCAAGCCATCTCGAGGATAATATGAACAGATAAACTAGTGAACATGAATGAATAAAATGACCAAGAAAACTATTGGAGGAGAAACAATTATATGCAAACATATCCAAATGTTTCTTTGGAGTACAAGAGGTGGAATATTTCGGTCATATTGTATCTCATGAAGGTGTTAAGGTAGACCCTAGCAAAATTAAAACCATTAAGGAATGAAAAATCCCCACATCCATAAAGCATCTACGAGGATTTCTCGGGTTGGCAGGGTATTATCGCAAGTTTGTTAAGAATTATGGGAGAATAGCAACACCTCTAACAACATTATTGAAGAAATATGCATTTTCATGGACTCCAGAAGCCAAAAAGGCCTTTGAACATCTTAAAGAGGCAATGTGTCAAGCACTAGTATTACTTACACTGGACTTCACAAAAACCTTTATTGTGGAATGTGATGCCTCAGGAAATGGAATCGGTGTTGTTTTAATGCAAGAAGAAAGACCCACTACTTTCGAAAGTCGTCCAATCAAAGGAAAGTATTTACAAAAAGCTATTTATGATAAGGAAATGTTGGCAATACTACATGCACTTAAGAAATGGTGACCCTACCTAATGGGAAGACACTTCAAGGTAAAAACAGATCATGATAGTCTTAAATACCTTTTAGAACAAAGATTATCTTTAGAAGAGCAGCAAAAATGGGTTACAAAGATGTTGGGTTACGACTTTGAAATCATCTACAAAAAAGGGAAGCAAAATGTTGTGGCGTATGCACTCTCAAGAAAGGATGAGGATGTGGAAGCATTTTTTTGCGCCATTTCTATTATCCAACTAGATTGGATAAACGAAGCAAAGGATGAATGGAAGAATGACGAGGAAGTGTGGGCACTCATTCAAAATATACAACAAAATCCCAGTACATCTGATACATTTATTTGGAAAAATGATTCGTTATGGTACAAGGATCGGGTATACCTATGTAAAAATTCCTAACTCAAACAAAATATTGTTAGGGAATTGCACACCTCTCCCTTAGGAGGGCACTCAGGATTTCTAAAATCCTACTACAGGGTTAAGAAGGATTTTTTTTGGGATGGCCTTAAATCAGAGATTCAAAAGTTTGTGGCGGAATGTTTGGTTTGCCAACAAAATAAAGTTGAAACAATTAAGACTCCAGGACTATTACAACCTTTATCCTTTCCAAGCCAACATTGGGAGGAGGTTTCAATGGATTTTATCACTGGTTTACCCAAGTCCAAAAGAAAGAGTGTTATCATGGTGGTAGTGGACAGACTTACCAAGTATGCACACTTTTGTGCATTATCTCATCCATTTAAAGCGAGTATTATTTCTATTGCATTTATGGAAAAAATTCAAAAGCTACATGGAAACCCAAAGATTATTGTAAGTGACAGAGATCCCATTTTCACTGGAAATTTTTGGACAGAATTATTTTCTTGTCTTGGTACTCAGTTAGCTCATAGCTCATCTTATCATCCTCAATTTGATGGGAAAACTGAGATAGTAAACAAATGTTTGGAATGATATCTTCGTTGCTTTGTATCTGATAAACAAAAAAAATGGGTCAAGTGGTTACCTCTGGCTGAATGGTGGTATAACACTTCCTTCCATACTACAACAAAAATGACCCCATTTATGGCACTTTATGGATATCATCCACCATCCATCACATCATATTTAAGAAAAAATTCTAAGGTTCAAGTAGTGGAAGATCACATCGAGTATCAACAACAAGTTCTCCAACTCTTAAAGGATAACCTCACCTTGGCACAGAATAGAATGAAACAATAGGCAGATCAACATCGTAGCGAAAGAAGTTTTGGTATAGGGGATTGGGTATTCCTACGGCGACAGCCATATAAACAAATGTCCCTAAGCAAGCTAAGAATGATAACAAATTATCACCAAAGTATTATGGTCCATACAAGGTGTTGTAAAAGATAGGTACTATGGCATACAAATTGGAGCTTCCTGCAGCTTCTCGAGTGCACCCAGTTTTCCATGTTTCATGCTTAAAGAAGGTTATAGGTGACAAGCTTCCAGTTCAGACAATATTTCCAAATCTTGATGAGGAAGGAAAAATCATATTAGAACCTGAAGCAGTCAAAGAAACAAGAACTCGACAGCTACGAAATAGATCAATTTCAGAGTATCTTATTAAGTGGAAGAACTTACCCGTTGAAGATTCCACATGGGAGGATGAGAATTTTATACAAAATCATCCAGAACTACTCAAGCGTTGAGGACAACACCTTTTTGAAGGAGAGGGGCATGTTAGGTCCCTATAATATTAGTGATCCCCCCATTACTACTGTCGTTGTATCCCTTATTGTTATTATTGTGCCCATATTGTCCCCATATTGTTATTATTGTGCCCCATATAATCCCTGTATCGTTATTTTTGTGCCTTTATATTATTATTGTTAGGTCGGCTTGGTTATATTGTGACCTCGTAAACTCCTATATATAGAAAGGAGGTTTTGTCATTTGAATCATCTAAGAATTGTTCATTTGTGTAATGTAAAGGAGGTTGCCCCCTCAAAGAGGCTTATTTCTAAGGTGTTGATCTATCTTTTCTATCTTTTTGTGAGATGGTTTCATAACAGAGGGGATGAATGAGAGCAAGGAGAGAGTGTGGGAGGGGAGAGAATAAAGCATAAACCCACACCCATTAAGAAAAAGTAGCATATAAGAGAGGAAACTTAGTCGCAGATTTAAATAGCCACGACTAAACTAACACTACGATTAGTAGAAATAATTACAGGCGATGGAGGATGATAACAGAAGGACCATAAGAGCCCATAAATTTTCCATAAAACAGAGAAAATTAGAAGCAATATTGAAGAGACCCAAGCTCATAATTAATAGAAGCAACGAGGCTGGGAGGTGTGGCGTGAAGCATCCACCAATCACCATCGCCCTATAGACCAAACTTGCAACATTAAATGCCCACCTTTAGCCATGAGCTCATATGTTTGGATGAGATAACATGGGTGGTCAAATAAGGTGAGATGGTGGCACATTAAGTTGTCTCCTTGGGGGAGTTTTCGGTGTCCTCGCCATCCACATCACATGTAGCCTCCCTTCTCATCTGATGCGAGGGCCCAAAAACTTTAAATTCCATTTACAAATTATTTATGTGACTATATTATTATTATTATCTCATAATTAGATATATTTACTTACAAATTATTTATGTGACTAAATTATTATTATTATTTCATAATTAGATATATTTACTTCATGGCTTTCATCTACATTATCATCTTCTTCCTTTAATATAATAATTATAACACATAACTTTTCATAAAAACATTTTCCAACTTAGTATAAAAGAAATGACAAACTATTATGGTGTTATATAAGATGTAACAAACTATTATTTTGTTAAATGTAAATCAAGATGGAAGAAAACGTATTCACACTATTTTGGAAATACTTATGAATAATCAACTATTCATTTATCTCTAAAAATAGCCATTTTTTTTGGAAAAAGCATTAGAGAAATTTTGAAGTCCAAAATGGGCTTCAAAACAAAAATGTACAACAGAAACCAAATTTATAAGAACTAATAGGATTCAATATGATGATGTCAACCATGGAGGATGATTCACTATTTTTGAGTAAAAAGGTAAAAAGATAATTAAAAAAAATGTTTTTTCAACTCGTACTTTCAACTTATCTCCCTACAATTTTACTTTAATTTTGAGACCCTACTACACGAAAAATGTGATTGCAATCACGTTTTCATGTATTTCACATTTTCGTGTAGTAGGGTCCTTCGAAAGTATGCAACATGGTTACTCCTTGGATGAAAAATTAAATTCCATGTCTGACAAATGCTCGTGCTAGAAATTTGAGTAAAATCATAGGGTGATAAGTTGAAAATGTAGTTTTTTCTTTTTCGCTCTAAAAATTTATGAGGTAATTTAATCTTATTTTATTATTTCCACTATTATTTTATAATATTCCTTAGGAGACCCATTTTAGGACTCAAAATTTCTCTAATGGATTTATATTATATTAACAAAAATTAGATACATAAAGTACAAGCAAAGATACATGGAGAGACATGGCCCATAGGCGCCACAAAAAGAAGGAGAAGGGAGACCATCTACCCCAAGAAGGGGAAACCAGATAGTCTACCCAAAGAGAGAAAGCCCAGCGTCATTGTTATAGTTAAGAGAGGCAAAAGGAAAAAAGAAAAAGCACTGAATAGAGTGTTTGCTTAAGAGCTTGCAGCTACCAGTGCTCCAACATCTAACTTTGAGAGAAACAAAATACAAAGCATACCATGCATAAACATGGACATGTTCATGTTGGTTGGCTCCTCGTGAGCTTGAGGGAGTGTGTACTGGCTGCTTCTGTGCACGTTCCTTATTGCTTGGATCAACAACACCATCTTCTTTGAAGTTGTAAGGGCCTTCTTCAAGTGTTTCCTCCATAATGGAACAATCAAAAGGACTGGAGCATGGAGGAGAAGTATTTTCATGAACCAGCTAGAAGTCCACGTATTGGAGTGAGGTGTCTAGTGACCCCCGAACCTGAGAATTATGCCCAGCACCACCATAGATGGTGGAGGGCAAGGAGTTGCAGCCAAATTTGATGCAAAAGGACCAAGAGAGGAAGATGAAGGGAGTTCCGGTGGGAATTTCATACCAAGGTTGCGAGAGAGACGACAAAGGGAGGAATAGATGTGACTGGTGTGGGCAATGGCTTCATCTCTCCTCCTGGCAGCATTGTTATGATGATTCCCTTTCCTTAGTTAAGAGGTTGCGGGTGAGGAGATTGTGGATCACCTAGAAAGAATTTCCCAACCGTCAACTTTCTTTAGCTTCCAGACCTGTAACATGTCGCCTGATGTGTTCAAGGATATTGTTATAAAAAATTATCCAAGTTGTCTTCCAACACGAGAGCTGCAGGTGGGTGTCCTTGCCTCCGCCCATGACCACCATGACATACTCGTCCTCTTTATTGAATCATTGGTTCAAGTTGGGAGGTGGAGGAATTAGTTAGAGACATAGGGATAGTAGAAGCCGAGGGAGAAGAGCAAGCACGAATACAAGGTTGAACGTGGAGTGAAATGTTCAGAGAGGAAAGAGGGACACTCCAAAAGAGAGGCATGGAGAGCAACATAAATGAATACGAGGTGGTAGCTAGGATCACATTAACCAAAAATGTGAGAGGACGTAGAGGAGAACATGGACTAATGTGTGGCAGATGCATGGATAGATAGACCACAGAGAGAGTTTGTCAAGTGTAGGGAAGATTCATACTAGGCTCAATTAAGTGGGAGCACTCAGATCTGGGTGTATCTAAAAATAACCATTAATTAATTGTCCTAATCATATTTAATGGATCTCATATCAAAATACTTGTAATTGAAAATTACAAAATTCAAAATCTTCAGCATAATTAAGCTCAAAGCTCACTCTTATAAAACTTGCCAACATAATAACTTTTCCTTCTATTATATTTCAAAATCTTAATTATAATTCAACTCAAAACATTAGGGGAATTTTGAGGTATAAAATGGGTCTCCAAAGAAAAATGTACAATCAAAATTAACTTTATAAGAACCAATAGGATTCAAGATGATGATGTCAACCATGGGGGATAATTCACCATTTTTGAAGTAAAAATTTTAAAAATAATAAAACTATTTTTTCAACTCGTATTTTCAACTTATCTTCCGAATGTTTTACTCAAATTTAAGTCGGGAATACTTGTTCGATGCAAAATTTAATTCCTCATTCGAAGAGTACCCATGTTGTATACTTTCGATTGACCCTGCCACATGAAAAATGAGAAATACATGAAAAAACGTGATTCCAGTCACATTTTTCATGTATTTTTTTTATTTTTTATGTAGTAGGGTCCATTGAAAGTATGCAACATGGGTACTTTTTAGATGATGAATCAATTTCTGCATCCAAAGAATGTTTATGCTCGAAATTTGAGTAAACACATAAGGAGATAAGTTGAAAAAATAGTTTTCCCTTTTTTTCCTCTAAAATTTAATGATGTAATCTAATCTTATTTTATAATTTCCACTGTTATTTTATAATTTCCTTAAGAAGGCCATTTTAAACCTCAAAATTCCACTAATACTCATTCTTATAAAATTTACTAACATAATAACTTTTTCCTTCTATTATTTTATTCATTTATTGTTTTATTAATAATAACCTTTATCATTTACATATTTTTCAATATATATTATTTTTATTAAAAATTATAAAACACACAAATATAACTATATATATATATATTTAAAATTTAAACCTAAATAATGTATATCATCTCTTTTATTTTACATCTTATTATCCTAATACTATATTCAATGCATTTTTAATTCATATTTTTGCACCTTTCTTTATAAATTTCTTATTTTATCTGTCTTAAAACCTTATTTATTTTTATTATACTTATTTTACATCCTTCTTTATAACTCTCATTCACAACCATGTATCTTCTCCTCAAGCCATTTTCATACATCTCATCATACATGTCAACTCATTTGTATATATGTTCAATAAAATGAATTAATTTCTCTATTTTAATAATAACATTTTCAAACAAACTATATTATATCGCATTACCTTTTCTCTTCATCATCATCTCATATAATTAAAACATTTGTGTAATTTTTTAATAAATAATTAAAAACAATATACTAATAAACCATACACCTTTTTCTAGTGTAACCATTACAATAAAATTCTCATAGTATAGAAGCATCTATATTTGTGTAATTTTTTAATAAATAATTAAAAACAATATACTAATAAACCATACACCTTTTTCTAGTGTACCCATTACAATAAAATTCTCATAGTATAGAAGCATCTATTTGGTTCACTTAAGAACTTTATCCTATAAAATAAATACTCATAAACAATGGAATGTTAAAACATACACTCTCTTGGGTGTGTCCACTAGTCAAAAAAAAATATGTTTTTATACACATTTTTTTTGAAAATCTATAGTAATTGCATTAACTTATGCATAATCCAATATTTAATGTATGTATATATCTATATCTATCTAACTATCTATATAGTTTAATTAAAATATATATATATATATATATATATATATATATATATATCAAAATTTAAAAAATATTATATAATTTTAAAAAAAATTCAAACTATTTTTATATAATGTAATCTACTTAATTTAATAAATAAATAAAATATATAATTTATTTAAAAAATATTAAATTGAAATTATTCATATTAAAAAAATTGATAAATATATATTTAATATACAACTTTCTAAATGAAGAGAATGATTCAATAAAAGTATCTAATATTAATAACTAATACATAAATGTAATGACAGTTGTGATAAGCATATTCATTCTTAAATTTATTAAAATGTACTAATATTAATATTAAATAGCAAAATATATATATACAATATTGCATTAATTTATTTCACACGACATTTATAGAATAATAATGTTGTTAATAAATTATAATGGTTATATAATTTAAAAGACTGCAAGTAGCAAGTCTCCACTGAATGCAAAGTGATGATTTTAGAATCTCAATGCAAAACCACAAATTTTGGATAAGTTGTGCAAAGCCACAACTCCAGAATCTGAATGCAAAACCACCACTCCCAGATAAGTTGTGCATGGTCTAAGAAAAACTATGAAAATTAATTTTAATTATTTCAAATGGGAAGAAAATGACCATATCTTACCAAAAAAAAACCAGATGATTTTTCAAAGTTATACTTAGTGGATTGCCGACCTCGTGACACCATTGCAAGGAGAAAAACCTTTCGTGGCAAGAGGGAGAGATGGAAAGCATGAATAGATATTCGTATCGTACTCTAATATCTAACTTTCAGGTATGACGGGCTGATCCAATCAAATCCCCCATACTTTAGTATATAAATGTTTTCGGTCTGTAGACTTGTTTGTGTCTGAAATTCTGAAATGTTATATGCACAATAGCTCTGTAGAGCCAATTCCGCTATCCTCTGTTATCGTATGCGCTTTGCTACCCATTTCAGCGATAATAGCAGGAAATAACAGTTCTTCACTACTGCGGGATTATTGCCTTCTTATGGTCTGTGCCCCACCGCTATTTGTTGTTTTGAGATCTTCTGGGCACTTCGCAAGCATGTGTCAGACGCTCGAAAAATGAGAACATGAGGCTGAGTCTCTGCAGGATTCCATTGATGTTGGAGAGCAGAAACGCTTCCTTCACAAAGAAACTGACGGTTTTCTTTTGAAAATAGACAAAACCTTAGCAGAAGAAGAGGAAGAAGAAAAATGTGCTCCTAATGAGGAGGCCATCAATGAATTGATGAGAATCCTAGAAGAAGAGATTGGCATGACATGTTCCACTTCATATCTCCCTTCCAACTCTGAGGAGACTTCAACGGCCTCGTATATATTTAGTGGCCACGAAACCCAAATCCTAGGCTTTGACACGGGAATTGATATTTCATATCTCCTCGATGAAATTTCATATCTCCTCGATGCTTCATCGATGAGCTTGGCATTCCTTTAAGTTATTATGTTGATTGTTGATTCCTTGAATATTCGAGAATTGTATTTACATGGACGCGGTTAATTTTTTTGACCCGGTCAAAAAAAAGGTCCAATTTCCGAGATTCTCGAATATTCTGAGCCGAATATTCAGAAATCAAACAGACATAAGCGCTGAATTTAAAAAAAACATGTCCATCATTCCCGAAATTCTCAAATATTCTGGGAATCAACAATTGACTTAAGCTTGTTTTGCGCTTGAAAAGTGATTTTTTTCCATCTCCAATCGGAAAAACACTGCGACAACCTGTTTGTTAACTATCAATAGTTTACATTATACGAAGAAGTTAGGGATGCAAGCCATCTCGAGCATAATATGAACAGATAAACTAGTAAGCATGTATGAATAAAATGACCAAGAAAACTCAATGAACATGAAAATCTACAGTGAACAAGTGGTGAAGTGGTGATTCTACCCATTTTGCCAAATATGGCGTGAATTACTTCAAATGAGCCAATAAGCTAGATTGTGTATATCGATCCCAACTCTATTTGCAAACTAGATTGTGTATATCGATCCCAACTCTATTTGCTTATACTTTTGCGCTAAACAGGGAAGTTTTCTTCATCAACCATTGATTTTTGAAGTGGAAGAGTCCTTATTTCTCATATAAAATGCGGTCTGTTTGTATGCAAATGATGGCAGTGATGGGTTTCACTTCCAAAGGATTCATAATCAATGTCAACTTGATTTTTGAAGTGGAAGAGTCCTTATTTCTCATATAAAATGCGGTCTGTTTGTATGCAAATGATGGCAGTGATGGGTTTCACTTCCAAATGATTCATAATCAATGTCAACTGAACGTTGGAGGAGTAAAGCAGTGCCCTGGTTGTTGTGCGAGGGTTCTGCATTAAAGAGGTTGTTGGCAGCGACTATGACAGCCCGGGGCGACTGAAGAAATGAGATTTGTAGCAAACAGACTCGCGGTGCCTAAGGGGGTGCGAGGTCTTTGTTCCTGTCCAGAGAGGTTACTCGCAGCGGCTGTGGCACCTTGGGGCAACTAAAGAAATGAGATTCGTAGCACGCAGACTTGTGGTGCGTAAAGGGTGTGACGCCTTTGTAGTTGAGAACCATTCGGAGCTCTGTAATTAAGTCCCAAGATATTGCAGAGTGACATCTTTCCCAAATTCAAAATTTAGTCGAGAGGTGGCAATTTAGTTGAAAGGTGGCAACAACGCAATGACATGGTGGTCGCTAATAACTGAGAGCTAGCAACAATCCAGTGACACAATTGTGGCAACAAGGCAAAGACACAATGAGCCACATGCACAATCGAGTCACAAAACATTTAATATTACCTAATTAATGCTAGACTAGCATTTGCAATTTTTTTTTAACAATATGAATTTTAACTCTAAGTTATCCACTTAGGGCAAATGCTAAGTAAGACCTCAACTTTTTTTATTTGCTAACAGAAAACCTTATAGCTGTTTAATTGGCAAAGAAAAATGTGAACTAAAATATGCAACGAAAACTTTAAATTAAATCATCTAATTTTTATAGAGAAGCTCGTATTTAGAGGCAGAATGAGTTTAATGATATATTAGGTTAATATTGAAAGGTTATGAATTACCTTTTTCACAAGCTTTAAATCATTTTTATACCATATATAAATATTACATTAAACTTTTCTTTTTCTTTTTCTTTTTTTTTGTTTTGTTTGGCATCACTAAATTTTTTTTAAATATTTTTTTTTTTGGTATCACTGAGTATAATTTTATCTATATTGAGGGTATTTCCTTACTCTATTCATTAAAAGTTCTATTGATTTAATGCAAGCAATGATTTTCTTGCAGACACTTCACGGGTCTTTCATAAATATATTTATGCACATTTTAGAAACAAAACATATGAAAATATTATATTTACTTATTCAATATTCATTAAAAATTCTATTGATTTGATGTAAATAATGATTTCCTTCCAATAACTTCCTATGTCTTTTATAAATATACTTCTTTGGTACACATTTTGGAAATTGCATCGAATTACCTTCTTTGTTTGTATTTTTCTTTTAGATAAAGATTTACGTTTTCTTAGAAGTTGTTTTTGTTTGTGATTCGACGCAAATAATGGTTTGCATAATTTTATTTTATTTTATATTTTTCTATATAAATTTATGCAAATTTTAGAAATATCTTTACATTTTTTTCATCAACCCCATGCCAAGCTCCATTAACAATCAATACACTAAGGATGGATGGTTTACCAACTTTTATCACATCATAACTTAACAACCACTTGGCTCCCATGCAAAGTCATGAATGGCAACGCAGTTGTCTCTGAGTGATGCAATGACATCACACCTTCACTCTTATGCCAAACCAATGATATAGTTACGAAATTATGCCCTTTTTTGCACTACACAAATGGGATGATTAATTTAGGGATGAGATGCAATAGGATTCTACAATTTGGAATAAGGAACTCTCAACTCATATTTGTTTAGAACTAGTTGGGGTTTTATAGATTTTGAAAGAGTGAGTGGTTTCACCCTAGAAACCTAATAATCTCAAGTTACAATAATCCCTTTTTTGGACCATTTGTTGTTTCATTTGTCAATCATCTCCCTCATCTTTGTGTAAAAGTTTTCTTAGTGGATCCCTGAAGGTGGCTCGTTGACCTAGCATCAATCAAAGATTCACAACTCCTATTTAATCTCATTATGCTTCAATGGTCCTGTACCCTAGAGAAGTCTCAATTATGTGATTGGCCTAAGTGGGGACCCAAACCACCACCTTTGTTTTCCTCTATGTTTGTCATCTTGCTTTAACCCACTCTCAACTCCAACGTCTATGTCAAGATGTGACCTATATTGAAGGGCTATAATGGATATCAAGGCCCAACTACAAGCCCTTATGCTCCAACAAGTGACTAAGATTGAGGACATCCAAACCTCTTTCCTATCTCTCACAACAACTACAAAACCATGAACCATTTTGCCACACTATTTCAAAACTTCGAAGTTGACCCCTCTATTATATAAACAACCTTGGCATCAAGCGAAACATAGTAAAAATAGTTCAATCATCCAAACCTCAAACGCACTAATAATAGACTCTCACATTCTAAAGTGTAGAGACAAGAATTGATTTTAGTGTTTCTCCCCCTTCAAAAATTAATGATGTTTAGAGTTTAAAGGATTTTTATATCTTTATGTAAAATCTATGTAATAATTTGTTGTAAGAGGCTTTTACCAATCCCGATTAACTTATTTCAGAACCCTTTATAATTTTCATGCAATTTGAAATAATATTGATTGACATCAATATCAACTTACCTTTTATATAATAAAAATTATCTACAAATTCTTAGTATATTATAAATTAAAAACTTTAACTAAAGATATAAATACATTTAAGAAACCTATTAACTATTCAGACATACATTTAAGGAACCATTTATACATTGAAGAAACCTCTTTCTTATTCACACATATATTTATCAAACCACTTTCTTATTTATAACAATGTTATTATAATAATTATAATTCTATAATTTCTTTTTTATATTTTTAGAAGATTTGATAATTGGGTTGGTCTTGTATTCGCATAATAAAAGGTCGATTCTTACTACTTCCAACACATTACATAAGCAAGAAATTGAGGATTTGAACATTAAACTCTATACTCCCAATTACTTTTGTTTTTTGAGATTTGCTAAATAAACTTTTCACCAAAACCTTTTAAATTCATAATTTATCCACACATTATTGTCTATTGAAACATCTTACGTATGTTTTATAAATAAGAAATACATCATACCAAAAATAAATCATTTGAAGAATTCATTTAATGTATTTATTTCTTCCTTTTTAGTGGGAAAATCTTGTCAAACCAACAGTGAGGATAGTTGTCAAGGCCTCGAGTTGGCGAGCACCCATTACCACTCACACACACATGAGGAGAGTTGAAAAACTAAACAAACGAGCCCAGCGAGGAACGCGTTTCACTGAACACATGTAGAGGGCGAGTCAGGAAAGCGTGCACCTGCACGAAAGCAAGGCACCTATTGGCTTGGTGGCCACTGACCCAAGTTCAACGTTAATTAGCCAAGTAAATCCCTATACAATTGGCCCTTTTAGTATCAAACTGCGGAGCGCGGACTGAGGTCTCACCCGAAGCAATATGGGGGGATGTAGGAACCAAGTTTCCGCACCCAGAGATGGTAGTGATGTCATTTTATACCCTAAACCTTCCTTCGCGCGGGTTGATAAGCCTTTTAGGGCTTATCAATATACTCTTCTTAATCATCCTCTAGACCTCCGCGAAGGTCTATGAATGTCCTTCACGTACCCTATATAAGCGAATCAGACACTTACGCACCTCTATAATTACTCTTACTTCTGTATTTACCTAGATTATCTTAAGTATCTAATAACTTCAACATGCATTAAGATGATCTTTGCGTAAACATATATTCTTACTTGCGTTCATATAACAAAGCAAAACATATGGATTCACGCATCAATACAACATTAAAACATAAACCCAATATTCATCATAACATAATCATATGCATTTATAACAGAAGTAAAATAGATCATACACAGATAATTCCAGAGTAATTCTCTTTATTGATGCTTCAAATCTTCTTTATAGACTCTAACCGTCTGCACACACAGCTGTAGGGGTCCACGCACTTAGCTACAGACTTCTACCCTAGGCCTTTGCGCACACAACTGCAAAGCCTTTTTCCTACGCTAAAACTCTTCGCTCTTAGCTCTCATAGACCCATTACATCCATCAATGACTCAAAACATACCAAGAATTGAACTGCGTTAAACTCTTCTAAGACTTCCCTTTTTATGCAATTTGTTAAACTCACATGGACAGCAAGACACATATGAAAGATAAATCATTGAGTACATTTTTTATTAACAGGAGATGTACATTTATAATACAATGTTGTGACTCTTGGGATTCAGATCCCAAGGTCTCTTGGACTGCTTTGTCCATTCAACTTCCACGCTAACCCATTAGGATTAGGTGTCCAACATTCCCCCCCTTAATCCGAAGGGTTATGTATGAGTCCAAGAAAAGAGCTGTAATACAAAATGTGCAAAAAATGCATGGCAGCAGTAGGCTGAATGTGCTCTATGAAATGTTGGTATAAAGGGCGGTGGTTTAAGGATGACCACCAACACTGGAACGCTTAGTGCAGTTCCTGGAACTCTTCCAAAACTGGCAAGAAACTGAAGTTTTCTGCTAGAGGAAGTGTTCTCAATCTGTGATGGTTTAAGGATGACCAACAACTCTGGAATGCTTAATGCAATTCCTGGAACTCTTCCAAAGCTGGCAAGAAGCTGGTGTCTTCTGCTAGAGGAAGTGTTCTCAATCTGTGATGGTTTAAGGATGACCAACAACTCTGAAGGCATGTTCAGGGGCATCTTTGTCTCTGGCTACAACTCTGAAACTGGTGTGGCAGGTTGTGGCTCAGGGTCGCTTGATGTGACTTTGAAGCTTGTAGATGACCATCATTTCCCCCCCTGTCATATACAAAGTGAGAAGATGGAGAAAACTCAACTGCAAGATTGTTCAATACTTTGGAACAAGTTCTGATATGTGTTTGGAATATCTTCTTGGCTGTTGATGCCCATTGCCAAGAAGCGATCCATCCAAGATGAATCTTTGTTCTTGCAGGTTGTTTGTTTTTGAAGCATCTGTTTGAAGAATGGCTGGTTTTATGACAGTGCTTACATGGATGAAGATCAAAACAATGATCTTTCAAATGGCCAACTCGGTCACAGTGTTGGCATTTTACAATCTGTTGTTGCGGTGGAAGAGGAGTAGAATCTGGAACAACTGAAACTGAACTGTCATAAGGAGCAGGTGAACTGTCATAAGTGAATCCAACACTCTGAAACTGAATGGGCTTGGCATAGTCTGGAATATGAAAGGACAAGTCCTTTTCATATCCAAGACCAGTTTTGTGCTTGTTGTGGACAAGCTGTTCCCAAGGTCTGATGATGGGCTTGGGAATTGCAGACTGAACCTCTGCATCTGCATGTAACTTTGCTGCTTTATCTGAATGAACTGTAACATTATTAACTTGCTGTTTATGGGAGTCTGCTTCATTGTTCTGAACAGAAACAGGTTCAGAATGATGACTCCATTTGTGTAATTCTTCCTGCTGTAGCTTTGTCTCAAGCTGCAAAAACTCAATATTTTCTTGTACATTATACAAACAGGTTCTAATATCAACCAGAGAAGCTTTGCTTATTCTTATTGTATCATGATCTGAGGAATGTATGAGAGTTTTTAAGAACTCTAATATTTCAGTAATTCGAGGCATATTCTTCATTGTCAAAATTACACCCCTTTAAAAGACTGACTATGACTCAATGAGTAAAAGTAACACCCACTCACAGTACAAAGACACAGAAAAATCCTTTGTGCAGCAAATGAATCAAGGAACAGAAACTATAATGAGTTTTAAATACAATTTCACAACTGGGGCAGCAGCAACTGCAAACTTGTTTGGATCCTTCAAATACTCCTTCACTCTTCAACGTATATCAACACTTCAGTATCAGCTAATAAGAAGAATATACAGCCACACAAATAGTCTCTAAATGGCATCCAAATTGTGACAAACTCATTCTGATATGGTAGAAATTGACCCAGAATACCAACAGCCAGCAGCAATATATTAAGTAACTAGATAATTGTGTTAACCACGGGAGGAAGACCAACATATGACAAAATACAGGCCATTCAACGCACAGAATTCAATGCTGCAACTAAACTCTCCTTTCAATACAACAACCAACCAAATGATCGTTTCAATACAGTAAATAATGGCTCTTCATTAGAACGACACTTTCGATGCTTCTCCATTCATCGCAAGCGCACACAAAGATGGAGGCATTCCCACACATTTCAACCTTCAACAAAACATGAACATCGTTTTAAAACACACCAATGCACCTTCTCAGTGTATTCCAATGAGTTCAAGCTCCACATGCATATGACCACATGAACCATGCAACCCAGGAATCCAACATTCGCTTGATTACGAATCCAACATAATTCACAATTTCGATCTTCAAATCAAATGAAATTTGACTTATCAGTTGGAAGAACAATGAGAGATGTTCCTGTAGGTGCAGGACGACGGAAGGACAAGCACTCAACTTCACATTATAGGCATATGATGATCGCTGATGGCCTTGCGACAGCTAGAACTGATGCTCCCGATTGTTGCTCCTCCTCCAACACTTTCACTGAAACTTGAAACGTCCAATTTCAACATAAAATTTTACTAAAACAGTCCACCCAAAAATGAGACGTCTTCAGATCTACCAAACTACCAAGGGTCAATTATTTATCTGAAACATAAATGGTGCAACTCAAACTATCTGCAAATTCTGTGCCGCGAACTCCAGTTGAATACTTATATAGGTGATAAGTAGCTCTCGGCCAAATACCGAGTTATATACACCAAAAGAAATCGCTGCGGGGGTGCAATTTGGCTGTCTGCAATCGTTTGATAGCGAAGAAGCTGGTACACATGAACCCCGATAACTACACCCTTGAGATTTTAGGAGTGCATGGCTTTAACTGACGCGGGAAGTTGAACAGACTCGGATATAGATATGGACAGCGTTCAAAAACTGCACCAAACAATGTCTCAAAAACTGCGTCAACGTGCCTCTTAATACCGCTGCGCAACACATCACATTACCAGAACTGTCATTTAAAAAACAACAGCGCAATGCGTTATCTCCCTTGCTTGAATCACCGAAGGATGAGAGGACTGCTTCTAAATGAATAGAAATCAACTTCACAATGCGTTATCTCCCTTGCATTAGAATGAAAAATACTCGATAAAAAACTAAATCTATACACAACGCATTTAGCACGGAGCCGCAGCAAACTGATACCAAGCCGCAGCAAACTGGAGCCAAATTCTTTTTCTAAAACAAGAAACACCAAACCGCTTGCGATTAGGATCTCACTGTTCAGTTATGGATTCTTTTTCTAAAACAAGAACCTTGTTGCTTGGATTGTGGGCGATCTTATGTGGTCTGTGGAAAGACTCATCCACAAGCGATTGGAGAACAATTGCATACGACTACAAATATATTTCTTGGACTCCCGATGTCGTATGTCTTGGTTCATGATCGACGGAGGCATCCATGAGAAAACTTGCAAACTTAATGGCACATCTCGGGGGAGGAGCCGAGGCTCACGTTTCAAGCAGTATGAACAGAGCAAAATGATCCTAGGAATTTCGACGGATGTCTCAGGAAACGTTAGAAACTCACTGATGGTTCATGGCGGAATGAAGGGAGCCATCACTACCTTCTCGGCCTACGGAGACTACAGCCGTTTGTCCAAGGAATTTCGATGATACCAGGGGAGAGCAACGTTTCTGCAAATCAGCGTCAGGGCAGATTATTCAACGCTCAGGTGCATTAAAAAAACGCATATTCAGCAGAGCAGAATTATGGATAATACGTTCTCTGACTGCCAGTTATGGATTCTTAATGAATGAGCGGATTGGTAGAACGTTCCAAGCAGACAAACGTTCCAGGCAGAGGTCAGACAAACGTTCCAGGCGTTCCAGGCAGCGTTACCGTTTCAGCTCTGACATCATTTGGTATGCAGCTTCAGAAGAGCAGGGCGCAGGTACAGCGCAGGGATGGCAGAATTAATGGAGCGTTACAGAAGACTAGGCCAGCTCTAGTCAGCACTATTCAAGGCAACTCAGACCAGTTGCTCAGGGAAAACAAGCCACTCATCATGGCTCTGATACCATGTTAAACTCGCAAGGACAGCAAGACACATATGAAAGATAAATCATTGAGTACATTTTTTATTAACAGGAGATGTACATTTATAATACAATGTTGTGACTCTTGGGATTCAGATCCCAAGGTCTCTTGGACTGCTTTGTCCATTCAACTTCCACGCTAACCCATTAGGATTAGGTGTCCAACACAATTCCATGGTCCACAGACCATGGATAGATCTTCTAAAGCCGACATGACTTACATAAGCTAAGGGCAGAAACCCTTTATGACACTCCACATCTTCGCGCTTTGCGACCACAAAATGCAGAGACTTTACACTTATACAAAAACTTGGGCTTTTTGCCCCAAAACATTGGCTTTTAACCCTAAAAATGACCCTAAGGGACCCATTCCCAACAACACCCCAATGCACAAAACCGAAGGTGATTCATGACGAACACGTTTAACCGAACGAGCACACTAGGTGAATGAGAAAAGTTATGTGCAACAAAGGAGTACACGCATACTTATAGCGGCCGAGTTGGTGGACCCGTGCCTAAGGGTTTGCTTGCACCAAGGTGGGGCGCCCAGGCGCCAAGTGGAAACGGGTGTGTGACGAATGATAGCAACAAGCATGCGACAAACCAACGACATCGTGGAGAAAGCAGAGGATGTTAGCATGCATGCCAAGGAGGAGGCAATACCCAAGAAAGGGGCGCCCGCCTGCCATTTGCAGGTTGACCTAGGAGCGCACCCGCATGCGGAAGGGGTGTTCAGCGACACTTTGGCAGGTCAATCGAGGCGTTCGACACATGATGATGAGTCACTTGGGGCATGCAAGTGACATGGCAGGTCGACTCGAGTTGAGTAGGGGTGTCGACCACATGTGGGAGAAACGTATAAGTATGAAGGAAGGCCATTGGTTCAAGCAGAGATTCAACAAGCAAGTTCAAATTAAGAACGAGCAAGTCGAAGCAAAGGCAAACCACATAAAGGAATTCATATAAGGGATGTGAAGCACAACAAGGGCAACAACAAGGTGAGGCTCGCCCAGCTAGGCTGCACAACCAAGAGCAAGTCGGTTACTGTTCTGAACGCAGAATTCAAGATTTCTAGGTTGGCTACACAACCAGGCAGAAGCGTTGACGAGTTGCACAAAGGGTCACACTGCATAGACAACAGTTGCATGTTCAGGCAGGGCATGGGCAAATTGCACGTTCAAGCAGGGCCATGTTGCACGTTCATGTAGAGTCGCGGGCTTGAGCTGCATGACTGAGCAGAGATGTAGGCAAAATGCATGAAGACTACATGATTTGGGTTAAATCAGTGGACGAGTTGTTGAGAAACCAAACGGTTGTCGCACAATTGTAAAATTGTAAACTTTGTATATTATTTGCAAAAGTTGATAATTGAAGTTGGGCAAACTGTTGGGAGTTGCCCCTGCTCGCTTATAATTGTTTTGTACATGTATGAATGTTGAATGAAGTAAATGTTAATTTCGCTACTTAAGTAAAAGAAGTGAACACTTAACCAAAAATAAGCTAGGTGTTGGTAGTAAGTGTAGTCCGAGAGCTTGAGTAGTGGTGAAACGAAAAGGTTAGTCAATGTCACACCATACTCACAGGTGGACATAGAGTCGCCACTAGCGTGGGGTCGTTACAATTGGTTCAGAGCTTGTTTTGGAGAATGTGGGGTTAACAAAAGTTTAGTAGTTGGTCACAGTGCGGCATAAGTGACAACTTAGCAAGGGCAAAGAACAAAGTTAAGGTGGAGTTGAACAAATGCACAATTTATGGTCGTAACACGTTCTCAAAGTAAATTAATGGCAAGTGTTGGGGAGGAACTGCAAGTAACCTGTGAGTCCAACATGAATATTGACGTTGTTTTCATGAACAAAATGTTGAATCAAATGGATGTGCTAAACACAAAAATGAATGCATTTGAAGCAGAGAATGTTGAACTTAGGGGGGTTTTCACTGAGAAGGCGGAGAGTTATGTGGACCTCAAGATGCAATATGAATATCTTGAATGGAAATACGATCAAACCACGAATGAAGACAAGGAATTTGAAGCTGCAAAGAATCAAGGCATGGATGAAATTGCAAAATTGCATAATAGTCTTTCCGAAGCTTTAAATGAGATTGTGATTTTGAATAAGGCAGTGGGGCAAGGTTCGGTTGGAGGAGTTGTCCACATCAAGATTAAGGAACCAGATTCGTATGATTGAGTAGAAGCACGAAAACACTTTGAAACTTTTTGTGGGATATGGAGCAGTATCTTGAATGATTGAGGCTCACATCAAAAGAAGGCAAGGTGAAGGTTTGATACACAATTCCTTACGAAGGATGCCAAGTTGTGGTGGAGGCCAAGAGTGGATCAAATTTCCCATGGTGATGCTGAGTACATCTTTACTTGGGAACAAATGAAGGAAGCGTCGTTGTCTCATTTCAACGCACAAGATGAGATGTGGGATGCACAAACGAAGATTAAGTTCATTAAGCAAACCAAAAGTTTACAAGCTTATCAATGGGAATTTGCAAGTGTGGTCTTGAAGTTACCTGATATGGCAAAGAAAGATGAGGTTTTCAACTTCATCATTGGATTGAAACCTTGGGCACACAATGAGGTGTAACGACAAAAGATCAAAACACTTGAGGCATTTGTTACAGTTGATAGGTTGGCAGATCATTAGGATGAAGGGACTGAGGAAGTCCAATAAGTCGAAGGAGAAAGCTTCAAAGGAGGATGAGGCAAAGACATGTGGTAAACCAAAGGCAAAGAAACCTTTGAAGTGTTGGTTGTGTGAGGGTGACCACACTGTGAAGAATTGTCCTTCAAGACCAAAGCTCGCCGCTGTTATGCAGTTAGACAATAAGAAGAAAGAGGAACCAACAATTGGGATGATGCAAATTTTGGGGGTTGCAATAGCAACGTAAGTTGTCCCAAAGCGCAATCCTGAGAAAAACAAATTAGAGTATGTTGAGATGAAGATTGGGTAGAGCACATTGCTCACCATGCTGGACAGTGGTGCAACTCATAATTTCACGTGAGAGGAGGTAGCAAGGAAAGTTGGATTGAAGTTCGTTCCAACTCAAGCTCGTCTCAAAGCAGTGACCTCCCCATCAGATCAAGTGATTGGAGTGGCAGAAGTTGCGGAAGTGAAGATTGGTGAATGGCTAGGCAAAGTTGACTTCACAATCATGCAGATGGATGATTATGAAGCAGTTTGAAGCAATGATCGTGCCACATTTGAGGAAGTTGTATATTTAAAATGGAAGGGAAGATGTACCATTGAGTGTCCCAACCATGATAACCATGAAGGGTGAATGTAAGATAACAACGATGGGCGTGGAAAAAGATCAGTGGAACAAAGAAGTCAATGAGAGGTTGAACCGAACGGAGGCAAAACTCATGGAGCAAGCAAAATTCATAAAAGCATTGTCTGATAGTGTTCTAAACTTGACATGCAGACTAGAGGCAATGGGAGAATGCAAGGATGCAAAATTGGAGAGCTTATGAAAGGAGGACTGAGAGGCATACATGCAGAGAGTAGAAGAAGAGGATGTGGGTACTTGGATTAGGATGTTGGAGCAAAATGAAGATGTAGATGGAAGGCCACCAACCTTCTCATCCCCACCATCTTTCTAAATTTAGAATGGAGGATGGGCTCATTGTCATCTGCTTAGGGCAATGAGATCCCTTGAAGTGATGAGCATGCCATGAGGCAATACAAATAACAATATCATATGACAGCGAGATGCGATGACAGTTGTAATAATGCTAGATGCATACATTCTTGTGGAGGAGACGTTGTGGTTGGATTAGCTACCCGACTAGTCACCATCACGATGGGATCCAACACATGATGTTCTTACAGAGTTCCAATGAAATTTGGGCATGAAGCAAGTCATAAGAAGATCTATTTGGTTGTCGAAATGGAGATAATGGTCTTAAAGATGGAGTTTGTCAGGATGGTGTTATCGAGGGCAACAACCCTTTTAAAGTGGGGGAGGATGCTAGGTCCTTGAGTTGGCATGCACCCGTGACCGCCCACACACACATGAGGAGTTGAAAAACCAAACAATCAAGTCAAGTGATGGGCACGTTTAACTGAACACATGTAAAGGGCAAGTCAGGAAGGCGCACGCTTGCTCGAAGGCGAGGTGCCCGAACACACAAAATTGAAGGCAAGTCTTGACAAACACGTTTAACCAAACGAGTGCGTCAGGTGAACGAGTGAAGTGATGTGCAACATAGGAGAGTGTGCATACTTATAGCGGTCGAGTTGGTGGACCCGCGCCCAAGTGTGTGCCAGCACCAAGGTGGGGCGCCCGAGAGCCAAGTAGAGAGAGGCACGTGACAAGGAGCACCAGCGACGTTCTTGCGACAAATCAATGACAGCGTGGAGCAAGTGGAGGAGGTTCGTGTGCATGCCAAGGAAGAGGTAGCGCCTAAGCAAGGGGTGCCCACATGCACGTTGGCAGGTTGGCCTAGGGGCCTGCCCACCCATAGAAGGGGTTCAACAACACTTTGGCAGGTCAGTTGGGGCATTTAGTACATGATGATGGGTCGGCACGGGTGTGCAAGCGACATGGCAAGTCTGCTTAAGTTGAGTAGGGGTGTCGACCACATGTGGGAGAAATGTACAAGTATGATCGAAGGCCATTCATTCAAGGGCATATTCGGCAAACAAGTTCAGGGTAAGAATGATCTAGTCGAAGCAAAGGAAAACCATAGAAAGGAATTCACATAAGGACAACAAGGCATAATAAGGGTGACGACAGGGTGAGGCTCGCCCAACGAGCCTACACAACCGAGAACAAGTTGGTTATGGTTCTGAATGCAAAATTTGGGGTTTCTGGGTTGGCTACACAACCAGGTAGAAGTGCGGACAAGTTGCACGAAGGGACACACTACATAGGCAACAGTTGCACGTTCATGTAAGGTGCAAGCACACTGCACGTTCAAGCAAGGTGCAAGCAGATTGCACATTTAAGTAGGGTGCAAGCAAGTTGCATGTTCAAGCAGGGCCACGCTGCACGTTCAAGTAAAGCCACAGGATTGAGCTGCACAACTGGGCAAAGGTGCAAGCAAGCTGCATGAAGATTGCATGATTTGGGTAAAATTAATGGACGAGTTGTTGAGCAACCAAGCAGCTGCTACAACATTGTAAAATTGTAAACTTTGTATATTATTTGCAAAAGTTGATAATTGAAATTGGGCGAACTATTGGAAGTTGCCCCTCCCCATTTATGATTATTTTGTACATGTATGAATGTTGAATGAATTAAATGTTAATTCCACTACATAAGTAAAAGAAGTGAACACTTAACAAAAAATAAACGAAGTGTTGGTGGTAAGAGTAGTCTGAGAGCTTGAGTAGTGGTGAAACGAAAAGATTAGTCAGTGTCGCACCGTGCTCACGAGTGGCCTAAGAGTCTCTACTAACGTGGGGTCGTGACAAGAACCATCATTGTCTACTATTCGTGAATGTAGGTTGACTCATCACCGTTATTAAAAAAAAACTAGACTACTTGGAATTACCCATTGATGGTCCCATGTTGTTTTCACAAATAATGGAACAAAAGATTTGATATCAATAGATAAAAAGCAATAAGTTAAAACAGTAGCTTATTTTCAACCAAATAATACAACAAAAGATTTGGGTATCAAAAGATATAGACTTTCAACAAAATAATAAAAAAATTGATATCATAACATAAAAGGTAATATTTTCTTTTAACAACGAGATAGTAAAATTACTTGCAGCCATTACATAATAAATGTTGATCACTGCATTTGATGTAATGTTTTAATAGCATACCCGTTCTTTAACTATTTTACATCCATACATAAATATGCCTTGACAAATATATATATTATAATGCAGCAGAACATATAGTATCAAAAAATGGATCGCAATTGAAACAAACATGGTACATGGTTTATAAAAAACAAAAAAAAAAGATAGGTTATGCAATAAAATTGGCGATGAGAGACAACAAGCTGCAGTCTTGGGTAATGCTTATTCCCAAAAATAAAGCTGCTGGCATTCTTAATCTGCAAATATACTACTATAATATATATGCCCATTTGATTGGAAGGATATTACACAGCACTCACAAATTACGACTTCTCAGCTGATCGCAGCTACTGCAGCAGATGGTCGTCTTTCTTTTTTGACCATATTTTGGAAATCAATTCATACAACTCTCCAGCGAAAACAATGTTACAATATAAAATTTCAACGGTTCAGAGGGAATTAAAACTCCTGGACCCTTTAAAGAAAAAATCCCAAATCAGATACATCTTCCTATAAAGAATGTCAGCCAGAAAGCTGCCGAAAAAGGTTTAAAGGTATGGCTTGTTTTTCAGATCTTTAAAAAGTGGTAGTGTTTGAAAACATGGTGGTTATTTAGAAAAATTAAGATGAAATTTTGCTTTTAAGTAGGTTATGTTAAAAAACGAATACCAATACATATCATTATAATAACTTGCTTTGTACATTTAAAAAAAATAAATTGTGGAAACCATTAATGACTAATACCATAACAATCTGTACTAAAATAAAAAGAACTTTAAATAAGTTACATTAAAGATAAATAAATATAAAAAATTTAGCTAGGCTACATTAAAGACAAGTAAATTGTGATAATATGGGAGTTGATGATTAGAATAGTTCTCACAGCCTCCACCCAAACACCTCTAAACACCTCTAGTATGTTGCAGTAGTTCTCATAAAGCCTGAAACACAAACACCTCTAGTATGTTGGAGTTTTAGCATCTTGCGGTTCACCTCTGGTACCTTCTAGCACCTTGGTCAAGTTTACCAAAATAACCCTAACACAGATTTATCTCGAGGACATCAACTGCATGCATGTCTATAACTTTTCATATCTTCTGATCCGTTTACTCTAAGCAAAATCGTTTTGAAGGATGGCACAAGATACTGAATATGAACATCACTCTACTTCATATTGACTTTTTAATACAGATATATCAGAAAAAGTTGCACTGACAAGGCTGCATGACTCTTATACATGAAATATGTATTCTGTTAAATTCAATACCTATGGATTTGGGGAGAAACATAATAAATATTAAGCAGATATCCATTCTGGTGTGAGCAGATAAAACAATACCTCGAAACACGATGCCAGCATATAGATTAATTAGCGCTACAATCAAAAACTTCTACACTCCCCCATGTCCAATTTAGAGGCTTTGTATCAGAAACCCAAAGCAGATCCATAAGGAATATCAACTGTCAGCATACTGCTGGCGATCAAACAACTCTGGTGTCAGATGTAGAATTTCCTCAATAGCATCTGAAACAAGCGGTATATTGAACATAGAATCTGTGCATGGATCTGAGGCTGATGAGTGGGTGCTATTGAATTTGCAGTCTTCATGTTGCCATTGTTGCTGCTGCTTTTCTGGATTCAAGTATAAACTACGATAATTTTCTTCAACCAACCTTTCCAGATCTGCCCTGATCATAAGGCCAGTTGGGTCAATGCCAGTGCAAGGAGTAGAAATAGAGCAGCTCTCTTGAGGAAGACAAACATCATAATCCATAGTGGTGCTACTGCTGGGACTGGAAAAATTAGATGTGGGTTTGGTTATTGCAGGCACAGGAAGATACCTGCTAATTATCTGGTCCAACAGGCCTGAGTTTGAATAGGTATTAGAACCTGCAACGTTTGCAAAGTTTTGGAATCCATGTTCCAGGTTGGAGGTCAATGCATCTTTTGATGACGCATCACTACAAGCCTCATATGCAAGCTCTTTGGGAAATGTAAGAGAAGAAAGACTTTCAACAGGCTTTGTAAATGGTAATTGTATTGAAGTAGGGATGGTAGAAATTCTATTGAAGGAAGACTGGTGATCAGAGATTTTAGCAAGGGCAGGAGCAGCGGATGATGATGAGACAGAGGATGGAATGGTGAAATTATGGGTGAAATCATCTGTCCTTTTGACTAATTTGGGCGCTAGAGCAGTATCAGCTTGGCCCATGTTGTGCCAGGAACTTGCATTTTGATGATCTCTAGGAAGAGAGACGGGCATTGAACTTCTTGCAATTGACTCACAGATATTGCTCTGCATCTGATTCTTTGAAGAATTCAAGTAATTACTCATGGCTACATCTCCAAGCAGGTTGTAGCTACCATTTAAACTGAACTGTTTTTGCTGCTGCTGCTGATGCTGCTTCTGTTCGTTGTCGCTGATAGGTCTGGTGCTCGAAGCTCGGCATAGGGAATTAACCCAAGAGTCTTCTGGCTTTTCATGCCTCTGCAATAATGGGCTTTTGATATCAGTGGGCACTTCAGTATTATTACCAGGAACTGCAGCACATTGTGGCTGTGAGAAGGTCATATAGGCTTCTGGATCGACATATATAAAGTTGGTCCGTGCCTTCATCCCCCTCATGGTTCTGGCAGCGAAATCATAGGCATAGGCAGCTTCTTCTGCTGTATCGAAAGTTCCAAGCCAACGGCGCTCTTTTGTTTTTGGGTCCCTGATTTCTGCAGCGAAACGACCCCATGGGCGCCTGCGGACCCCTCTGAATCTCCCGGCCTCCTTGCCTTTCTTGAACTGTTTTTCTGAGAACTTGCTAGGACTCAGATTTGGGGAGCGAGCACCATTGTTGTCACTCTGAGATTGAGATTTCAAAGCTGAAGAGTGGGATGGTTCCCCAGACTGTGGCTTCACCATTGCAGCCCCCCAGAATGTAACGTAACCCTAACCCTTAGTGACTTGTTTGATGAAATGGGCTTTTCAAAATGAAATTATACAGTAGTGCTATGCTAAATACCAACAAACTAAAAAATTATGTAAAACCCATTCTAATATTATGATGCCGGGCTTTTAACTGTGAACTGCAATCGTTAAAAGCAAAAATGAGGATGGTGGTACAGCATTGAAACCTTTAGGAAATGGGTCGATTCAAAGGGTTGGTACCATATTGTCAATATTGCACACATGATTTGATTTTTGATACTCTGACGCATACAATTAATGACTGTCCTCCCCTTGCAGTTCACACGAATCGTTCTTGGAATAAGTGCCGAGTGCTGAGTTCTAGGAGTAGGATTTATCAGAAGGCGAGCTACCGTAACAGGAACATACGAGAAATGCTCGGTATCTCTGGCTTCCCGCTAGCTTCTGGACTCTATAGATAACAGTAGGGTTGCTGTGGCTAGTCTGTCATTTTCTTGCAGGTGGAACGTACACCGGCCATAATATGATGTTCTCTCTTACCTTTTTCCTTTTGGGTTTACACAGCTTACAAAGAATATGTTAGGTGGCCATTAACCCATTAACATAATCCTTTCTTCGTTTTTTAAATATGCTCAAGTTTTAGAGTTTTTGATTGGATTTTTTTTTATTTTTTTTTGTTGGGTCAAATCTTAATTTGTGTGGTTTAAAATCTTAATGGTTGTATTTTAAAATGAATTTTTTTTAAGAGTATACGAATTCAATAGAATGGAAATTTTTGGGAGCATTTAAATTGTGTAAAGTTTACAATTTAAATTTAAAATTCAAAAATATTTTTATCAAATTTTAAACAAATTACACCAGAAAATATACTGAAAAATCTTCCAAAACGTAAAACAAATAAACTATCACTATTTTAAAAGCATTCAAATTACATAACTTTTACATCTCAAATTTAAAAATTCAAAAAAGTCTCTATCAAATTTTGAACAAATTACGCCAAAGAATATACTAAAAAATCTTTTAAAAACCTAAAACAAATAAACTATCACTATTTTTATGCAGAGATATTTATCATAATTTAGTTACTATCCTTTAAAAAAATAGTTATTCCTTCAAAATAAAAACCATTTCCATTTAAAGGATAGTTATTCATTGAAACTGAAAACAGTTTCCATTTTAATGAGTGGATTTGCTATTCATCATATAATTTAGTTGTGAACCAGGAAAGAAAGATAGTTATTCACTGAAACTGGAAAATGGATTTGCTTACTTATTGTATACAGTTGCTTACACATTTGTTATGATTGAATACTTTTCTTTCCCAATGAAAATTCCGTAACCTTTTTATTCAAATAAGAGTTACATACAAACAAGTTACATGGGAAGAATATCTTCATGGTCTGTTACATGGGAAGAATAGCTTCAAAACTGATCTGTCCCGGCAGAAAATTCTGTCCAGGCAGAATACTTATTGCCTGCTTATTTACTAATATATAGTTTTCGCTAGAAATTTTTCATAAATTTAATATATATGATTTTTGGCCAAATTTAATATTTTTTTTTTGGTGATTCAATTGCATTTCTCTCTTATATATTAGTAAAGTAACAATAGAACTTTGTTAGAAATGCCTAAAATCAAATTTCAAATCGAAGTGTACTGGGATATATTTGCTTTAAGTCTGCATTGAACAATTAGACCGTTGTGAATGGATTAATTAAAAAATGCAGGTAGATATCCATGCCACCTAGCCATGTCTAGTTCTAAGCCTTGGATTAATGAATTTATTCCAGGTTCAATCAGATTAATGATTTTATTTAAAGGTGATTGAATTATAAGCTGTGGTCTAATGGTTAAATGTGATTCAATAATTCAATGGTTAGATGAAAGAAATCTTATAGATCAAAAAATTGCATAATTCTAAAAAGGTTCGAGCTTCCATGTAGTAATGAATAATAATTTCATTTGGATCAATGTTTTAATTTATGGTTCCATTATTGGATGTAAAGTCTTAAATTAATCCAAACCAAAAAACTTAAAACACATTGAAGGATGAGAAACATAAAACTGAAACTAAAAAACCTATAACACAATCAATGATTAAAGGCCTAAAATTTTGTTTTGCAGGGGTGAAACCATTTACCAAAAGATAACTGCAAAACCTTTATAGAGGATGGTGGAAGGTAAGGATGATGCAGACTGGTTATGATTAATAGAACATGCTAATTGTTGATTTTTCTTCTTGAAAAAGATGATGCAGACTGGTAGTGGTCCAAAATGGTAGGTGGTGGGTTGAAGGCATTGTTTATTCACTTCCTTATGGGTTCAAAATAAACCATATATTAATGGGTTGCCAACGCAGATAAGAGCGGTTGGCAAAGAGATGATGGATTTTATTTTTTATTAAAATACTTGGCTTTATCATTCCACAATTATTGTTATCATAGAATTTTATTTGATATTAAGTTAGATTTGTGATCCAAAATAATTATAAGTTGAGTTGATCACATCAATTAATGTAAGATAAATTAAGATAAGAAAATTATATTTGCATTTAATTAATGATTACAAAGTAGGTTAAAGAGACGTTGAGTATAATGATGTTTATACAAGGTGGGAAAATTAAATGTTCCCATCTCTTTTAAAACCCCAAAAAATTATAAATTGAATCAACCAGATCTAATAATATATGGTAAAATTGAAGAGAATCAGACAAATAAGAATATTCAGAGAGAAAGGGAGGCGAAGTGGTTTTAAAAAATTATAAATTGAATCGACCAGATCTATTAATATATGGTAAAATTGAAGAGAACCAGACAAATAAGAATATTCAGAGAGAAAGGGAGGCGAAGTTTTTTTAAGTAGGATAATGATCTGTGGAGAGATTTACTGTAAGACGGTTAATTTGCTGATTTGAGTGCATGTCACAGAAATAAGATAGAAATTCTGAAGATGGCTGAATCACCTTTTTTTCAAATGTCTTGTTTCTCAACAAATTTGGTCAGATCTTGCTCTGCTCTTCTCTTTCCCGCCCCTCTTTTTCATTTCAGTTGAGGCAGCTTTTGCCTGGTGGGGAAGACAGATTGCCTCCCTTCGTCCTATCCTTCCCATCGCTCTATGGAGCCTCTGGAAATGGAGGAACAAATATTTTTTTGAAGATTTCTCCCTCTCCTCTTTATATGTCCTGTCTCTTTTCTCCGCTCTCTTTTCCCCTGTCCGCTGATGCTGTTTCGCTGCGGGTTTTTTGTCCATATCATGGCTGCCTTTGCTTGCAGCCCCTTTTGGGTTCCCCCCTCATTCTCAGTCACTTTACATTTTGATCATCAGCTTTTTCACAGGCGATCCATGCTCAAATCCTTCAGATCAATAGATCTTCTATGACTGTCTCTTTGTTCAGATGATCATCCATGGTTCAGATCTATCATGTATATATTCCCTCAATATAATATAATGCTTTTTCTTCTGAAAAAAAAACCTTGCACACATTTCACAATACACTGAAAATCCAATATGCCTTCTATGTCGGTAAATTTATTAATGTATATGTTTACTCAAGTTATCGCTTTTACTCAAATAATTTAAATTAGGCAAAGTTTAATGGTTTAGGGTTTTACTTCATTGGAATTTGGTGATACTATGGGTGAGGAAAGTTTATTTGTTTTATGTTTTTATTTTATTGGAATTTATTTGGTAATAAAATTTTTTAAGAGAATTATTGTATTTTGATATAAATTGGTTTACTATTTTGAAATTTTTTCAAAAAACTCAATATATTTAATAATTTATTGGAATTTACTTGGTAATAATTTTTTTAAGAAAATTATTGCATTTTAATATAAATCGGTTTACCATTTTGAATTTTTTCCTAAAAACTTAATAGATTTAACGATTCAAGTGTATAATTAAATTAAATGGTAATTAGCTAATTATTTATAATAATTTAAATCTTAATTCTAACCATGTTTATATTAATCACTTAGTCATAATTCTAACCATGTTTATATTAATCACTTGTTATAAAAAAAAGCATATATAATCACATTCGAAATACACTGAAAATTTGAGTTTTGTAGTCTTCCACGGAATCTTTCAGTAGATTTTGTCTGAAATTAGGTAGACTTTTTTTGGATGAGTAAGTTTAGACTTTCTCATATAGTTCAAGTGTTTCAAGTGCTTTTTTTAGTCTTTTTAGTTTTAGGTGTTTTTTTAGGAAATTGAATCATTTAAAAATACATTTTAAATAACAAAAATATACTATCTTATATCATCTTGACAAAAAAATTATTTCTAATTTCCAACTTAAAAAAAATAAAAAATAAAACATATGGTACCTTTGTTCCATATTAATAAATTCATTGACATATATCTTGGAAATTATGGATATGTAAACAATTTTTATATTAATAGAAACTCATTGATTTTTTTTCTTTTGAAAAATCATCTAATCAAGCTACACCCAAATAATAATTTCCTTAATAATTATATCCATTCACATAACAATTTCCTTAATAATTATATCTAAACTTTACAGTGAAACAATCCAAGATAATAATTTTAAATTTTAATCTACAATTTATATCATTGTTTGTCCTTTCCATAGGGAGTTGTCTAAAATAATCAGAATATGGGTTTGTTTGTTTTTTTCAAAAAATTTGATAGTATGAGTGGAAATAGATTCAACATTATAAAAAATTTATGGCAACCAAAACTTTTAAAGCTTGACGACTATATTGAAATTTCCAAAAATTTCAAAAAAGAGTATAGCAAATTTCTACCTATTTTTTATTATTATTATTATTTTCAGAGCAAAATTGACACTCATTAAACTACGACCTTTCCACAAATAATTAAGGTCTGTTTAGGAAATGACTTTTAATAACTTTTGACAACTTGTACCCTTCCCATTTTAAGGAACCTTCTGGCCAAAGTGATGTACATGCAGGTGATTTGTATGAAAAGACAAGTTGTATGATGACACATTATTAAGAAATTCCCTCAAGAAATCAACTACTCTTCTCCTGTGTTTGTCCTTCAGGAAGACTTCGAGGTTAGAGGCATTCTAGTTTAACGATTGAACTCGGACTCACGATCAGAAGATTGATAGAGTCGGTACTTGTGTGTGGGTCCTCATAATCTCAAAAGAGATTCAAGTTTCAACCCTAGAAAGGAAGTACCACACCATGCACGATGCTTTATAAATTCAAATTTCTACCAATTGGTTTTAGAAATGTATGTATTTTCAAAGAGAAATCTACCCTACCAACTTGGCAACTTCAACTTGCAGAGCGTTGCACCAATATTCAAAAGTACAGTCCTCTCATATGAAAGTTTTCTCGTAGTACTTTTAAGAGAACTCCTGTACCACACTCAGAAAGTGCGTGGAAACAAGACAATTAGTAACCATCCCAAAGAAATGGATTGTGCTGAAAACTATATCGAGTATTACAATATTAGATCAGAATCTACACAGAGGATCAAGACATTTGTAGGTACTACCTTCAGATAGGGGCACAAAGAGAACAATTGATATTGTTTCATATCCAAACTCTAGATCAGTGAGGATCTGTGGGACCTCACTCCGCCACACGAGATCTCAGCAGAAAAATTGTCTTAGATCCGTCGAACTAGGTCCTCCAGAGCTTAGCAGTGCGCGAACTCTGCTAGACAATCCGCACCTCTCACTAACCCTTCATCGGGCCAACAAACTTTGTGGAATTTTTTTCATTGTTCTTCAGTAAGCCTAGGATGTTAGGTGTAGTGCCCCGCTCTAGTTGGCTGACATTGATATGACATTAACAGTTATTTAGCCCTAAGGCCCACAGATTATTCTTTGAGGACCTCAGGTTGAGGATCCAGACACATGACTATTATTATTGGTTGTGATGTTTATGTATGTTCTCCATTGATATTATGATGAAGATAACATTAATGGTTACGTATGTTATCTATTGGTATTATGATGCTTGTAGCATTAATGGTTATGCATGTTCTCTATTGATATTATGATGATTGTTGCATAAATGGTTATATTTGTTCTCGATTGAATTTATGATGATGATAACAGTAAATGATATGTATGCTCTCTATTGATATCATGATGATGATAGCTTTGATGGATAGGTGTGTTTTCTATTGATGTTACGATGTTGATAGCTTTGATGGATATGTATGTTTCCATTGATGTTATGATGATGATAGCCATGATGGATGTGTACCCTATGTTACCTACTTGCATTAGTTATGGTTCACAATGAACAATGATGTGAATGACAAGGTGGTGTTGATGATGCTATTATGACAGTGATTAACACTGAGAAACCTTGTAATTGGTGATTATTGAGTATGGCAGGAAACCACCAGAGGCACTCACATATGACGAGTTAGCGACACATGGTTTGATGAAAATTATATTTTGTCTTTGAAATTCTAAGTAAACCTGCTATATATGTTTATCTATATTCTGATGATATGTTAGTGGTTGCAAGCACATATTAGTCGCTTGCCCGAATGACTCGCATTTGGGTGATGGGGTTGTACAAATGGATGGAATTGCATGGGAGGGGTGGGACAGTGTCCCTGATCTCACCCACTAGCACTCCTGCCGTGACTTGGGCTGGAAAGGTTGAAACACCTTTGCCTTGAAGATCACGATGTCATGGGGTAGGTCACAAAGTTGGGTCGATCATGAGGATTTTACTGGGGGCGTACATCAAGGCGGATTCCTTGATCCTCGACACCATTAGTCTCACTATTGCAGGCAACATTAGAGATGATAGTGGTCTCTGTCATTGCACTTATACTCTCCCCTCCTAGCCACAAAATTCTTGAAGGGCAAGTGGCGTGACACCCTTGGAACTTCAAGGGAAGTTCTTGAAGGGCACGACCAAACTTGGCACCCTTGGAATCATTAAAAATTAATAAATATAATCAAGATATGAAAACCAGGTAGATTCACATCAACGGTAAATGATGTTAGAAACCAAGGTAATTAAATCAAGAATAAAACTTGGGTTAAGAGGATCATAAGAAGAAATAAAATATTTTACCTTAAACATTCTACCCTTCCCATGTTGGAAAATATTAGGTAGATAATGTAATTTAATTAGGTAAAAAGGGGAAAGAGGGACATAAATGTAAGGATAAATATTAATCCTAAAATAGTTAAACTTAATTATGATGAGAGCATGGTGAATTAAAATAAGATTAATAAATTAAATTTTAGAGAAATTTAGAGAACCTCCATGTGGCAACAAGCAACATAAGAATATCCATCTAAGAGATAACTTTAGTTAAATTAGGGAGTAGATAGGTGATCAAATACTTATCAATTGACTTTAGTAATGAACACAAATTAAGGAGTAAAATGGGGAATAAAGAAACAACTAGGAGAAGAAATATGAAACTTGTTGAGGTGAGGAAAAATATTATTTTTAAAGTAAAATTTAAGTAAATAATTTTAGAGATCCTTGATAAGAGAGTGACACATGGGTGGGTGAATAATCAAACTATTGGATTATCAAAAAGAATTAATTATGAATGAAATGCTAAGTGTCACCTATGAGGACTCCTATAAAAGAAAGGGCAGGTCATGGGAGAAGGGACTTTTCTTTACCCTATTGTTGGATTGATGAGACTATGTTAGAGTAGTGACTACGAGCTATAGTGAGTTTGGTGAGATAGAGTACTTTAGAGAGGGTACTCTTGAGCCAAAGAGTGCTCTCCTCTACCAGCTAATACATTCCTCCATTGTACAACCCCATTGCAGCTCGGGGGTCCGCGGGGAAGGAGAGTACCCAAGGAGTAGGCTGGGAGGTCAACTGGTGGGTCATTGCATTCGGATTAAGCATGTCGACATTCACACTTGGAGGTGACCGACAACAAAGGAGGGAAAATAGCGGTAAGTCAAGTTTGAATCTCGTCTCCTGGTGAATGGTACCTATGTTGTTATAATATTCTTTTGTATGACTTCATTATGGTTTTAGTTAATAACATGTAAATTAGATGATATGTTCAATGAAGTGAAATTCAGGAAAGTTTTATATAATGCTTAATAATTTTTGAGTTCCTAATGTTATTTTCTTATGGTTGTATTTTTAGTATTTAAAAAAAAAAAAATTATAGGGTTGGTCCTTACACTTGGTATCAGAGCTATGTTGAACCCTTGAGACCTATGGGCCCATGCATGCATGACTAGTTTTGCTAAATATCTACTACATTCTACCCTAAAATTTTGTATGAGGATTACCATCCAACTCTTAGATTTTAGGACATCTCTACAACTTGATTTTTCAGGAGTTTAAATTTATAAGATCTTATAAAATCGTTTTCTGCAGAGGTTTGGGGTTTTGACAATTTTGTTTGGTCTTAAACCTATTTTTCTCTGAGTCCCAAGCGCTTTTAAACAATTTTTTAAGACAAAAGTCTCGAAAGCCGCTTCCTATTTTCTAAATGAAATTTACGAAATTTCCAGGGTTTCAAATGCTTTCTGACAAAACTTTATAAACTTTTTACAATATATTTTTGCAGATCTTGAGTACTGTAAGGAAGTCGTAAGCATTTTGGGCATAATTTCATTGAGTTGAAAGCATAAAGATGACCATTTTTCTTAGTCGAGTTTTATTTATTTATTTAAGGGAATTACATAAATTTAGGGAGCCGTCTACTTTTTGAAGCAAAATAAAAAATTTGTAAAAGCTGCCTCGAAGTCTCTAAGTTGCATTCTTCTCAAACGCAGGCATATTCCCTCTACTAGTGCGAAAACCTTGGACATTACTTACAGTAAAAATGAAATTCCTTAAAAGTCTAATTATAATTTTATTTTGAAGGAAACTTTAGCTTCGATTTGGAAAAAGGCATTGCTCGGGGCGTGGAAACTTTTCAGCCGTCTTCATTTTGGAGTCTTTCCTCCTTGCAGTAAGTTTAGAAGAAGCTTTTGTGGGAAGGTTTTTCCTTGCCACGATGTCAAATTTCCCAAGCGGAGCGTGAAGGGATTAACTCTTGGAAGGTTAAACTTTTAATTTAGGTTTGACTTTTAAACTTTTAATTTTGACTTCAAGCATTGGAAAATTGTTTTAAATCAAAACCTTGCATTAAGTTGTTTTCCCTTATTTGAGAGATTTTTTTCTCATTTAATTATATTATAGAATTTTTTCTCACATGTTAGCTTTGGGAAATTGATTGGTAAAAGTTTCATTAGTAAATTCTTTTCATTATAAAATTTTTCTATTTATATTTTGAGGAAAGTGAATTTCACTTTTAGGGAAAATTTGTTATATTAAAATATTTGTAAAATCATTATAAAAGTTTTCCCTCATTGTTAATTTGAGGAAGGGGCATTTAAATTTTTTCATTTTGTAACCCCCCTTAAACGTTTCATAACCCTCACCATTCTTTTGGGTGTAATTATTTTGGAGCGGATTTTAATTTTGGGAAAATTATTTCCCTTTTACTCATTATAAAAATGCTTTCTCATTGATATCTTAGGAAAAAAGGGGAATTCATTGGTAAAGGAAATTTCAGTATAAAATATTACTATATTATTTTAAATTTCCTCTTTTCCATATTAACATAGGGTATTTGCTTTCAAGATTGTTATTTTGTGAGCCCTCCTTGGGGATATTAAACCTTTTCGTTTGTGTAAGGGATTCCTTTTGTAATTTAAATAAAATTATTTTCTAGAGGAAGCTTGGGGCCTCCACCCCTTGGTATCCTTATCTCCTCTTTGGAGGAGCCATTTCCTTGTGTGTGTGACTAACTTTCTTGCATTCATCCTAGATTCAATTGCATTCCATCATTCACTTCATTGCATTTTCTAGGTTGCTTGTCTTATTCCAACTTATGATCTAAAGTAACTTTTGAAATCATTGTTAGCAGTCTCATTGACTAAATTATAAGTGTGATATGTCTTTAATTTCTTGCTTGTTTAATTGTCTAAACAGATGAAAACATCTAAATAATCACACTATTAATTTGATGCATATGAGGGATTCTACTATAACAATCTTAATCACCTAATTTTTTCATTGGGTAATGCCTATTGCTTCTTTCGATTATTGTTAATAACTTGTAATCTTGTGCCCTTTGCCATTTTTATCTATTTAGTGATTGTAAGCATATTGGTTTTCTGGTTCCCTTGAAGCAATATTGGATAGCATTGTCATCTCACTGAAGTAATTACATTTGTCATCACACCTAGTTTAGTTGTGCATCTCATCTGTCTAATTTTTTCTCTTCTTGCAACATTGTTATTATTGTGCCTTGAGATATCTATTTCCAAGTTTCTCAATTTTCATTGGGCATTGTTAAGGCATTGGTCTATTATATTTACATCTTGTATCTACCTTTCTTAATCGAATCCTAACACACATTGCTCATAAACATTTAGACTTTCTCTAATCATAATCAAGTTACACTAATAATAATTGTCTTGCCTTAGATCTCCTAGACTTGATGCTTCAACAAGTTTTCCTTCATCAATCATCCTTAGGGACTACCCCCTTGACTTAACTAGGAGAGAGTCTAAACAAAGTGAGTAGGTATCAAAGTGACAACCCTTACTCTAAGTGTTGCGCCTTAGGTGACAATAGGTCCCACACAAGGTGTTGGGAAAGATGACATCTAAGGAGGCATTTTACAGGCAAGAAGCCAGAAGTCTGCGATTTCAAAAATTTTGATAGTATCGTTTACTGTCACATTCCAACTAGGGAGTGCACCAAGTTGGATTCAACTGCAGAGAAGAGGTATTTCATTGGTTGCAGAAAGACATCCAAGGCATACAAGATCTATATTCCAGGGACTCAGAAGATCTTTGTAAGGCGATATGTTATGTTTTAGGAGGAGAAAGCCTTCAAGAGATATTGTGAGTTGTCAATAGTTGATCAAAGTCAACAAGCAAAAGCTCCAAGGGTTGGGCAACAATCTTAGGTGCAAGGCACAATGACTAGTACATATACAAGTGCAAAGGAGAGTTCGCAAAATAAGGAGTAGGAGAATGATGAGGCTCTTGAAGCTCCGCACACTTCAGTGGGTAGGAGGAACCGTGAGGTGCTTGTTACGAATAAAATATATACAAATAATATAAATATAAATAATGAGGATAATTGTAATAATGGTTAGTTAATTAGTAATTAGTACAAAAGATGCATGTCTAAATGGGACATGACCTTCCATGAAGAGGCACTACCTAGTATATAAGCAGGCCCCTCACTCTCATTTGAATCATCATTCTCATTCATATATTTTAATATATATTCTTGTATCTCAATGGAGATCTTTATATTCCAAGTCTTCTTGAGTATTTAACCTAAAGAACAAACTTTGTTCGCTTCATTTGTTGTTGTAGCATAGGTCGATGACGTTGTGGTTGATGAGTTTGTTGAGGTACCTTGTGCGAATGCTGAGTTAGATGCCTATATGCTGTTCTTTGATTTCCTGTTGACCACTTTTAGTGATTTAGCACAGGACCCCTTTGCAAATTTCTATGTTCCATATTGTTTCCACTTGGTACTCCTAATCATGTGGGCCTTGTTGACTTACTAGGTCTACTTCTCATGATCTCCTCCTCTACAATGATTTCCCGCTGAATTGACTCGTGCAAGGTGCGAGGCATTAAGATTCTAACCTTGGCCTGAATGTTAACATTTAGTCCATACACAAATTTGTTCACCTTGAGCCTTTCTGTGTTCAAGTGAGGGGCATAACTAAGTAATTCCATGAAATGAACCTCATATTCAAATAGTGAGTGACTCCCTTGTTTTAATGCATTGAATTCATTTAGTTGCCTCTCAAGGAACTCCGCTGACATGTAACGTTCTCTAAATTTTTCTTCAAATAGTTCCCAAGTTATTTTTGATATATATGTCCCCAATTGGGTTAATAATGTCTTCCACCAAAGTGGTGTGTTTCCCTTTAGCTAGAATATACCCATCTTGGCCTTCATATTTGAGGTGTAATCTCTCAGGGTAAAGCACATAGCCATGTTTTCTAACCATGCCTCTATAGATTGACCATCTGTGGACCCGCAAAACTCTGGAAATTTTACTTTTTTCCAAATCTCGACATACATCATTTCTTGTAGTGTTTTAGGGTACTTCGTTTTGTATGACAGGTCCTCCATGCTCTCATTCCAAACGATTTATTAATGCCTCAAACATGTGTTGGAACGATCTCATTAAGTTCAATACTTCTCCAACTGGTATCTATTCTAGTGTTGTGATGTTTTCCCCATCATTGGGTGGGTTAGTAGGAGTTGGTTGTTGTGGTGGCGCCAGATTGTGCCCTTTAGTTGCCCCACTTCTTCTTGTACCTATTATAACCATGTTTCGCCAATGAATCCTGCCATAATTTAACATGATTTTTCCTTATAAGATAAAAAAAAAATAGAAATTAGATAAAAAAATCATAACCAACCTCAGTGGTTTTATAATTTATGTTTATGTTTATATACTTCCAAAGGAACAATTTATGCATTTATAAGTTCTTGATTATATAATTCATCTATCAATTTCAGACATTCCTATAAGATTTAATCCAAAGAATACCATCAATCTACTCAAATAGTCTGCTTAGATTACATTATGTCATGTAAATGGTACAGGTGGTTGGTAGCATTATCATAACATAAACTGATAATGTCTTTAATAAAAGAGAGAGAATACATTTCTATTGTTTTATGATTTTATGAGCTTAGTTATCAACAATTGGCAAAGGGATTGACCCGAATTCCCATCCAATGCACACTCCCTTATTTCTCACAATCCCAAATGAGCTTAGCTATCCACAAACACAAAATATGAAGAATACTCCCTTGATAATGATGGGATACTACGAATTCAGGGAAGGATATATGTACCACCGAATGAAGATAGTATGCCAGTTAATCTTGAATGAAGCACATCGCGCAGTATACATGGCACACCCTAGTTTTCAGAAGATGAGTGTGGACCTGAAACCACTCTTCTTTTGGAAAGGGGTGAAGAAGGACATCGTGAACTTGGTAGCAAGATGCTTAGAGTGTCAACGAGTAAAAGCTGAACATAGACATCCATCAGGGTTATTGCAACTCCATGAGATACAAAAATCTAAATGGGAGGTTATATCAATGGACTTCATTGTGGGACTACTAATGACCTCAAGAAGACATGATTCCATATTTGTAGTGGTGGACACGTTGACCAAGAGTGCCCATTTCATACCAGTTAAGACTACATATAAGGCACCAAAAATAGCCATAGTTTTTATTGATGAGATTATGAGATTGCATGGAGTGCTTAGGAAGATCATATCTGATAGGGGAGCAGTGTTTACAGGAAGGTTTTGGACCAGTTTCCAAGAATCCTTGGGAACCCAGTTGAACTTCCGCACTACTTATCACCTTGAGACAGATGGACAGATAGAGAGGACTAATAAAATCCTCAAAGACATGCTTCAGATGTATGTGATGGACCGATAACAGATATGGGAGGAGTTTTTACCCCTCGTGGAATTTGCTTACAATAATAGCTACCAGAGTTCCATCAAGATGGTGCCATTTGAGTTCTTATACGGAAGATCTTGCAAAACACCTCTCAGTTGGGACCAACTAGAGGACCGAGTATTAATAGGACCAGAAGTGGTGCAAGAGATGGAAGAACAAATGATTATGATTGGGGAAGGCTAAAAGAAGCACAAGATCGACAAAAGAGCTATGCTTATTCTCATCAAGTAGAGCGAAGTTATGAAGTGGGAGATAGGGTGTTCCTGAGAGTAAGGCCCCAAAAAAGCTCTATAAGATTTGGAAAAGGAGAAAAATTGTCTCCATGGTTTGTGGGACCTTTTGAAATCTTAGAAAGGAAAGGGACGGTGGCATACAGGCTTGCCTTACCTCCATCTTTAGTGCGTATGCATGATGTTTTTCATATTTATGTTTTGAGTCATTATATTTCAGATCCTTCGCATATTATTCACTTTGGTCATTCGCAAGTTTCAGACGAGGGAACAATAATGGCCAAACCAGTTCGCATACTAGACCAACAAACTTTGCAGCTTAGACGACGGTTAGTGGAACGGGTTAAGGTCTAGTGGGACAATTATAGTCCTAGTTCAGCTACTTGGGAGGACGCCGAGGAGATGTGCCACCATTTTCCTTATCTATTCCAAGGACTTCGAGAAGAAGTCTATTATTAAGAGGGGGTGTATGTAGTACCCCGATCTAGTTGAATGATAGTGATACGACATTAACATTTATTTACCCCTAAGGCCCACATAATATTCTTTGAGGACCTCAAGTTGAGGATCTAGACACATGACTCTATTATTAGTGGTTGTGATGTTTATGTATGTTATCCATTTATATTATGACGAAGATAACATTAATGGTTACGTATGTTATCTATTGGTATTATGATGATTGTAGCATTAATGGTTATGCATGTTCTCTATTGATATTATGATGATTGTAGCATAAATGGTTATATTTGGTCTATTGAATTTATGATGATGATAGCATTAAAGGATATGTATGCTCTTTATTGATATCATGATGATGATAACTTTGATGGATAGGTATGTTTTGTATTGATGTTACGATGTTGATAACTTTTATGGATATGTATGTTTCCATCGATGTTATGATGATGATAGCCATGATGTATGTGTCCCCTATGTTACCTACTTGCATTAGTTCTCGTTCACAATGAACAATGATGTGAATGACTAGGTGGTGTTGATGATGTTATTATGATGATGACTAACACTAAGAAACCTTGTTACTGATGATTATTGAGAATGGCAGGAAACCACCAGAGGCACTCACATATGACGAGTTGACGACACTTGGTTTGATGAAAATTATATTTTGTCTTTGAAATTCTAAATCAATTTTGAAACATGAGATATATGTTTATCTATATTCTGATGATATGTTAGTGGTTGCAGGCACAAATTAGTCACTTGGCAGAATGACTCACATATGGGTGATGGGGTTGTAAAATTAGATGGAACTGCATGGGAGGGGTGGGACAGTGTCCCTGATCTCACCCACTAGCACTCCCGCCGTGAATTGGGCTAGAAAGGTTGAAACACCTTCACCTCGAAGATCACGATGTCATGGGGGAAGGTCCCAAAGTTGGGTTGCTCATGAGGATTTTACTGGAGGGCACGCATCAAGGCGGATTCCTTGATCCCTAAAACCATTAGTCTCACTATACCAGGCAACATAAGAGATGATCGTGGTCTCTGTTGTTGCACCTATACTTTCCCCTTGTAGCCACTGAATGCTTGAAGGGAAAGTGGCGTGGCACCCTTGGAACTTCAAGGTAATTTCTTGAAGGGCATGACCAACTTAGCACACTTGGCATCACAAATAAACTGTTAGGCATGACACCCTTGGAACTTCAAGGGAAGTTCTTGAAGGGCACGACCAAACTTAGCACCATCGAAATCATTAAAAATAAATAAATTAATAAATATAATCAAGATATGAAAACTAGGTAAATTCACATCAAGGGTAAATGATGTTAGAAACCAAGGTAATCAAATCAAGAATAAAACTTGGGTCAAGAGGATCATAGAAAGAATGAAATATTTTACCTTAAAAACTCTACCCTTCCCATGTTGGAAAATATTAGGTAGATAATGTAATTTATTTACGTAAAAAGGGGACAGAGGGACATAAATGTAAGGATAAATATTAATCCTAAAATGGTTAAACCTAATTAAGAGGAGAGGATGGTGAATTAAAATAATATTAGTAAATTAAATTTTAGAGAAATTTAGAGAACCTCCATGTGGCAACAACCAACATAAGAATATCCATCTAAGAGATAACTTCAGTTAAATTAGGGAGTAGATAGGGGATCAAATCTTGACTTATCAATTGACTTTAGTAATGAACAAAAATTAAGGAGTAAAAAGGGGGATCAAGAGACAACTAGGAGAAGAAATAAGAATCTTGTTTAGGTGAGGAAAATTTTTTAGATTAAAATTGAAGTAAATAATTTTAGAGATTCTTGATAAGAGAGTAACACATGGGTGGGTGAATAATCAAACTATTGGATTATAAAAAATAATTAATTATGCATGAAATATCAAGTGTCACCTATGATGACTCCTATAAAAGAAAGGGTAGGTCATGGGAGAAGGGACTTTTCTTTACCTTATTGTTGGATGGATGAGACTATGTCAGAGTAGTGACTACGAGCTATACTGAGTTTGGTGAGGTAGAGGATTTTAGAGAGGGGACTTTTGAGCCAAAGTGTGCTCTTCTCTACCAACTAATACATTCCTCCATTGTACAACCCCATCGGAGCTCGAGAGTCCGCGGAGAAGGAGAGTAACCAAAGAGTAAGTTGGGAGGTCAATGGTGGGTCATTGCATTCTGATTAAGCACGCCGACATTCACACTTGGAGGCAACCGACAACAAAGGAGGGCAAATAGAGGCAAGTCAAGTTTGAATCTCATCTCCTGGTGAACGGTACATATGTTGTTATAATATTTTTTTGTATGACTTCATTATGGTTTTAGTTAATAACATGTAAATTAGATGATATATTCAATGAAGTGAAATTCAAGAAAGTTTTATATAATGCCTAGTAATTTTTGAGTTCCCAATGCTATTTTCTTATGGTTGTATTTTTAGTATTTAAAAAAAAATTATAAGGTTGGTCCTTACATTATGAGAAATGGATTCGATCCTCACACCGATTAGCCCCTGTACCTTCTCCGTCAGGGCATTCTATACATTATGTATTTTATGTTCTTGCATTGTACCTTTTATATTCATGCATTGTTCCATACATTGTATTTTTTTATGTTCTTGCATTGTACCTTTTATATTCATGCATTGTATTTTTTTCTAGGAGACTGTTTGGTTCTCCTGCATTTTATGGACATTATCATACTCAACATTCCCTTTGACCTATTTTGTGGTCATTAATTGGACCAAAAAATAATTATCTTATCTTATAGCGCAGGTTAAGGCCCATAAAAATAATGAATACAAATATAGCTCAATTACAGAAACAGTGAAGGAAACTGGGGGAGGAAGTCATCGATCGTAATGCTAAATATAAGGAAAAAACAGGTGCACACTTGTGTAGAGGAGAAAATAACTGAGAAATCTAAGAATTTCCATACTTTGTACTGCCCATGGTGATTTTCATGTACGAGGATTGTGGTTTGTTGGTCAAAGCTTCAAGTTTAATCTTATAAAAATTAGTCAGTACTAAAAATATATTTATGGCCAGCAATAACCAGCTTGCCATAAGACATTAAATGCCCCTATGGTGGCTGGTTCACATGCATACTCCATATTTGGATTTGAAAAAAATATTAAATACCCCTATTGTGTCTGGTTCACATGCATACCTCATAGCTGGATTTGAAAACCTATGCAGATTCATCGGCTATGACCGATACAACTGCATTCAATACGAATGACAAACAATTGATGGGCATCCCATTACAGACAAGGTGAATTTTAATGCATCCAAAGTCGAGCGTGATGAATTTCCAACTGCCTCTAGTGTCACTGCCACCACCACCATACCATAGGAATGCGAGGGTATACGGCCATACGTTGAATTTTAAATTTGAATTTGATATCCCCACTCGAAATTTAAATTTTGAATTTATATTTACCGCTCAGCCAATGTCTTTTCCTCAGATGTAGCGAAAATGAGGTGAGCGGCATTGACGGTGTTTAATTCACAATCGAAGCAATAAGGTTGAAGATATGCGTTCAGTTTAGGGTTACCGCAATTAAATTCTTCAACGAATTCAATATTTAAGATTCGCAAGAATCCTAACAGTAGATCAAGGCGCAAGAAACAGCAGATCAGGGTGTCGAGCTTTGATATGCATTCGCAATTCTTCGACGGATTCAATATTTAAGATTTGCAAGAATCGCACTAGTAGCGCAAAGCTGTGATATGCATTCACAAAACATGTGAGCGGAGAGAACACATGAAACCTCCCCTTAGAGGACAAGAAGTCGTGCGCGGTTGGAAGTTGATGGAGTTCGGATTTTCTATTTAAATTTTGACCTATTTGCAGTCCAATAGTGCAGATTTCTAGAGTTGTCCATAAAATTTTCACCTTTGATTTAAGAAAACACCAAAATTACCAAAACTATTGGTGACCCGTAACTCAGAAAATAGGAGAAATAGGAGAATGCTGAGAGAGCTAAAACTGTAACAAAAAAACCCAAATCTGAACTGTGTGCCCTACAAACTTATCATAACATTTATGTTCGGTATAAGTCAAGAGCTATACAAAACCTGCAATGGAGGTGGATCTTTGATTTTTCGAATGAGATTGCTTTTAAATGTTTGAACGGTGTGTTTTTTCTTTAACTTTTATGTGAAAGTCTTTGCTGAGTTCAAGAGAAATAAATGTGTGCAATGGATTCATGCTTTTCAAAGACACTTTGCCCTCGTTTTCCTCAGTGAATTCACACTTTCCTTGGTAACGCTTTTATTTGTTTCCTTCCTATTCTAGAGTCGTTCAACTGCAAAAATGGAGCCAAGAGTTTGCAAGATGGTCGAAAGCGACTTTGAGTTTGTGTAAAAATTAGGAGTTAATATGATGGGGTATGTGTTGTATATACGTTCGCCCTTTCATGCATTAGCCATTAGCCATTGATGTATATATATTGTGTTGTATATATGTTGATAAAGTGTAAATTATCAAGACTATGGCATTAGCCATTCATGCCCATGTTCATATCCGGTGATTGGAAATATTTTAAGCTAAATATACATGTGCACTAAGAATTCAATTTTTTTATTTTTTTTAATGGTAAAGGTTTAAGTTTCGTGAAATATTTTAAAAGATTTTTATTAATAGTTATATGAAAATCAATTATATTTTTTTTAGATATGTGGTAGTAATAAATATGATATAGATTTATAGTATTTTAGTTATGGGGTAGTAATAAGTATGATATAAATATTATAGTATTTTGGACATGGTATAAAACCGTCTATTTACAAGTTAAAAAAATCATGATAAAATGAGATAAATCTTCATAGTTAAGAATATTGTTACATATTTTTTTTTAATTATATATGTTTAATTATTATTATTATTATTATTAAAAAATAAAGTTATAATTTAACTGGTTTTTTTTTATCAATTTAGTTGTATTAAATATATCATGAGATAAGTGTTTCAATGTTTATTTAAATTTAATTTATATGATTGACTAGTTATGAGGTATTTTGAAAAAAATAATAAGACATTTAAATCACTTAAGTAACATTTAATTATAAAGTATTTTGAATGTGTGTAATAGAAAAATATTTTATTATGCCTTGGAGTATGATTTAAATATTTTTTGTTTTACTTAGCTAAGAGATTATTTGCATTGGATGTAAGAAAATAAGTTAACAATCCATGATTTAAAGGTACCTAGTAAGAGTGAAAGCCTACCCTGTGTTCAAGTGACATGGTTTTCCTTGAATAACAAAAGGTATCTAGTAAGAGCAAAAGCTTACCCTGTGTTCAAGTGACATGGTTTTCCTTGAATAACAATAATGAGTCATTCTCAAATAGTAGTAGACTATAATTTTCCTCATTACTCATTTGACACCTAAATTATGATAAATTTTCTTACTATGTAAAAAAATTTATTTAAATATTAAATTATAAAAATATATTTTATTAAATATAAATTAATATTTTAATATATTTAAGAAAGTGAAATTTTCATTTTTACAAACTACTTCTAAATTTCTAAATGATATTAGTTCTTCAATGAAAAAAAACAAAACAAACACATTTAACTGCACTTGGATTTTTTTATATATTAATTTAATAGAATAGTTACATGTAAATAATAATAAGCTTATATAACATAGAGACTTTATTAAAGATTAAATGAAATTAAAATTTATGATATATAAATAATATTAACTTTATATTATTGGAATTTATTAAGATTAAAAATACGTGCTTTTAAAATTATATATTTTATGAATGTAAAAAATAAGTGCTTTTTAAATGATATATTTGAATTGTGATAGTAAATTTTGAAATTGTAAAAGTAAATTATATATTTTAAGGAAAATTTAATAATATTATTTTTAATAAAAATATTATAGATGTATATGTGTGGGGAGAAGATTTAATAATTTAATTTAATTTTATGTTTTGTAGGTTTTGGTATAGACTGCAAATTTTTATCAGGCAAAAAAGCTCCACATCTGGAGGACTTATCACTATTTGTGGATTGGATAAATAGAAAGGCTGGAATTTTCGTTCCATATTTTTTTAGATTGAAAGCAAAATATGAGACCAAAATGGTTAACACTCATCACATATATAGAGGGTTGAAAACTCTGGTTGACGTTGTTCATGATTGTTAGGGAGTTTTGGAAATCCATGAGTACTTTCAGGGATAGGCCTTGGAGGTAGTAGCATTAGAAATATGATGATATTATGAGTTAAAATGATGATGGGGAATAGAGGACCTTTTTGTTTTGTGTACATTAATCTTTCTTGATCTATTGAAGCTTTATGCAAATATACTTTGCATGATGTATATTTCGATATGAAATATAACACACACACATACACATATATATAGAGCGATGCTTTTTAATTTAATATGATAAATTGCATTTTCTTTTCAAAAGTAGCATTTGAAAATTGTTTATTATCACAAAAACATGAGTTATAATAACAACTAAATATAATTATTGGTCGTCATTGTAAAGATTATAGTCAAAAACTTATCTACCATAAATTTTTAATAGAGAAGGTGTCTTTTGACAAAGGTGAAAATGCTCGGGAACATTTAGAGATCTCTCGCTACCCCGAAACTAACTATCATGCACCTCCTCTTTGTAGGTGGCATTCTCATGTTTTACAAAGGGTCTCTATGAGAGATAAACATACTATTGAAGACTGAGTCTCTCCTTATATGGAAAAGCCACAGGTATGTCCATATACAACCTCAACTCTCTAATATCCTACCACTATTTAGAAGATGAAGAGATCTTCCATTTCACCGAGATCCTCCCTTTTGAATCTAAATCTCTATGGGAGGGCGCGAAGTACTTGGGGTTTCAACTTAAACCAAATTTTTATAACAAGGAAGATTAGCATTGGCTCATTGTCAAAGTGGAAAACAATTGAAAAATTGGTGTCTAAGATGGCTTTCTAAGGTTGGTCGTATATTCTTGATCAAATCTGTCTTAGAATCCTTCCTCTTTTGTTGGACATCTCTTGCATGGATTCCCGAATGTATCCTAGAAAAAATCAAAAGAATATGATCAAATTTTCTCTAAGCTAGGACGCAGGAACAAGGGTGTTACCTTGGGTCAAATGGGATAAATTACTATGCCAAAACACTTGGGAGGTTGGTGCCTAAAGAACATCTACTTATTTTCAAAAGTCTTGAGTTCCAAATGTGGATGGAGGCTAATCTTGATGCAAAGTTTATGAACATCAATATTCATCCAAAAATACATAGCCCCATGCTCATTGGAAGATTGGAAAAGAAGGATTGACAAGCCAAGAGACAATATCTTAGTAATCTAGAGGGTTGTCCTCAATTATTTTGATATCATTGGCAAAGGGTTGGCATGGAAGGTTAACAGAGGTGATAGATTGAGACTTAGCCTCGATCCCATGCCTAGTAGTGCCCAAAGTCACTCATTGCCACTCCCTCTAATAGAAATTCTAAGCGACAAAGGATACTCAAAACTCGCTCACATTGCCAACCCTGTAAATTCATTTATACAGAGATAAGGATGGATATATTCCAGTGATCTAATAGTCTAGCAGTGGTATGTTATCCTCATCGAAATAAACTTGGTGTCGGTTTGCTATGAAATTCTCCTCTCCCGAATGGGGTTATTTGGGATTTAGGACAAGGGTGTCAACCTTGAGGAATGTTGGTTTCTGGCTTGGTTCAAAGACCAAGGGGTTTGGGATTCGGTTGCTGTCAATTTTACATTTAGGGTTTGCTTTACTGTTTTTTATGGGATTGAATGGAAGCCTGCATCCTTGCATAACTCGTGGTACCAACATGGTAATGACTTCGCTAGCTGGATTTTTGGGCTTTGCAGCCATGGCCCGTGTCGTAGCGTCTACAGGGTCGTTGTTGAGGTATTGCGTCACCCTGGGTTTGGGAATTGTTATAATGCTGCTGAAGTTAGCTATAATGGGCTCGTAAATTTTGCTTCTGGTTATTATGCAAATGGGCTTGGGGGTCAAGGGATTGAATGCCAGGGTGGGTTAGAGGACTTCGATTGGCTGCAGGGTCTTCGAGTAGTGGAGAAACGAAGTTTAATTTTAAATCAATTACGATTCTTTCTCCTATGGTAGGTGTGCGGAGAGGTAGGTTCTCCTGGGCACGAAGGGCATCTGGGCTCGCACCTTCACCTGCACAAGGACCTGCCAACACCCATTTCGTTACCAAGCACCGAGATTGGGTTGTAATGGCAAGGGTAGTGAAAGCTAGGGGCCGAGGTAGGAGCCCTCAGGTGGCTGAGTAGAAGGAAGAGGCCAATTCCTCGGGTGGCTGAGCAAAAGGAAGAGCCCAATTCCTTGGGAGGGAGTCGTGGTAGGAAACCGGTTGCCATCCTCATTCATGAAGCGACCAATATATACCGAGAGGGAACCATTGAAGAGATTAGAAGTTTGATTGAGGAATGAGAAGCTGACCTAAACCACTAGGCGAGCGCAACAGAGATAGAGATGGAGGATTTGTGCACGATGGTGTCGGACCCTTGGCATACTCGAGGGCAAGTGGCCTAGTTCAAACAGATCCTATATCTGTATTGGATTATGAAAAGCCTCTTGGGCAAATCCCTAGAGCAAATTTCAATGAGCATGGCGACAACAATGCAAGACTTCCCTAATTACAAACAAGATTTCCAAAAACTACAATTCCAAATGCAAAAACAGGATGGACGCCTCGGCCACATCGAGAACACTTCCCATGTCTTTACTCATAAACAATGTTACATGGTTCCAATGCCAAGGATTCGACTCCCGTTGAATCCGCCTCTGCTGAGTAAGATGATTATAATGTTTACTAGTTTTCACTTTTTGATTAGTACTTATGCGGATAGCTTTTACTTTTCAGTTTGAAGTTATATATGTTTATAGGCAAATGGAGTATGGGCAAGGACATGATATACAAACTTATATAGCTTGGGTAGAAAAACTTATCACTTTTTGCTACTGGATGGTTTATCATGCAGTTAGGTGGCCAACGGACTTGATTTCACGCCAGGAAAGTTAAGGCCACCTAACTAGTTTTATGTGGTTGCAACTTGATTATATATTAATGAAAATGGAAAGATCTACCAAGCTTACAAAAAAACAATTTCCTTAATAATTATATCCATTCACATAACAATGTCCTTAATGAAACAATCCAATGATAATAATCCATTGATAATCAATGTGAAACAATCCAAGATAATAATTTTAAATTATAATCCCAAGAATGTTGGTGCCATCGTTTATCTCAACTCAATTTATATCATTGCTTGTCCTTTTTATAGGGAGTTGGCTAAGTAGAATTAATTTTGGGCAAAAAAAAATTAGATTTCAAGTTTTTTATTTTTATTTTTAATTTTGATAGCATGAGTGGAAATAGATTCGGCACTATCAAAAATGTATAAGCACCTAAAATCTTGAAGCTTGACAAATAAACGAGATTTCCAAAAATTCCAACTTAATTTTAACAAATTCCTGCCAAAATTTGTATTGTTATCGGGGCAAAATTTACCCTCATTAAACTGCGCCCTTTCCATAGACAATTCAAGCCGGTTTAGTAAATAGCATTTAATAACTTTTGGCAACTTGTACGCTTCCCATTTTAAGGAACCTTCGGGCCAAAGTGATGTACATGCAGGTTCTCTGTCTGAAAATACAAGTTGTATTATGGCACATTTATTAGGGAATTCTCTTCCTTCGACAGGGGGAAGTCGGTTTAATTAGATTGTTTTTTCCTCTAAAAATTATGGAAATTTTGGTAAAAATTTGATAAAATCTGGTAGTGTTTTTTGTAAATCCAAGTTATTATTGTCAAATTTCAAGATTTTAGGTACTTTACATATTTTTGGTGCTATTGAATTCATTTCCACTATCAAAAATATGATTCAAACACTACTACAAGAATTTTTGAAAAAAAAATTACCCAAATTCCAACCACTTTTAACTATCGAACAATTCGAATTCTCCCCGTTTGTGCTCAGTGAAGACTTGAGGTTCGAGGCATTCTAGTTTAACGGTTGAAATCGGACTCGCGATCAGAAGATTGATATAGTCGGTAGTCGGTACTGGTATGTGGGTCCTCATAAATCTGAAAAGAGATTCAACCCTATAAAGGAAGTACCACACCTTGCACGGTGCTTTACAAATTCAAATTTCTACCGATTGGTTTTTTGCAATATATGTCCCTATCTTCAAATAAAAATCTACCCTACCATAGACCAACTTGGCAACTTCAACTTGCAGTACTTTGCACCAATATTCAAAAGCTGACAGTCCTCTCGAATGAAAGTTTTTTCTTCGTACTTTTAAGAGAACTCCCGTACAACACTGGGAAAGTGCGTGGAAACAAAACGATTAGTAACTATCCTAGAGAACTGGATTGTGCTGAAAACTATATCGAGTACTACAATATCGTTGGTGCAGCTCTCGAATCCAGTTGCATCTACGAATTAGGCTAGGGCCCATAAAAACAGTGAGTACAAATATCTATAGATAGCTCAATTACAGAAACATTGAAGGAAACTTGCGGAGGAAGTCGTCGATCGTAATGCTAAATATAAGATAAAACAGGTGCGCACTTGTAGAGGAGAAGACAACCGGCAACTCTGAGAATCTCCGTAAGATTTTCGTGTACGAGGATTGTGTTTTGTTGGTCAGAACTTCAAGTTTAATCTTATAAATATTAGTCACTAATAAGAATGTATAAATACAGTGACATAACATAGATTTATTTAAAATTTATTAAAAAATTTAAATATAGATGAGTGGTAGAAGTGTGTGTTTATATTTGGGTGGTTGTTTTTATTCGGTTAAAAGCTTATAAAGAAATAGGTTAACGGCTTAAGACCTAGAGGCATCTAAGAATTTAAAATATAGATGATATGTCTAAGTGTGTGTTTATATTCTGGTGGAATATGCTTTAAAATTGTTTTTATTTGGCTAAGATTTTATAAGGAAACAGGTTAACCGCCTAAGCCTTAGAGACATCTAAGAGTGTCTGCGCGTTTATGGACAACCCGAGAGTTATTTCAGGTAGCAAGGTTTTCCTTGAATAACAGTTATGAGTCAGGATGTATTTGTGGATAGCAGCTAGTAATGATTGTCTCATCGCTGATTTAGCAACTGAGTTATAATAAGTTTTCCAACTTTTTATTTTTGCAGTGTTTTCTTGTTTTTTAAATACACAAAGTACAATTTTTTTCTGAAATTTATGAAGATCAAGTTAAAAGCAGGGAGGACTCTACCGTCACCATGAGAATCATTTACTACCCAAAGCAAGTCCGAGCCAATAAACCTGAAAAAGGATGAGAAAAGTTCAGCAACCCAACCATCAGAGCCCAGACTCTTATGTTTTTGGAAACTAGCTAAAGCCATTTTTTTCTGAGATTTTCTCGTCATATACTTGGGAAGATGGTGATAATTCTGTAAAATCATCAATTTTGTTATCATGTGGGAGTTCTTTTATATGTTTGTTTCTTATCCCTGCATAATAACTAACATATGATAACTGGATATCAGACTTAATAGATTACATACACTGATTTTAATATATAATACAAATCAATTTTTTTTTTTTCCTAACCATTAAAAATAAATCATAAATAAATTTTCCCACCATGTTGAAAATAATTGTTTATAATTTTTTTTGGTTAAAATACAATAAAAAAGAAAACTACAATCATATCATGAGAAGATTGTTTCTCATTACCTAATACAATTTGGAAAAACTTTAACCTTAAAGTTTATACAAATCCAAATAATCAAGACTAGTCTGACAAACCCACCATTATTAGGACGTGGAGTGTTTTTTTATGAAGAAACCAATGCGTGAATAAACAGCATGGTTTCAGTTTGGTTTAAGGATTCAGCGTCCTGCCTTGCCTAAGTAAGTCTGGTAATATGACGGAAGTTAATGAAAATTATCAGTTTTTAATCACATTCGACCATTAAAAAAACACATTAGCCAGGCTTTTGAAATTTTAATATTGATTTGGACAAAATGAACAGCATAGAAATAACATATGCAGCAACTAAAACAATGAGAATGGAAACTCTAAAAAGGAAGAAGCCAACAACGAAGGATACTGGTTGGTCTAGTATCTCAATTAGGCTGTGGGCACCATCCCAGCAGCCATATATATATATATATATATATTTATACTAAACGACTTTAGATTAATCTTGAAGCTGATGCCCTTTCCAGACAGAGTTTATTTATTTTGAGTACTTTGCTGATGGATTGATATGTGGGCATGGCTTTCTATTATTTTCCTAATAGGTTTTTTCTTAAGATTATTTTTGGGCCTGTTCTATGTTTAGGTATTTTATTGTGCATACTCTTTAGGTATAGATGTTATTTCAGTATGCTGGCTGCCCTGTCTCCCTGTTTCTTGGGGGCTTCTCGGTTTTATTTTTTGGAATAGATTTTGGTCTTTCAAACTCGATCCTGAATAGTTATAATGTTTAAATATGATTAAAGCAAATGTAAAACTCTTCTTCATTTTTAATGAAGGATAGTTCTGTTTTTTTCCTCAAAAAAATATACAACTTTACATGAATTGAAAGAAAAAATATACACTACTTTACATTACAATTCTCAACTATATCATAGGGCAATTTCATTTCTTTTTCGATCAGCTTCAGATCATTGGCATGATTTTTTTAAAAGAACAATACTGCCTTTCCAATCTTCGATTTGTACCATTATGAATTTCTATTCGATGGAAACCAATTTCTATTTCTATTAGAGTATTTTTTTGTAACAAGAGTAGGCTTTTGTGTTCCCCGCTCGGTTTTCTAATATAGAACTTCCATGCATGGACTCTTACTGTGTTTTGTGCAATTATTTGTTTATATATATATATATACTTCAGATGTTAGCTCTCGGCTACCGTGAGTTCCAGTACTATTTTTTTTAACAGGGTTACCTACTGTTAACCTTGCTCATTACTGATTATTTAACTCTCAATGTTGCCTGAAGCATTCATATTGGCATATTGTAATGTATATGGAAACAGAGTTGTTCGTTTTCCTTTCAGGAGTTATTCGGATGGTTTTCTTCTTATTCAACTGTAAATTAGACCTGTCAATAATCTTTACTCCTTAACATTCTATTTTTACAGTCACAATCTGTTCACAGTTTCCTTTGCTTGCAAAAGTAACTAAACTTGCGAGTCTAGAATTTTCCATTTTTACAGTCACAATCGGTTTACAGTTTTCTTTGCTTGCAAAAGTAATTAAACTTGCAGAGTCTAGTATTTTTCTTGTGCATGCATGTAACTATAGTTACAGTACTTTTTTTAGCAATATATATAAATATGTATTTAACTTATAGTCCATGACTTTATGGTTGTTATAATTAGAAAATTATGGAAAATTATAGTTTGTTCCTTGTGACTTTATGTATTTAACTCATAGTCCATGACTTTATGGTTGTTATAATTAGAGAATTATGGAAAATTATAGTTTGTTCCTTGTGACTTAATTTCTATGGAAGTTTGATGTCCACAAGTTTTGTAATCTAATCTTTAAAAAAATTGTACACCATAAAAATTTAAATATATAAAATTTCATGATTTTGGAATGATTTGAACTACCATATAGTAATGAATAATAATTTCATTTGGATCAATGTTTTAATTTATGGTTCCATTATTTTCATGTGAAGAGGATGAGAAACATAAAACTAAAAAACCTAAAACACAATCAATGATTAGAGGCCTAAAATTTTGTTTGGGAGGGATTAGCCATTTACCAAAATATAACTGCAAAACTTTTATAGAGGATGGTGGAAGGTAAGGATGATGCAGACAAGTTATGATTAATAGAACATGTTGATTGTTGATTTTTCTTCTTGAAAATGATGATACAGTCTGGTAGTGGTCCAAAATGGTAGGTGGTGGGATGAAGGCATTGTTTGTGCACTTCCTTATGGGTTCAAAATAAGCAATAAATTAATACGTTGCCCACGCAAATAAGAGCTGTTGGCAAAGAGGTGATGGATTTTATTTATTTATTAAAATGCTGGGCTGTAGCGTTCCAGGATCATTGTTATCATAGCATTTTATTTGATATTAAGCTAGATTTGTAACACAAAAAACATTTAGAGGTTGAGTCGTCTAGATCAATTAATGCAAGGTAAAATTGAATTAAGGGAATCATCACGTTTGTGGTAAAAAAATTTAGAAATTCTGAAGATGGCGGAATCATCACGTTTGTGGTAACCTTGCACACATTTCACAATACACTGAAAATCCAGTATGCCTTTTATATCGGTAAGTTCATTGATGTATATATTTACTCTATTTATCACTTTTACTTAAATTATTTAAATTAGGCCAAGTTTCATGGTCTAGGGGTTCACTTCATTGGAATTTGGTGATACGTAGGCAAAGTTCATTAATTTTAGGTTTTTATTTTATCAGTTTTTATTTGGTATATATATATAGAAATTGGTTTACTATTTTGAATTTATTTTTTAAACTTCATAGATTTAACAAATCAAATGTATAATTAAATTAAATTGTAATTAGCTCATTATTCATAATAATTCAAGTTATAATTCAAATCATGTATCAGGTTTACAATCACTGTTGTTATAAAAAATACCATACAAAATCACAATTAAATTAAATTGTAATTAGCTCATTATTTATAATAATTCAAGTTATAATTCAAATCATGTATCATGTTTACAATGACTGTTGTTATAAAAAATACCATACAAAATCACATTTGAAATATACTGATAATTTTAGTCTTAGTCTTTGTAATGTTTTTGGAGAATATTTTAGTTAGGTAGATATTGCTTGGAATGGTAAGTTTGGATTCTCTTTTTTGGAAATTGAATAATTCAAAAATACATTTTAAATAATAAAAATACACAATCTCAACAAAAAAAATTCAAGTGTCCCAAGTGTTTCTTTTTTAGGAAACTGAATCATTCGAAAATACATTAAATAACAAAAATACACAATCTTAACAAAAAGAATAATTTCTAGTTTCCAACTTTGAAAAGATAAAAACATCACTGCTACCTTTATTCTATATTAACATATATCTTGAAAATTATGCATATGTAAACAATTTTTATATTAATAAAAGTTTATTGATTTTTTTCTTTTTGAAAAAACATCTAATCAACCTATACTCACATAACAATTTCCTTAATAATTCCCCCAATTGGGGTGCAAGCTAGAGGGTGACCCCATTAAGACAGATTTAATGTCGAGTATGTTGAGGTACACCACCACCACCCCCCACACGCTTGAGGCGATGGGTGTGGTGGCTCCCAGCATGCATAAGGATATCAACGCAGTGGAAGGTGGCATAATTATTATGTTAAGGCTTGAGTTCGGTGGCAAGTGTTCTGAGAGGTCTATAGGTTGTTTCCGTGCCCAAACGATTGTAGTGCAGTGATTCCAGAGGAGGTACTCCGCGAACAATGAAGCGCAACAAGTTTGTAGGTTGTTTTCGTGCCCAAACGATTGTAGTGCAATGATTCCGAAGGAGGGACTCCGCGAACAATGAAGCGCAACAGGTCTATAGGTTGTTTCCGTGCCCAAATGATTGTAGTGCAGTGATTCCGAAGGAGGGACTCCAGGAATAATGAAGCGCAACGATTCCAGACAGACAGTGGACTCTTCAGCTCCAAGCGAGTGTAATGTGGAATGCTGCTTTTTCTCCCCCTCCTCCATGCATATGAGTGTCTAGTTTTGGGATTGGGTGATGCATAGGGACAATTTGTCTACGGGTGGGGGTAAATTGGGTTAGTGGAAGTGTCGGGCATCGGTAGTCTGGCAACAGTATGTTATCCTCATCGGAATAACCTTTGTGTCGATTTGCTATGAAATTCTCCTCTCCCGAATGGGATTATTTGGGATTTGGGACACGGGTGTCAACCTTGAGGAATGTTATCTGGCTTAGTTCGAAGACCAGGGGGTTTGGGATTGGATTTTTTGTCAATTTTACATTTAGGGTCAGCATTACTGTTTTTTTATGGGATTGAATGGAAGCCTGCATCCCTACATTACTGGTGGTACTAGCATGGTAATGACTTGGCTGGCTGGCTTTCTAGGCTTCGCAGCCATGGGATGTGTCGTAGCGTCTGCAGGGTCGTTGTTGAGGTGTTGCGTCGCCCTGGGTTTAAGAATCATTATAATGTTTTTGAAGCTCACTATGATGGGCTCGTAAATTTTGTTTCTGGTTGTTATGCAAATGGGCCTGGGGTTAAGAGATTGAATGCTTGGGTGGGTTGGAGGACTTTGATTGGCTGCAGGGTCTGCGAGTGGCGGAGAAACAAAGTTTAATTTTAAGTCAATTACAGTTTCTTTCTCCCATGGCAGGTGCACAGAGAGGTAGAATCTTCTGGGCACAAAGGGCTTCTGGGCTCGCACCCTCACCTACACAGGGACCTGCCAACACCCATTTCGTTACCAAGCACCGAGATTGTGTTGTAATGGCCAGGGCAGTGAAGGTTAGGGGCCAAGGTAGGAGACCTCGAGCAACTGAGAAGAAGGAAGAGCCTAGTTCTTCGGGCAGGAGACGTGGCAAGGAAACTGGTCGCCAACCTCATTAATGAAGCAACCAATATATACCGAGAGGGGACTAGTGAAGAGATGAGAAATTTGATTGAGGAATGAGAAGCCGACCTGAACTGCCATGCGAACACGACAGAGATAGAGATGGAGGATTGATGCACGATGGTGCCAGACCCTGGGCATACTCGAGGGCGAGTGACCCAGTTCAAACAGACCTTGTATCTGTATTGGATTATGAAAAGCCTCCTGGGCAAGGCCCTGGAGCAAATTTCAGTGAGCATGGCGACAACAGTGCAAGACTTCCCTAATTACAAACAGGATTTCCAGAAGCTGCAATTCCAAATGAAAAAACAGGATGGACGCCTTTGCTGCATCAAGAACACCTCCCATGTCTTTATTCACAAACAATGTTGCTTAGTTCCAATGCCAAGGATCTGTCTCCAATTGAATCTGCCTCTGCTAAGTAAGATGATTAGAATGTTAACTAGTTTTTAATTTTTGATTAGTACTTATCTGCATAGCTTTTACTTTTCAGTTTGAAGTCATATATATTTATAGGCAAATAGAATATGGAGAAGGACATGATATGCAAACTTATATAGCTTGCGTAGAAAAACTTATCAATTTTTGATATTGGATAGTTTATCATGTAATTAGGTGGCCAACAAACTTAGTGTGAGGCCACCTAACCAATTTTATGTAGTTGTAAATAGCTTATATATTAATGAACATAGAAAATTTATCAAACTTACAAAAAAAAATTCCTTAATAATTATATCCATTTACATAACAATTTTCTAAATAATTATATCTAAACTGAAACTAAATTACGGGGAAACAATCCAAAATAATAATTTTAAACTATAATCCCAAGAATGTTAATGTCATCGTTTATCACACAATTTATATCATTGTTCGTCCTTTCTATAGGGAGTTGTCTAATTAGCCTTAATTTTGAGCCAACAATAAATAGATTTTGTTTTGTATTTTTTGAGTGGAAACAATTTACATCATTGTTCGTCCTTTTTATAACACAATTTATATCATTGTTGGTCTTTTCTATAAGGAATTGTCTAATTAGCGCATTAATTTTGAGCTGAGCCAAAAATAATTGGGTATTTTTTTTTTGGTTTTTTAAATTGATAGTATGAGTGGAAATAGATTGTGTACTATAAAAATTTATAGGTATCGAAAATCTTGAAGTTAAACGAACCCAATTGAGATTTCTAAAAATTTCAATAAAATTTTAATAAATTCTTACCAAAAAATTTCAACATAATTTTAGCAAATTTCTACCCAATCTTGTATTTTTTTGGAGCAAAAATTACACTCATTAAACTGCGGCCTTTTCAACATAATTTTAGCAAATTTCTACCCAATCTTGTATTGTTTTTGGAGCAAAAATTACACTCATTAAACTGCGGCCTTTATATAGACAATTCAAGTCGGTTTAGTAAATGACTTTTAATAACTTTTGGCAACTTGTACGCTTCCCATTTTGAGGAACCTTGCCAAAGTGACGTACATGCAGGTTATATACAAGTTGTATCATGGCACATTTATCAAGAAATTCCCTTGCCTTTCAGAAATTGCCTTGAGAAATTGTGGGGGTGGTAGATTGATTTTTTTTTTTTTTTTTTTTTAAATTATAGAAAATTTGGTAAATTTGGTAGTGATTTTTGTAAATTTAGGTTACAGCTGAGAAATTGTGTGGTGGTAGATTGGTTTTTTTTGTTTTTTTAAATTATAGAAATTTTGGTAAATTTGGTAGTGATTTTTGTAAATTTAAGTTACCCTTGTTAAACTGAAATTTTTAATAAAACAAAACTTATTTCCAATATAAAAAAACATGATTCAAAAACTACTACCACAAAATTTCTTGAAAATCAAGCCATTCTTTAGCCTCCGTCTCTTGTCTTGGTCCTTCGTGAAGACTTCGATGTTCCAGGGATTCTAGGTTAACGATTGAAATCGGACTCGCCATCAGAAGATTGATATAGTCGGTTCTTGTATGTGGGTCCTCATAATCTGAAAAGACATTCAACCCTAGAAAGGAAGTACCACACCATGCACGGTGCTTCATAAATTCAAATTTCTACCGATTGGTTTTTTGCAATGTATGTATCTTCAAAGAAAAGTCTACGCTACCAACTTGGCAACTTCAACTTGCAGTACATGGCGCCCATAATTTAAAAGCTGACAGTCCTCTCGAATGAAAGTTTTTCTTCGTACTTTTAAGAGAACTCCTGTACAACACTGGGAAAGTGTGTGAAAACAAGACGGTAAGTAACTATCCTAGAGAACTGGATTGTGCTGAAAACTATATCGAGTACTACAATATCGTTGGTGCAGCTCTCGGATCCAGTTGCATCTACGAATTAGGCTACGGCCCATAAAAACAGTGAGTACAAATATCTATAGATAGCTCAATTACAGGAACATTGAAGGAAATTTGGGGAGGAAGTCGTCGATCGTAATGCTAAATATAAGGAAAACACAGGTGCGCGCTTGTAGAGGAGAAAACAACCGGCAACTCTGAGAATCTCCGTGCTTTGTACTCCCAATGAAGATTTTCGCGTACGAGGATTGTGTTCTGTGGGATCCAATAAATCCCATGCTATCGGGCCATTCATTGAATGGCGGGTGTATATGCCCATTGTTCGATTTTGCTAAGGCCGAAATCGAACGGTGGGCATATACACCTGCCGTTCATTTATTACCCGATAGCATGGGAAATATGGCTCGCCGTGTTCTGTTGGTCAGAACTTCACTTTTAATTTTATAAAAATTAGTCACTATTAAGAATGTATTTAAATGTATAAATACAGTAAAATAACATAGATTTATTTAAAATTTATTAAGAATTTAAAATATGATGAGATGTATAAGTGTGTTTATATTGGGTGGAGTGTGTTTTAAAATTGTTTTTATTTAGCTGAAGTTTATAAGGAAATAGGTTTAACGGCCCAAGACATAGAGGCATCTAAAAATTTAAAATATAGATGAGATTTATAAGTGTGTGTTTATATTTGGGTGGAGTATGCTTTAAAATTGTTTTTATTTGGCTTAGATCTTTTAAGGAAATAGGTTAATGGCCTAAGACCTAGAGGCATCTAGGAGTGTCTGGGCCTTTATGGGTCACCAGAGAGTTATTTCAGGGAGCAGAGTTTTCCTTGAATAACAGTGATGAGTCAGCGTGTATTGGTGGATAGCAGCTAGTAATGATTGTCTCATCGCTGATTTGGCAAATGAGTAGCAAGGTTTTCCTTGAATAACCGTGATGAGTCAGCCTGTATTGGTGGATAGCAGCTAGTAATGATTGTCTCTATCGCTTATTTGACAAATGAGTTATGATAAGTTTTTCAACTGTTTATTCTTGGAGTCTTTTCTTGTTTTTTGGATACACAGGTACAGTTCTTTTCTGATATTTTCTCATCATATACTTGCCAATATAGTGCTAATTCTGTAAAATCATCAATTTTACTATCATGTGAAACTCCTCTTATATGTTTGTTTCTTATCCCTAGATAATAACTAACATATGATAACTAGATTCCAGACTCAATAGATTACATGTACTGATTGTTTTCCAACTATTAAAAAAATCATAAATAAAATTTCCCACCATGTTAAAAAAAAATTGTTTATAATTTTTCTTAAAATACAATTAAAAAAAAAAATTACAATCATTTCATTACAAGAGAAGATTGTTTCTCATTACCTACTACCATTTGGAAAAACTTTAACCTTACAAATCCAAATAATCAAGACTAGTCTGACAGAAAGGTATACTGTAAACAAACCCACCATTATTGGGACGTGGAGTGTTTTTTTTATGACGAGGAAACCAATGCGTGAATAAACAGCATGGTTTCAGTTTGGCTTAAGGACTCAGCCTCCTGCCTTGCCTAAGTAAGTCTGGTAAGATGGCGGAAGTTGATGAAAATTATCACTTTTTAATCACATTGACCATTAAAAAAACACATTAGCAAATAATATATGCAACAACGAGAATGGAAACTCTAAAAAGGAAGAAGCGCAACAACAAAGAATACTGGTCTAGTCTCTCAATTAGGCTAGTCGAGAGGGTATTTCGTTTAGTCTCTCAATTAGGCTAGTCGAGAGGGTATTTCTTTCAGGATTTTAGGGTTCCAACCCTAGTTCAAAACTTTAGAACTCACCCTGCAGTATTAAAAGCTTTCTGTAACTTGTTATTTAATTCAAAAGCACACAACATTTTCTTAAATATTTAAGACTCCATTTCGTCTTTTCCTTCTGATTTTCTCTACAGCAGAGGTTAGGTTATTTAATTCTTAGGTATCTTTTCCTCTTGCTGACCTCCTGCAATCACAATATCAGTAATATATCAAGTTATTCTAGTTCACTGTGTCTGCATACATTTACCACCAACCTTTACTTACCTCTAAATAAGGTACCTATCTAATATTCCTTATTCCTTTGGCCTCCACGATCCTCCTCCTAACCATGAACTGTTCTCTTCAAGCAGTTCCCCCGAACTGTCCTCTTCAGGCAGTTCCCCCAAACTCTCTCTCTAATTGTCAGCTAAAAGTCAGGGAGATTTTGGGGTTGAATCCCAACGCCATATGCAACATCCTGCAAACCCACCTTTCTATTTACCAATTTTTCTTTTCCCTTGGTAAAGGTTAAAGGTGACATTGTATTTATCTCCTACAGTGTCATATCTAGACTCCACTCCAATGTAGAGTTTTTCTCTCCCACCTTCTATTTACTGATGTACTCTGGAATTTTCTCTCTTTTAACCAGACAGGTTCAAGAGTTTTCTTTTATAAACAAAAAAAACTAGTAATACCTCCAGCGATCCATTAAAAAACCCAAGCCCGTTTTCTTTTCCTTTTTTCTCTTTTACCTTCTTGGAAATATCCACTTTAATTGTTTTCCCTTATAGTTAACCACTTTAACTGTTTTCTTGACCTATTTAGATTCCCAGAGATCAATATTTCATGTTACTAACCTATCTAGATCAATCTTTCATATTGTCTCTAACATATTGATGAGAGAATTAACTATTGTAACATAAATTATCATTAATTATTTTGGGTTATATTAAAAAATAAAATAAAACAACAATTTAGCACCGATCTCATTCCATTTCCAAAAATAAATGAAATCATAAAATACAAGAATCATAAGGTAAGTTCTTTTTGGTATTACATCCATTTCCAAAAATAAATGAAATCATAAAATATAAGAATCATAAGGTAAGTTCTTTTTGGTATTACATCCGGATATAACCACAATTATATACGATCTTACCTGTGATATATATATATATATATATTACATCGTGATATAACCACAATTCTATACCATCTTTATATATATATATATTGTTTTACACAAAATAAATATGGTATAATAATAAAATTTTAAATTATTATAATTTTTTAAATTTTTTAAATTATTATAATTTTTTGGTTTTTGGTTTGTGGTTTACAAACAAAAATAAATTATTTTATAATAATAAAATTTTAAATTATTATAAATATATATTTTTTAATTTTTTAATAATAAATATGAAATAACTTTTTAAATACAATTTATTTTTTATAATCACATAATTCTGGTTAATAATATTTTATAAATTTTAATTTTATTTAATTAAATAATAATAATATATTAAATTAAAATATATTGACACAAATCTAAAAATAGTAAAACACATATTAAAATGGAAAAAGTATAAATAAATGTTTGATTGTTTTTACTGGACTCATCATTATAACAATATATTTGCCGTTTGTGAAATTGAAGAAAGAAAGAAAGAAAATTATTTTAACCTCCACGAGGTTAAAGATAGTTTATGGGACAAATTGCTTCTTCATTTGGTTGATGTATTCGACCCTATTCTTATGAAGCCTCACAATAAACGCTCCCAACTTCTTGACAAACCTCTCGCTAAATAGATTATTCCAAGAGCTAGCTGCCAGAATATCTACATAACTTTCCTTGTTGTCTTTGAAGGCCTCACATTCTAAAATGAAATGCTTTTCTGTTTCCACTTTTCCAAAAGAACAAAAAATACATACTCTTTCCTCCCACACTTCTTTTGGCCTTTTTCTAGCGCCTTGTTTCACAACGGAGTTGATGAGAATTAGTCCTTAACTGAGCAATAAGAATTTTGGCTCTCAAAAAAAATTGGTCTCTATGTACGCTTTTAGCTGATGACTATGAGTGGGATTAAACACTTCAATATGGTACTTTTTCTTTCTCCCTAGCTCCTTATCCCAAAGACGCTTGTGGAACTTATCCATGACAAAAGCTTTTATCTTTTTGCTGTTTATGAGACACGTGTTCAAGCAGATACCCCATTTACTAGACCTCAAGGTTTACCATCCGTTGATTTCCCTTACTAAAACTGAGAATATCAGATTGTGAGACACATTGTGATTGGCAAGACCAAGGATAAGAATCGTCATAAGTATCATTCGTCGATTTCCTCGACCAAAACCAAGAATGCCATATTGTGAGACGCATTGTAGTTGGCAGGACCAATGACGACAATCGTCATAAGTGTCAAGGGAATAGTGTATAGGTTATCCTTAATGCCAATGTTTAATATTTGACTATTCTAAATACCCCTTGCATGGTATAAACATTGTTATTTTATTGACTTAGACGGGGGATTCTGAGGATTCGCTTTCAACAAGGTGACACTGTGCTTCATCCATTAATAATCCGCTAAACTCATTCACAAAATTATTTCCTTTCTACTTTTGAAAGTGTCATTTATGCAACTATGCCTCACATATGTTTGGAACAAAAAGTATGGAGTGGAATTTAATTTTTTTTCATATATTTGCAATGGAGGACATGTTTGGAACAAAAAGTATAGAGTGGAATTTAATTTTTTTTCATATATTTGGAATGTAGGACATATTATACAACTTAATATTTTTTTATGTGTGACAATGGACTACATCAAAGCACACGAGGCTTTTGAAATGGAGGATATTTTGAAAGTTGACTTTGGCAAATGAACTAGGGCAGTAGGGTTTGGTTGGGTTTGAAATATGACGTTGGAGTTTGATGGTTTAAGTATTAATAATTAGAGATTTATTATTAGTAGGTTTAGTATTAATTTTTTATCAAAGAGATCAACTTTATCGAAGTGAATGAAAGAGATAAAATGTTAACATATTTTTTTTTCCTTAATGTAAATTTAATTTTCAACTTTATTAAAGTGGATGAAAGAGATAAATTATGGTTATATATTAAATTGTTATTTTTTGGTTCATGTAAATTTAATTTTGTGGTGATAAGTAATAAAAATAAATAAATTCAAAGCTAGTTTTGATTTTTGGTGATCATTTTTATATTATAATATAAATTATTTGGTTATATTGATAAACTTAAATTTATATGTTAATCAAGTTTATTTCAAATGATTGAGACAAATGATTCATATGTTTTCCACTTAAATTTAATTTTTGTTAACAATTACGTATATTATTTTTTTTCCTTTAAAATAGGCCTATAAAGTTTTTAGTTTAATATAAAATATCAAACATATAATATAACAATTAATTATATAATCTGAAATATGTGTATTTATAATTTGTTCATCATTTAAACAATAATTTTTTTAATGATTACTTATGTTAAGTTATTATTATAGATTCATTTTAACCATAAATTTAATATGTGGCAATTGAAATCAAATCTATTGATACCGTTAACTCAAGTCATTAATCCCTCTCATGGCCTAATTAATCTATGGTTAAGGTGGCTAGAGAGAGCATGCATAATTTTTCATTATTTTAATTATATTTTTGAATGCATAAATAGATACACTGACTTGAACTTGAAATTCCCCTTGGTAACTCTAACTTTGTAAACCATGCAAATCTTTTCTAGATTTTAAGTAAAATTGACCCAAAATATATATTAGAAAAATGGCCAAAATGTAAAATGTTTTAACCATAAGAATTTATTTCGTATATATATATATATATATATATCATGGCCCAACGCCTCATTATGAAAAAGATTGTCCCAATATGAAAATCAATCATGGTTAACCATGTTTATTTTAGGGTTTATAATATTTATCTCAGTGTTTATATACCATGGGTTTATAATATTCATCTCTTGGGTTTATAATCCCTTGAGCTTTTAGTATTAATCCCTTGGGTTTATAATATCAATTCTTTAGGTTTATAATATCAATTCCTTGAGTTTATTAATCTAAGGGTTCATATTCCTAGGGTATAATATTATTCATAGGGTCTATATTATTAATCCTTGGGTTTAATATAAATACCTTAGGTTTATAATCATGGTCAACCATGGTCCAATGTCACATTGTGACAAAGATTTTTTCAATATGAAAATCAATTGTTGTCAAACGTCGAACTGTGCAAAAAATTGTCTTGATATGAAAATTAATCATGGCTAAACATGGTCAACCATGGTCCAATGTCGCATTGTGACAAAGATTGTCTCAATATGAAAATCAACCATGGTCAACCATGTTTATTTTAGAGTGTATAATATTTATGTTAAGGTTTATAATATTAATCCCTTGGGTTTAATATTATTCCCTTGGGTTTATAATATAAATCCCTTGGGTTTATAATATAAATCTCTTGGGTTTTTTAATCTAAGGGTTAATATTCTTAGGGTTTAATCATGGTAAACCATGGTCCAATGTCACATTCTGACAAAGATTGTCTTAATATGAAAATCAACCAGGGTCAACCATGGTCCAACATTGTATTGTGACAAAGATTGTCTCAATATGAAAATCAATCATGGTTAACGAAGGTCAACCATTATCCAATGTCGCATTGTGACAAAGATTGAGTCAATGTGAAAACCAGTCATGGTCAATCATGCTTATTTTACTGTTTATAATTTTTATCACAGGGTTTATGTACCCTGGTTTATAATATTTATCTTAGGGTTTATCATAGGATTTTCCCTATGAAAATCAATCATTGTCAACCATGTTCAACCATGGTCAATCATGGTAAAAATTTTGGCATCCATTATCAATTATGGTCAATCATAGTTAAACAAAATCAACAATGTGATGTTGGACCATTGGCTAATCATGGTCAACCACGGTCCAACATTGCATTCTGAGAAAGATTCTCTCAATGTGAAATTCAACCATGGTCCAATGTCACATTGTGACAAAGATTATCCTGGTATGAAAATCAATCATGGTAAACCATGGTCCAATGTCACATTGTGACAAAGATTGTCTCAATATGAATATCAACCATGGTCGAGCATATTTATTTTACGGTTTATAATATTTATCTAAAGGTTTATATACCTTGGGTTTATAATATTAATCTCTTGGGTTTAATATTATTCTGTTGGGTGTTTAATCCCTTCAGGTTTTAGTATTAATCCTTTGGGTTTATTATTCCATTGGGTTTATAATATCAATCATTTAGGTTTGTTAATCTAAGGGTTCATATTCCTAAGGTATAATACCATTCATAGGGTTTATAATAATAATCCTAGGGTGGAATTGAAAAGGTCAGTTTTTTTGATCCTGCTATAGTGAAATAATATGTTAGACATAAATCCCTTGGATTTATAATGATGGTCAACCACGGTCAACCATTGTCAACTATCGTCAACCATGTTCAATCATTGTCAACCATGTTTATTTTAATATTTATAATATTTATCTTAAGGTTTATATACTTTGGGTTTATAATATTAATCCCTTGTGTTTTTAGTAATAATCCCTTGGGTTTATTATTCCCTTGGCTTTATAATACCAATCCCTTGGGTTTATTAATCTAAGGGTTCATATTCCTAGGGTATAATATTAGTCATAGGGTGTATAATATTAATTCTTGGGTTTAATATAAATGCCTTAGGTTTATAGTCATGGTCAAACATGGTCCAACGTCACATTGTGACAAAGATTTTCTCAAAATGAAAATCAACCATGGTCCAATGTGGCATTGTGACAAATATTGTCTCGATATGAAAATCAATCATGGTCAACCATGGTCCAATGTCACATTCTGACAAAGATTGTCTTGATTATAAAGTCAACCATGGTCAACCATGGTCCAATGTGGCATTATGACAAGGATTGTCTCGATATGAAAATCAACTATGGTCAAACTTATTTATTTTAGGGTTTATAATATTTATCTTAGGGTTTATAATATTAATCCCTTGGGTTCATAAACCCTTGAGGTTTTAGTATTAATCCCTTGGGTTTATAATATTAATCCCTTACATTTATTAATCTACGTGTTCATATTCCCAGGGTTTAATATTATTCCATTGGGTTTTTATTATAAATTTGTTGGATTTATTATTCCCTTTGATTTATAATATCAAACATGATAAACCATGATCAATATAGGTTAACCATGTCCAACCATAGTCAATCATGGTCAACCAGGACTAACTGTGTTTTGTAAAATCAATCATGGTTAATCATGGTCAGCCATGTTTTGTAAAATCAATCATGGTTAACCATGGTTAGGCGTCGCACTGTGATGAAGATTGTCTCAATATGAGAACCAACCATGGTCAACAATGGTCCAACTTCACATTGTGACAAAGATTGTCTTAATATGAAAATCAATCATGCTCAACCATGGTCCAACGTTGTATTGTGACAAGGATTGTCTCAATATCAAAATCAACTATGGTTAACCATGTTTATTTTAGGGTTTATATTATTTATCTTAGGGTTTATATATCTTAGGTTTATAAGATTAATACATTAGGTTTAATATTATTCCTTGGGGTTCATAATCCCTTAAGGTTTTACTATTGATCTCTTAGGTTTATTAGTCCCTTGGGTTTACTAATCTAAGGGTTCAACCATGGTCGAGCATGGTCCAACGTCGCGTTGTGACAAATATTGTTTCAATATGAAAATCAACCATGGCCAACCATGTTTATCTAAGGGTTTATAATATTTATCTTATGGTTTATATTATTCCCTTGGGTTTAATATTTTTACCTTGGGTTTATGATCCCTTGGGTTTTTAGTATTAATCCCTTTAGTTTATAATATCAATCATGGTCAACCATGGTCTAATGTCGCATTGTGACAAAGATTGTATCAATATGAAAATCAAATATGGCCAACCATGGTGCAACGTCACATCGTGACAAAGATTGTTTCGATATGAAAATCAATCATGATCAAGCATGGTCAACCATGGTCCAACAGTCCAATGTCCCATTATGACAAGGATTGTCTCAATATGAAAATAAATCATGGTCAACCATATTTATTTTAGGGTTTATAATATTTATCTTAGGGTTTATATACCTTGGGTTTATAATATAAATCCCTTGGGTTTATTAATCGAAGGTTTCATAGCCTTATGGTTTAATATTAATTATAAATTTAATATATTATTAATATTTAATATTAATATAAAATACTTATTAATTAATATTAATATAATTATAATTATAATGATATTTATAATTATAATAACTATATAATTATTATTATATATGTAATTATATAATTATAATTATAACTATACGATTATTATTATTATAATGTAATATAATTATTATAATTATAATATTATAATAATAATAGTTTTTCTAATCTATTATGATTATTGTTATATATTTATCAACATAAATTTTAATATAAATTTTAAATGGATGCGGTTAAGGCCGATCAACATATATCAATCACATTTATTAATGTGGTTGTGCTAGTTCTATTTGTACACAATGTTTTTAGTTACATTCTCTTATAAAGACATTTGAGAAAAACCCATTTCATACAACTGAAAACTACGTAATTTTGCCAATCATTTTAATTATGTTAAAATATATTAATATGTTTTGTCAAATTTAATAGAGATATTAAAAATAAAAATAAAAATACTTATTAATAAAAAAATTATATCAAGTTCAAAAATAAGATTTATGTACACTATTTTAATAATAAATTTAGATATGCCTAAAAAAATTAACTTGAGTAATATGATATATTTTTCGTTGTTGTAAGTTGTGGTATTTATGAAATAGTTATTCTACTTAGTAAACTAATGAAAATTTATATATACAAAATTACTGATTTAGAAAAATACTCGTTCTTATTAAATAATAATAATAATAATTTAGATATATGAAAAATTTAAAACTATTTAAATTCTCAATACATTAAATATTCTTCCTGCCAAATTAAATCATATCAAATTCCAAAAATAAAATATATAAATATTATTTTAATAGAAAAATTAGATACATAAAAAATAAGAATTATTTGAATAATTGATACATGAAAGATGTTAAGAATTATTTGATTAATTGATATATGAAAGATCATTTGATATCAAATTTAGAAAGACAAAGACGTGGGCATTATGACTAATTTAAAATTGTGAAAGTTAGGATTAATTTAAAAACAAATTATACTTTCAAATTTTTTTAATGTCAAATTTGAAAATATTTATATTAGAAAAATGAGATACATAAAAAATAAGAATTATTTGAATAATTGATACATGAAAGATGTTAAGAATTATTTGATTAATTGATATATGAAAGATCATTTGATATCAAATTTAGAAAGACAAAGACGTGGGCATTATGACTAATTTAAAATTGTGAAAGTTAGGATTAATTTAAAAACAAATTATACTTTGAAATTTTTTTAATGTCAAATTTGAAAATAATAAAGGATGATATCGAAAATATTTTTAAAATAAATAAATAAAAGATTTTTTGATATTAAATTTGAAAATAATAATGTTAATTGAGGTTATTGTTGGTATATGGATAGAACGGTTGTTATTGCTTTCATTCAAATTCAACTCCTTATAAGTGACATGATGATTAGAAATATTGTCGTAATGACTTTGTGTCTATGAATATTGTTGTATATTATTTATGATAAAGATGTGGGTGCTAAGATTAATCTAATAAAGCATAACAAAATTTAGACATGATAAAATTGTGGATGTTAAGATTAATTTAGACATTAAAATTTTTTAATGTCAAATTTGGAAATAATAAAAGATGATTGAAAAACTCATCTAAAAATAAATAAATGGAAGATTCTTTGATATTAAATTTGAAAATAATAAGGTTAATTGGGGTTATTTTGGGTGGTTGGGTAGAATGGTTGTTATCTCCTCCACCCAAGTTCAATTCCATGCGAGTAACATAATGATGAGAAATATTATTGCAATGGTTTTATGCATATTAATATTGTTATATTGGTCGAGCCCCAAGAGAAAATAATTTCCTTAAAAAATAATAAAAAATTATTTAAACTTGAAAAAAAAAAAAAAAAAAATTTAAAAATGCAACTATATAAAAATATTAATTTTTTGAGATGTCATTATATAAGAGCTTTTATTTTTCTTCTTTCTTGATTGTTGTTTTATTATTTGAATCAAACCTTTTTAGGAAATAAAAAATTAATTGAGTTTTTATTAAATAAAAAACAAATTTACATAGAATTTATGAATAGCAAAATAGACCCCGATTAGGGTACGAGCCAGTGGTTGGGAAATCGAATAGAAATTTAATGGAGGGTACCTCCGAGTACAGTACCACCTCCCACCGCATGCTTGAGGCGATGGGTGCAGTGGCCTTTTGCATGATGACATGCAAGGAAGGTAGGAAAGATGGCAACGAGAGTTGTGTTGGGAAGGCCTTAACAGGAGTAAAGGGAGACAGTTGGGTGTTGTTGTTCAGATCAATCGTGGACGGGAAGGCTGGTGCATCAGATAGACTCTTCGACGCCATCCATAACACCAAGCACATCGTCTACCTGCAGGTGTTAACAAGTATGTAATCCGGTATCTCTCAACCCTCGCAATGTTGACTTGTTTTGGTTTTCGCTTGAGGGAGAGGGGTAGTTTTACGTGTGAAATCTGTGGGATTGAGCAGCGTTGGAGGAATTGGGGGTGGAGGTTGGTGGCACTTTCCTGGTCTTGCATCTGTCTTTTGCATCCGCTTGGTATTGTATCCATTTCCCTCTGCTTTGAAATTCTCCTATCCCGCATGGGAACCTTGGGAATTCTAGGCAGAGGGCCGAGTAGGGCAGCTTGTAGGGGTCCTGCGGGTATAGGTAGAGAGACAGGCTTGGGGGGTAGAGTTTGCCAATCCACCCGCAGTCTAGGAGAAGGCCCCTGCTGTAGATGCATGTGTAGTTGTTGGGAGATAGGTAGGAACCTCAACAAAAGGGGAAAGGCTGAGAACTATGGGAGGGAAGTTTGGCAAGGGAACGAAGCTGGCTATAATAGGAAGATAGGCGATGGCGACATCACGGGGCTCAGGGATGAGGGGATGACTGGGTTGGGCTATTTGATTGCGTCCTGGGCAGAGGGGAAAGGGTATGCACATCGTGGGTTGCTGAACGAGGGCATGTGGCAGCCACTCACCAACTCGTAATTGGGGAGTGGAAGCTAACTTGCTTAAGGCCAAGAGGTGGTGGTTGTGGCGGAGGGGTACCACTGGGGATAGTAGTGGGTCGACCCCCTCCGGGAAATTGACCTACGACCATGAAGGCCCTGGCACTGCGATTGATGGGGAAGGGGAGGAACAAGGCAGGGCGACAAGTTGTAACACTACCACCTAGGAGCAAGACTATTGTTATATTTTGTTTAACTGTTTCCGGTTAACGAATTGTTGCAATGAATAGGATTGGGATAGTGCAACCATGGCTTGCCCTGCAAAAAGTTGTGGCCGTGGAAGATGGGCCCAAGCAACTAGAAGGGACACGGACCTGAGCACGTCTAAGGCTCGCAGAGGTAGGAAAATAGTGGAAAGACTTATCATTGAAGTGACATAGGCATACTGTGAGGGCACAAATGAAGGTATCTACAAAATTCTAGAGGAATGGGAAGATGAAGTTAAACAGGAAAGCGAGACGAACATGGAAATGGAGGACTGGAGGACCCTTGTCTCGGACCCTAGCAACATTAGAGGTAGGATCACTCAATTCAAACAGACCTTATACCTGTATTGGCTGATGAAAAGCCTGTTGGGCAAGGCTATGGAGCAGATCTCGGTGGGCATGGTTGTCACTATTCAAGGCATGCTGAATTATAAACATGAATTTCAGAAGGTGCAGTTTCAATTGCACAAGAAGGATGTTAGACTTGGCAGAATTGAGAGGCACATCCCATGTCTCTTGGAACCAACCGAGCAAGCAGGATCGAACGCCAAAGACCCAACACCAGTGAAATCGGCTTCGGCTGAACATAATGACTAGATAATCTCTCTTGTTAGTTTTCTTTATATATGTGGATAATTTTTACATTTCCTGATGCAAGCATATGTATTGGAAGATATCTAGAGTCTGGACATGATTATGAGACTTATATAACTTGGGTAGAAAAGCTAAAACTCTTTTGTTACTAAATGACATACAATGCGGATAGGTGACCAACATACTTAATTTCCCATTGGTCAAATTGAAGCTACCTAGCCAATCTATATGGTGTAAATTTGTTGTATAAACTAATGAAAAAAAAAAGTCTACCAAACTTAATAAAAAAAATACATAAACAATAAAAAAAAACCGTATGATGAACATCTCAATAATAAAAATCTTGTGCATAATCTTGTGCATATAAAAAGGATAATATCATGAACATCCCAATAATAAAAATCTTGTCCATATAAAAAAATGAATGAGCCCAAAAATAAAACTACATAACATCCCAAAAGCTAAAATCCTATTCATGAGAGAACTAAGACCAAAAAACACTATTGATGTTGTGCCGAGAGAAAAACCAAGACCAAATATCAAAATAAATGGAGCTAAAACATTAAGATGTTTGGGATTTTCCGAGTGCTTTGGAGAGATTCCCCGTAGAAAAACTTTGAATCAAACTTATATGAGCTTTCACAGTTTTTCTTTAAATTTATTTTTATATAAAATTTTGATATAATTTGTTTTTATATTTAAATTTAATTTATATATTTTTATTTTATTATAAGTTTAATTTTAATTAATATATTTTTATTATAAATGTTTTAATGATACCAGTGATTTTAATTAACACATTTTTTGTTTTTAACATCTTTAATAAAGATTAAGTTTGATATGAAGTTTTTCATTTTCATATGGCTGTTTATTTTAAAGAAAAAGAAATTAAAAAAAAAAAATTAATGAAAATTTTAGTTTTAGATTTATTTTATTTTAGAAAATTTATATAACAAAATTATTTGGTATTTTTATATATATATATATATATATATATATATATTATTTGAAATTTCGTTTCTTTTATTAATTTATATTAGCACGTCAACTTATATTCTATATTATTTTGTAAAAGAATAATTTATATGGTATAATTTTTTAATTTCTCTAATATTTTTAGAATAATTATGTGTAGATTAATGGATTATAATTTATTAGTGCATAAAAAGGTAAAGAATGCACGTTAAAGAAAAGAAAGAAAGTATTAATAATAAAATTAAGTTTTGATATAGTAATTGATATGGTTGGATTAATTAATACCACTTATTAGTTCTTGTCTGGGACTCTTAGCGATCGATTGTGTGTTGACGGCGTATTAATTTCCTGTTTGACCAAAAATATTGTTGTGCATCACAACTTTAACCAAAGTTTTCATATTAGAAAATAATATAAAATTTATTATGTAATTTTTGATTAGACAACAAAGTTGAGGGTCTTATTGTGGGCTTTGCAGCTTTCAAGAAATTATGTTCGGGGTAAAAATAAGATATCCAAAGTTTTCAGAGATGAAAAGTTTTTGTTATCTAAAGTTTCCTCATATTGTCGAGCTGAACATTTTATCAAAAGCACAACTTAGTTTGTCCTAAATTTTTGGTACCTGTTCTCCGTGTCCTGCATGCAGTGTCCTGCATCTTGCAAGTGGCAGCTGTTTGCATATGCAGAGCCGTCCACGGTGGTCTACAAATGCCTTGTCCGGAGTCCGGAGTAATTTCAGAGCAGAGAGTGTCGAGCAGCTAATTCTTCGGAGTAAGTTCAAAGTAGAGAGTGTGGAGCAGCTAGTTTGAGGAGCAGAGGAGCAAAGAGCGTCGAGCGGAGCTTCACCTTTACAACTTGTAAGTTCCATTTTACAATCACTTAATATTACTTTCCACGATTACAGTAGTTCCACCATTACAGTAGTTGTTTTTGTTCATGCCATTTCTTTGGTTTGGCTTCGGCTCACAATACTACCCTTCCATTACAAACAGACAACCTCTTTGCCTATGAACAGAAGCTCAAATTCTTACGGCTTCGGTCCTATGCTCTGCAACTCTTTCAACATTTACTGCTTTCTTTCGACCTTCATGATTCTGCTGCCCTCTGATCGGTGTCATGGTGCACACAGGCTTATTTTCCGGCCGGGCTTTTGATTGGTGAGGTATTTTTGACGTACTATCCTTGAATTGTTAACCCTATCTGTTTTCACTGTGACGTCAATATGATGTTTAGGGTTTATGTTACAGGAATGGAAACTTGTGGCTGCTCCCATTCCAAAATGTGTACATGCATCTCGCTCGACTCTTCCTTTCTTTACATTGATCAAGTTCTGCACACAGTGAAAGGTATGTTCAAATTTCAACAATTTAATGATCTAGAATAAAAATAGAGCAAAAATATATATATATATAGTTTTTATTTCCTGTATACCTGCAAAAGATTGACACAGGATAAACTACTTTGTTATCGAAGAAGGTGTTACAGAGTACGCTGAGAAATGTTTCTTGTTTTACCTCGGATGCAGGTTAGCTGGGAAAGAGCAGATCATGAGCTTTGAGAAACTGTTGTGGTAGCCAATACCCATATTTTGTGCAAATTCTCTTTTAAGTCTAGCGTAATCCCACCATTTGATTAGCCCTGCCGTTTGTTGCCTGGCGCAGCAGAACCACACCTCATTTCCAAACACCTGTGTTGCCAATGATAGGAGTCTTTGCTGCTACTCGATCCAAGTAGGTGTCGATGGGCCCCTCTCGTCCTGTAGGTGCTGAGCAAGAGTTCCGTTGGGCATGTACTCATAGACGAGTATGGGCTCTCTATTCTCAAGACAGTAGCCCATCAGACACACCAAGTTTGGATGTTCCACAAATGACAGAAGCTTTATTTCATTCATCATTTGTTCGATTCCATGGGTGTCGATATGTTTGATCATTTTTATGGCCACGGGACGGTCGCCTTTGAGTTTCCCGGCATAGACCGTTCCAAACGCATCATTTCCCAATCTTTCTTCTTCGAAGAAGCCCTTTGTGGCCTTCTCCAGCTCCTTGTATGTGAAAATTGGGATTATGAAAGATCCACCGTTGGCGGAGAGGAGTTTCTTTCGGCTTCTCCTCCTTTCGTTTGCCAGAACCTTCTTCTTGAAGAAACAATATAGTAGGACTATCACCACCACCAATGTCGCCCTGCAATTAACCATAGCTCTGTGGAACGGTAAAAAAAATGAGACTTGCATGCAAGAGGCTAACAAATATAATTAAGATCGAAGCTCTGTAATGGATATTTTCCTTACCTCCAAGGTAATCAAGCTCAAAATCGAGAGACTCCAAGTAGTCACGTAGTCACGTGGCATCCTCCATGTCTTGCATGGTTGTTTTGGGGAAATGAATAGTAAGGCGCGTGGCCTTCATGTGGGGTCCACATTACTTTTGTCACTTACAATCTCTGCATGGCTTACAAGTGCCTCACCGTGAATCCAAGGGCGATTACCCCAGGCTTATGGAACGAAATTCAAGCCAAGAAGGCAGCATTAACATAAAACACTGCATTCCCTTAAATTAGTTGTGGTGCAGCTATAATGGTTAGTAAATGTAAACAACAATAAAATGTTACTATAAAAATGGTTAAATAGTAAATCAAGAAAGGGCTTATTATTACTACCTGGTAAAATATCTATGACCTTTAGAGCGGATCAAAAGACGAGAAAGCCTTATTATAAATTGAGTCATAATGCCATGAAGTATTGTATTTTTATGTGGTTGTTATTTCTTTATGGTGTGCAATCCCAAATGATACCAAGATCCTTGTCAACAGTGACGCTGATCTTCAAGTAGGCATTGCTGATTCAAGCCCACCAGGAACAGAACAAGCATCGACATGCAAAAGATTGACACGGGATAAACTACTTACTCTGTTAAAGAATCGAGTTATTCTATTCTTCAGATAGCTGGGATCTCCCAGTGAACCTCTTTGCCTCTAAAGCACGCCGCTCTCCACTTCACTATGAAACGAGACCCCTCGTGCACGTCTGAAACACGAAACTTACTCACCCACCAACAGCCCTAATTTCACATCACCGCCTAGCGGGATCAAGCGTTCGATGGAGAAAGCCAAGTTCTAGCTAGGTGTGGTCTGCTTCCTGGTCTATTGGTTGTCGTCTTTCATCTTCTAGTTGTCTGACCAACACCCAAGCAATCGTGGTTAAGCTTATACTCCTAATTTTGCATGGCCAAAATGCAGTCAGAGGAAATCTCTATGGATAAAATACAACCTGAGCACCTCTAGAAATCAAGAAAAAAACCAAATCAATATGCAAATGGTTTCGCAGTTGATTCTGTCATGCGAATTAAAGCCGAATGCCACGTACAAATGCGAGGTATGGGAATATGCAAATGGTTTGACAGTTTGATTCAATCATGGGAATTAGAGTCGATTACCACTTATAAATGCGAGCTCTTGAGGATGCCACCTGGTTTCTGGTCAGAACAACTTGTAAAAATTACATGGAAAATAGAAAATAGTGAATAGTGGTGCCAACACGTCAGAACTTCCGTGCAAATGTCATTTACATTTGCCTTTTTTAATTATATTATCCTGATGGCTGCAAGAGCATCCAAAACAGAGAATCAAGATGCCATTGATGCGGCAATTGTTGGGATGCTTGCCGATCCTAAGGAGGCAAGTATTTTTTTTATGTCATCATATTAAATTTTAGTTGATAAGCAGGTCTATGCTTATTTTACTGATTTGTATCTTTTGTTGTGGGTTTTAATATCCATGGATGTAAAAGGCGCGCGCAGGCATTCAAGAGGTCCATTTTCTTCCTTTTAATCCAACTGACAAGAGGACAACTCTCACTTATATTGACAATGAAGAGAAAATGCATCGAGTTAGTAAAGGTGCTCCAGAGCAGGTATTGTTCTTTGGATGTTTGACCTTCTTCATTAGGCTTGGTAATGGGTTGTATTGTTTAGAAAGTGCTTCAAAACTTATTTGTACACATTCTATTAAAACTGAAATGACCAAATACTTTCTGCTAGATTCTTAACCTCGCACATAATAAGCCAGAAATTGAGTGGCGAGTTGATATAGTTATTGACAAGTTTGTTGAACGAGGAATTTGCTCTCTTGCAGTTGCATATCAGGCTAATAATATGGCTTTTTTTGCTTTATCCGTGGGCTGAATATTCCCAGTAAGTTCTTCTTGTTGATTATGTATATCTTTATAGCTATCTCAAAATGTTTGCAGGAAGTTCCAGAGGGCAGGAAGGAAAGTCCAGGAGGGCCCTGGCATTTTATTGGATTGATTCCTCTTTTTGATCCCCCACGCCTTGACAGTGCTGAAACAATCAGAAGGGCTCTTAATCTTGGTGTAAATGTCAAAATTATCACAGGTATGGTGAGGTTATGGTGTCATCAGTTTCACTACTGTTTTTGTAATGCAGCGAGCTGACATTTAACTATTTACTTGCAAATGTTCATCAGGAGATCAATTAGCTATTGCCAAGGAGACAGGTCGCCGACTGGGCATGGGTACAAACATGTATCCATCATCCTCTTTACTAGGTCAGGACAAAGATGAATCAATTGCAGCTTTGCTAGTTGATGAACTGATAGAGAAGGCTGATGGTTTTGCTGGTGTTTTCCCTGGTGAGCAACAATTATCTTTTACTTCTGTGTTTTTTCTTGCGAGTCCCACTCAATTCTTTATATTTCCAACTCCCTTATCTCTTGGTTATGGAACTTTATGCTTCATGGTTTATATTATAACTATTATTTTGCAGGTGGAAATGTTTATCTCAGGTACTTTTATTTTTTCATTTACTTAATTAGTGTTTGATTCCATACCCTTCCTGATTTTGACTGGTCATTGCAGAGCATAAGTACGAGATTGTTAAATGATTGCAGGCTAGAAAGCACAAATGTGGAATGGCTGGCGATAGTGTTAATGATGCGCCTGCGCTAAAGAAGGCAGACATAGGAATTGTTGTTGCTGATGCAACTGATGCAGCAAGAAGTGCTTCTGACATAGTCCAGTCAAGAAATTGGCCCCATAGCTATTTTGTTACTATGTAATATTTGCATCCACTGTGAAATGATTTACGGCTGAGAGTACCTGCCTGCCTTGAGCGACTTGTATGAATTACTGGTTTTAAGGTTTAAAGATCGAGAATTTTTATTTGTGGTTGAGCATTATTGAAAGGGCTGAATTCGATCACTTTGTATCTCCAAACCCTGTTCCTAAATGATTTTGTGCATTTTTGTTTAGCATCTTCATTCAAATAAAGCTTCTTTAAGTTCATAATGGTTCTTGCCATACCTGGACACATGGATGCAAATGGTCGCTGCTCTGCAGGATGTAGGCCAGTCAAGAAACTGGCCCCATAGCTATTTTGTTACTATGTAATATTTGCATCCACTGTAAAATGATTTACGGCTAAGAGTACTTGCCTGCCTTGAGCGACTTATATGAATTACTAGTTTTAAGGTTTAAAGATCGATTTATATGAATTACTGGTTTTAAGATTTAAAGATATTTTTCAGTCTAGGCAATTAATTTTTCAGTCAAGATTGAACAAAATGTTTATTTGTGGTTGAGCATTATTGAAAGGGCTGAATTCGATCACTTTGTATCTCCAAACCCTGTTCCTAAATGATTATGTGCATTTCTATTTAGCATCTTCATTCAAATAAAGCTTCTTTAAGTTCATAATGGTTTCGTTTATGTTGTTTGAAAATGGCAGGAGCCCCCCCACCTCCAACATAGGCGAAAAAAGCATACATATAACCCTTTTAATCTTGCTTGGTATCACGTTCATTGAATGCCCAAGCGTTAGGAAGCAAAGTGAAGTAATAAAAGGATTGAATGACAGTCCATTTATTCCTTGACCTCTACCTCCCATCCTCTCCAAACTTGGGACAATTTCCGCCAGGTCAACTTTTCCAAGTTCTGCAATTCAATCCAGCTCCTACTTGATGCAATCCATTTGCTGTTAGCTAACTTGCAATGTGCCTACAGACCCCGACAGGGACTACCGCCATGACAGTGGCTCCTTGTTTTAACAAATTTTGAAATTCAAGAGACTAAATTGAGACTACCAATTCATAAATAAACAATCATTAATTTTACTTAGGTGTTATTTTTGTTGAATGTAGTGAAATAAGAAAGAACCCAAATATACCAATGTGTGCCTAAAACAAAAAGTAAAAAAGTGTTTCAAATAAGAAATAACATAAAGAGAGCAACAACATATGTGATCACGCTCAATTGCTTCCACAAAGCCTATGAATTTGCTTCAAACATTGGAAATAGGACAAATCGACATATGTGATTAAGTTAAATTTCTTCTATCAAACATTCGACCTCTCTAAAGCATAAGTAATGAATATTTTGGTAAACTACTCCACCATTTGAAGAAGAAGGTGGGGTGCCTAGATTGTATCCCTAAATGAGGGAAGTGCCAGGTTTTTCTAATTGTTTTAGTGGTGAAGATATTGCTTTATGTGGGCATGGGCTCTAAGCACATGCCATAATTAGTAATTTCTAGTACATGACTATCCTTTCTTTTTAGGTGGTTAATGACACATATTTACCTTTAATTGCCAAGGTGGTTTTAATATGTTCCACATCACTCCTTAAAAATGGGAAAATGGGAGCATAGAGATTGTAACACCCCTCCCTTGTGTGTTAGACTATTGTAAACCTAAGCTAGGAAAAGCTAGGAATGATGTGTAATATGAAAAGCAATTGCATTATTAAATAATTTAATAAATAAATCACTTGGAAAAGTGAGACACCAAGAGATGAGATTCTTGCCAAATCCCATTGAGGAATGGGATAGGATAAATCTTTCATGATAAAGCTTCTAGATGTGATTCTAGATAAGCTTGGATGGATTGGAGATAAATATCCATTGGATGGGTTAGAGATAAATAACCATCAAGAAAACCATAAAATATTTGCGGGAGATAAAGGCAAGCTTTTATGAGGAAAAGACTCGCGGGAGATAAAGGCGAGCTTTTCCGAAAAATAGCTAGGCAAATGGAAAAATCTATAAAAGCATAACACCGCTAATGGAAACTATATCATGAAAGATGGTATTAAATATCCATTGCATAGATCAATTGGAAGTAGTTGATCCACGGCAAGAACCTCGGCTTGGGGGGAATCAAAGGTGATTCATGGTTGGGTGGTGGTGCTCTGCTCTCCAAGTGATGTTTTAGTTGGTTTCATATGCATGGAATGTTCTGTATGTTGGTTTCTTTCCCTCTCCGTTATAATATCAGTTTGTCTATGAGAAGAATTGCTTAAGTTTCCTTGCCATGAAAATGACTAGAGGAATTGCTTGAAATGCTTATGTGTAGATTTAAATGCATGGTATATGTTATATGTTAATCCTTACTTTTAGGTTGTAAATCATTCAGCTTAGAGTAGAGTTATCTTTCTTATGGGTATGACGGATTTTCTTATGCATGTCACATTCCAGTGTGAAGTTAACTGTAGAAGCATATTAAGTGGGTGACAATTCTAGTACCCATTCATGGTAGCATTTGTATGTGCCAATTATGCATAAATAGAATACCCATGTTAATGTTTTCTTATGAAATGATTGCATCTATCGTGGGCTTGATGTGCATGTCAGTATTCCTTTGACCATGCTTAAGGAGTTGGAAAATGATAACTATAGTGTGTTGATGTTAATGATTTCCATAATGTCTCCTTGAAGTCATTATTCTGAAATGGTCATATAATAGTGTTAAGATAGTTGTTGAATCTAACATCAAGTGGTAACTCTGGTGCATGTGGGACACTTAGGGGATCATGCTTCTAATTGCACAAGTAGAGGAATTGCTTCCAATAAGGGTAGTTTAGTTAGTGAGTTATGCATGTTGAACCAAGGGTTAGTCAGAACACCTTGATTATGCTTAATTATAAAAATGATGCATAGGCAATGTTGGCCATAGTAAACGTAAGATAATACTCCATTAATGCTGGTGTGGATTAACCATAAGATTCTATAGGTTGAATGCCATGATTAGTCCTTCACACTTAATGATGGTTCTGATATATAAGTTGTTTATATGAATCTAAGGGTTCCCATTATGGATATGATAAAGCATAAAAGAAGGATGCGATATTATGAGATTGTATAAACTGTTAAGAAATGAGTATAGTAACAGGAATAATACTTGTTCCTGCCACGATAAAGATATTACGTAAGACAATGGTCAAATCTTAGCTGTAAACAAAGAAAAATTTACAAAATTGGGAGCCTAATAAGCTGTTTCTCTAGGTAGGCTCAGGAGGTATGTTACAAATGGTATCAAAGCATAGGTTCAAACACTGAGGCCTATGGACCAATCCACCTCTGTCCTAAACTCCATATCATGTAAATATTAAAGTGATCCTCACAACAAAGGGATAATTCTAAGCTAAGAGTAACAACAGTGATATTTATTAGTGAGAGCTCTTAAATTTGAGTGTGAAGCTACCAGATAACTAATTACATAACGGGAAATAAAATAACCCAACATCCATAAAGGGGAGTGGAATCTGGAAACTTAGAACCTATGAGTATCACATTGACTTCTTAAAGGAAGTTAGATTTCCTTAAGGATGGATTACAATATTAATATGGTTATTGAGGGGTCAATAACATATATATGTTAATTCACTATATCGCATGATATCATTTCATTAAAATTAATGAGGTTTTTAGGTATACAATCCTTATAAAATAAGGGTTTTAATTGATTAAATTGTGGCATATACATTAAAATGCGGAGATAAAAACCAAGTAGCGAAAGCTTCAATATTGCTGACAATATAAAAGGGTAAATTAAGAACTAATGAAGTTTGCCCTTCATCCTATCTAAGTTATCTAAGTTACACAGTGTCGCGAATCAAATCGTAAGTGCATTACGGGTAAAGTTACAAAACGTGGTTATATGAGTTTCTTGTTACTACATGTTCTCATGCTCATAAAAATTAATGCCAAAAGCTGCTTGAATTGTTCGCACACGAAACTGATATTAATAATGGTGTGTAGTGAATTGTGCATGATAAGGATGAATTGAATATTGAAATGTTTTGATTTAGGGAATGTGGAAGCACTAACATTAGTATATGATCCATATAAACTATTATGATAATATTAAATCACATAAAAGCGGCCTCATCCATAATGCTGAAATGCCGAGGTAAAATCCGTGTGTGCTTAGTAAAGTATGCAAGGCGGTTGTATAATTATTATGTGCATATCTGTAATGAGTCAACACATCACATTTTGAAATAATTGCACCAGCAACGAAAGGTGCAGCGGAAACCTAATCCGCTCTGTCATAAGACATAAACACATGAGCATATGTGTTAGTTAAGGTAAGATTGTACACAACAGAAGCTTACTAATGCGAATCTGCCTTTGAAATTAACCATCGTTGGTTAGTGGGTTGCTTTGCATCACAAGAAGGCATGGCACAACTAGTGATCACATGAACTACCTTCGAAAGACCATGTTTCGGTCGATAACCTTGCTAATAAGAAGTAGAAATAGAACCTTGGGGGTTGTTGTGAGGGTTTACGAAGAGGAAAACCACCCAAGGACCTCGCAAGTGCAGGGTTTAACACCAGGTTCCGTAGGGCTTAACTGCAACAGGGTTCAACAGCAGGTGCATTCGGGTTTTAAAAAAAGGAATGAATACCTTATACAGAGACCACTCCTAACATTAATCAACAACATCAAACGAGATTAGTTTTCTCAGTTTTGTTCAAAGCATCAGTCCCAAATTCTAGATGCTAATCATTGTTGGCAAAGGATTTAAGTTTCACACAGGGAATGCTAAGATAAAACTTGTGATGAAGGAATTAACTTTTTGCCCTGAAAAAATACAACAAATGATGTTGAAGGATTCAGAATCGTCGACAAATTCTAGTATTTTCCACCCGGAGAAACCTCATCCCTCACCATCTCATCGCTCGCCTTGGAGGTTCGATTGTCAAACCAGACCGAGTGTGTAAGGCCCTCATGACTCGGGCAGGCACGCGACGGGCGGGCGCCCCTTCACACGACGGGCGGACACCTATTTGCACGGCAGATGAGCAGTGGGCACGACTCGGGTAGGCGCGCACGATGGGCGGGCGACCCTTGCACGATGGGCGGGCGCCCGTGCACGACGAGCGGGTGCGGTCACCCGACGAGCAAGCGCGGTTATACAGCGGGCAGGCGACCCTTGCACGATGGGCGGGCGCCCGTACACGACGAGCGGGTGCGGTCACCTGGTGAACGAATGCGGTTACACAGCGAGCGGGCAGCAAGCGGGCGACCCTTGCACGATGGGCGGGCGCCCCGTGCACGACGAGCCGGCGACGAGCGGGCGCGGGTCTGCGACGAGCCGACGGACAGCGGGCGCGGGTCTGCGACACGACGGCGGGCAGCGGGCGACGAACCGGTGGACAGCAGGCGCGGTGCGACGAATCGCCGAGCTGGGTGCGACGAAAGGCTGTGGCAATGCGACATAAGCGAACAGCTTTAAAAATAAAACTAAGTGTGGAACCCGATTTATATGGGGTGTAAACCATGACTAAGCCGACTTGTTTTATGAGCATTTGGGGTGTTGAACATGGAGTTATGGGGTCGGCCTAGGGGCTGGACACCCCCTCCAAACAGCACGAAGAATGGGTATAAATACAAGGGAGTTTAGGCTCATTTGGCATCAACGAAGATCACAACTTTGCACTTCTCTCTACATCGAGCAAGGGGTAAAAGGAAGGCGCAGAAGTGCGCATATCTCATGCGCTAAAGGGTAAAGTGCGCAGTTTTACCGGGAGCTGATTGTAGGACGACGGTACACGGTGTTAAGGCAGTTTTGTGCAGAACTGAGAGGAGGAGTTCTTGGTGTCTCGGGTGAGCACCCTCCTACCGTAAGAGGTTGGCACATGGTTGTAAAAGGCTGTCTTGCCTTGTTGTAAATATTTCTAAGTGTTGACTTGGATTTTGCCAAGTACACTTGTATGATGTATTATTGAAGATTATCATAATATATTGTTATCGGGCATACTTGTTCGGGAGTTGCCCCTCCCTTTATACTTGTGTGCAATTGTTATTGTCTTGGTTAATTGCATATTGGATAATGAATGAGTATGGGCTTCATTAAGTATAAAGGTTAATGCATTTTACTTTGTTGAGAAACACAAACTAAGTATGCTAATGTGGAAAGGCGTAGTTCATGTGTACAAGTATTGTTAAAAAGAAAGTGCACGGTGGTGCCGCACCTCGCCGGACACGGTTGGAAGACTACCGTAGGCCTGGGGGCGTGACAGGTGGTATCAGAGCTCGGTCTAGAGCTGGTGAGCAGGGTTGCTCACACACTTGGAATTTGGCAGTTGACAAGGTTCTTGCAGGTGAAGGAAACCGTTGGAAACTGTTGAATCGTTGAAACTAGATTGCAGAAAAGTAAGAAGTTGTTAGAAATGGCAGCTGATTCTCAGGCTGGGTCTAGTCACGCAAAGGACACAATGAAGGATACTACTCTTGGGTTCATTGAAAAGGTGATTGAAAAGATGGAGGCTTTGGAGACTTCTTGGGATAAGAAGATGGACTCACTTGCTAGTGAGCGGGAGGCCAACTTGAATACCAAGGAAGAGCTTGAAGAACTCCGAGTACAACATAATGAACTCCGAGCACAATATGAGTATACTGATCTCATGTGTACAGAACTTGAAGTAAGGGTCAAGGAGGTCGAAGAAGCAAGGGATCAGGGTCTTGCAGAGATCGTGAACTTGAAAGGAACTCTTGACAAGGTAAACAAATCTCTTGATGAAGCCAAGGATGAGATTGAGGTATTGAAGAAGGCCGTAAGGCATAACTCAGTTGGAGGAGTGCCTCATGTAAAGGTCAAAGAACCGGAATCTTATGATGGTACAAGGAGTGCAAAAACTCTTGGCAACTTTCTATGGGACATGGAACAGTACTTGGAACGATTGAGTCTACCTGATGGTGAGACACAAGTCAAGGTGGCTGCTCAGTTCTTGACAAAGGATGCTAAGATGTGGTGGCGAAGGAGGGTGGATCAAATTGTCAATGGCAATGCTGATGACATCACTTCGTGGGATGACATGAAGAAGGCTTTGCAGATCCATTTCAGTCCTCAGGATGAAACATGGGAAGCAAGGACGAAGATCAAGTTCATCAAACAAACCGGAAGCCTACAAGCATACCAGCGAGAGTTTTCGAGTGCAGCTCTGGAACTTCCCGACATGGCGGAAAGGGACAAGGTGTTCAACTTCATTATTGGGTTGAAGCCTTGGGCACGCAATGAGGTGAAGAGGCAGAAGATTAGAACACTTGAAGAGGCTTTTGCTGCAGTTGACAGGTTGGTGGACCACTACGATGAGACTTCTAATGAGAAAAAGAAGTCTGACAAGCCAAAAGAAAAGAAGAAGGAGGATGCTTCGAAATCAGATGATAGCCCGAAAGCAAAGAAGCCTTTGAAATGTTGGATATGTGCAGGACCACATGTGGTGAAGAATTGTCCCTCTAAACCGAAGGTGGCCGCTGCTGCACAATCTTATGAGGATGATAATGCTTCTGTGGGAATGATGCAGATACTTGGTGCCTCTGCTACTACGGAAGTGACTTCTAGAAGAGATTCGGAAAGAAACAGATTGGAATATGTTCAGATGAAGGTTGGAGGTGCTGATGTACTCACTATGGTCGATAGTGGGGCTTCACATAACTTCATGAGTGAAGATACTACGAGAAGGATTGGGCTGAAATTTGTACCGGTGAAGGCACAAATGAAGACAGTGAATTCTCCTCCTATGGGAATTCTTGGTATAGCTGAACAGGTGGACACTACACTTGGTGAATGGACCAGGAAGGTGGACTTCACTATAGTGCGGATTGATGACTATGAAGCTGTATTGGGGATGGAATTCATGAAACAATTTGAGGCTATGGTTGTACCACATTTGAGGAAACTCTTCATTTATGATGGGAGGGAAGATGTACCCATTGGTGTTCCAACCATTGGTGTGACAAAACCTGATCATAAATTAGGAGGAATGCAGATGGAGGATAAGGAAAAGGTGAGCAAGCGGTTGTCCACTGTTGAGGCAAAGCTTGTGGAGCAGTCATTGGTCGTCAGATCACTTTCAGATAGCATCTTGGACTTGTCAAGAAGGCTAGAGCTAGTGGAGGACGATGATGATGATGTTGATGAGGTATATGTGAGGCCGAATATCCAGAAGGAAGATCGGGAGGCATATCTACAAAGAATGGAGGTTGAAGATCCTGATAGATGGATTGAGTTGATTAGTGAGGGAGAGCCTTCAGGCTCTTCTCCCTCTACATCTTCTTAGATGACATAGAAGATGCGGCTCATTGTTAGCTGCTCATGGCAGTGAGCCCTCAAACATGTTGAGCATGTATGATTGATGATGCAGGGATGGCTTGGCATCAAGCATCATGACATGTTGCAGATGGATGGGATTTCCATGGACCTGAGCATGGATTATGGATTCTTGATGAGTCGAGGATGTGGTTGATGTTAGAGAAACAGTTGATGGAGACATGAGGATGTTCACTCTCATGGATTGAGCGTGATGGTTGGATTAGCTACCCAACTAGTTCAGACATGGGGTCGCGAAGTGTACAGAGATGTGTTGACATTATGCTGGAGTATCATGACATGAGTTCACATGATGATCGTTGAGATGACTACTACATGATGGAGATGAAGCTTTATATATGTTGCAGTGATGTTGCCTTATATGGGGAAGTCTACATCATGGTCGATATTGATCTTGGTGGAGAGCTACCAAGATGACATGTTGTCGAGGACGACAACGATTTCAGGTGGAGGAGGATGTAAGGCCCTCGTGACTCGGGCAGGACGCGACGGGCGGGCGCCCCTTCACACGACGGGCGGACACCTCTTTGCACGGCAGATGAGCAGTGGGCACGACCCGGGTAGGCGCGCACGACGGGCGGGCGACCCTTGCACGATGGGCGGGCGCCCGTGCACGACGAGCGGGTGCGGTCACCCGGCGAGCGGGCGCGGTTATACAGCGGGCGGGCGACCCTTGCACGATGGGCGGGCGCCCGTGCACGACGAGCGGGTGCGGTCACCCGGCGAGCGGGTGTGGTCACCCGGTGAACGGACGCGGTTACACAGCGAGCGGGCATCAAGCGGGCGACCCTTGCACGATGGGCGGGCGCCCCGTGCACGACGAGCCGGCGACGAGCGGGCGCGGGTCTGCGACGAGCCGATGGACAGCGGGCGCGGGTCTGCGACACGACGACGGGCAGCGGGCGACGAACCGGTGGACAGCGGGCGCAGTGCGACGAATAGCCGAGCTGGGTGTGACGAAAGGCTGTGGCAATGCGACATAAGCGAACAACTTTAAAAATAAAACTAAGTGTGGAACCCGATTTATATGGGGTGTAAACCATGACTAAGCCAACTTGTTTTATGAGCATTTGGGGTGTTGAACATGGAGTTATGGGGTCGGCCTAGGCGCTGGACACCCTCTCCAAACAACACGAAGAATGGGTATAAATACAAGGGAGTCTAGGCTCATTTGGCATCAACGAAGATCACAACTTCGCACTTCTCTCTACATCGAGCAAGGGGTAAAAGGAAGGCGCAGAAGTGCGCATATCTTATGCGCTAAAGGGTAAAGTGCGCAGTTTTACCGGGAGCTGATTGTAGGACGACGGTACACAGTGTTAAGGCAGTTTTGTGCAGAACTGAGAGGAGGAGTTCTTGGTGTCTCGGGTGAGCACCCTCCTACCGTAAGAGGTTGGCACATGGTTGTAAAAGGCTGTCTTGCCTTGTTGTAAATATTTCTAAGTGTTGACTTGGATTTTGCCAAGTACACTTGTATGATGTATTATTGAAGATTATCATAATATATTGTTATCAGGCAGACTTGTTTAGGAGTTGCCCCTCCCTTTATACTTGTGTGCAATTGTTATTGTCTTGGTTAATTGCATATTGGATAATGAATGAGTATGTGCTTCATTAAGTATAAAGGTTAATGCATTTTACTTGGTTGAGAAACACAAACTAAGTATGCTAATGTGGAAAGGCGTAGTCCATGTGTACAAGTATTGTTAAAAAGAAAGTGCACGGTGGTGCCGCACCTCGCCGGACACGGTTGGAAGACTACCGTAGGCCTGGGGGCGTGACAGAGTGGATGGAACATGGTTTCGTCGAATCAAGGAAAATCTAGTTAATTAAAGTAATTAACCAAATATACAATTAGAGGGAGAATGGTTGCGATGATCATGCTGCTTTATTCCTCCTACGCTGCTGGAGAAAATAGTGTTTTCTTCCTCCACGTTAATTAGAAGGTTCTCAAATAGCATGCACGCTGACTTGGGTGAATCCAGATCCCTGAATTATGGATAAAAGCAACTATGCATGCCAAATTGGAGGATGCAGAAAAAATCAATTGATTCTTTCCTTTTAGATGTTGATCGGGTGGCTATACTGTTTCCATAAGGGATCGAAGAAAAGCCAAACGGTACTGTATAGTTCCTGTTGTGCAAACATTGAATCGTGATCCTTATATCAATCAATAAATTGACTTTAGAAATGCTTTAAAAGCACGAGGATAGAGAAAACGCCCCTTTAAAGCACAAAAATTTCGTAATTGTCTTCCTTACCCTCTCCGATCGTGATTGATCACTATACTGTAGGTGGGTGTGGATAAGGATTTCCTCTATAACGTACATAGGGCCATACGTGTCACGCCCCCAATCTTTTTTTTTCTAATTGGGCGGAGCGCGGCACCACCGAGTGCCCACCCTTCACCGAATGTGCACTTATGGACTACGCCTTACCATCAACCACTTAACTTTATTTCTTAAAGTGCCTTTAACATAACATTAACAGTTATAACATTCAATTAACATTCATAACCGAGATCAATCACATAATAAAACATCACACAATAACACCAAGTAAATGGGAGGGGCAACTCCCGAAGAGTTCGCCCGACTATTTTATTATGAACCGAATTCAACTTTTACAAACAGTGCGCCGGCTTAGACACGGCCGCACCACACCAAGTAACAAGAGTACAATCGTGCGTTCGCCTTACGACCGCACTTTACCAATAACCAGAATTTACAACAGTGCGCCGGACTGCTCACGGCCGCACTTGTTACAATTGCCAAATATATGATTCGGGTGCCGAACCAACTCACGGCCACCCCTCAACAGAATTACAAAACCGGGCCGTCCGCCCTTATCTCGTGCGCCCTCGCCTATGGCGGAACGTGCCCAACTCGGGTCCCCGTCCCCCAACTCGGCCGCACCTTTACTCTCTCAACAGAATTGCAGAACCGGGCCTTCCGCCCTTATACCATACACCCTCGCCTCTGGCGGAACGTGCCCAACCCGGGTCCCCGTTCCCCAACTCGGCCACGTCTTTTGCCACACTACACAATACCTCCAGACCGCCGTGTAACCGAACTGCGCACGACTGGTTCGTGTACCTTGAGCCGCAGCCAACTCGGCCTGCGCCCACACTACACAGTCGTGCCAACTCGCCTTAACCCGTCCGTCAAGTACTGCGCACTGTTTCGCACTTCTACACTAGCAATCAGATGACACTTCGCACCTTCTCTTGCTGCGCAAGAGATATGCGCATAACCAACTGCTCTTCTCTGCGAATGTAGAAGACCAAGACTCCACTTGCTTGATTGATTTCTCCTTCGAATGAGCCACTCCTTTTATAGTCGCCTCATCCTCCATTCGAGGGGCGCTCACCTCATGAGCCGACCCCATAAACTTGTAACTCGAGCCCGTTCGTTTATTTTTGTGGGCGGGTCGGCCTTTGCCCAAGGCAAGGCCGACCACGCCATCTTATAAACTCGCGGCCCCTTATATTCTTTAACGTCATACTCCATGGTGAAACGCCGCCCTCATGACTTGTTCGCATTCCTCCATGTCCGCTTGTTCATTCCTTGTTCAGCTCGCCCCACGTCTCACTCATCCGTGTCTGCTCGCCCGCGTCTCAGCTCGTCCGTGTCTCGCTCGTCCGTGTATGCTCGCCCGGCTCGCCCACGTCTCGGCTCGTCCATGTCTGTTCGCCCAGCTCGCCCACGTCTCGGCTCGTCCGTGTCCGCTCGCCCATATCGCGTTCAGCTCGCCCGAGCTTCCACTGTTTCACCCGCCGGTCCGGGTAGCTTCGCCCGGGTGCAGTTCGCCCGCGGTCCACCTCGCCCGCCTTTGCCTGCTCCCGTTTCCGCCTGCCCAGACCTGCAACTTTATGCTGTGCACGGGTCGTGCGCCCGGGGCGCCCGCCCGTCGTGCACGGGTCGCCCTCGGGTCGCTCACCCGGTCGTCTGCCCGCACACCGTTTTGTCGTGTCTGCCTGCCCGCTGGGTGGGCGCGCCCTCGCCCAGCTCGTCGCCCGACCCACCCGCGGTTCTGTTCACCCGCCCGCCGGTCACCGTGCACGCTCGCCCGCCCGGCGCGCCCACGGGTCAAGTCACCAAAACGTCGTGCACGCCCTGCCCGATCCGCTAGGGCGTCACACTCTCCTCCACCCGAAGACGTTGTCGTCCCGACAACACATCAACCTTTGTCAAAGTTGCTATCTTTATGATGTAGGCTCCCTCATACAAGGTAATCATCAACTCGTATAGGTCTGCCTCCACCAAGTTTGCTCCATGTGCCTATGCACATAACCAAGTATCCATCTCATGGTCCCATGCCCAGATCTATGGGAACCCCCATTTTCTGCTGCACGTCCTTATACCTGTTCAATCTCCAAGTGAGGGCTCATTGCCTTGAACAGCCAACAATGAGCCCATCCTCCTTTTGTCTTCTAAGAAGATGTATGGGGAGAGCTTGAGGGCTCTCCTTCACTAATCAATTCGATCCATCTGTCAGGATCTTCAACCTCCATTCTCTGTAGGTATGCCTCCCGATCTTCCCTCTGGTTATTCGGCCTGACATACAGCTCCTCCTCATCATCATCGTCCTCCACTAACTCTAGTCTCCTCGATAAATCTGAGATACTATCTGAAAGTGCACGGATGATCACAGATTGTTCTTCAATCTTAGCCTCCATCACGGCAAACCTCTTGTCTATTTTTATTTTGTCCTCCATTTGCATACCTCCCAGCTTACGATCAGGCTTGGTTACCCCAATGGTTGGAACACCAATGGGCACATCCTCCCTTCCGTCGTAAATGAAGAGCTTTCTCAAATGGGGCACAACCATGGCTTCAAACTGCTTCATAAATTCCATCCCCAATACTGCCTCATAGTCATCGATCCTTACTATGGTGAAATCCACCTTCCCGGTCCATGCACCAAGTGTAGCATCCACCTTCTCGGCCGTACCAAGGATTGCCATCGGGGGAGAGTTTACCGTCTTCATTTGTGCCTTTGTAGGTACAAACTTCAGCCCAAGTCTCCTCGCAGTGTCTTCACTCATGAAATTGTGTGAAGCCCCACTATCAACCATAGTGAGTATATCCGCTCCACCTATCTTCATCTGGACATATTCCAACCTGTTCCGCTCTGGATCTCTCCTAGAAGCCACTTCTGTAGAGGCAGCTGCACCCAATATCTGCATCATTCCTACAGAAGCGTTGTCATCCTCCTCAACAGGCTGTGCCACCGTAGCTATCTTTGGTTTAGATGGGCAATTCTTTACCATGTGTGGCCCTCCACATAGCCAACACTTCAAAGGTTTTTTGAACTTTGCTCCATCTTCTGATTTCGGAGATTCTTCCTTCTTCTTTTCCTTTGGTTTGTCAAACTTCTTTTTCTCGCTAGAAGTTTCATCATAATGGTCCACCAGCTTGTCAACTGCAGCAAAGGCTTCTTCAAGTGTTCTAATCTTCTGTCTCTTCACCTCATTGCGGGCCCAAGGCTTCAACCCAATAATAAAGTTAAACACCTTGTCCTTCTCTGCCATATCGGGAAGTTCTAGAGCTGCACTTGAAAACTCTCGCTGATATGCTTGCAAGCTTCCGGTTTGTTTGATAAACTTGATTTTTGTCCTTGCCTCCCAAGTTTCATCTTGAGGACTGAAGTGGGTCTGCAAGGCTTTCTTCATATCGCACCATGAAGTGATCTCTTCACCATTGCCATTGATGATCTGATCCACCCTCCTCCGCCACCACATCTTGGCATCGTTTGTTAGAAACTGAGCGGCCACCTTGACTTGGGCCTCACCATCGTTTAGATTCAGCCGTTCTAGGTACTGCTCCATGTCCCACAAAAAGTTACCGAGTGTCTTCGCACTCCTTGTACCGTCATAGGATTCCGGCTCCTTGACCTTTACATGAGGTACTCCTCCACCTGAGTTGTACTTCATGGCCTTTTTCAATATTGCAATCTCATCGTTAGCCTGTTCAAGACTCTTACATACCTTGTCAAGAGTCCCCTTCAAATTTGTAATTTCTGCGAGACCTTGGTCTCTTGATTCCTCAACTTCTTTGATTCTTCCTTCCAACTGCGTGCACATGAATTCCGTGAACTCATATTGCCTTTTGAGTTCCTCATGTTGTGTACGAAGTTCCACCAATTCTTCCCTGAGCTTCAGGATAGCTTCTCGTTCCTTAATGAGCGAGCTCACATCTTGGCTCCAGGTAGACTCCAAGGTTTCCATTCTTTCGATTACCTTGTCCATAAATTCATGATGAGGATCCTTTGCGGGTTCCTTCATTGTGTGACTGGACCCAGCTTGAGAATCCGCGGCCATCTTCTTTTGTGATCTTGTCCCGACCATTCACTGCTTCTCCAAGTCACTTGTATGCAGATTCACCTTCAATTTCTAACCGAGACAACCCCGTCTAAGTTAGAAATGCTTCGACACCAGCTCGCTGACCGAGCTCTGATACCACCTGTCACGCCCCCAATCTTTTTTTTTCTAATTGGGCGGAGCGCGGCACCACCGAGTGCCCACCCTTAACCGAATGTGCACTTATGGACTACGCCTTACCATCAACCACTTAACTTTATTTCTTAAAGTGCCTTTAACATAACATTAACAGTTATAACATTCAATTAACATTCATAACCGAGATCAATCACATAATAAAACATCACACAATAACACCAAGTAAATGGGAGGGGCAACTCCCGAAGAGTTCGCCCGACTATTTTATTATGAACCGAATTCAACTTTTACAAACAGTGCGCCGGCTTAGACACGGCCGCACTTCACCAAGTAACAAGAGTACAACTGTGCGTTCGCCTTACGGCCGCACTTTACCAATAACCAGAATCTACAACAGTGCACCGGACTGCTCACGGCCGCACCTGTTACAATTGCCAAATATATGATTCGGGTGCCGAACCAGCTCACGACCACCCCTCAACAGAATTACAGAACCGGGCCGTCCGCCCTTATCTCGTGCGCCCTCGCCTATGGCAGAACGTGCCCAACTCGGGTCCCCGTCCCCCAACTCGGCCGCACCTTTACTCGCTCAACAGAATTGCAGAACCGGGCCTGCCGCCCTTATACCATACACCCTCGCCTCTGGCGGGACGTGCCCAGCCCAAGTCCCCGTTCCCCAACTCGGCCGCGTCTTTTGCCACACTACACAATACCTCCAGACCGCCGTGTAACCGAACTGCGCACGACTGGTTCGTGTACCTTGAGCCGCAGCCAACTCGGCCTGCGCCCACACTACACAGTCGTGCCAACTCGCCTTAACTCGTCCGCCATTTACTGCGCACTGTTTCGCACTTCTACACCAGCAACCAGATGACACTTCGCACCTTCTCTTGCTGCGCAAGAGATATGCGCATAACCAACTGTTCTTCTCTGCGAATGTAGAAGACCAAGACTCCACTTGCTTGATTGATTTCTCCTTCGAATGAGCCACTCCTTTTATAGTCGCCTCATCCTCCATTCGAGGGGCGCTCACCTCATGAGCCGACCCCATAAAATTGTAACTCGAGCCCGTTCGTTTATTTTTGTGGGCGGGTCGGCCTTTGCCCAAGGCAAAGCCGACCACGCCATCTTATAAACTCGCGGCCCCTTATATTCTTTAACGTCATACTCCATGGTGAAACGCCGCCCTCATGACTTGTTCGCATTCCTCCATGTCCGCTTGTCCATTCCTTGTTCAGCTCGCCCCACGTCTCGCTCGTCCGTGTCTGCTCGCCCGCGTTGCGTTCAGCTCGCCCATGTCTCGCTCGTCCGTGTCTGCTCGCCCGGCTCGCCCACGTCTCGGCTCGTCTGTGTCTGTTCGCCCAGCTCGCCCACGTCTCGGCTCGTCCGTGTCCGCTCGCCCATATCGCGTTCAGCTCGCCCGAGCTTCCACTGTTTCACCCGCCGGTCCGGGTAGCTTCGCCCGGGTGCAGTTCGCCCGCGGTCCACCTCGCCCGCCTTTGCTTGCTCCCGTTTCTGCGTGCCCAGACCTGCAACTTTATGCTGTGCACGGGTCGTGCGCTCGGGGCGCCCGCCCGTCGTGCACGGGTCGCCCTCGGGTCGCTCACCCGGTCGTCCGCCCGCACACCGTTTCGTCGTGTCTGCCTGCCCGCTGGGTGGGCGCGCCCTCGCCCAGCTCGTCGCCCGACCCACCCGCGGTTCTGTTCACCCGCCCGCCGGTCACCGTGCACGCTCGCCCACCCGGCGCGCCCACGGGTCAAGTCACCAAATCGTCGTGCACGCCCTGCCCGATCCGCTAGGGCGTCACAATACGTGATGTGTTGGTAAAAGTAGTGAGGAAACGACATGATGTTTCTAAATAAAGAGAGGGATATGATGAGGATTTAGATTAATGGAATAAGGCGTAACCACCCTGAGCGTATAAGCCTTGTCGACGTAGAGGCGATGGTGATTTTTGAGAAAATCACGTTAGTAACCATTGCTTCTTGTTTTTTGGTTTGCTTTACCACAGATGTGTAAGCGATCGAGCGTTGAGTGGATAATGGCTATCCCAATTTAGATCAAATATTCTCTCCTCCCAGGCACATAAACAAGTGAGCTAGTTAGATGGAAAATTGCTAGTTGTTTCGAGGGAGCGCAATGCAGTAGATGGTTGTGCTCTCAACGATACCTTAATTTTTTTCTACGTGAGTGAATGCATTGGTTAGTGGGTAGGCGAGCTTGGCGGATTCTACCTTTATACCTATGAATGAAGGGATCGCCACGGTTGCTGCCATAAATGTTGACACGTTATGCACACATTCTACCCTTATGTCCCGTGCCTTGGCGCTTGTTGCGTCGGATTGACTTGCATGAATTGCTTGAGTGATTGGTGGTTGCTTGGACTTTCGACAAGGTAATAAATTAGACGTGGTCAATAAATGGTCCACTGGGTTTTGGTTTTTTAGAATGTATGAGTATTTATTTTTATGAATCAGATTGATATATATATATATGGTTCTGGACGAATGGACCCCCAACTTACTCTGTGTGACAGATAAAGATAATTCACTCACCCCATAGTTTGGTATTATCAACATGCATGATTATTTTTGCGTCTGTTCTGGAGGATTGGTGTCTATGTAAATCCAACGTAATTGATGTATATATATATATTGTTGATTGGGTAAAGCGTTGAATATTTTTGTATTGAAGTCAGATAAAGAAAATACGTCGTTACTTGTGGCTCATAAATTATAAAATCGATCCACTGTTGTGACCTCATGATCATAACAATCATCTTGCATCAATGAGTGCCGGTGATACTGATGTTACAGGTATATATTCGATGATGGTTGTGACAGATGAGAAGAAACTTATATAAAGGGAATAAATTTTAATTTATGGTGGTTTAACTATTTATGAACAAAAAGAAATAAAAACAACATGTAAGAGATTACGTGTCTTCAGCGAAGTTGGTTTAAATTTTGTTGGTATAAGTTTGAATCCCTGAGTCCTCAAGGAAAGTATATATGTTCCCCTTGTCTATGAGGAATCCATATTAAAAGCTTATTTAATATGGTGAAATTTTTGTAATAATCTTAGATGCTTTAGAAAATTTCTTTGGGTTGTCATTACTCCGTTTTGATTGTCCTTACTTTGTTGAAAACATTGAGAAAAATTTGTTGCAGTCGTGAAACAAAATATGCATAAGTCTTTATAGTCTGGATATAGTAGAGATGATTTAGTTCCTGGTGTTGCAAGGACATAGAATTTAAAACTAAACCTCTCAGTCAGGTCCATCATTTTTGCAGCGACGGATGACGGAATTGATGTGAGATATCGATGCCACAGACTTCGGTTTCGATGGTGGTCGTAGTAGACACGAAGAGACACATATAAGGAAACGGATTTTAATTTATAGTTGTAACTATTTATCAATGAAAGGAAACAAAATGTGGGATGAACCACATGTAAGAGATTACGTGGGTTTGATAAAATTGATTTAATTGTGAATTTTGCTAGAAAAGTTTTTTTTAGCCTTTCCGGGTTTAATTTGTTTCGAAAGTTTTATTGAGTAAAATCATCTGGGTCAAAATTTCAGTATGCCAAAAACTAGCCCTTGATGAGGCGGAAATACACTTCTGAATAACTGTGATATTATGGTAGAAGAAAATTGTAAAATTGAAAGTACAACTAAAATTGTGGGGAAGATAACTTATGTTTAAGTTATCATAAAATATATAAAACACCAGAGAAGATCGGCACCATGTAATTTTCGATCCTAAGAAGCATTAACCTACTTGTTAATGAGACCTATTGGTCAGAGACTACTCAAACATGAGAACTATAAGCAGTAATACAAAATCTTGAACTCACTGCTCTACATATTTTTAATGCAATTTGATTCAAAGTCATGTGGCATACTGGACCAACCTCATGTAAAGGGTCAATTTCAATTACAGTCCAATTTGATATGGTTATGATGAACCATTCTCTTACCATGCTTGAATTTTGCTGCTAAACATTCTTATGTTAAGAATTGGGACTTGTGCTAATGACCCTTCCTTGCACAAATTGTTATAAATTATTTAGCCAAGACTTGTATTTCATGAGATGGGCAGAGGAATGTGAAGAATAAACAAACAATTCACATATTTATCAATATTAATAAGTTATTTTTATATAAAAATTAAGCCTTGAAAAGTGATGCTTACAAATATGTTCAACAAGGTAGATAAATAATAGATAACCATGGGAAAGCATGGTCATCAGACTAATACAATGTTTAAGATCGATAACAAGTAATGCATATAGGAGGAAGATATGATTACTTTAGTGGCACACTTACATATGTTGCCTTCATGAATGAAAGAATCACAATTCTTATAAAAATAGACTATGATAAAACCAGAAAGGAAATTTACCATGCATATTAGAGAATATGTGGTAATTGATTTCGGTCAAAGATTAAACTATGGTGTTCATGTTCTAAAAGCAAATTATTAATGGTACAATTTATATGAAAGGACATGGCTAAATAAAAATCCCACCTAATACTTGAAAGGAGGATTATATAAAGAAGGAAATGTTAAATCTTAGTAAGGTAATTGGTTCATAAGTAAAAATCCAAAGGGAAATTATATACCTCATAGGTTGGGGATTAAATAAGTGGGTTCCACCCTAAGTATTATACCATGGTAAAGGTTCCCATGGAATAGTGTTAGGATTGTGAGAACATGTTATAGTATAAGACTATGTAATTGTACAAATTGTCTTTCAATCTAATCCTTTGATTAATGCATTTATATATAATGCATTTTGGAATGTGATTTGTTGGAAGAAAGTGTGATGAAGGGGGAACCTAACTTTAACAAGTTATTATATACCGTGACATATGCATCTTTAATTGGATATGCATAGTTGGACCTATAAGTGTCCTTGGGTACAACAATATAAAAACCATAGTAATTAATAAGAAGCACAAATTGTATGTTATGGACCACTGGGTCAATTAAATGGTATCCAACAATCTATTTAAATAGAATGATATCATAGCAATTGAAATGCATATGTTGTACCAAGAAATTTTGGGAGGTTCTCTTGTTAGAATGCATTGATAATGTATCGGGGTTGAATAGAACAACATAAGAAATGTTACATAAACCATGCAGGAATTCATAAAATTGGTTAAGGGTGATTTAATGTTAAAGAGGAGGTGTTAACATGTAAATACCCTGAGATCATAAGTACCTACAAACTAAAAGGGTGTAGTATTGAAAGCAGTAAAACTTTCATTTATAATTCATGAAGAGGAGATGAGATTATATCTACACTAAATTATGCATGGACAACAAGATGTTGAGGCATAAAAAGGGAAATAGTAAATCACACGAGATGAATTATGTAAGTATGGAGTATTGATCTAACGATTATTAAACTTCAAAAAACTGTGAGTTAATAGTTTTCTTATGATGTAATTCATTGTTAAAACCTGGTGCAGGTGATAGATTAAATCCTCAAAACTAAAAGTTAGGGGTATGATTGATTTATAATATGCATGATGACTGTGCATGATGATTGTTATAGAAATGGAACAGGTCCATGAAAGTGCTTAGCAAGAAATTGAACACATTTTGTTCTACTTACCAAAGATAGATAAAGGAATGTTTGGCATAATGCTAACATGATTGAAAACATGTGGATAAGTGTATGTCGTGCAGGTGATGCTATGGGCATGGTATGATATGCAATGGTACATATTGTACTATGTATAAGCAGTACATATGGTACTAGTGTGGATATATGCATGACATGATTAAAACATTATATGTATAGCTCTGTGTGTAATACACCTTGTGTGCAGTTATGCATGAAGACAATGGGTGGGTGTCTGGCGGGGAAATCGACCTAGAGGTTGAATAGAAGAAGGAAACTAGGAAGTGGTTCAAGGATAAGTAACCACGGTTTAATTGAAGTTTGGCGTACATATGATTATGATGAGTATATATGGTTATGATGTTATATGAGAGCTAACTTGTTATAATGTTTTATGCATATTGATGTGGCAAATATGCTAACTGACTTGTTGTATGTAGAGGAACGACATGAAGTAAGTGTTCGGCAAGAACACAAAGGCTTGGAAGAATGCAGGGGAAGAACATGCATTCTTCAAATAAAATGAATAATGGGAAATATAAGCCATAGCTACTTTAGTAGTATTGTGTATTAAATTATGATATTGAATATGGTAAACCTAGTTGAATTTCTGCATCTAAAATTTCTTACAAATTGTTTGAAAACAATGTTACAGGTAGCTATGGAAGGAGATGTGTTGGGAGCACTCCTTGTAAACCGATATATATATATATATATATATATATATATATATATATATATATATATATATATATATATATATATATGGCAAGGCCATAGAAGCTGTGGACTCAGAGACAACTACCTATGAACAAGGATGCAGTAATACACCAAGGACAGTGTAAAATTTAAGGGGGGAGGGTATGTAACACCCCTCCCTTGTGTGTTAGACTATTGTAAACCTAAGCTAAGAAAAGATAGATATGATGTGTAATATAAAAAGCAATTACATTATTAAATAATTTAATAAATAAATTGCTTGTAAAAGAGAGACACCAAGATATGAGATTCTTGCCAAATCCCATTGAGGAATGGGATAGGATAAATCTTTCATGATAAAGCTTCTAGATGTGATTCTAGATAAGCTTGGATAGATTCGAGATAAATATCCATCAAGAAAAACATAAAAGCTTTGCAGGAGAAAAAGGCAAGCTTTTATGAGGAAAAGCCTCGCAGGAGATAAAGGCGAGCTTTTTCAAAAAATACCTATGCAAATGGAAAAATCCATAAAAGCAGGACGCCAATAATGGAAAATATATCATGAAAGAGGGTATTAAATACCCATTGCATAGATCATTTGGAGGCAGTTGATCCATGGCAAGAACCTCAGCTCGAGGGAACCAGAGGTGATTCATGGTTGGGTGGTGGTGCTCTACTCTCAAGTGATGTTTTAGTTGGTTTCATATGCGTGGAATGTTCTGTATGTTGGTTTCTTTCCCTCTCTGTTATAATATCAGTTTGTATATGAGAAGAATTGCTTAAGTTTCCTTGCCATGAAAATGACTAGAGGAATTGCTTGAAATGCTTATGTGTAGATTTAAATGCATGGTATATGTTATATGTTAATCCTTACTTTTAGGTTGTAAATCATTCAGCTTAGAGTAGAGTTATCTTTCTTATGGGTATGACGGATTTTCTTATGCATGTCACATTCCAGTGTGAAGTTAACTGTAGAAGCATATTAAGTGGGTGACAATTCTAGTACCCATTCATGGTAGCATTTGTATGTGCCAATTATGCATAAATAGAATACCCATGTTAATGTTTTCGTATGAAATGATTGCATCTACCGTGGGCTTGATGTGCATGACAGTATTCCTTTGACCATGCTTAAGGAGTTGGAAAATGATAACTACAGTGTGTTGATGTTAATGATTTCCATAATGTCTCATTGAAGTCATTATTCTGAAATGGTCATATAATAGTGTTAAGATAGTTGTTGAATCTAACATCAAGTGGTAACTCTGGTGCATGTGGGACACTTAGGGGATCATGCTTCTAATTGCACAAGTAGAGGAATTGCTTCCAATAAGGGTAGTTTAGTTAGTGAGTTATGCATGTTGAACCAAGGGTCAGTCAGAACACCTTGATTATGCTTAATTATAAAAATGATGCATAGGCAATGTTGGCCATAGTAAACGTAAGATAATACTCCATTAATGCTGGTGTGGATTAACCATAAGTTTCTATAGGTTGAATGCCATGATTAGTCCTTCACACTTAATGATGGTTTTGATATATAAGTTGTTTATATGAATCTAAGGGTTCCCATTATGGATCTGATAAAGCATAAAAGAAGGATGCGATATTATGAGATTGTATAAACTGTTAAGAAATGAGTATAGTGACAGGAATAATATGTGTTCCTGCCACAATAAAGATATTACGTAAGACAATGGTCAAATCTTAGTTGTAAACAAAGAAAAAATTACAGAATTAGGAGCCTAATAAGCTATTTCTCTGGGTAGGCTCAAGAGGTATGTTACATAGGCATTATTGCAAGGTGGAGTGAATAAGATCATTTTTGGCTACCATCGAGTAAGTGGGAATCCAAGTGGTGTCCAATCGGTAAGGTGGTTTTAATATGTTCCACATCACTACTTAAAAATGGGAAAATGGGAGCATAGAGGCATTATTTTGAGGTGGAGTGAATAAAATCGTTGTTGGCTACCATCTAGTAAGTGGGAATACATGTGGCATCCAATCATAATGAATAAGTAGCATCCACTAACACAAGTGGTATCCAGTAACAATAAATAAGTTACATACAGACACATGTAGCATCCAATAACAATGAATAGGTAAACACATGTGGGAACACATGTGTCATCTAATAATAGTGAGTCCATAGACAATGAAAAAGAACACTAACAATGCTATTCTATATTTGATGACTTCCACATGATTAATGAAATCGTCGATTGGTTTTGGGCAAAGGCCCTCTAAAATACCTATGACATAATTATTTTATTTAAAGCTAACGTTCAAATATTTTTTTAAAATTTCAATATTAACTTTATATTAAAAATAAATTAAAAATTAAACATTTCCTTCATATTAAATTGTAATAAATATCTTTTCACATAACTATATAATTAAAAAATAATATATTTATTTTATATATTATATTTAAACCATTACAAACAAATTAACATAAATTTATTGCGGAAGGCTTCTTATTTCAACTTAAGGTGGTTGAGGATCTGTTGACTTTTTTTTTTTTAGTTGAGGGTCTAAATTGATTCTCAAAGGAATATGTTCATCATATGCTTCCTTTGAATGTTTATGAATGGTTGTAGTGCGTTATAAAGTTTTTTTTGTTTTTTTTTTTTTCAGAAACGAAAAAGCTTTATATTATATGAGAGATATAAGGTCCAATAAGAAGATACATCTGAGATGGTTATATAAGGCCATTAGTCCAAATAGACTTAAGCTCATAAGATCAGTACTAATGGCAGCATATCCAAAACTAAAAACAACATATGTCCAAAAAACTTTCACAGTTTACCATGTGGAAAGGCTGTAAGAAGAAAACATAATAAAAGAGAGCATAAGCAGTTTGAGAATTGAATGGCATGTAGATCAACTGTGACTAGAATTCCGGAAATGCAAAATCACAGATCTGGAAGGTTTTTCCCTCAGAGAAAATCTCTAAATGCCATATACCAGGTGAAGCAAGGAGTCCCATTTTAGAAAGTGAATCGGCTTTTGTATTTTTTTCCCTGCAGATGTGCTCAATAGAGCTGCCGACCATGTAGCCCCAGTAATAGTTGATCCTATCCCTCCAACCAGCCAGGTGTGGCGCCATAATATGATTTTTCTTTGTTACCGAATCCACCAATACTTTCGAATCACCAAAGATTGATACCTGTTGTATATCAAGGAAGAGACATAACTTTAATAGACCTGCAAGGGCAATGGCTTCTGCTTTATTATTGGAGCCGAGTCCTCCGTTCCAGTATGTGGAGAAGTGAGTATATTCATTTATCATGATGATAAAACCACATCCGCATGTACCCAGCTGAGCGGCCCCGTCGAAAAATGCGGCTGGGAAAGATGTGTGGTCCGATGATAGCAGATCGGGGATATCCTTCTTATGCTTTGTAGTCTTCAGTGGGAGAGCTTCCATATTAACAGATATCCTGTCAATGATTTCTGAACATGATAAGATTGTGTCTTTAAAGATGCTGTGGTTTCGCCATTTCCATATGTTCCACATGGAGAGAATACAGATCCTACGCCAAGTTTCCTTCTGACCGCTGCACCATTGAATCCAGTCCTGAATTGTGTCCTGTGTACAAGGCGGAAAACCAAAATCTTTATTTAAAGCCAGCCATAACTGTTTTGTCTTTTTACATTTCAAAAATATATGAGTATTAGATTCCTCGTCTGATCTGCATAAAGAACATATATTTGGGCCATGCCATCCACGTTTTATTAAATTCTCCCATGTTAAGTTCCTATTGTGAAAGGCTAGCCATGCAAATAAGATCGATTTCGATGTGCAACCGTCCTTCCAGTATATCTGAGGAAAAATAGGGGAGCCGGGCGCCTGTTGCATAATCATATTATGATAAACCTCATTTGCAGTCACATTATTCATCTCTTTTGATATTTTCCAAGTAAGGAAGTCTGAATCCCCTGTTCGGTAGACGCCGCAGTTCCGAAGACTCGTCCAAATGGGGAGCCATTTCTGTGCCATCTCCTGAGACATTTGCAACTCGTTAGCTTCTTTCCACCGTGGGATGGGGCCATGCCATTCCGCTATCAATCCGTCCCAGAAAAATATGCCTTTTCTGTGAAAATAATTCAGTAAGGATTCTGGTATAATTAAATCATCAGCACCACATTTGAATTGGTCTTTTCCAATAAGTATTTTACTTCCTGTTTGTAATTGCCAGATTAAATTCTTCAAACAAAATGATTCAATTCTGCGGAAGCTTTTCCAGATTGGAGATCCATTTGAAACTCCAATGGATCCTTTCCGGTACCAGAACTGAATGCTCTTTCTGCTTAAATACTTCATCTGAATCATGTGACTCCACGGTCCTTCGCCCCGAATAGCTCTCCAAAACGACTTGCACAGTAGAGCTTTTCCAATAGTAAACAGATTGGATAAGCCCCAGCCTCCCATGTTATAGAGTTTGTTAGGTTGCATTAACTTTTAATAAATTAGATCTGTGCCACTTGTCTCGTGCCCACCAATTTCCTAGAAATTTGAGATTATTCCAATTCTACTAAATTCATATTTTAATTAGGTGAAAAAATTAATATATAAACACTAATTTTTTTATTATATTTATGAAACTGCTATATCAACTATATTATTATTTTTAATATAATTATACTAAGTAAGGCCTTCGAGTTTCGGTTGCGACGGGCACCGGCGAGTCGTGCACGAGAGCGGGCGCGCGAACAAAATGTGCGACGGGAGGTGCGACAATGTGTGACGGGAGGTGCGACAATATGCGACGATAAAAGCAACGATATGAGGAACACTTAATTCGACTAAGTGTTGAGTGTGAGCTTTATATGCGATGGTTAAAAGGTTGTAAAGCCGACTTGTTAAGGGAGCTTATGGGCGTGCGTGAAGACTTTTGGGGGTTGGCCTAAGGGCTGCACACCCCTTTGAAATCAACGCATGGATGGTATAAGTAAAGGGAGCTCCAAGCTCATTTGGAGGGAAGCAATTCGACTTGGCATTCGCTCTTAGCATCTACGCAAGAGAAGTGCGCAGTTTGGGTTGAGACATGCGCATAACTCATGCGCATTGACTTGGAGATTGCGCAGGTGAAGTCTTGGTTGATGGTTGGAAGAGTGTGTCGTATGTTGGTCGATGAGCATGCGGTTTTGTGCAGAACTTAAGGTGGAGTTCTAGGTGACTCGGGTGAGCACCCTCCTACCGTGTGAGGTTGGCACAAGCATTGTAAAGGCTGTTCTATGCCTTGGTTGTAAAATATTCTAAGTATAGACTTGGAGTTTTGCCAAGTATACTTGATGATTGTATTATTCAAGAAATACTGGTTATAATATATTGTTCGGCAGACTTGTTTGGGAGTTGCACCTCCCCTTTATACTTGTTTGCAATTGTTGTTGTTCTTGGTTAATTGCATGATGATAATGAATGAGTATGGGCTTCATTAAGTATAAAGGATAATTGCATTTTACTTGGTTGCGAAAAACAAACTAAGTAAGGACAAGTGAATTAGGCGTAGTCCACGAAGGTGAGTATTGGTGAAAAGAAAGTGTTCGGTGGTGCCGCACCTCGCTATAAGCGGTTGGAAGACTACCGCAGGTGTAGGGGCGTGACAGGATGTAAGGCCTTCGGGAGATAAGTGCGACGGGCACCGGCGAGTCGTGCATGAGAGCGGGTGGGCGGGCGGGCGCACGGAGGAAATGTGTGACGGGTGCGACACTTGTGCGGAGGAAATGCGACATAAAATGCGACGATGAGGCGACAACACTTATGCGACTAAGTGTGAGCGTGAGCATGTACATATATGCGATGTTGAAAGATGAATGCAAGCCGACTTGTGTATGTTTACTTGTGGGCGTGCGTTGGCAGCTTTGGGGGTCGGTCATGGCGCTGCACACCCCTTGAAACCTGCGCAAGGTTTCATATATATTAGTGGAGTTCGAGCTCATTTGTACACCATCGAATCTCATTCACTTATACGCATAAGAGGGGTAAAGATCTGCGCAAGAGGAAGAAGAGTTGCGCACATCTCATGCGCATGCTAGTTAAGGTGCAGATTTGGGTTTTCTTATGCCGGTTGGAGTGTAGGCAAGCGTGCCGAGGTTCGGGTTATATGTGCAGGACTTGGTAGAGAGGTATAAGTGGCTCGGGTGAGCACTTCTCTTTGTGCAAGGGTAAAAATGATTGTAAAAGGCTATTCTATGCCTTGGTTGTAAAATATTCTAAGTATAGACTTGGAGTTTTTCCAAGTATACTTGATGATTGTATTATTGAAAAACTGATATAATATATTGTCGGGCAGACTCACATTACGGGGAGTTGCCCCTCCCCTTTATACTTGTTGCAATTGTTGTTCTCGGTTTAATTGCATGATGATAATGAATGAGTATGGGCTTCACTAAGTATAAAGGATAATTGCTTTTACTTAGTTGCGAAACACAAGCTAAGTATGTTAATGTGAAAGTAGGCGTAGTCCACGAATGTTATTATTGGTGAAAAGAATGCGTTCGGTGGTGCCGCACCTTGCTACAAGCGGTTGGAAGACTACCGCAGGTGTAGGGGCGTGACAGTTGGTATCAGAGCTCGGTGAAGAGCTTATCAGAGCTTCGGTTCGGTGAAGCTGTTGGATGGTGGAGACTAGATCGCAAAGGAAGAAGAAGCTGTTAGAGATGGCAGCCAGGTCTGAAGTTGGGTCTAGCCATGAAGCCGGGACTTTATCACTTATGGAAAGAATACTGCACAGGATGGAAGCCATGGAGTCTTCTTGGGATGCGAGGGAGGACTTGCTCACTAAGGAGTAAGAGGCCAGCTCGAAGCTAAGGGAAGAACTTGATGAGCTCCGAATGCAGCATGAGTACATGGATCTTCTATGTACACAACTCGAGATAAGGGTCAAAGAGGTCGAAGAAGCAAGGGATCAGGGTCTTGCAGAGATCGTGAACTTGAAGGGATCTCTTGAAAGGGTGAACAAATCTCTTGATGAAGCCAAGGATGAGATCGTGATGTTGAAGAAGGCCGTGAGGCATAACTCAGGTGGAGGAGTGCCTCATGTGAAGGTCAAGGAACCGAAATCTTATGATGGCACAAGGAATGCAAAGACTCTTGGCAACTTTCTATGGGACATGGAGCAGTACTTAGAACGGTTGAGTCTACCTGATGGTGAGACACAAGTCAAGGTGGCTGCCCAGTTCTTAACAAAGGATGCTAAGATGTGGTGGCGAAGGAGGGTGGATCAGATTGTCAATGGCAGTGCTGATGACATCACTTCGTGGGATGACATGAAGAAGGTTTTGCAGACCCATTTCAGTCCTCAGGATGAAACGTGGGAAGCAAGGACAAAGATTAAGTACATCAAGAAAACCAGAAGCCTACAAGCATACCAGCGAGAGTTTGCAAGTGCAGCTCTGGAACTTCCCGACATGGCGAAAAGGGACACGGTGTTCAACTTCATTATTGGGTTGAAGCCTTGGGCACGCAATGAGGTGAAGAGGCAGAAGATTAGGACACTTGAGGAGGCTTTTGCTGCGGTTGATAGGTTGGTGGATCAATATGATGAGACTTCTGATGAGAAAAAGAAGTCCGACAAGCCGAAAGAAAAGAAGAAGGATGATGCTTCGAAATCGGATGATGGTTCGAAGACGAAGAAACCTTTGAAGTGTTGGATATGTGCAGGACCACACATGGTGAAGAATTGTCCCTCTAAACCGAAGGTGGCCGCTATTGCACAGTCTGATGGAAAAAATGAAGATGCTTCTCTGGGGATGATGCAGATACTTGGTGCTTCTGCTACTACGGAAGTGGCCTCTAGAAGGGATCATGAAAGGAACAAGTTGGAGTATGTTCGAATGAAGGTTGGAAGTGCTGATGTGCTCACTATGGTGGATAGTGGGGCTTCTCACAACTTCATGGGCGAAGATACTGCGAGAAGAATTGGGCTGAAATTTGTACCGGCAAAGGCACAAATGAAGACAGTGAATTTTCCTCCTATTGAGATTCTTGGTATAGCTGAAAGGGTGGACACTACACTTGGTGAATGGACCGGGAAGGTGGACTTCACTATAGTGCGGATTGATGACTATGAAGCTGTATTGGGGATGGAGTTCATGAAACAATTTGATGCTATGATCGTTCCACATTTGAAGAAGCTCTACATTTATGATGGAAGGGAAGATGTGCCCATTGGTGTGCCAACCATTGGTGTGACAAGACCTGATTGTAAATTGGGAGTGATGCAAATGGAGGATAAGGAGAAGATGAACAAGCGGTTGTCTAGTGTTGAGGCAAAGCTTGTGGAGCAGTCATTGGTCATTAGATCACTTTCAGATAGCATCTTGGATTTGACAAGAAGGCTAGAGTTGGTGGAGGATGATGATGATGATGAGGAGGTATATGTGAGGCCGGATGTCCAGAAGGAAGACCGGGTTGCTTATCTACAAAGGATGGAGATTGAGGATCCTGATAGGTGGATCGAATTGATTAGTGAGGGAGAGCCTTCAGGCTCTACTCCCTCTACATATTCTTAGATGGATGAAGAAGATGGGGCTCATTGTTAGCTGCTCATGGCAGTGAGTCCTTAAACATGTTTGAGCAGGTATGATTGATGGTGCAGGGATGGCTTGGCATCAAGCATCATGACATGTTGCAGATGGGATGGATGGAGTTTCCATGGACCTGAGCATGGACTATGGAGATAGATTCTTGATGAGTCAAGGATGTGGCAGATGTTTGAGGAATAGCTGATGATGACATGAGGATGTTCACTCTTATGGTTTGAGCGTATGGTTGGACTGATCAACCGACTAGTTCAGACATGAGGTCCGGAAGTGTACAGAGATGTGTTGGCATTATGCTGGAGTATCATGACAGAGGTTCACATGATGACATATGGATCGAGATGACATCTTATGGAGAGCATACCGTGGAGGTACATACCTTGGTATGGTGAGCTTGGTGGCAGTTGGTCATTAAGTCGAGACATAGTGGAGAAGAGTCTCTACATATGTTGCAAGGATGTTTGCCTTGCGAAGAGGAGTTCACATCACAGTTGAGTGATGATCTTGGTGGATGGCTACCGGGATGATATGTTGTCGAGGACGACAACGATTTCAGGTGGAGGAGGATGTAAGGCCTTCGGGAGATAAGTGTGACAGGCACCGGCGAGTCGTGCACGAGAGCGGGCGCATGGGCGGGCGCACGGGCGCGCGGAGGAAATGTGCGACGGGTGCGACACTTGTGTGGAGGAAATGCGACATAAAATGCGACGATGAGGCGACAACACTTATGCGACTAAGTGTTGAGCATATACATATATGCGATGTTGAAAGATGAATGCAAGCCGACTTGTGTATGTTTACTTGTGGGCGTGCGTTGGCAGCTTTGGGGGTCGGCCATGGGGCTGCACACCCCTTGAAACCTGCGCAAGGTTTCATATATATTAGTGGAGTTTGAGCTCATTTGTACACCATCGAATCTCATTCACTTATACGCATAAGAGGGGTAAAGATCTGCGCAAGAGGAAGAAGAGTTGCGCACATCTCATGCGCATGCTAGTTAAGGTGCAGATTTGGGTTTTCTTATGCCGGTTGGAGTGTAGGCAAGCGTGCCGAGGTTCGGGTTGTATGTGCAGGACTTGGTAGAGAGGTATAAGTGGCTCGGGTGAGCACTTCTCTTTGTGCAAGGGTGCACATGATTGTAAAAGGCTGTTCTATGCCTTGGTTGTAAAGTATCCTAAGTATAGACTTGGAGTTTTGCCAAGTATACTTGATGATTGTATTATTGAAAAATTGATATAATATATTGTCGGGCAGACTCACATTACGGGGAGTTGCCCCTCCCCTTTATACTTGTTGTAATTGTTGTTCTTGATTTAATTGCATGATGATAATGAATGAGTATGGGCTTCATTAAGTATAAAGGATAATTGCTTTTACTTAGTTGCGAAACACAAGCTAAGTATGTTAATGTGAAAGTAGGCGCAGTCCACGAACGTTAGTATTGGTGAAAAGAACGCGTTCGGTGGTGCCGCACCTTGCTACAAGCGGTTGGAAGCCTACCGCAGGTGTAGGGGCGTGACACTTCGCCCCGAATAGCTCTCCAAAACGACTTGCACAGTAGAGCTTTTCCAATAGTAAACAGATTGGATAAGCCCCAGCCTCCCATGTTATAGAGTTTGTTAGGTTGCATTAACTTTTAATAAATTAGATCTGTGCCACTTGTCTCGTGCCCACCAATTTCTTAAAAATTTGAGATTATTTCAATTCTACTAAATTCATATTTTAATTAGGTGAAAAAATTAATATATAAACACTAATTTTTTTATTATATTTATGAAATTGCTATATCAACTATATTATTATTTTTAATATAATTATATAAGTAAATATTGTAATAAACAATTATTTTATATATATATAAATATAGAAGATTAAAATTAATTTAATTTCAATTCATTATTGAAGACATGTGTTTCATAAAGATACATCGAATCTAATTTATTAGCCACAGCATGTTTCATTAATGTCGTCTTATAACATTCCCATAGTAACAACATTTGATACGTATAGTGGCGTAGGTGCATTGAGTGACTAGATCATATTCTAATGATTTTTTAAGTGGAAGACGACAGAAAATTTTGAACATCCGTTGGAAATTATTTGAAGTGGTATTAATAAAATTCGAAATTATTTGAAGTCCTATTAATACAATTTTATGTCGTCATCAATATTCCACATTATGAGTTTGACTATTGAGTTTGATAGGTTTTTCCAATTTTTGGAAAAAAAAGAGTTCCACATAATTGACGTGGCAAAACTTTTTCTTATTTAGGAACACTGTAAACATTGCTATTTCAAGTCGGAGTTTATTCGGTGAGCAAGATGCAGGGAACTAAATTTAGTTCAAACTAAAGGAGGGAAATTTTAACTAATTGCAATATTCTGTTTTGTAGAATAATGTAAGCATAGTCAAAAGGTGGAGTCCAGGGTTAGAATTTGATGGGCAAAATCGTAGGATATTTTAATGGTATTGGGCATTTAAAAAATTTGTTTGAGCATTTTTCGTGCTGTGATGTGAAATTTATAAAACTTATTTTTGACGTTTTATTATTTTTTGAAAAAATTATTAATACTTATCTATGTTCAATCATTTATTTTTTCTGATTTTTTTTGAAGTTTAAAATTATAAGAAAATTGTGAAAGTAAGCTGGTTTTTGCTATAAAATATTATATATAATTTTTTTTTAACCCCACTTATAACCAAACACTTTAATTTTTGATAATTAATTTTAATTTTAATTTGATTGTTAATTTAGTTATTAATAAAATTTTGATATAAAAGAATATTTTAAATTAGAAAATAAGTTATCATTATTAATTATAAAAGAATAATAAGATTCAGGATTCAATAAGTCATTTTTGCATTATGGTTATTTTGGTTTTTTTTTCTTATAATAAGTATGTGAAATTTTTTAACATAATTGTGTTACTGCAGGGAAATATTTTTAATCACAATAAAATTCAGGATTTAATAAGTCATCTGTGCATTATGGTCATTTTGGTTTTTTTGTTCTTTTAATAAATATGTAAAAAATTTTAACATAATTGTGTTATTGAAGCGAAATATTTTTAATCAAAAATTATGTTATTGAAAGAGAAATTTTGTAATTGATTGAGAAATTTTGTAATGAAAACGTTATTGGTGAAAGGTTAATTTATTTTTCAAACATCACTTTTGAAATGCAAAATTTTAAGCATAACATTTCAGGATGGAAAGTATAAAGATCCAAAATATCAAAAAAAAATTGTGTGACGGGCAAAGAGGAATCCAAATTCCGACCATGTTAGAGACCAAGGTAAGGAATCCAAATTCCAACGCTGTGGAGACTAAGGTGCAACGATATCTTCTTTTTGCCGTTTGTATGAGAAAAACATATATTCCCTTTTTGCCATCTGTATGAAAAAAACAAATATTTCCTTTTTGCCATTTATGAATGAAAAAAAAACTGTTTGGCGGCAAAGAGGAATCCAAATTCCAACCATGGTGGAGACTACGGTGAGGAATCCAAATTCCAACCCTGTGAAAACTAAGGTGAGGAATCCAAATTCCAACCGTATAGAGACTAAAGTGCAACCATATCTTCTTTTCGCCATCTGTATGAAAAAACAGACATTCCCTTTTTGCCATCAGTATGAAAAAAACAAATATTCCCTTTTTGCCATCTGTGAATGAAAAAACCAGAATTTTTAGCATTTCCCACCAAGGATGAAATTTGACGGCAATTTGCCTGTCATGGGATGATTTGCCCATTAAAAACAGTTTAAAATTTTGCAAAGCCCTCAAGATCCTTACTTGATATTAAAAAAAAAACCAGAAAAATATGAAAACCGTCCAATGTATCGGGTAACTCTGTTTTAAAATTCCAACCCTTCCATTGCTATCTGGCTGCGTGTCTCTGACATGCAATTGCAAGGAGGTGTGTTTTCTTCTACCCCGCCCCGCCCCGCCCCGCCCTGCCCCGCCCCGCCCCGCCCTGCAATTGTGTTTCGCTCCTTTATTTACTTGCGAGTCTCTTTTTCAACGGCCTTACTGTTTCTTCCATTCTTTGTTTCGTTTTGTTTGCCCGGTTATGATGAGTATTTTTTATGAGTTTCCTTTCTGATATTTTTCCTTGGTTTTCTCTAATGCTGTGTATTTAATTTTTCTATTTCTTTTCTTCTTCGTATTTTATCCAAAGTTTTAACACCTCAGAGTAAAACTGCCATATAATAATTGAATTCCCTCAGCATCTGTGGCTGATTAAAGATTTCCAATCGAGAATGGAGCGATATTTGAGATGACCAAAGATTTCCAATCGAGAATGGAGCGATATTTGAGATGACCAGGTGAATACAGCATTCTTCATGATAAAGATTTTTTCAGACAGAAAAATCATCATAGATTTATATTAAGATAATCTTAGTATGTTTTCATATGACAGTAAGAAACTATCAAGCTATAAAAAGCATATAGAAACAGAATTGAAAGATCCCAAAAGATCAGACCCAAAATCTCAAAAATATGCTCAAGTATTCAAAAGTTGAGTGGCTGTACATCATGGACAGATATAACCTAATACTGGTGGAAAAAGGGTTTGCCAAAATATTTACAGGAAGGATAAATAAATGTGTTAGTTCTTCAGTCAAATTGCTTAACCTCAGCGTGTAATTTTTCTTTGATAATATATAATATGTTTAGAAATTTATATCTCTATGCAACCTGAAATCTGATCAAATACATATAATGCCCTTTTCTGTAGACATATAATGCTCTTTGCTGTAGAGATATAATTAAAGGAGGCATTGCTGCTATGGATGGATTTATATTTTGCCCTTTTCTGTAGAGAATTTAGTTAGAGGAGGCGCTGCTATGGATGGATTGATATTCAGTAAATAGTAGTTTTTCTTTTACAATATATAATACATTTTCAAATTTATATAATTTGATTAAATATACATTTCTCATTTCTCATTATATATATTTGATCTGGTAGGGAGTTCCAAACACCACAACGAATCGATGGATCACTGGTAAGTCAACCACTTCGTGGATCAGGCAAGCCATTCTAAAATTCTTGTAATTGATGAATAAGAAGTCTCAAACCCAGGTGACTCTTTAGCTTGGTGAAGGTCAGGGTCTGGGATTAGAGTTAGAGGTGAGGTAGGGTTAGTTGGTAGGGTTAATTTTAGGTTTGGATTTTGCTCGGAGAACATTATTCTACTCTTTTATACAATTTTGAAACAGCCAACTTGACCTGATTATTTAAAACTTTAATAAACCTCTTATATATAAATAATAATCCTCTTATATCATTTATATATATAAATAACCATGAAGTAAAATCATAGATAATTAGGAGACTGGAGTACGACCACAAGCCTCGTAACTCGTGAAAAAGACCTCAAGAATGACTTTCCATCCCTGAAAAGATGCAAAGGAATAATAGACTTCCAAAATGTTTACCGAAGATATGGAATTAATAATTAATTATAAACATATCAGTAAACTTGAATCAACCATTCATTTGTCAACCAATGATTTGGAGGTAGAAACTGTAGAGGGTGTATGAATAGAAGGTTATGGAGGGAGAGGAATTGCTTGGACAGTCAAAAGTGGTTTGTAGAGGCAGTTTTTGCATCATGTTTTTGATGGTGGAAATGGATTTAGTACCATTAAAAATTTATAGAGCATCTAAAATTATAAAGTTTGACAGCATTTGTTTGGATTTACAAAAAGGAGTAGTCTACCTAGGCGGAGGAATGGGCCGGTTTCCGTCACCGCCCGGAAAAACCTCCGGCTCCGGCCGCCGGAAATTCCTCCGCCCAGCTCCGCCACCCTCAGCGAGCTCCGCCCAGCGCCGCCGCGAACTCCGCCCAGTTCGATTTCGTGAACTTCCAGATACTAACAAACATGGATGCGTGGCGCAATGGTAGCGCGTCTGAATCCAGATCACAAGGTTACCTGTTCGATTCACATCAGGGAGTTCGTTTATTTTTGGTCCAAATGTTCTATGGAAAACTCTGTATTTTCCCATTTTGATACTTTGTTCAGTATAATACCAGAATCTATCACTGCAATCAAAGTAGCAAAGAAATCCTCAACATAGTTATTACAAGGGTGATGTGCACATACGGCGACCTCGGCAGTGAGATTGTCATAGGTTTAGAGAAAAGATTTAGCGAAAAGACTTATATAGTTTTGTTGGGTTTAAACCAAAGCGCTGGACGCAATTATATTAGCGTGATTATTTACAACTGTGTATATACTTGAACTTGTACAGCTGCAGCATTGGGACTGAAAGATACAGTACCAGCATATTTAGACCCGGAACTAACAACCCGAGATCTAGTCACGGGCGTGAGCTTTGCTTCAGCGGGATCAGGCTATGAATAGGTTTAGAGAAAAGATTTAGCGAAAAGATTTATATAGTTTTGTTGGGTTTAAACCAAAGCGCTGGACTCAATTATATTAGCGTGATTATTTACAACTGTGTATATACTTGAACTTGTACAGCTGCAGCATTGGGACTGAAAGATACAGTACCAGCATATTTAGACCCGGAACTAACAACCCGAGATCTCGTCACGGGCGTGAGCTTTGCTTCAGCGGGATCAGGCTATGACAATCTCACTGCCGAGGTCGCCGTATGTGCACATCCACCTTGTAATAATTATGTTGAGGATTTCTTTGCTACTTTGATTGCAGTGATAGATTCTGGTATTATACTGAACAAAGTATCAAAATGGGAAAATACAGAGTTTTCCATAGAACATCTGGACCAAAAATAAATGAACTCACACGTGAATCGAACAGGTAACCTTGTGACCTAGATTCAGACGCACTACCATTGCACCACGCATCCATCTCTGTTAGTATCTGGAAGTTCACGAAATCAAACTGGGCGGAGTTCGCGGCAGTGCTGGGCGGAGGAATTTCCGGCGGCCGGAGCCGGAGGTTTTTCCGGGCTGTGACGGAAACCGGCCCATTCCTCCGCCTAGGTAGACTACTCCTTTACAAAAATCCCTGCCAGATTTTTTCGAAATATAACCGGAATTTCCATAACTTTCAAAACAAAAAAGCAAAATCGTTAGACTATAGCTTCTAAAAATAGAAATTAACACAAATAAAAAATAAATACACTGTATCAAGTCCCTGCCTTGAGCGGGAGTTTCAAGAAAATGTTTAGCACCAACACCTAAAACTTGCCATAAATGGTAATAAAAGTCGAAAGAGCTAAATCTCAAGCACGACTGGTTCTCTAGATCAGAAAGATCCAAGATTTGGAGAAGAGCCTTACATTGAAGTTGCGATATTAGGTTAGATAGGTCACTTCATTAATTAAGGTTGGCTAGCCATGTGGAGAAAGTATGATATTGGGTCTTTTCATGGCATTTGCTCTCAAAGTGGGCAACAAATTTACAAATGCAACAACTCCACCTAAGAAAGTTATGAGTCTTTTGAAGAATATGTTTTACAATTGCCGAGTTTTATTATAAAATACAAATATTTGTACTTGCAAATAGAAGAGTATTAAAATAATTTAAAACATGATTTTAGCAATTATTTATAAGCTTTAGGTGAAGATTGAACAACAATTCAAAATGCTTTAAAGTAAAATAATAATAAAAATAAAGCAACTCACTACATATTACATTTTCATTTTCTTATAATATGTGAATAACTTGATTTTCTTATAATATGTGAATAATTAAACAAAGTATTAATTCAAGTTGAAATTTATGTCTATATATTTTTTATGAAGTTAGGGGATGCAAATACTCAACGTCGTGTGTTATATTTTTCACAAAACCTCAATATATACCTTTCAATACTAAAAACATGTAGTATTATGTCGACTCAAAATCAACTGAGAGCTCCATTAACGTTAATGTCGGATTTATATGTCTATTCCACTATGGATGGAACTATGGTCATAATTAACAGGATTTCCACGCATTAATATAAAAGAACTATGGAACTTTTAATCTCCCTGCTAAATCCTATGTGATGGAACTATGGTCATAATTAACAGTATTTCCACATTTCTAGAATAGGAACTGGTTTTACAATTCCACCACCACGTCATATAGATACATGCGTTCTATAAAAATTGGTATGTGAGTAGAGCACTTAGAAAATGTGTCATCGTGTAGTCGGGCCCTGAGCTTGCATGCAACACATTTATCCCCTTTGAGAATCTCCCACAAAGCTATTCAGTTAGAGCTAAACTGAGTTTCAACTGAGTTTCAGCGGCCTCTACAAGGCACGAACCTGCTCAGGAAGCTTGGGATCAGTCCTTGTCATACAAACTTTATGTTCCTCCTTGCAAGAGCTCTGATATTTGCATTGGATTTCCTCCCAAGGAAGATGCATCCATGGATGATGAGGCAGTGAACACGAGTTAGAGACTAGGGTTGCTCTGTTGAAGTGCTCAATCACAGATTTTGATTATATTCTGTGTTTTGTTCAGAACTCAAAGGAGCCCATCTGTATTGCTTTATGATTTCAGATCGCGAAAGCAAGGGTTCTATAGGCTCATGTGCTGAAAAAAGGGTTCTATAGGCTCAGTGGTATCAGTTATTCATGATCCTTGGCTTAGCGTAAACAGGAAAATCTTGACACTGGACAAATCGCTGAATCAAAGCAGAAGTTAGGTTTTCACGTGCCAACTTTCTTATTTGAGGGATTGCTTCAATCCAAGCGGAGAAATACACAAACAAAATTCGCAATTCTCGAAACAAGTATTTGAAACTCCACAACTTTATTTAATGCCTCGCTCTTCGATTTGTTGTTTGATGTCTTGCCTCAGTCCAAGCTGAGAAATGAACAAACATAATTCACAATTCTTGAAACAAGTATTCAGCAGAGTGTTGTTTTTTCTAATTAGCAATTTCTCTTAAAAAAACTTAATTAGCAATTTATGTCTTAATACTTAATTAGCAATTTATGTCTTAATATTTTAATTTCCGTCTTAATCTTTTAATCATTTAAGTAGATAAAACATTATATGTAGTAGTCGTTGTACCTGATCTCTTTTATTTTTCATGGATGATACATGAAATGTTTCTATTAAATTAAGGTTTCCAAAGAATATTGTAATAGTCTCTCTCTGTCTGTGTGCTTAAGTGCATGCATATAATCACTTAGACTATAAAAAGTTGGCTTGCATATTCTCATGTATTTTCTTTCTTGAAGCTCTTTTGCACATAGATGTTCCGTAATTTTAATCTCGGATATGACTTGATTGATATCTCAATTTCTCAATGAAAAATGATAATTGATAATGGGGTAATTCTTATGTTGCATGAGATTTTGGAAGGTGGGAACGTTGGGAACTTGGGTACGTGGGAACGTTGGGAACTTGGGTATGGCTAGAGGTTTCCCAAAAATTTACAGGAAACTGTTAATCTGGAACTGTAATATTATATAATAAAAAAAATAAAAATATATAATTATACAATAATCAAAATTAATATTAAATCAAAATATTCAAATATTAAAATCAATTTAAATATATAAACTCTCTTATATATAAAATAAATATATTCTTTGGGTGTCTCTCTTCCTAAGTCTCTCCCTTTTATATATATAAAATATTAAAATGTCAAGTTCATTATCAATTCTCTAAGACATGACCAGTATTTGAAACAATCTGCCTTAAAAATACAAAGGAACAATTTTACCTATGTTTCTCTAGTTATTCTTATGAGAAAAAGTAAAATGACTCTAATGATTAAGCATTCACTGCCACATACAATATACACACAATTTCCTGCGATACATATACATAAACAAAAAAATAAATACTAATCAGCATGACATCCCAGATATCGCCCTTACATTGAAGTGTCACAGGGTCCCTTAACCCATCAAGAGATTGCTCCAGTTTCTCAATTAAGGATATCCGTGTTAAGGATGTCTTGGCCTTTCTTCCTGCGAAGGTTTCAACAAAGCCTCATGTTTTGTGGGCAATTCAACATATTTGTCTATATGCTTTGTATTTCCCAACCCCAGGGAAAGTGAGAACTCCAAAAAAAACGCATTCTTCAAAGCTCTCGGAACTTTCCCAAGCTCCCATTGCAGCTCCCACAGACAAGGGAACATTCCCATACAGTTCCAAAGCTTCCTTGAGCATGGGAACCACTGAAACAAGTTTCCCACCTCTAGGGAGCGGTTCTAATGTAATAGAGGGTAATTCTCTAATGCCAATTTCATTGGAAAAACATAAAATCTAGCACAATTAGTGAGTTGGATAATAGTACTTGATGATGAGTAATTCTCTAATGCCAATTTCAGCGGAAAAACAGAAAATCTAGCACAATCAGTGAGTTGGATAATATTACTGGATTAGGCTGCAAGGTTTTCCAAAAGCTACAAGGTTTTCCAAAAGCTTCTGAAATTCCTATTTCCAAAATGCTAAATCTTCCCATTTGCTAAATTCGGAGTTCTAGACACCAAACCTAAAATTCAAAACATGGGTTATGTGCAGGGCCTTGGTTTCTGAAATGGGTATGCCTAGGATTTCACTCTAAGTGTGTATGTTGTATTTAGTGAAAACACTGGCTATGAAATCTTTTGTGGGGTTTTCTTTTAAATATTTCGCAGAGAAAGTTTCAGCCTCGTCCATGACTTTCTCTCCTGGAAAGGCAATGAAGGAAGCCGATATAAATTAAGTACAACTCTGATCTCATCCTCTGTCTGACTAGGAGTGCAATCAAACTGCCCAATTTGGTCTTTGAAATGATTCAAAACGTCTGAAACAAAATGAAAAGTTATAAGACCTTCGAGAGAGAAAAGAGTGAAATTGCGTATTTGAATTATACTGAGATTGAAATTTGGCTATTATGCTGATGGCTTATGAATAAAATGTGGGTATATACTGAGTTACTGGGTGAATAAAATGTGGATAGACTCTGAGTCCACATATTGCCTTCATACTGTAGAAAATACAATATATAAAGTACAAGCATGCTAGGCCTTATATGTAAGGATTTTACTATATTTACTGATGCACATTAAGAGTTACTAATTTTTACTATATTTACTGATGCAGATTAAGAGTTACTAATATTTACCTGATATTAAATATCAACCTGTGATGCAGATTAAGAGTCGAACTCGAACCGTGTGACATTGGGCAGAGGTAGCAGTCGTTGATTTAGGAGCATTCCTTTCCAAATACAAATACATCGATTTTTTAAATGCGTTCCTTTCCTGTCTAGTCCCCGCGGCATCTCCTCATCAATGGGTTCCAAGTTCAGCCCCAAATCTGTATGTGTATTCAATTGATTGAAATGAAGTTTATCAATCCAATAAAAGCATCGGCATAGGAAGCATCAATAGCAGAGACGTAGTAGAGAGAGCAGGAGCAGGACCCTCATGCAAACAACAACAGACACGACAAAAAGTATGGTCACATGAAAACAACAACATGGACACCAGAGACATGGACACAATGGGAAGTATGGTCACACTAGTAGTGAAGGCAGTGATGAGTGGACAAAGAAAGTGAGGGTAGTGACAAGTGGACAAAGAAGCTGAGTTGGTGCCAGAGTACATCCAAACTTAGCCATGTGGAATATTTACTTGACAGCTTAACCTGACTTTATTTTACTTTGTGCATCATATATGTATGTATATATATGATGTAAAGCGGACATTTTCTGTTGATGAATTAATGTTAGCATTACTTTCTCTTTTTTAAAATACAATTCATGTGAATCTTTTTAACTTAAAAAATTAGTAAAAAATATACAACATTGCTTTAAAAAAATAAACGTAATATATTGAGGCAGTACATAAAGATGCAAAGCACCTTTTAGATATGTCGTTTTTTATAAAAAATGAAGTCAAAATGAAGGCAAGTCCACGTAATATATTGAGGCAGTACATAAAGATGCAAAGCCGTTTTTTATAAAAAATGAAGTCAAAATGAAGGTAAAATGAAGGCAAGTCAGATACCAACATAAAGTTAGACAACTAACAAATCAGACACCAACATAAAGTTAGACAACCAACAAATAAGTGACATCAATGGAGGATGGTAGGCCAGATATATTGAAGAAGTCAGTGGCACCAATGGAGGATGCTAGGCTAGATATATTTTCTGGCTCGGAAAAAGGCCAAATAAAACTATGAAGTGAAAAACTATATACATTTAACAACATCCCGGAATAATAACCAGCTTAAGCAACTTAAAAATAATCCCTATCGTGCCTACGCCAAGGACTACTAAGAATATAAGAAAATTTGTAACTAAAACCTTCAAATGTTTAAATTCATGACGTATAAATTATATTCCATAATGATCATCGAGTACGTGGTCAAAGCTGCACCAAGTTGCACACTTGTTACCACCTCATCTCATGATTGACTTGCTAGTGGGGTAGTACCTCATATGTAGCAGATATCAAAGCTACATCATTGGAGGATAGTCCCATCTATATGATTAATTTTCACATGGCATCGAAAGTTTCACCAGTGTACACTTTTCAAAGTCGTTTCAATACAAAAATTTATACATTTTTTCTTCACAAATGAATAATTATCCTTTTTCATTTCTTTTCAACAAAGATAAAAACTTCACAAATGAATAATTATCCTTTTTCATTTCTTTTCAATAAAGATAAAAATTAGTTAGTTATTAATTTTCAATAAAGATATAAAATATTTTATTTATTAAATGATTATTCATAAAAGTATAGATCAATTTAATTTGAAAAAAAAAAAAATCAAACTTTCATAAAAGAAAAATTTATATATAAACATATTTCAAATAGTGAACATCACTCTTTGTTGATGATAATGAATAGTCAAACAACTATTATATGATTAATATAATTAAATCTAAATATATTTTTATTTATATGAATTTAAATTAAATATATTTTGAACATAATTTTTTTTTTTAATTTATTTATGGAAAACATCACTTTTTTTATGAAAATGAATAAATAAAACAATTATAGTGTGATTATTATGATTAAATCTAAATATAGATGAATAAATCAAACAACTATGGTGTAATTATTATGATTAAATTTAAATGTAGATTTTGTACTGTTAGATCAAATTTAAATATACTATTATTTCATATGCATTTTGTATGACCGGTTGTATGACCAGTTGTAATGAGAAAGACCATAAGGATAATTTACTTTAACCCAAAACTATATTAAACCTGAAAATGTTACACCCATTTAAAACTATATCTAATTATTAAAATCTATATGGTAGCGTAGTCATTTCAAGACATGAAAATCTTTAATATATATATACTCTTCACAACATTTAAATAGAATAAATCCCCGTTATATTTCATTGTACCAATGTTAATGGAAAACCCTTCATACTAGTAATGAGAAAATCAGAAAGAGCGAGGTTAAACATTATATTTTACTTGGTAGGAAATTATAACAGTACAATATGTTAGTTAGCCGAACTCGAAATGTAATCCCTAAATTATAGAAAACCTCATTTTGAACCTATAGCTCCCAAATCGAAATATGATAACAAGAATGCAATGGAGTTTGTATAATGCTACTTGCTATAAAGAGAGAGATTCAACACTTATTAGATTTAACTATTATCAATTAAAAATTGGAAAGTCTATTAAAATTAAAATTAATTGGGTGGATGAACTAGAGACTTTCTGGTTGATTTTTATTCTAATATTGTTTATGTATTCTAGTCAAGGTTTTATGGCATTCATATGGAAATATATAGGTGTTTTTTTTAGATTACTTTCATTTTTAGTTATTTCAAAATGTTGTGGAGAAACATGTATTTCATGTTAGTAGAATGATTCATTGTACATGCGTTGGGAAGTTGCACAGCATAAAAGATCTTGAAACATCATGTTTCTTTTTGTTGTCTTGAGAATATCTTGAGACGTGTTTGTTATACTAATATGCTAAAATGCGCTTCATTGTTTGCTCTGTTACACATTAATTACTATGAGATTCTTGATTCTATAGATATTTGGACGATTATTGGTTGAGTATTTGTCATTTCAACAACATTTTGTAAGGAGTTTGGGTACTTGTTGGGTAGGTGTATGAGAAATTGTGAAGGAAAAGAGTGAATAAATTATTAACGTGAAGAAATGTTGATTTGGTCTTCTTTGAGTTCTCCCACATTTTTTGTATTCTTAGTAGTTTTTCCTTAAATGCCAGGCTTTTTTTACTTTGATACATCCCTTCGGATTAAGGGGAAATATTAGACTCCTAATCTTTGGGTTATGATTTGGGTTATGGTGTGTTATGGTGATTAGTTATTAGAGTCTAAGAGAACCTGGAAACTGAATCAACGGTTTTCTTGACGTATTAATATGTAAACATTGTACATCATTTTTTGTGATCATTATAATATAGTTGAATTCATTTTCCACCAATTTGTATGTTTAATAAAGATAACTCAATTCTTAAAGGTTGTTGGACACAACTCAAGCAAACCTCATATGGGATTTTGGATCATCTATAGTGGAAGTTTCCTAGGCATATTTGAAACCCAGGAATACAGGAATGGATTGCTTGGGACAAATGATCTTGGGCAGGGAGGACTATAATGTCCCCTATCTCATGAACTGGAGACCTGACTTCTACTTGCCTAGTCATCTCCTAATAGGCTAAGACATGACTTATGATTTCTTACTCATCTCCTAATAGCATAGCAAGAAGGAAAAGGCATATTTGGAACCCACTAATAACTATAATGTCCCCTATCTCATGAACTGGAGACATGACTTCTGTTTGCCTAGTCATCTCTAATACGCTGAGACATTGACTTATGCTTGCCTAGTCATCTCCTAATAACATAGCAAGAAGGAAAAATTAATCTAGGAGATCCATGGAAAATTTACCCAATTTTCGCTATTATTAAATAAAAAAGTAAATAATAAATAATAAGAAAAATGACTTTTCAATAAAATAATATTAAAAAAAAAAAAAAAACTAAAAACTTGAAAAAGTCTTAATGAAAGATTATAAAGGGGAGAAGGAGCTCAATGATTGATCATTCTATTCCATGATATCATTTGCTATTGGTGAAGATCTCAAGTGAGTTCACTTCCCATGGTTTCTTGTGAAGCCCTCACACTAGCTTCTGGATCATTTGCCACTCTAGTTAGATCTCTCCATCTTCGGTGGACATCACCTGCCACTTATGGTTTGCTTAACTATTTTCTGAAAATCTGATCATATTTTCTCGCAAAAGCTTAATATTGATTGCATGAACCCTCGTGACCACAAGTCTGAATTCAGTTTTTTTTGCAGGGCTAGAAGGATTGGAAGGTCGAGTTTAAGGAATTCTGCTAAGGCCGTGTGCCCAAGATCAATCAAACCCAAGATTGTTAGCAATTGAGGTCGAGTTCTAGAGGAGATCCAAATTAGAGACTATACAACACATAACTAAACACAGAAAACACTTTACCTCTACCGCTCTGATACCATATCAGAGAGCGAAGACGCACACACATAAACTCAACAACTTGTAACTTGCATTCACTTGATCACTGAAACAGGTCTATATACACAACACAGATCTTTCTGGAGATTGATTTAGGCAATAGCTTCTTCAGGAAGCTTTCCCCATTGTCAACAATTTCTAGAACCAGCATTTAAACCTTTTGTTGAATTCTGACTGCGGGTAGTTGGAATTAGTTCCTTCCAACACTCCCCCTTAATTCCAACTATATAACAAATATACTATAGCACAATAAAAAAGACACTATACTCTTAATCATGACGACCTAAACTTTAACTTTCTTGCTGGTTTAAGTCTCAGCTAGGCTTACAAAACATTTCATTTTTGCCTTCTTGTGAAAGGGTCCATGCTTGTTCATTTGCTGGTACAGTTTCATCTTCACCTTCCTAGGTTTCCTTATGAAATTCCTTTGCTCCTTGCTTACATACTTAAAGTCAACAACCTCTTTTGGATTGGGATGCAATGCAAGATCCCGAACAAGGTAATCTAATTCATATTCTCCCCTCTTTTCATGAGGAACTAGCGAAGGAGCCACCGAAATGCAGTCATCTTTGAACATGAGCGGCCTCCGAAGAACATCCATGGTAGTATCCTCCATAGTAGCAGTCATCTTGAAAGCAGATCCAATAAAACTTTTTACAATTGGGTTATGAGAGAAACAAGTTTTACTCTGAGTGATTTCTTCAATGACATGATCCTCAACAACATGAGTGATTTCTTCAACAGCATGATCCTCAACAACATGAGTGATTTATTCAACAACATGATTCTCAACATGACATTGCTTATCCAAGAACTCAAAAATATTGCTAAGCCCAAATGGGTTCCTCAGAAAATGATCATCGAAAACAGCATTGTCAAAAAGTTGACATATCAACTAGTCTTAAATTTTCCTTAAACTCTGGCCAATTTTGACTTCAGGTTAGCACCAGGCTCGGCTCTCCCTCTCACTTTTCGGATGCGCACCACACTTTCGCTGCCCTCTTGTGATCAGCGTTTTCCAACAACAATTTCACCTTCAATGATGAGGTCTCAACGACTTTATCCAGTTAACATAGCACTTGGCGCGGTGATTGCACCTAACCACCGATCATCTCGACTCCGTACTTCTAGAAGTATATGGAAAATGGATGAACTCCAGGAAAAGAACATGAATGATTCATACAAATTACTCAACGGTAAATGTCCTGAATAAATCCAACGATTAATTAATAATCCCGTTGTACAAAGAAAAGTAACTATCGTGCCCTTTCCTCCCAAACTACTTAGTCCTTCAATTCGATAAACTAAGGTTCCCCAATAAATGAGAGTGACAACCAAAATGAGAGAAAAAGAGATGTGAGCCGATATATGTTCTAAAGTTATGAATATCATAATAAACTCATTTATTCGTTTTATTCCCGAATGAGATCTATGATGGAAAGATAGGATTGATCCATCACAATGAAAATATATTGAACATATATTGTTACATAGGAAGAAGTGATTGATGAGATCTTTCTGGAAAAAAATCCACCAATCTAATATTTAGCGGCTCTGACGAAGGCAAGAATACCGGTCCGGGCGACAGCACACAAAATCACAGAAAAGCTTACAAACATCTTGGAAACCACATGGAAGTGGCAGTCCTCAATTGGACTGCGGTGCAGTTTTCAGTACTACGATACACACAATACAAGACAAGCAAACATACATTTAGCTCAAGGGCCAGTCTGGTGAAACCACTTCTTGCAATTATAGACAGAGCAGAAAGCCTGCAAACAAGTCAGCACCAAAAGTATCGCTGCAGCGAAGAGAGAGAGGAATTTCCACGGCCCGAATACACGTTGCTTCAGAGTTACAACAGCACGCATAAAAACAAAACACAGGTCAGGTGTACAGCTACACCCTTCTCTCAAATCGATTTACACCACCGCCTAACACAACATAGAAAACAACTGCCCTCCACAGAAAACACGCAAACTCTGGCTCTCCTCACACAACACTCAAACAACGACACTACTCCCAGTGGCACTCAACAGCACGCTAACGACACTCAGAGCGCTCGGCATCTCCAGCAGCACTCAACACTCCTCAGCTCAACTCAACACAACTCAGGAACTCAACTCAACTCAACGCACTCTTCTTTTAACATAGCTCTACAACACTCAGCCGGACAGCAACACTCCCTCACGTTGCTCTACGCACAGCAAAACAACAACACTTCTAGACAGCGCTGAAGGCACAGCTCAGCAGGCTGGCAACTCCGCCACTCTTCACATCTACAACAACCAGACTAGAGAAAAGGGCTTCACCCCCAGTAGATATGAAGCCACAACCACACAACCGCAGTTAAAAAAAATGGGACAGACCGCCCGTAATTGGTTAGTGGTTTTAGTCACAAATCTAAACACAAAAGCTTTCACACCCTCGGATCTGCTACAGAGACGCATATCCGCGCCAATGGTCCTTCAGTAGGCCTCAAAGCAGCACGTAGTAGATCCCCGCCAAGCATAGAGACTTGAAGATTTTGAATTCTTCGTCAATTTCTCACACTCTACCCTTGCCGCTTCTTCAATCAGCTCTTCTGCTCCACGGCTCATTCAACATTTTCTTCAAGGGATCGAATGGCTAACAACACTCTTTGTTCAGCGCACTGTGGGTTCGTCTCCCACTGTGGTCACCACACTCTCTGTTCAGCGCACTGCAACAAACAGCGTTAAAAGAAAACACTCCCACGTGGTACACAATCCACCACTCTTCAGACACAAATGGGATCTCACTCCTTGAGACCTCAACTGAGCTCAAACCCTCAGCTCTGATACGAAATTAAAGACTATAGAGCACATAACTAAACACAGAAAACACTTTACCTCTACCGCTCTGATACCATATCAGAGAGCGAAGACGCACACACATAAACTCAACAACTTGTAACTTGCATGCACTTGATGACTGATACAGGTTTATATACACCGCACAGGTCTTTTTGGAGATTGATTTGGGCAATAGCTTCTTCAGGAAGCTTTCCCCATTGTCAACAATTTCTAGAACCACCACTTAAACCAGCATTTAAACCTGACTGCGGGTAGTTGGAATTAGTTCCTTCCAACAATCCAATGCCATATTGTTTGCAGAGATCAAGGCAACGTTGGTGCCGAGTTTAGATTCCTGTTGTGGCCGAAAATGTTTTGCGCTAGGGATCAAATTTTTGTCATTAATTTGAGTCACATTTGCCTTCAAAGATTTTTTCAGAGAGAAAATCAACATGTATATTATATTAAGGAAATATAATGAGCTGTAACATGAAAGGCCATATTAAACCAGCCGAAACTGTTCCTGATGACAATAGAGGGGCTGCCTCTGAGCCTATAATAAGACAAAAACTATAACCAAAAGAGGTCGCAGACCATACAAAAAATCATAAACATGTTCACAATGGCCATCCAAAAATTCTACCAAAGGGAAGAAAACCACATAGATTTAAGCAGGACCGAATAGAGGAAAAAACATGTCACTCCGAAGCAGCCAGAGCAGATATGAAGACCAGCACAGAATCAATTGGAGCGTTTGACTCCTGGAAAATGCGAGCATTTCTCCACTTCCAGAGAAACCAGCAGGTAAGGATAAATATCGATCTCCAAGCTGAAACCTGATCACTCCACCACTTGAAAGCGTCCTGTACAGAGGAGAAAATTTGATGAGGAAAACCATAAGTTAAGGAAAGTTCATACCATATTTTGGCCGATGCCGGACATTGAAAAAACATGTGGATATTTGTTTCAGGCGCTTGACAGCACATGGCACATCTACCAGGACCCATCCAACCTTTTCTTTGCAGGACCTCCCATGTGAGGTTCCTATTGGAAAAAACCAACCAGGAAAATAAAATAGCCTTGAGCGGGCATGAAGATTTCCAGAGCTTCGAAGGAAAAAAGGGCATAGGAAGCGGCTGAAGAATTGACGAGGCAGCTGCATATAAATCTTTTACAGAGACAGGCAGAGAGGAGCGCGACTTCGACCATACCAAAACATCATTGGTCCCAGACTGTTTAATTCCTTTTTCATCAAAACTCTTTACCGCCGATACCCATAGATGACACAGAGAGGGAGGCAAATTGAGATCATCAGCACCCTTCCAAATAGGCGTCGATGAGGACCATGCGTGAATCAGCTTGTTCCATGTGAATAGACCCCGTGAGTGCAGGAAGGAAATGAGATCGGGAGAGAGAGAATCTTCCAATCCAAGAACAGTGGGTTCCAAGCCAATAAGAATACTGGAGCCCGTGTTGATGCGCCATCTAAGGAAGTCAAAAAAGAGCTCCTGTATCTTTCTGTAGCCGAGCCATATAGCAGATCCCCTTGATGAGCCCAGTGACTTCTTCCGATACCAGTATACCAGAGGCTTACCTTTCAGGTATTTTTGATTGATGATGGAGCTCCATTTGCCCATACCGAAGATGCCACGTTGAAGAGAATTACAAAGGAGGGCCTTACCGAAAGATCTCATATGAAGCAGTCCCCATCCGCCAGATCTCTTTGGTCTAGAGATTGTATCCATCTTAACTAAGTGAATCTTTGAAAGATGAGATCTGCCGCCCCATAGAAAGTTTGCAGATAAAGAAACCATTTTGTTGATAATAGAAGAGGGAAGAAAATAAAGGTGTGCCCAATACACCGCAAGCTGCGATAGGACAGACTGAACAAGGATAACTCTGCCACCTAAAGATAAAAAACGCATCTCCCACCGTGAGATTTTTTTGTAAAACCGATCAATCAGCCATGTCCAATCCAGTTTACGGTTCCCCTTTGGCTTGAGGAAGAAGCCCAAATACTTAAACCCGTCTTTGATTAGAGCGAGATTGATACCAAAAAGAGTCGCAATCCAAAGAGCTAATTCCTCATTTGTGTCATTATGATATAACATAGATTTGGCTTTGTTAATGATCAGGCCCGATGCCGATTGAAACATTTGGAATATTTCATTGAGGCATATCCAGCTCGATTTGCAGAGCATAGCAAATATAAGAATATCATCGACAAACAAGTTATGAGACAAAGAAATATTCTTACATATCTTGATGGGGGCGCATCGGTTGTCTGCAACAACTTTGTTTATCTGAGTGCTGAGAGCATTCATGACCAAGATAAAGAGAAGTGGAGAGAGCGGACAGCCTTGGCGAAGTCCTCTCTCCGCCTGAAAGAACGCTGAGGGGGATCCGTTAATGATGACAGAGTATTTAACATTCTCAACACATGCCATCACCCAGTTTATTCCATGAGTTCTCAGACCAATTTTTGCGAGGAGGATACGAAGGAACCCCCAATCCACACAGTCGTATGCCTTTTCCAGATCTATTTTTAGAATAGCTGCGTCTGTGTTTTTCATTAAGACTGAGAATAAGCATTCCTGAGTGGATGCAACAGCATCAATAATATTCCTGTCCTTTAAAAACGCATGCTGATCCCTGGAGATGAAGGAGTTTAGGACCGATTTCATTCTCTCTGCAATGATTTTAGATATGATTTTGAATAGAATGTTACACAAGGCTATTGGCCTGAATTCCGCAAAAGATTCAGGAAGGTCCTTTTTGGGGATGAGCGCTATAAAAGTAGCTGTAAGAGCGCTATTTACATTCCCCGACATGCGAGAAGCATCAAGCATCCCTAGCAATTCATCTTTGAATAAATCATAGAAGTGTTGGAAAAATTCAATGGGCCATCCATTCGGTCCAGGACTTTTGTCCTTTTTAAATTTCTTGATGGCATCCTGTAATTCCAGTTCTGAGATGGGTTTAAAGAATTCAGTATTTTCTGCTTCATCAAACATAACAGGAACATGTTCAATCATTCGAAAGACATCATCAATCTGAATGGCCCGCCGCTTGTATTGCTCCTGAAAAAACCTTGTGGCTTCCGACGAGATATCATGTTCAGAATATAAGAAGCCCTCTTTACCATCTTGAATCTTCTAGATCGAATTCGAACGTCTTCTTGCATTTGAAAAATTGTGGAAAAACTTTGTATTTCGATCACCCTCCTTGAGCCAAATCGCCCTGCTTTTAAGTCTCCATGCTAATTCTTCCTTTTGCAGCAGCTCTTGCTTCTTTTTCTCCAGGGATCTGAGATGATTTTTTTGATCAAAAGACATACCGTCAAAATGAACTGTAGTAGATAAAAAACTTAGCTCCTTTTTTATATCCTCAAACTCCTGTTTGTCCCGCTTCCTTTTTTTGATTATCCAATCCTTTGCCACCTCCCTCAAGGACTGTATTTTTTCACGAAAGGTCGTGAAGGGAGCGCTCTCCGATTGCTTTAATTCGTCCCATTTTTTTGTTATGAGATCGTTGAAAGATTGGTCAGACAGATAGATTCTGTTGAATTTGAAGGAGTAGCCCAGTCTAGATTCCGTTTGCCTCCAGTTAAGATAGATGGGACGGTGATCAGAAGTATAATCACTTCCGGTGCTAGCGACTGGCATTCCCCATTCCTCAATAACACTGGCATTAATGATAAACTGGTCGAGTCTTTTTGCGATGTAAGCCATACCAGTCCTGCTATTGTCCCAAGTTGGATACATCTTTTGGGGAATAACATCGACCATATTTCTATTTAGAAACTCCAGGCGTAGCCTATCTGCAATAGAGTCATGATTCCTGCAAAGGCCCCAACATTCATTAGAATTTAGAGTGACATTAAAATCCTCGGCTATCAACAAAGATTCAGTGTCAAGAATTTTCGATGCAAACAACAAATCCCAAAAGGAAGATTTGTTCCTGTATGGCGCATAGATGTTCAGAATGTGTAAAATCTTGGGCTGACCTCTGACCGAAGCTGAGATAAGGATTCCTGCACAACATTTATAGGCTTTTTATTTTACCCATGACGGATCCCATAAGACTGCCAGACCCCCCGACAAACCATCAGCATCCGATGCAACCATATACCAGGACGGAAGCATTCTTCTGAAGAAAGCTATAGCGGCCTTACTAGAGTGCATTGTTTCCTGTATAAAGATGATGTGAGACTGTCCTGTTTGGAATATCTCTTTGAGCGCCAAGAATTTTGGGGATGCACCCAACCCCCTAATATTCATAAAGGTTAAGAAGGTCATGTTGAAGGCTGACTAGCCATACATGCTCTAAGAGGCTGGGAGGCAGAGGAATCAGTGATTGGAACTTCAACCAAGGAGAGATTCGTAATACCATAATCTGAAACGATTGTTCTGCCCCTAAAATGACGAGATCCTCCTCTATGTTTTTTCCGGACTTTGATATTCTTTGCAGAATTAGGGTTGATGGAGGGAAAGGAGGGTTTATGTATGGTTAAAGGTTCAAGAACAAGGGGATTCCTCTGGAGAAGGTTTTTGATGTGAATGACAAGGTGGTGTTGATGATGCTATTATGACAGTGATTAACATTGAGAAACCTTGTAACTGGTGATTATTGAGTATGGCAGGAAACCACCAGAGGCACTCACATATGACAAGTTGGCGACACCCGGTTTGATGAAAATTATATTTTGTCTTTGAAATTCTAAGTCAATTTTGAAACCTGCTATATGTGTTTATCTATATTCTGATGATATGTTAGTGGTTGCAGGCACATATTAGTCACTTTCCTGAATGAATCACATATGGGTGATGAGGTTGTACAAATGGATGGAATTGCATAGGAGGGGTGGGACAGTGTCCCTGATCTCACCCACTAGCACTCCTGCCATGACTTGGGCTGGAAAGGTTGAAACACCTTTGCCTTGAAGATCATGATGTCATGGGGGTAGGTCCCAAAGTTGGGTCGCTCATGAGGATTTTACTTGGGGCGCACATCGAGGCGGATTCTTTGATCCTCGACACCATTAGTCTCATTATTGCAGACAACATTAGAGATGATAGTGGTCTCTGTTGTTGCACCTATACTCTCCCCTCGTAGCCACGAAATGCTTGAAGGGAAAGTGGTGTGACACCCTTGGAACTTCAAGGGAATTTCTTGAAGGGAACGACCAACTTGGCACCTTGGCATCACAAATAAACTGTTAGGCGTGACACCCTTGGAACTTCAAGGGAAGTTCTTAAAGGGCACGACCAAACTTGGCACCCTTGGAATCATTAAAAATAAATAAATTAATAAATATAATCAAGATATGAAAACCAGGTAAATTCACATCAAGGGTAAATGATGTTAAAAACCAAAGTAATTAAATCAAGAATAAAACTTGGGTTAAGAGGATCATAGGAAGAAATAAAATATTTTACCTTAAACATTCTACCCTTCCTATGTTGGAAAATATTAGCTTAAAAATGTAATTTAATTAGGTAAAAAGGGGAAAGAGTGTTATAGACATTTTTGTGCCTTACAACTCCAAGCATGAAATGTCCATAAACCAAGGGCTCCTAAGTCCCTAAAAGTGTTGTTCTAACCCCTAAAGGAACAAGGTCAACAGATTACAGCTTCTCGCAGAAGTTCTCCACCAGAAACTGCTCAGAATAAGTCAAAACATGATCATTTCAACTGCTCCACTGGCTAGGTGCGTTGCATTGCACCTAAAGACACTGGCTAAGTGCGTTGCATTGCACCTAAATACACTGTGAGGGTGCGTTGGGCGAGAAATGACAAATGGCAGTGTCATTCCGCGAGGTGGAGAGATAATGGAAGCTTCCAGAATCTTCTCCTGTGACACTTGCCTCACTAAATTCGACCAAGGATGAGTAAGAGGCCTTCAGTCTCCAAGTGGAAGCAAGAACTGACAGAGAGAAGACACTAATCAAATCACAAGCTGACTCATCCTCCTTACACATATCTATATATGGATCCCTCATCCCAGAGATCCGGAGGCTGGAATTTTGCATATTGTAAGGAATTGTTGTTGGTTTTGAGACAAACATCAGAGGATTGGGTGATCTATGCTTTGTTGGAGGTGAAGAGGGGCTTCTTTGCTAGGAGGTTGATGCTGGGTCAGGAACCATTGGTTGTAACTCTTCCTGGATCTTTTCTTGTTTATCAATAAAAACTATTTGAGTTTTTCCTCCATGCTTTTGTATCATTTATGCTTTTTACATTTGTATGGTTAACTTAAATCTGATCCTAAGTTGTTTATGAATATAGATCCATGTCTTTGTATAGTGTTCTTCTTCTGTGATCTTACAGGTACTTGGTGAAGCTGGGGCAAGTAAGGGAGCAGGTAGCTGGAGGCTGTCAAAGAAGAGAGGGATTGGATAAAAGGATTAGCGCAAGACACAGGTTGGTTCTTTCTATTCCTCTTATCTATAGTTCATAAAGGAAATACAAAAGTAGTTTTTCTCTGTTTGTTTCTAAGGCAGCTGTCACACCTTAGTGGGATAGAGCAGTTCTAAATAGACACTTTTCCCGGTAACAAAATGGCGACTCCGCTGGGGGTTGTGTATCATTCTTTGTTGTTCGTCTCATAAACTTATAAGTGGCGTTCGAACTGCATTTGCCATAATAAATGCAAAGTAGACATCTGCTGCTTCAATCCATTCACTGGATCTGTTTATGATTTGAATAGCTTATTCACAAACTATCTGATTGCCCTTGTGATAGCTCTTAGACCCTCCTTAGATCTACCCCTGATTGTGCATTACTGATTGCTTTTACTCGGCCAAAAACCAAAGACTGAACTGCAAACTGTGACCCAGAACCCGGACAGATTCTCGTTTCTGGCCCAGCGCAGATACTGTTAAGAGATCCTGAATTTCATCGCACTTCCCGAAAGGGAAACCTACGTTGCATTGCAGTTTCTCTGTGTTACAGGTGCGCTGATCAGACTAGCCTTGTGCAGTTGTGGTTCTTGTGCTTCATTTCTCCAGTTCTATCTCTGAATTTTGCTGCATGTGATCAGTATATTTCTATTTAAAACCCCTTTTCCTTGCTGTTATTCCGCCTCTTTTGTACAAAAGAACTGTAGATGTTTTTGTGTGTTTGTTGAGTCGTTTACAGTTTTTCATTGCAAAAGTAGAATAGTCGTACTGTCGTCCTTTGATTTGGATCTGTCACAAGTTTCGATTTCGATCATAGGAGAAAGTTTGATTGCTGTTGATGGTCGATTATACTATTACTATTGCCTTTGGTCTGAATTTGTGATTTTCTAGTGTCAAGAACAAGTGTTCATTTCAAAATCGCTAGGTGTCGTAATCATCTCTGTTTTTGATTTCAAAAAAGAGCTTGTTTATATTTGTCGCTTGAAAAGAAATTAAATTTGTACATCAAATTTATTTTTAGCATCAATACTAAGAAAGTCGAAAACAAATACATGCATGTGCATTTGCATATAGACAGTCTATTTGGCTTGATTTAGGAAAGTGCATTTACAGTGTGCTCTTTGCTCTTTGTGAAAAGATTGTGTCTTTCTTTTCCTCTAGTAGCTAGGATTTTCATTGCACAAAAGAGATAAAAGTTTGTTTATCATCTTTAGATTTCATTTTAGGAATTACATCTACATCTCATGGTGAACCCAAAAGGAAAACTTCATAAGCAAGATCAACTTAAAATAAATTCAATGAATCTAACAACGCTTTGAAACTTAACACAAAACATTTAGAGGTCTAGGCTAGAGACGTATTCCAGCGTCGTAAAGCCTGGTAACTGTGGTCCTCATTGATGGTTGGGTGATTCCTCCACTTTGAGACGATAAGTGCCAGTACGGACTTGTGCTCCCACGTACCGTCGAGTATATTTTGGGAGACCCCTATAGGCTTAAATCCTTTATCCATAGGAAGCCGTGTCTGCTGCCCTATCGATCGCAATGCACTGAACACAGCATTCGGGAAGATCGACTGCCGTACTGTAAAAAGTATTCTGCAGTTTTGCGATTGGTTTGGTACTCCCTCTACCTAGACCTCCAGAGCAGTCCCTTTCGTTCCTTTTTAGACTCCTTAACGGAAAAGGTCCATCTGAGCACTTGTCACTTCAGGCTCATTAAAAATCGAAGGAGACTAGAGTCATCTTTTGTTTTTTCTCGACTCTTAAAAACTGAAAAAACAAGTTGTGTCAAAGCGTATAAAATTTATTTTAAACGGAATATTCATTACCCTTTCCTACGTTGATCTTGGGTTGAGAAAATGGAGTCTACCAACCAAGGAATTCCCCTTGGAGGAAATCCTATTCCCTTCTCCTCTTGGGGAGATGTTCGTGCGCCCCATATGGCTACATTGTCGCTTCCAGGGCTGACAATTGGTTTGCCTGTATGGCTCTTCTCAACCTCTGTCGTTCAGAACACCAGTATTCCTGAACAATCGAATCATCAATTAGACGAGTCCAGAGTTGCCCACCAACCTTCTACTTCCTCTAATTCTTCCTCTCCTCCTTCCTCTTCGCTTGATGGGGCTGGTAAAGCCAAAAGTCAAGTTCCTAAGGAGAAGAAGGAAAAGAAGAAGAAAGAGAAGAAGAAGAAGGAGCTAAAGGCGAATGGGGGAAAACGAGTGTCGTCTAACGAAAATCCACACACTGCACCGACCAGGCCTAAATCGCCATGTGTCATTTGCAAAGGAGACCACTTTCACAGAGATTGTCCTTGCATCCCTCGGATCTTAAGGGACTGGTCTCCTCGTTTGCACAACCCGGTGTCGTCAACCTCTGATGATCATGTTGAAAGCACACCATCAACTAGTGAAAGTGAAGCCCCAGGACAAAAAGGGAAATGTAGATTTCCTTGTAAACTGTGCGAAGGCGATCATGCCGTCCACCGTTGTCCCTTCTTAGATGAAGCTAAAAGAGTTTTGGATGATCGTTAGGTTTCACCGTTACGACTTCCTCCTGGATATCAAAAACTCTTGCCGAGTCCGTCACTAGTTGAAAATTCGGCTGGCCCGCTCAGGTGGTCGGCTGAAGCACCTATCGTTGAAGATAAACCATTTGGATCCATACCAGACGAAAGTCAAAAGGTCGAGGCGACAGTTGACCCGGTCTTGCCTTCAGAGGTTTCATCTTCAGATGATACAGTCACTGAAGAGAACAAGGATGACACCGTCCAAATTCTCTTCATAAACACAGACTCCGACGAACAAGGGGGCAATTTACCCGTTCCTTTACCGCAGGAAGGAAGTTCGTCAGAGCCGTACCCGGCCGTCTATTCGGTCCCACCTCCAAGCAACCTAGTTGTCTCCTTCGACTGGAATCAACTAGGCAGACCCCGTTTACCAGCAAGCGTACCATTCCGAATTATCATTCAAATATATAGAATGGTTATGGATGGTACCATCATAGATGAGGGGGCTTCTGTGAGTATCCTTTCCTCAACTGCTTGGAAAGCGCTTGGTTCACCATCGCTTTTGCTTGAGATGAGAAATCTGATAGGCTTTGATAAAGGAACCAGTCGACCGTTAGGGATCCTTCCCGATGTGCCCATAACATTGAGAAGGAAAACAGTTCACATGAACGTAATGGTAGTTCAAGGACCCCTGGATTACAATCTACTCCTTGGACGAGACTATATTTATTGCATGGGAGCAATTGTCTCCTCACTCTTTAGAGTAATGTGTTTTCCGCACGAAGGAAGAGTGGTCAAGCTCGTGGACCAGCTTTCATTTCCCGGATCATACAGAGCAAATAGTCATATACCATCCCTGAATGGTCTTTTCACGCAAGAAATGTCTCAATCTCCAGTCCGTCCTCCCGATGAGCGCGAGTAATTCGGAGGGATATGACTGAAACCCAGGGGGCATGCACCCTGGTCTGCTTCGGCAGGAAAACTCCGGGTATAGGGTAGGTTTCCGCGAGAGAATATGACTAGTCTGTACTCCCGTCCGTGATTGGAAGAGGGGGTTGGACTAGAACAAGATTCTCTTGTCAAAGTTATGTGAGTGGAGTAGCCTCCTTCACTCACCTTTGTTTATCTCGGTAGACATTGCCGAAGAAGTGTTTTGTTTGCGCTGTGAATAGAACGATCTTTGGGTAACCTGTAAGAGGTATACCCTTCCTGATAAAACAAATGTTTTGTCAGCTCGAATAGAGGGTGACCTTGAAACTCTGTTTTATACCTGGGGGCATGCAAACCTTTTGGAGTGCAAGCAAAGAGTGATCATTTATCTGTTTTTTGGATTGGTCGTTTCCTAACTTGCATAAAGAAAGGATGTGGGGCAAAACTCTAAAAATTGTCGTTTTATATGAGACATTCTTATCACACGACTAGATTGATCGAGCAATGTTACCGCAAGGTTCAAGCTCGTTAAAAAATAAACCCGCATCGAGCAGTTTTAGCACATAGTTCAAGCTCGTTAAAAAATAAACATAAGACATGAGCAAATGTTTCCACCCGCGTTTAAGCTCGTTAAAAAATGAACTATTCCCCGGTAAATAACCACCGTGAATGTAGTACTTCATCCATTAAAGCCTTGGTCGTGTTTGCACCGTCACCTCCACTTTTTCATTGGCCAATCATTCACCTCCATTTGATTGTTTACCCATTTTGAGGAACAGCTGCGAAGAGTGATTTCACTAGCCATCCTTGTGACACTGCTGTGATTGGAAAATTCCAAACCTTACCTGGAATCAGCTGCTACCCGTTTTATCACTCGTTCCTCAAAAGACGAGTCTTCTTTAAGCTCTTTTCAACTGACTCGTAAAATATGAAAAGATTGCCGAGTCCTTGGCCTTCCAACTCTTTAAAGGGACAGGAAGTGCTATCCCTCATCTAGATTTTAATCTTTTTTGGACCTGAGGGATTATTGCACAAAAAGATCGAGCGCTTGTTTTGTTCGGCTCGTTAAAACTATCTAAAATTCATCCCTTCTGTATTGTTTTATACTTTTTCGGACTTAAGGGATTAGATGACGAAAAAGGAATTTTGGAGTTACCTTTACGTACGTTTTCAGACTCTCTAAAATTGAAAAGGACCGAGTTATCTTTGTCGTTAAACTCGTTAAAAAGATTAATAGCGACAAACTTGTCTTTAGACGAGAACGAGTTTCACTATCGTTAGGCTCGTTAAAACATAGCGATAGGTTTGCCCGAAGGGCAAATTATAGAACAAGCATATGTTATCCTCCTCAAGCTTGACAAAAATAAAGAGGTACTGGTCAGCAATGACTGGGGAAAAATTGGGAAGAAAACTCAAAGAATCTTTATTGGTAGCAAGTTGCTCTTGAACATGACACTTCCACTCCGTGTCCGAGTCGGGTTGGGTTGTTTCATTCACCGGTCACATCGCCATGGTCACACCATACCATCCACATTTGTGGTTAATGCTACCAATCCATCACATCAGTGTCTCCGACATGTTCAAGAGAAGTCATCCAGAGAAGCCACCTGTGTCTCACCCACTACCGTACATTATACTCCATTCTTTCATGACCGCCACCCTGAACCGTATATCATCAGATCGTTTTCACCTCCATCAAAATCATTTGCTCCGTTCCGTGTCATTGATGTGGGATTCATTAAGGCCCTCTTTTGACGGATCACTTCTTGTCGACATCAGCTCATTATCCAAGAAGTTGGTCTAGGAACACCCCATTCAGTACTTTGAAGCTTGCATTCCTCAATGGCAAGTTTCTCACTTCCGACGACAGGTTTACATCAATGACCTTCGACCGAAAGATTTTGCGTGGTGTTCGACGCCAAGTCCTTTATTCACACCACGTGAATTGTACTGCAGTACCTTGAGGATCATTATCATTATCGGTGATTCCTCTCGCGCTTGTTAACAGTTTACATCATTGACTGGTAATCAAGCGATGTCTTTCCATGTTCGACTTCAGAACATTTCTCACATGGATCGACTTGTACTTCGAGTGAAAATCGGAAGAGATTGAAGACCCCGGATCTAGTTTCATCCATCCGGGCTGCGATATATATCCAGGGAAATAAAGACATTAAATGTACACCATTGCAGCACAGATAATCATCCTACCAAAAGGATGATGGCTCTATCAGAATCATCAGTCTACACTCAGACGATTGTCTGTCTTATGTACATAAAAATGAATTTATAAAACTGAGCATGGGAATGCCCGCCTCAGCTAGATCATGAAAACAGTATGAAGATAATGTATTGTATTGTATCTTATTACAGGTCTCCTCCCAGCATTGAAAGAACTTCGGATCCTCATAATAAAGCATTTCACCCGACACCAAAAGGTTAACGGCCTCATACTTTAGGGGGCAACTGTTATAGACATTTTTGTGCCTTACAACTCCAAGCATGAAATGTCCATAAACCAAGGGTTCCTAAGTCCCTAAAAGTGTTGTTCTAACCCCTAAAGGAACAAGGTCAATAGATTACAGCTTCTCCCAGAAGTTCTCCACCAGAAACTGCTCAGAATAAGTCAAAACAGGATCATTTCAGCTGCTCCACTGGCTAGGTGCGTTGCATTGCACCTAAATACACTGGCTAGGTGCGTTGCATTGCACCTAAATACACTGTGAGGGTGCGTTGAGCGAGAAATGACAAATGGCAGTGTCATTCCGCGAGGTGGAGAGATAATGGAAGCTTCCAGAATCTTCTCCTGTGACACTTGCCTCACTGAATTCGACCAAGGATGAGTAAGAGGCCTTCAGTCTCCAAGTGGAAGCAAGAACTGACAGAGAGAAGACACTAATCAAATCACAAGCTGAATCATCCTCCTTACACATATCTATATATGGATCCCTCATCCCAGAGATCCGGAGGCTGGAATTTTGCATATTGTAAGGAATTGCTGTTGGTTTTGAGACAAACATCAGAGGATTGGGTGATCTATGCTTTGTTGGAGGTGAAGAGGGGCTTCTTTGCTGGGAGGTTGATGCTGGGTCAGGAACCATCGGTTGTAACTCTTCCTGGATCTTTTCTTGTTTATCAATAAAAACTATTTGAGTTTTTCCTCCATGCTTTTGTATCATTGATGCTTGTTACATTTGTATGGTTAACTTAAATTTGATCCTAAGTTGTTTATGAATATAGATCCATGTCTTTGTATAGTGTTCTTCTTCTGTGATCTTATAGGTACTTGGTGAAGCTGGGGCAAGTAAGGGAGCAGGTAGCTGGAGACTGTCAAAGAAGAGAGGGATTGGATAAAAGGATTAGCGCAAGACACAGGTTGGTTCTTTCTATTCCTCTCTATCTATAGTTCATAAAGGAAATACAAAAGTAGTTTTTCTCTGTTTGTTTCTAAGGCAGCTGTCACACCTTAGTGGGATAGAGCAGTTCTAAATAGACACTTTTTCCGGTAACAAAGAGGGACATACATGTAAGGATAAATATTAATCCTAAAATAGTTAAACATAATTAAGAGGAGAGCATGGTGAATTAAAATAAGATTAATAAATTAAATTTTAGAGAAATTTAGAGAACCTCCATGTGGCAACAACCAACATAAGAATATCCATCTAAGATATAACTTTAGTTAAATTAGGGAGTAGATAGGTGATCAAATCTTGACTTATCAATTGACTTTAGTAATGAACACAAATTAAGGAGTAAAAAGGGGAATCAAGAAACAACTAGGAGAAGAAATAGGAAACTTGTTGAGGTGAGGAAAAATATTATTTTTAAATTAAAATTTAAGTAAATAATTTTAGAGATCCTTGATAAGAGAGTGACACATGGGTGGGTGAATAATAAAACTATTGGATTATCAAAAATAATTAATTATGCATGAAATGCCAAGTGTCACCTATGAGGACTCCTATAAAAGAAAGGGCAGGTCATGGGAGAAGGGACTTTTCTTTACCCTATTGTTGGATGGATGAGACTATGTCAGAGTAGTGACTACGAGCTATAGTGAGTTTGGTGATATAGAGGACTTTAGAGAGGGTACTCTTGAGTCAAAGAGTGCTCTCCGCTACCAGCTAATACTTTCCTCCATTGTACAACCCCATGGCAGCTCGGGGGTCCGCGGGGAAGGAGAGTACCCAAGGAGTAGGATGGGAGGTCAACCGGTGGTTCATTGCATTCGGATTAAGCACGTCGACATTCACACTTGGAGGTGACTGACAGCAATGAGGGAAAATAGCAGTAAGTCAAGTTTGAATCTCGTCTCCTGGTGAATGGTACCTATGTTCTTATAATATTCTTTTGTATGACTTCGTTATGGTTTTAGTTAATAGCATGTAAATTAGATGATATGTTCAATGAAGTGAAATTCAGGAAAGTTTTATATAATGCTTAATAATTTTTGAGTTCCTAATGTTATTTTCTTATGGTTGTATTTTTATTATTTAAAAAAAAATATATAGGGTTGGTCCTTACACTTGGTATCAAAGCTATGTTGAACCCTTGAGAGCTATAGGCCCATGCACGCATGACTAGTTTTGCTAAATATCTACTACATTCTACCCTAAAATTTTGTATGAGGATTACCATCCAACTCTTAGATTTTAGGATATCTCTACAACTTGATTTTTCAGGGGTTTAAATTTATAAGATCTTATAAAATCGTTTTCTGCAGAGGTTTGGGGTTTTGACAATTTTGTTTGGTCTTAACCCTATTTTTCTTTGAGTCACAAGCCCTTTTCAACAATTTTTTAAGACAAAAGCCTGAAAAGTCGCTTCCTATTTTCTAAACGAAATTTGCGAAATTTCCAGGGTTTCAATTGCTTTCTTACAAAACTTTATAAACTTTTTACAATATATTTTTGCAGATCTTGAGTACTGTAAGGAAGTCATAAGCATTTTGGGCATAATTTCATTGAGCCGAAAGCATAAAGATTACCATTTTTCTTAGTCGAGTTTTTTTTTTTTTTAAGGGAATTAAATAAATTTGGGGAGCCGTCTACTTTTTGAAGTAAAATCAAAATTTTGTAAAAGCTGCCTCGAAGTCTCTAAGTTGCATTCTTCTGAGATGCAAGCATATTCCCTCTACTAGTGCAAAAACCTTGGACATTACTTACAGTAAAAATGAAATTCCTTAAAAGTCTGATTATAATTTTATTTTGAAGGAAAGTCTAGCTTCGATTTGGAAAGGCATTACTCGAGGCATGGAAACTTTTTAGCTGTCTTCATTTTGGAGTCTTTCCTCCTTGCAGTAAGTTTAGAAGAAGCTTTCGTGGGAAGGTTTTTCCTTGCCGCGATGTCAAATTTCCCGAGCGAAGCGTGAAGCGATTAACTCTTGGAAGGTTAAAATTTTAATTTAGGTTTGACTTTTAAACTTTTAATTTTGGCTTCAAGCATTAGAAAATTGTTTTAAATCAAAACCTTGTGTTAAGTTGTTTTCCCTTATTTGAGAGAATTTTTCTCATTTAATTATATTTCTCATTTTAATTATATTTTAGAATTTTTTCTCACATGTTAGCTTTGGGAAATTGATTGGTAAAAGTTTCATTAGTAAATTCTTTTCATTATAAAATTTTTCTATTTATATTTTGAGGAAAGTGAATTTCACTTTTAGGGAAAATTTGTCATATTAAAATATTTGTAAAATCATTATAAAAGTTTTCCCTCATTGTTAATTTGAGGAAGGGGCATTTAAATTTTTTCATTTTGTAACCCCCCTTAAAGGTTTCATAACCCTCATCATCCTTTTGGGCGTAATTATTTTGGAGCGGATTTTAATTTTGGGAAAATCATTTCCCTTTTAATCATTATAAAAATGCTTTCTCATTGATATCTTAGGAAAAAAGGGGAATTCATTAGCAAAGGAAATTTCAGTATAAAATATTACTATATTATTTTAAATTTCCTCTTTTCCATATTAACATATGGTATTTGCTTTCAAGATTGTTATTTTGTGAGCCCTCCTTGGGGATATTAAATCTTTTCGTTTGTGTAAGGGATTCCTTTTGTAATTTTAATAAAATTATTTTCTAGAGGAAGCTTGGGGCCTCCACCCCCTAGTATCCTTATCTCCTCTTTGGAGGCGCCATTTCCTTATGTGCATGACTAACTTTATTGCATTCATCCTAGATTCAATTGTGTTCCATCATTCACTTCATTGCATTTTCTAGGTTGCTTGTCTTATTCCAACTTATGATCTAAAGTAACTTTTGAAATCACTGTTAGTAGTCTCATTGACTAAATTATAAGTGTGATATGTCTTTAATTTCTTGCTTGTTTAATTGTCTAAACAAGTGAAAACATCTAAATAATCACACTATTAATCTGAGGCATATGAGGGATTCTACTATAACAATCTTAATCACCTAATTGTTTCATTGGGTAATTCCTATTGCTTCTTTCGATTATTGTTAATAACTTGTAATCTTGTGCCCTTTGCCATTTTTATCTATTTGGTGATTGTAAGCATATTGGTTTTCCGGTTCCCTTGAAGCAATATTGGATAGCATTGTCATCTCACTGAAGTAATTGCATTTGTCATCACACCTAGTTTAGTTGTGCATTTCATCTGTCTAACTTTTTCTCTTCTTGCAACATTGTTATTATTGTGCCTTGAGATATCTATTTGCAAGTTTCTCAATTTTCATTGGGCATTGTTAAGGCACTGGTCTATTATATTTACATCTTGTATCTACCTTGCTTAATCGAATCCTAACACACATTGCTCATAAACATTCACACTTTCTCTAATCATAATCAAGTTACACTAATAATAATTGTCTTGCCCTTAGATCTCCTAGACTTGTTGCTTCAACAAGTTTTCCTTCATCAATCATCCTTAGGGACTACCCCCTTGACTTAGCTAGGAGAGAGTCTAAACAGAGTGAGTAGGTATCAAAGTGACAACCCTTACTCTGAGCGTTGCGCCTTAGGTGTACACTTTAGGTGACAACAGGTCCCACACAAGGTGTTGGGAAAGATGACATCTGAGGAGGCATTTTACAGGCAAGAAGCCAAAAGTCTGTCATTTCAAAATTTTTGATAGTATCATTTACTGTCACGTTCCAACTAGGAAGCGCACCAAGTTGGATTCAACTGCAGAGAAGAGGTATTTCATTGGTTACAAAAAAACATCCAAGGCATACAAGATCTATATTCCAGGGACTCAGAAGATCATTGTGAGGCGATACGTTAATTTTTAGGAGGAGAAAGCCTTCAAGAGATATTGTGAGTTGTCAATAGTTGATCAAAGTCAACAAGCAAAAGCTCCAAGGGTTGAACAACAATCTTAGGTGCAGGGCACAAGTACAAGCACAATGACTAGTACATATACAAGTGCAGAGGAGAGTTCGCAAAATAAGGAGTAGGAGAATGATGAGGATCTTGAAGCTCCACACACTTCAGTGGGTAGGAGGAACCGTGAGGTGCTTGTTACGAATAAAATATATACAAATAATATAAATATAAATAATGAGGATAATTGTAATAATGGTTAGTTAATTAGTAATTAGTACAAAAGATGCATGTCTAAATGGGACATGACCTTCCATGAAGAGGCACTACCTAGTATATAAGCAGGCCCCTCACTCTCATTTGTATCATCATTCTCATTCATATATTTTAATATCTATTCTTGTATCTCAATGGAGATCTTTATATTCCAAGTCTTCTGGAGTATTTAACCTGAAGAACGAACTTTGCTCGCTTCATTTGTTGTTGTAGCATAGGTCGGTGACATTGTGGTTGATGAGTTTGTTGACGTACCTTGTGCGAATGCTGAGTTGGATGCCTATATGGTGTTCTTCGATTTCCTGTTGACCACTTTTGATGATTTAACACAGGACCCCATTGCAAATTTCTATGTTCCATATTGTTTCCACTCGGTACTCCTGATCCTATGGGCCTTGTTGACTTACTAGGTCTACTGCTCATGATCTCCTCCTCTGCAATGATTTCCCGTTGAATTGACTTATGCAAGATGCGAGGCATTAAGATTCTAACCTTGGCACGAATGTTAACATTTAGTCCATACACGAATTTGTTCACCTTGAGCCTTTCTGTGTTCAAGTGAGGGGCATAACTGAGTAATTCCATGAAACGAGCCTCATACTCAAATAGTGAGCGACTGCCTTGTTTTAATGCATTGAATTCATTTAGTTGCCTCTCAAGGAACTCCGCTGACATGTAATGTTCTCTAAATTTTTCTTCAAATAGTTCCCAAGTTACTTCTAATATATCTGTCCCCAATTGGGTTAATAATGTCTTCCACCAAAGTGGTGTGTTTCCTTTTAGCTAGAATATACCCATCTTGGCCTTCATATTTGAGGTGTAATCTCTCAGGGTAAAGCACATAGCCATGTTTTCTAACCATGCCTCTGTAGATTGACCATCTGTGGACCCGAAAAACTCTGGAAATTTTACTTTTTTCCAAATCTCGACATACAACATTTTTTGTAGTGTTTTGGGGTACTTCGTTTTGTATGACAGGTCCTCCATGCTCTCATTCCAAATGATTTATTAATGCCTCAAACATGTGTTGGAACGATCTCATTAAGTTCAATACTTCTCCAACTGGTATCTATTCTGGTGTTGTGATGTTTCCCCATCATTGGGTGGGGTGGTAGGAGTTGGTTGTTGTGGTGACTCCAGATTGTGCCCTTTAGTTGCCCCACTTCTTCTTGTACCTATTATAACCATGTTTCGCCAATGAATCCTGCCATAATTTAACATGATTTTTCCTTATAAGATTAAAAAAAAATAGAAATTAGATAAAAAAATCATAACCAACCTCAGTGGTTTTATAATTTATGTTTATGTTTATGTTGATATACTTCCAAAGGAACAATTTATGCATTTATAAGTTCTTGATTATATAATTCACCTATCAATTTCAAACATTCCTATATGATTTAATCCAAAGAATACCATCAATCTACTCAAATAGTCTGCTTAGATTACATTATGTCATGTAAATGGTATAGGTGGTTGGTAGCGTTATCATAACATAAACTGAGAATGTCTTTAATAAAAGAGAGAGAATACATTTCTAATGTTTTATGATTTTATGAGCTTAGTTATCAACAATTGGCAAAGGGATTGACCCAAATTCCAATCCAATGCACACTCCCTTATTTCTCACAATCTCAAATGATCTTAGCTATCCACAAACACAAAATATGAAGAATACTCCCTTGATAATGATGGGATACTACGATTTCGGGGAAGGATATATGTACCATCGAATGAAGATATATGCCAGTTAATCTTGAATGAAGCACATCGCGCAGTATACATGGCACACCCTAGTGTTCAGAAGATGAGTGTGGACCTGAAACCACTCTTCTTTTGGAAAGGGGTGAAGAAGGACATCGTGAACTTGGTAGCAAGATGCTTAGAGTGTCAACGAGTAAAAGTTGAACATAGACATCCAACAGGGTTATTGCAACCCCATGAGATACCAAAATCTAAATGGGAAGTTATATCAATGGACTTCATTGTGGGACTACCAATGACCTCAAGAAGACATGATTCCATATTTGTAGTGGTGGACACATTGACCAAGAGTGCACATTCCATACTAGTTAAGACTACATATAAGGCACCAGAAATAGCCATAGTTTTTATCGATGAGATTATGAGATTGCATGGAGCGCCTAGGAAGATCATATCTGATAGGGGAGCAGTGTTTACAGGAAGGTTTTGGACCAATTTCCAAGAATCCTTGGGAACCCAGTTGAACTTCAGCACTGCTTATCACCTTGAGACAGATGGGCAGATAGAGAGGACTAATAAAATCCTTGAAGACATGCTTCAGATGTATGTGATGGACCGATAACAGATATGGGAGGAGTTTTTACCCCTCGTGGAATTTGCTTACAATAATAGCTATCAGAGTTCCATCAAGATGGTGCCATTTGAGTTCTTATATGGAAGACCTTGCAAAACACCTCTTAGTTGGGACCAACTAGAGGACCGAGTATTAATAAGACTAGAAGTGGTGCAAGAGATGGAAGAACAAATGATTATGATTGGGGAAGGCTAAAAGAAGCACAAGATCGACAAAAGAGCTATGCTTATTCTCGTCGGGTAGACCGAAGTTATGAAGTGGGAGATAGGGTGTTCCTGAGAGTAAGGCCCCAAAAAAGCTCTATAAGAATTGGAAAAGGAGAAAATTTGTCTCCACGGTTTGTGGGACCTTTTGAAATCTTAGAAAGGAAAGGGACGGTGGCATACAGGCTTGCCTTACCTCCATCTTTAGTGCATATGCATGATGTTTTTCATATTTTTGTTTTGAGTCATTATATTTCAGATCCTTCGCATATTATTCACTTTGTTCATTTGCAAGTTTCAGACGAGGGAATAATAATGGCCGAACCAGTTCGCATACTGGACCAACAAACTTTGCAGCTTAGACGACGGTTAGTGGAATGGGTTAAGGTCCAGTAGGACAATTATAGTCCTAGTTTAGTTACTTGGGAGGACACCGAGGAGATGCACCACCATTTTCCTTATCTATTCTAAGGACTTCGAAAGGAAGTCTATTGTTAAGAGGGGGTGTATGTAGTACCCCGCTCTAGTTGAATGATAGTGATACGACATTAACATTTATTTAGCCCTAAGGCCCACATAATATTCTTTGAGGACCTCAGGTTGAGGATCCAGACACATGACTCTATTATTAGTGGTTGTGATGTTTATGTATGTTATCCATTGATATTATGACGAAGATAACATTAATGGTTACGTATGTTATCTATTGGTATTATGATGATTGCAACATTAATGGTTATGCATGTTCTCTATTGATATTATGATGATTGTAGCATAAATGGTTATATTTGGTCTATTGAATTTATGATGATGATTCAGTAAAGGATATGTATGCTCTTTATTGATATCATGATGATGATAACTTTGATGGATAGGTATGTTTTCTATTGATGTTACGATGTTGATAACTTTTATGGATATGTATGTTTCCATCGATGTTATGATGATGATAGCCATGATGGATGTGTCCCCTATGTTAGCTACTTGCATTAGTTCTCGTTCATAATGAACAATGATGCGAATGACTAGGTGGTGTTGATGATGCTATTATGACGACGACTAACACTGAGAAACCTTGTTACTGATGATTATTGAGAATGGCAGGAAACCACCAGAGGCACTCACATATGACGAGTTGGCAACACTTGGTTTGATGAAAATTATATTGTCTTTGAAATTCTAAATCAATTTTGAAACATGCTATATATGTTTATCTATATTCTGATGATATGTTAGTGGTTGCAGGCATAGATTAGTCGCTTGGAAGAATGACTCACATATGGGTGATGGGGTTGTAAAATTGGATGGAACTGCATGGGAGGGGTGGGATAGTGTCCCTGATCTCACCCACTAGCACTCTCGCTATGACTTGGGTTGGAAAGGTTGAAACACCTTCACCTTGAAGATCACAATGTCATGGGGGAAGGTCCCAAAGTTGGGTTGCTCATGAGGATTTTACTGGAGGGCACACATCAAGGCAGATTCCTCGATCCCTAAAACCATTAGTCTCACTATACCAGGCAACATAAGAGATGATCGTGGTCTCTGTCATTGCACCTATACTTTCCCCTCGTAGCCACTGAATGCTTGAAGGGAAAGTGGCGTGGCACCCTTGGAACTTCAAGGTAATTTCTTGAAGGGCACGACCAACTTGGCACACTTGGCATCACAAATAAACTGTTAGGTGTGACACCCTTGGAACTTCAAGGGAAGTTCTTGAAGGGCACGACCAAACTTGGCACCATCGAAATCATTAAAAATAAGTAAATTAATAAATATAATCAAGATATGAAAACTAGGTAAATTCACATCAAGGGTAAATGATGTTAGAAACCAAGGTAATTAAATCAAGAATAAAACTTGGGTTAAGAGGATCATAGAAAGAATAAAAGTATTTTACCTTAAAAACTCTACCCTTCCCATGTTGGAAAATATTAGGTAGATACTGTAATTTATTTACGTAAAAAGGGGAAAGAGGGACATAAATGTAAGGATAAATATTAATCCTAAAATAGTTCAACCTAATTAAGAGGAGAGGATGGTGAATTAAAATAAGATTAATAAATTAAATTTTAGAGAAATTTTGAGAACCTCCATGTGGCAACAACCAACATAAGAATATCCATATAAGAGATAACTTCAGTTAAATTAGGGAGTAGATAGGGGATCAAATCTTGACTTATCAATTGAGTTTAGTAATGAACACAAATTAAGGAGTAAAAAGGGGGATCAAGAGACAACTAGGAGAAGAAATAAGAATCTTGTTGAGGTGAGGAAAAAGATTGTTTTTAGATTAAAATTGAAGTAAATAATTTTGGAGATCCTTGATAAGAGGGTGACACATGGGTGGGTGAATAATCAAACTATTGGATTATAAAAAATAATTAATTATGCATGAAATACCAAGTGTCACCTATGATGACTCCTATAATAGAAAGGGCAGGTCATGGGAGAAGGGACTTTTCTTTACCTTATTGTTGGATGGATGAGACTATGTCAGAGTAATGACTACAAGCTATAGTGAGTTTGGTGAGGTAGAGGATTTTAGAGAGGGGACTTTTGAGCCAAAGTGTGCTCTCCTCTACCAACTAATACATTCCTCCATTGTACAACCCCATTGCAGCTCAGGGGTCCACGGAGAAGGAGAGTACCCAAAGAGTAAGCTGGGAGGTCAATGGTGGGTCATTGCATTCTGATTAAGCACGCCGACATTCACACTTGGAGGCAACCGACAACAAAGGAGGGAAAATAGCGGCAAGTCAAGTTTGAATCTCATCTCCTGGTGAACGGTACCTATGTTGTTATAATATTCTTTTGTATGACTTCATTATGGTTTTAGTTAATAACATGTAAATTAGATGATATGTTCAATGAAGTGAAATTCAGGAAAGTTTTATATAATGCTTAATAATTTTTGAGTTCCCAATGCTATTTTCTTATGGTTGTATTTTTAGTATTTAAAAAAAAAAAATTATAAGGTTGGTCCTTACATTATGAGAAATGGATTCGATCCTCACACCGATTAGCCCCTGTACCTTCTCCGTCAGGGCATTCTATACATTATGTATTTTATGTTCTTGCATTGTACCTTTTATATTCATGCATTGTTCCATACATTGTATTTTTTTATGTTCTTGCATTGTACCTTTTATATTCATGCATTGTATTTTTTTCTAGGACATTGTTTGGTTCTCCTGCATTTTATGGACATTATCGTACTCAACAATCCCTTCGACCTATTTTGTGGTCATTAATTGGTCATAAAAATAATTATCTTATCTTATAGCGCAGGTTAAGGCCCATAAAAATCATGAATACAAATATAGCTCAATTACAGAAACAGTGAAGGAAACTGGGGGAGGAAGTCGTCGATCGTAATGCTAAATATAAGGAAAAAACAGGTGCACACTTGTGTAGAGGAGAAAATAACTGAGAACTCTTAGAATTTCCATACTTTGTACTCCCCATGGTGATTTTCATGTACGAGGATTGTGGTTTGTTGGTCAAAGCTTCAAGTTTAATCTTATAAAAATTAATCAGTACTAAAAATATATTTATGGCCATCAATAACCAGCTTGCCATAAGACATTAAATGCCCCTATGGTGGCTGGTTCACATGCATACTCCATATTTGGATTTGAAAAAAACATTAAATACCCCTATTGTGTCTGGTTCACATGCATACCTCATAGCTGGATTTGAAAACCTATGCAGATTCATCGGCTATGACCGATACAACTGCATTCAATACAAATGACAAACAATTGATGGGCATCCCATTATAGACAGGGTGAATTTTAATGCATCCAAAGTCGAGCGTGATGAATTTCCAACTGCCTCTGGTGTCACTGCCACCACCACCAGACCATAGGAATGTGAGGGTATACGGCCATACGTTGAATTTTAAATTTGAATTTGATAACCCCACTCGAAATTTAAATTCTGAATTTATATTTACCGCTCAGCCAATGTCTTTTCCTCAGATGTAGCGGAAATGAGGTGAGCAGCATCGTTTGTGTTTAATTCACAATCGAAGCAATAAGGTTGAAGATATGCATTCAGTTTAGGGTTACCGCAATTGAGTTCTTCAACGAATTCAATATTTAAGATCCGCAAGAATCCTAACAGTAGATCAAGGCGCAAGAATCCTAACAACAGATCAGGGTGTCGAGCTTTGATATGCATTCGTAATTCTTCGACGGATTCAATATTTAAGATTTGCAAGAATCGCAGCAGTAGCGCAAAGCTATGATATGCATTCACAAAACATGTGAGCGGAGAGAATACATGAAACCTCCCCTTAGAGGACAAGAATTCATGTGTGGTTGGAAGTTGATGGAGTTCGGATTTTCTATTTAAATTTTGACTTATTTGCAGTCCAATAGTGCAGATTTCTGGAGTTGTCCATAAAATTTTCACCTTTGATTTAAGAAAACACCAAAATTACCAAAACTATTGGTGACCCGTAACTCAGAAAATAGGAGAAATAGGAGAATGCTGAGAGAGCTAAAACTGTAACAAAAAAACCCAAATCTGAACTGTGTGCCCTACAAACTTATCATAACATATATGTTCGATATAAGTCAAGAGCTATACAAAACCTGCAATGGAGGTGGATCTTTGATTTTTCGAATGAGATTGCTTTTAAATGTTTGAACGGTGTGTTTTTTCTTTAACTTTTATGTGAAAGTCTTTGCTGAATTCAAGAGAAATGAATGTGTGCAATGGATTCATGCTTTTCAAAGACACTTTGCCCTCGTTTTCCTCAGTCAATTCACACTTTCCTTGGTAACGCTTTTATTTGTTTCCTTCCTATTCTAGAGTAGTTTAAATTATTTTTTATATGATAGCAGGTTATTTGTTGCCGGTTTCCATAACCTGGGAGTGAACTCGATAACGCTGTAAATAATTACTTCAAAATTTTCATTTCACTGTGTTTTCGCTTTTACTTTATTGGGTGATGCATGAGATTGTGTTAGACTTGTTTATTAGTTTTCATTTTAAAAACAATATGTAATAACCCAACAATAGCGTCGTTCAACTGTAAAAATGGAGCCAAGAGTTTGCAAGATGGTCGAAAGCGACTTTGAGTTTGTGTAAAAATTAGGAGTTAATATGATGGGGTATGTGTTGTATATATGTTCACCCTTTCATGCATTAGCCATTGGCCATTGATACAGATATATTGTGTTGTATATATGTTGATAAAGTGTAAATTATCAAGACTATGGCATTAGCCATTCATGCCCATGTTCATATCCGGTGATTGGAAATATTTTAAGCTAAATATACATGTGCAATAAGAATTCATTTTTTTTTTTTTTTTAAATGGTAAAGATTTAATTTTCGTGAAATATTTTAAAATATTTTTATTAATAGTTATATGAAATTCAATTATAATTTTTTTAGATATGTGGTAGTAATAAATATGATATAGATTTATAGTATTTTAGTTATGGGGTAGTAATAAGTATGATATAAATCTTATAGTATTTTGGACATGGTATAACATTAACCGTCTATTTACAAGGTAAAAAATTCATGATAAAATGAGATAAATCTTCATAGTTAAGAATATTGTTACATATTTTTTTTTTTAATTATATATGTTTAATGATTATTATTATTATTATTATTATTAAAAAATAAAGTTATAATTTAACTAGTTTTTTTTATCAATTTAGTTATATTAAATATATCATGAGATAAGTGTTTCGATGTTTATTTAAATTTAATTTATATGATTGACTAGTTATGAGGTATTTTGAAAAAAATAGTAAGACATTTAAATACACTTAAGTAACATTTAATTATAAAGTATTTTGAATGTGTGTAATAGAAAAATATTTTATTATGCCTTGGAGTATGATTTAAATATTTTTTGTTTTACTTAGCTAAGAGATTATTTGCATTGGATGTAAGAAAATAAGTTAACAATCCATGATCTAAAGGTATCTAGTAAGAGTGAAAGCCTACCATGTGTTCAAGTGACATGGTTTTCCTTGAATAACAAAAGGTATCTAGTAAGAGCGAAAGCCTACCCTGTGTTCAAGTGACATGGTTTTCCTTGAATAACAATAATGAGTCATTCTCAAATAGTAGTCGACTATAATTTTCCTCATTACTCATTTGACAACTAAATTATGATAAATTTTCTTACTATGTAAAAAAAATTATTTAAATATTAAATTATAAAAATATATTTTATTAAATATAAATTAATATTTTAATATATTTAAGAAAGTGAAATTTTCATTTTTACAAACTACTTCTAAATTTCTAAATGATATTAGTTCTTCAATGAAAAAAAACGAAACAAACACATTTAACTACACTTCGATTTTTTTATATATTAATTTAATAGAATAGTTACATGTAAATAATAATAAGCTTATATAACATAGAGACTTTATAAAGATTATATGAAATTAAAATTTATGATATGTAAATAATATTAACTTTATATTATTGGAATTTATTAAGATTAAAAATATGTGCTTTTAAAATTATATATTTTATGAATGTAAAAAATAAGTGCTTTTTAAATGATATATTTGAATTGTGATAGTAAATTTTGAAGTAAAAGTAAATTATATATTTTAAGGAAAATTTAATAATATTATTTTTAATAAAAATATTATAGATGTATATGTGTGGGGAGAGGATTTTAATTTTATGTTTTGTGGGTTTTGGTATAGACTGCAAATTTTTATCAGGCAAAAAAGCTCCACATCTGGAGGACTTATCACTATCTGTGGATTGGATAAATAGAAATGCTGGAATTTTCATTCCATATTTTTTTAGATTGAAAGCAAAATATGAGACCAAAATGGTTAACACTCATCACATATATAGAGAGTTGAACACTCTGGTTGACGTTGCTCATGATTGTTAGGGAGTTTTGGAAATCCATGAGTACTTTTAGGGATAGGCCTTGGAGGTAGTAGCATTAGAAATATGATGATATTATGAGTTAAAATGATGATGGGGAATAGAGGACCTTTTTGTTTTGTGTAGATTAATCTTTCTTGATCTATTGAAGCTTTATGCAAATATACTTTGCATGATGTATATTTGGATATGAAATATAACACACACACATACACATATATATAGAGCGATGCTTTTTAATTTAATATGATAAATTGAATTTTCTTTTCAAAAGTAGCATTTGAAAATTGTTTATTATAAAAAAAAACATGAGTTATAATAACAAAAAATATAATTATTGGTCGTCATTGTAAAGATTATAGTCAAAAGCTTGTCTACCATAAATTTTTAATAGAGAAGGTGTCTTTGGACAAAGGTGAAAATGCTCGGGAACATTTAGAGATCTCTCATTACCCCAACACTAACTATCATGCACCTCCTCTTTGTAGGTGGCATTCTCATGTTTTACAATGGGTCTCTATGAGAGATAAACATACTATTGAAGACTCTCTCCTTATATGGAAAAGCCACAGGTATGTCCACAAACAACCTCAACTCTCTAATATCCTACCACTATTTAGAAGATGAAGAGATCTTCCATTTCACCGAGATCCTCCCTTTTGAATCTAAATCTCTATGGGAGAGCGCGAAGTACTTGGGGTTTCAACTTAAACCAAATTGTTACAACAAGGAAGATTAGCATTGGCTCATTGTCAAAGTGGAAAACAATTGAAAAATTGGTGTCTAAGATGGCTTTCTAAGGTTGGTCGTATATTCTTGATCAAATCTGTCTTAGAATCCTTCCTCTTTTGTTGGACATCTCTTGCATGGATTCCCGAATGTATCCTAGAAAAAATCAAAAGAATATGATCAAATTTTCTCTAAGCTAGGACGCAGGAACAAGGGTGTTACCTTGGGTCAAATGGGATAAATTACTATGCCAAAACACTTGGGAGGTTGGTGCCTAAAGAACATCTACTTATTTTCAAAAGTCTTGAGTTCCAAATGTGGATGGAGGCTAATCTTGATGCAAAGTTTATGAACATCGGTATTCATCCAAAAATACATAGCCCCATGCTCATTGGAAGATTGGAAAAGAAGGGTTGACAAGCCAAGAGACAATATCTTAGTAATCTAGAGGGTTGTCCTCAATTACTTTGATATCATTGGCAAAGGGTTGGCATGGAAGGTTAACGGAGGTGATAGATTGAGACTTAGCCTCGATCCCATGCCTAGTAATGCCCAAAGTCACTCATTCCCACTCCCTCTAATAGAAATTCTAAGCGACAAAGGATACTCAAAACTCGCTCACATTGCCAACCCTATAAATTCATTTATACAGAGATAAGGATGGATATCTTCCAGTGATCTAATAGTCTAGCAATGGTATGTTATCCTCACCGGAATAACCTTGGTGTCGGTTTGCTATGAAATTCTCCTCTCCCGAATGGGGTTATTTGGGATCTAGGACAAGGGTGTCAACCCTGAGGAATGTTGGTTTTGGCTTGGTTCAAAGACAAAGGGGTTTGGGATTGGGTTGCTGTCAATTTACATTTAGGGTTTGCTTTACTGTTTTTTATGGGATTGAATGGAAGCCTGCATCCTTGCATAACTCGTGGTACCAACATGGTAATGACTTCGCTGGCTGGATTTTTGGGCTTTGCAGCCATGGCCTGTGTCGTAGTGTCTACAAGGTCGCTGTTGAGGTATTGCGTCACCCTGGGTTTGTGAATTGTTATAATGTTGCTGAAGCTAGCTATAATGGGCTCATAAATTTTGCTTCTGGTTATTATGCAAATGGGCCTGGGGGTTAAGGGATTGAATGCCAGGGTGGGTTAGAGGACTTCGATTGGCTGCAGGGTCTTCGAGTAGTGGAGAAACGAAGTTTAATTTTAAATCAATTACGATCCTTTCTCTTGTCGTAGGTGTGTAGAGAGGTAGGTTCTCCTGGGCACGAAGGGCATCTGGGCTCGCACCTTCACTTGCACAAGGACTTGCCAACACCCATTTCATTACCAAGCACCGAGATTGGGTTGTAATGGCAAGGGTAGTGAAAGCTAGGGGCCGAGGTAGGAGCCCTCAGGTGGCTGAGTAGAAGGAAGAGGCCAATTCCTCGGGCGGCTGAGCAGAAGGAAGAGCCCAGTTCCTCAGGCGGGAGGCGTGGCAGGAAACCTGTCGCCAGCCTCATTAATGAAGCGACCAATATATACCGAGAGGGAACCATTGAAGAGATTAGAAGTTTGATTGAGGAATGAGAAGCCGACCTAAACCACTAGGCGAGCGCAACAGAGATAGAGATGGAGGATTTGTGCACGATGGTGTCGGACCCTTGGCATACTCGAGGGCAAGTGGCCTAGTTCAAACAGATCCTATATCTGTATTGGATTATGAAAAGCCTCTTGGGCAAATCCCTGGAGCAAATTTCAATGAGCATGGCGACAAAAATGCAAGACTTCCCTAATTACAAACAAGATTTCCAAAAACTACAATTCCAAATGCGAAAACAGGATGGATGCCTCGGCCACATCGAAAACACTTCCCATGTCTTTACTCACAAACAGTATTACATGGTTCCAATGCCAAGGATTTGACTCCCGTTGAATCCGCCTCTGCTGAGTAAGATGATTATAATGTTTACTAGTTTTCACTTTTTAATTAGTACTTATGCGGATAGCTTTTACTTTTCAATTTGAAGTTATATATGTTTATAGGCAAATAGAGTATGGGCAAGGACATGATATACAAACTTATATAGCTTGGGTAGAAAAACTTATCACTTTTTGCTACTCGATGGTTTATCATGCAGTTAGGTGGCCAACGGACTTGATTTCACGCCAGGAAAGTTAAGGCCACCTAACTAGTTTTATGTGGTTGCAACTTGATTATATATTAATGAAAATGGAAAGATCTACCAAGCTTACAAAAAAAACAATTTCCTTAATAATTATATTCATTCACATAACAATGTCCTTAATGAAACAATCCAATGATAATAATCCATTGATAATCGTTGTGAAACAATCCAAGATAATAATTTTAAATTATAATCCCAAGAATGTTGGTGCCATGTTTATCTCAACTCAATTTATATCATTGCTCGTCCTTTTTATAGGGAGTTGGCTAAGTAGAATTAATTTTGGGCCAAAAAAAATTAGATTTCAAGTTTTTTATTTTTATTTTTAATTTTGATAGTATGAGTGGAAATAGATTCGGCACTATCAAAAATTTATAAGCACCTAAAATCTTAAAGCTTGACAAATAAACGAGATTTCCAAAAATTCCAACTTAATTTTAACAAATTCGTGCCTAAAAATTCCAACATAATTTTAACAAATTCCTGCCAAAACTTTTATTGTTGGAAATTTTGGTAAAAATTTGATAAAATTCGGTAGTGTTTTTTGTAAATCCAAGTTATTATTGTCAAATTTCAAGATTTTGGGTACTCTACATATTTTTGGTGCTACTGAATTTATTTCCACTATCAAAAATATGATTCAAACACCACTACTACAAGAGTTTTTGAAAAAAAATTTACCCAAATTCCAACTACTTTTAACTATAGAAGAAATTCTTTAACCTCATTAATTCTTCCCCGTGTTTGTGCTCAGTGAAGACTTGAGGTTCGAGGCATTCTAGTTTAACAGTTGAAATCGGACTCGCGATCAGAAGATTGATATAGTCGGTAGTCGGTACTGGTATGTGGGTCCTCATAAATCTGAAAAGAGATTCAACCCTATGAAGGAAGTACCACACCTTGCACGGTGCTTTATAAATTCAAACTTCTACCGATTGGTTTTTTGCAATATATGTCCCTATCTTCAAAGAAAAATCTACCCTACCATAGACCAACTTGGCAACTTCAACTTGCAGTACTTTGCACCAATATTCAAAAGCTGACAGTCCTTTCGAATGAAAGTTTTTTCTTCGTACTTTTAAGAGAACTCCCGTACAACACTGGGAAAGTGCGTGGAAACAAAACGATTAGTAACTATCCTAGAGAACTGGATTGTGCTGAAAACTATATCGAGTACTACAATATCGTTGGTGCAGCTCTCGAATCCAGTTGCATCTACGAATTAGGCTACGGCCCATAAAAACAGTGAGTACAAATATCTATAGATAGCTCAATTACAGAAACATTGAAGGAAACTTGCGGAGGAAGTCGTCGATCGTAATGCTAAATATAAGATAAAACAGGTGCGCACTTGTAGAGGAGAAGACAACCGGCAACTCTGAGAATCTCCGTAAGATTTTCGTGTACGAGGATTGTGTTTTGTTGGTCAGAACTTCAAGTTTAATCATATAAAAATTAGTCACTACTAAGAATGTATAAATACAGTGACATAACATAGATTTATTTAAAATTTATTAAAAGATTTAAATATAGATGAGATGCAGAAGTGTGTGTTTATATTTGGGTGGTTGTTTTTAGTCGGCTAAAAGTTTATAAAGAAATAGGTTAAAGGCTTAAGATGCAGAGGCATCTAAGAATTTAAAATATAGATGATATGTCTAAGTGTGTGTTTATATTCTGGTGGAATATGCTTTAAAATTGTTTTTATTTGCTACGATTTTATAAGGAAACAGGTTAACCGCCTAAGCCTTAGAGGCATCTAGGAGTGTGCGCCTTTATGGACAACCCGAGAGTTATTTCAGGTAGCAAGGTTTTCCTTGAATAACAGTTATGAGTCAGGATGTATTTGTGGATAGCAGCTAGTAATGATTGTCTCATCACTGATTTAGCAACTGAGTTATGATAAGTTTTCCAACTTTTTATTTTTGCAGTGTTTTCTTGTTTTTTAAATACACAAGTACAATTTTTTTCTGAAATTTATGAAGATCGAATTAAAAGCATGGAGGACTCTACCGTCACCATGAGAATCATTTACTACCCAAAGCAAGTCCGAGCCAATAAACCTGAAAAAGGATGAGAAAAGTTCAGCAACCCAACCATCAGAGCCCAGACTCTTATTTTTTTGGAAACTAGCTAAAGCCATTTTTTCCCTGAGATTTTCTCGTCATATACTTGGGAAGATGGTGATAATTCTGTAAAATCATCAATTTTATTTATCATGTGGGAGTTCTCTTATAATATGTTTGTTTCTTATCCCTGCATAATAACTAACATATGATAGCTGGATACCAGACTCAATAGATTACATACACTGATTTTAATATATAATACAAATCAATTTTTTTTCCTAATTTTTTTTCCAACCACTAAAAATAAATCATAAATAAATTTTCCCACCATGTTGAAAATAATTGTTTATAATTTTTTTTGGTTAAAATACAATAAAAAAGAAAACTACAATCATATCATGAGAAGATTGTTTCTCATTACCTAATACAATTTGGAAAAACTTTAACCTTAAAGTTTATACAAATCCAAATAATCAAGAATAGTCTGACAAACCCACCATTATTAGGACGTGGAGTGTTTTTTTATGAAGAAACCAATGCGTGAATAAACAGCATGGTTTCAGTTTGGTTTAAGGATTCAGCGTCCTGCCTGCCTAACTAAGTCTGGTAATATGACGGAAGTTAATGAAAATTATCAATTTTTAATCACATTCGACCATTCAAAAAAAAACACATTAGCCAGGCTTTTGAAATTTTAATATTGATTTGGACAAAATGAACAGCATAGAAATAACATATGCAGCAACTAAAACAATGAGAATGGAAACTCTAAAAAGGAAGAAGCCAACAACGAAGGATACTGGTCTAGTATCTCAATTAGGCTGTGGGCACCATCCCAGCAGCCGTATATATCTATATCTATATATATATATATTTATACTAAACGACTTTACATTAATCTTGAAGCTGATGCCCTTTCCAGACAGAGTTTATTTATTTTGAGTACTTTGCTGATGGATTGATATGTGGGTATGGCTTTCTATTATTTTCCTAATAGGGTTTTTTTTAAGATTATTTTTTGGCCTGTTCTATGTTTAGGTATTTTATTGTGTATACTCTTTAGGTATAGATGTTATTTCAGTATGCTGGCTGCCCTGTCTCCCTGTTTCTTGGGGGCTTCTCGGTTTTGTTTTTTGGAATAGATTTTGGTCTTTCAAACTCGATCCTGAATAGTTATAATGTTTAAATATGATTAAAGCAAATGTAAAACTCTTCTTATTTTTAATGAAGGATAGTTCTGTTTTTTTCCTCAAAAAAATATACAACTTTACATGAATTGAAAGAAAAAATATACACTACTTTACATTACAATTCTCAACTATATCATAGGCAATTTCATTTCTTTTTCGATCAGCTTCAGATCATTGGCATGATTTTTTTAAAAGAACAATACTGCCTTTCCAATCTTCGATTTGTACCATTATGAATTTCTATTCGATGGAAACCAATTTCTATTTCTATTAGAGTATTTTTTTGTAACAAGAGTAGGCTTTTGTGTTCCCCGCTCGGTTTTCTAATATAGAACTTGCATGCATGGACTCTTACTGTCTTTTGTGCAATTATATGTTTATATATATATATATATATATATATATATATATATATATATATATATACTTCAGATGTTAGCTCTCGGCTACCGTGAGTTCCAGTACTATTTTTTTAACAGGGTTACCTACTGTTAACCTTGCTCATTACTGATTATTTAACTCTCAATGTTGCCTGAAGCATTCATATTGGCATATTGTAATGTATATAGAAACAGAGTTGTTCGTTTTTCCTTTCAGGAGTTATTCAGATGGTTTTCTTCTTATTCAACTGTAAACTAGACCTGTCAATAATCTTTACTCCTTAACATTCTATTTTTACAGTCACAATCTGTTCACAGTTTCCTTTGCTTGCAAAAGTAATTAAACTTGCGAGTCTATAATTTTCCATTTTTACAGTCACAATCGGTTTACAGTTTTCTTTGCTTGCAAAAGCAATTAAACTTGCTGAGTCTAGTAATTTTCATGTGCATGCATGTAACTATAGTTACAGTACTTTTTTTAGCAATATATATAAATATGTATTTAACTTATAGTCCATGACTTTATGGTTGTTATAATTAGAAAATTATGGAAAATCATAGTTTCTTCCTTGTGACTTTATGTATTTAAAGTATGGGCCATGATTGTTATAATTAGAAAATTATGGAAAATTATAGTTTGTTCCTTGTGACTTAATTTCTATGGAAGTTTGATGTCCACCAGTTTTGTGATATAATCTTTAAAAAAAATTGTACACCATAAAAATTTAAATATATAAAATTTCATGATTTTGGAAAGATTTGAACTACCATATAGTAATGAATAATAATTTCATTTGGATCAATGTTTTAATTTATGGTTCCATTATTTCATGTGAAGAGGATGAGAAACATAAAACTAAAAAACCTAAAACACAATCAATGATTAGAGGCCTAAAATTTTGTTTGGGAGGGATAAGCCATTTACTAAAATATAACTGCAAAACTTTTATAGAGGATGGTGGAAGGTAAGGATGATGCAGACAAGTTATGATTAATAGAACATGTTGATTGTTGATTTTTCTTCTTGAAAATGATGATACAGACTGGTAGTGGTCCAAAATGGTAGGTGGTGGGATGAAGGCATTGTTTGTGCACTTCCTTATGGGTTCAAAATAAGCAATAAATTAATACGTTGCCCACGCAAATAAGAGCTGTTGGCAAAGAGATGATGGATTTTATTTATTTATTAAAATGCTGGGCTGTAGCGTTCCACGGCCATTGTTATCATAGCATTTTATTTGATATTAAGCTAGATTTGTAACACAAAAAACATTTAGAGGTTGAGTCGTCTAGATCAATTAATGCAAGGTAAAATTAAATTAAATTAAGGGAATCATCACGTTTGTGGTAAAAACATTTAGAAATTCTGAAGATGGCGGAATCATCACGTTTGTGGTAACCTTGCACGCATTTCACAATACACTGAAAATCCAGTATGCTTTTTATATCGGTAAGTTCATTGATATATATATTTACTCTATTTATCACTTTTACTTAAATTATTTAAATTAGGCCAAGTTTCATGGTTTAGGGGTTCACTTCATTGGAATTTGGTGATACGTAACCAAAGTTCATTAATTTTAGGTTTTTATTTTATCAGTTTTTATTTGGTATATATATATAGAAATTGGTTTACTATTTTGAATTTATTTTTTAAACTTCATAGATTTAACAAATCAAATGTATAATTAAATTAAATTGTAATTAGCTCATTATTTATAATAATTCAAGTTATAATTCAAATCATGTATCATGTTTACCATCACTGTTGTCATAAAAAATAACCTACAAAATCACAATTAAATTAAATTGTAATTAGCTCATTATTTATAATAATTCAAGTTATAATTCAAATCATGTATCATGTTTACAATCACTGTTGTTATAAAAAATACCATACAAAATCACATTTGAAATATACTGATAATTTTAGTCTTAGTCTTTGTAATGTTTTTGGAGAATATTTTAGTTAGGTAGATATTGCTTGGAATGGTAAGTTTGGATTTTCTTTTTTGGAGATTGAATTATTCAAAAATACATTTTAAATAAAAAAAATACATAATCTCAATAAAAAAAAAAATTAAGTGTCCCAAGTGTTTCTTTTTTAGGAAACTGAATCATTCAAAAATACATTAAATAACAAAAATACACAATCTTAACAAAAAAAATAATTTCTAGTTTCCAACTTTGAAAAGATAAAAACATCACTGCTACCTTTATTCTATATTAACATATATCTTGAAAATTATGCATATGTAAACAATTTTTATATTAATAAAAGTTTATTGATTTTTTTCTTTTTGAAAAAACATCTAATCAATCTATACTCACATAACAATTTCCTTAATAATTCCCCCAATTCGGGTGCAAGCTAGAGGGTGACCCCATTAAGATAGATTTAATGTCGAGTACGTCGAGGTACACCACCACCACCCCCCACACGCTTGAGGCGATGGGTGTGGTGGCTCCCAGCATGCATAAGGGTATCAACGCAGTGGAAGGTGGCATAATTATTATGTTAAGGCCTGAGTTCGGTGGCAAGTGTTCTGAGAGGTCTATAGGTTGTTTCCGTGCCCAAACGATTATAGTGCAGTGATTCCAGAGGAGGGACTCCACGAACAGTGAAGCGCAACAGGTCTGTAGGTTGTTTTCGTGCCCAAACGATTGTAGTGCAATGATTCCGGAGGAGGGACTCCGCGAACAATGAAGCACAACAGGTCTGTAGGTTGTTTCCGTGCCCAAATGATTGTAGTGCAGTGATTCCGAAGGAGGGACTCCATGAATAGTGAAGCGCAACGATTCCAGACAAACAGTGGACTCTTCAGCTCCAAGCGAGTGTAATGTGGAATGCTGCTTTTTCTCCCCCTCCTCCATGCATCTGACTGTCTAGTTTTGGGATTGGGTGATGCATAGGGACAATTTGTCTACGGGTGGGGGTAAATTGGGTTAGTGGAAGTGTCGGGCATCGGTAGTCTGGCAACAGTATGTTATCCTCACCGGAATAACCTTCGTGTCGGTTTGTTATGAAATTCTCCTCTCCTTAATGGGGTTATTTGGGATTTGGGACACGGGTGTCAACCCTGACGAATGTTATCTAGCTTAGTTCGAAGACCAGGGGGTTTGGGATTGGATTTTTTTGTCAATTTTACATTTAGGGTCAACATTATTGTTTTTTTATGGGATTGAATGGAAGCCTGCATCCCTACATTACTGGTGGTACTGTCATGGTAATGACTTGGCTGGCTGGCTTTCTAGGCTTCACAGCCGTGGGATGTGTCATAGCATCTGCGAGGTCGTTGTTGAGGTGTTGCGTCGCCCTGGGTTTAGGAATTGTTATAATGTTTTTGAAGCTCATTATGATGGGCTCATAAATTTTGTTTCTGGTTGTTATGCAAATGGGCCTGGGGTTAAGAGATTGAATGCCTGGGTGGGTTGAAGGACTTCGATTGGCTGCAGGGTCTGCGAGTGGCGGAGAAACAAAGTTTAATTTTAAGTCAATTACGGTTTCTTTCTCCCATGGCAGGTGCACAGAGAGGTAGAATCTTCTGGGCACAAAGGGCTTCTGGGCTCGCACCCTCACCTACATAGGGACCTGCCAACACCCATTTCGTTACCAAGCACCGGGATTGTGTTGTAATGGCAAGGGAAGTAAAGGTTAGGGGCCAAGGTAGGAGACCTCGAGCGACTAAGAAGAAGGAAGAGCCTAGTTCTTCGGGCGGGAGACGTGGCAAGGAAACTGGTCGCCAACCTCATTAATGAAGCAACCAATATATACCGAGAGGGGACTAGTGAAGAGATTAGAAATTTGATTGAGGAATGAGAAGCCGACCTGAACTGCCACGCGAACACGACATAGATAGAGATGGAGGATTGATGCACGATGGTGCCAAACCCTGGGCATACTCGAGGGCAAGTGACCCAGTTTAAACAGACCCTGTATCTGTATTGGATTATGAAAAGCCTCATGGGAAAGACCCTGGAGCAAATTTCAATGAGTATGGCAACAACAGTGCAAAACTTCCCTAATTACAAACAGGGTTTCCAGAAGCTGCAATTCCAAATGAAAAAACAGGATGGACGCCTTTGCCGCATCAAGAACACCTCCCATGTCTTTATTCACAAACAATGTTGCCTAGTTCCAATGCCAAGGATCTGTCTCCAATTGAATCCGCCTCTGATGAGTAAGATGATTAGAATGTTAACTGGTTTTTAATTTTTGATTACTACTTATCCGCATAGCTTTTACTTTTCAGTTTAAAGTTATATATGTTTATAGGCAAATAGAATATGGAGAAAGACATGATATGCAAACTTATATAGCTTGGGTAGAAAAACTTATCAGTTTTTGATACTAGATAGTTTATGATGCAATTAGGTGACCAACAAACTTGGTGTGAAACCACCTAACCAATTTTATGTAGTTGTAAATGCTTATATATTAATGAAAATAAAAAATTTATCAAACTTAAAAAAAATTCCTTAATAATTATATCCATTTACATAACAATTTTCTAAATAATTATATCTAAACTGAAACTAAATTACGGTGAAACAATCCAAAATAATAATGTTAATGTCATCGTGTCATCGTTTATCACACAATTTATATCATTGTTCGTCCTTTCTATAGGGAGTTGTCTAATTAGCGTTAATTTTGAGCCAACAATAATTAGATTTTGTTTTTGTATTTTTTGAGTGGAAACAATTTACGTCATTGTTCGTCCTTTTTATAACACAATTTATATCATTGTTGGTCTTTTCTATAATGAGTTGTCTAATTAGCGCATTTTTGCGCTGGGCCAAAAATAATTGGATTTTGTTTTTTGTTTTTTGTTTTTGGTTTTTTAAATTGATAGTATGATGAAAATAGATTGTGTACTATAAAAGAATTTATAAGTGCAGAAAATCTTGAAGTTAACAACCGCAATTGAGATTGTTAAAAATTTCAATAAATTCTTACTAAAAAATTTTAACATAATTTTAGCAAATTTCTACCAAATCTTGTATTGTTTTTGGAGCAAAAATCCCATTTTGAGGAACCTTGCCAAAGTGATATACATGCAGGTTATATACAAGTTGTATCATGGCACATTTATTAAGAAATTTTCTTGCCTTGAGAAATTGTGTGGTTGTTTTTGTTTTTTTGTTTTGTTTGTTTTTTTTTACATTATAGAAATTTCCGTAAATTTGGTAATGATTTAACTAGTTGTTAAACTGAATTTTTTATGGAACAGAATTTATTTCCACTATCAAAAAAACATGATTCAAAAATTGGTACCACAAAATTTCTTGAAAATCAAGCCATTCTTTAACCTTCGTCTCTTGTGTTGGTCCTTCGTGGAGACTTCGATGTTCCAGGCATTCTGGCTTAACGATGGAAATCGGACTCGCCATCAGAAGATTGATACAGTCGGTACTTGTATGTGGGTGCTCATAATCTGAAAAGAAATCCAACCCTAGAAAGGAAGTACCACACCATCCACGGTGCTTCATAAATTCAAATTTCTACCGATTGATTTTTTGCAATGTATGTATCTTCAAAGAAAAGTCTACCCTACCAACTTGGCAACTTCAACTTGCAGTACTTGGCGCCCATAATTTAAAAGCTGACAGTCCTCTCGAATGAAAGTTTTTCTTCGTACTTTTAAGAGAACTCCTGTACAACACTGGGAAAGTGTGTGAAAACAAGATCGTTTGGGCACGGGGTGTTGTAATGTCTTATATCGGTGCTGAAAACTATATCGAGTACTACAATATCGTTGGTGCAGCTCTCGGATCCAGTTGCATCTACGAATTAGGCTACGGCCCATAAAAACAGTGAGTACAAATATCTATAGATAGCCCAATTACAGGAACATTGAAGGAAACTTGGGGAGGAAATCGTCGATCGTAATGCTAAATATAAGGAAAACACAGGTGCGCGCTTGTAGAGGAGAAAACAACCGGCAACTCTGAGAATCTCCGTGCTTTGTACTCCCAATGAAGATTTTCGTGTACGAGGATTGTGTTCTGTTGGTCAGAACTTCACGTTTAATCTTATAAAAATTAGTCACTATTAGGAATGTATTTAAATGTATAAATACAGTGAAATAACAGAGATTTATTTAAAATTGATTAAGAATTTAAAATATAGATGAGATGTATAAGTGTGTTTATATTGGGTGGAGTGTGTTTTAAAGTTGTTTTTATTTAGCTGAAGTTTATAAGGAAATAGGTTTAACGGTTCAAGACATAGAGGCATCTAAAAATTTAAGATATAGATGAGATGTATTAAGTGTGTTTATATTTGGGTGGAGTGTGTTTTAAAATTGTTTTTATTTGGCTTAGATCTTTTAAGGAAATAGGTTAATGGCCTAAGACTTAGAGGCATCTAGGAGTGTCTGGGCCTTTATGGGTCACCAGAGAGTTATTTCAGGTAGCAGAGTTTTCCTTGAATAACAGTGATGAGTCAGCCTGTATTGGTGGATAGCAGCCAGTAATGATTGTCTCATCGCTGATTTGGCAAATGAGTAGCAGGGTTTTCCTTGAATAACAGTGATGAGTCAGCCTGTATTGATGGATAGCAGCTAGTAATGATTGTCTCTATCACTTATTTGGCAAATGAGTTATGATAAGTTTTTCAACTGTTTATTCTTGAAGTCTTTTCTTGTTTTTTAGATACAAGTACAATTCTTTTCTGATATTTTCTCATCATATACTTGCCAATATAGTGATAATTTTGTAAAATCATCAGGTTTACTATCATGTGAAACTCCTCTTATATATTTGTTTCTTATCCCTGGATAATAACTAACATATGATAACTAGATTCCAGACTCAATAGATTACATGCACTGATTGTTTTCCAACTATTAAAAAAATCATAAATAAAATTTCCCACCATGTTGAAAAAAATTGTTTATAATTTTTCTTAAAATACAATTAAAAAAAAAATTACAATCATTTCATTACAAGAGAAGATTGTTTCTCATTACCTACTACAATTTGGAAAAACTTTAACCTTACAAATCCAAATAATCAAGACTAGTCTGACAGAAAGGTATACTGTAAACAAACCCACCATTATGTAGAAAGAATAGCAGAGATTGTAGAAAGAATAGCAAGAAAATAGGAGAAGAAAAACACAATAGAATGACCAAGAAATACGAAACTGAATTGGAACTGCTTTATTCAAGAATAAGCAACGCAGTTAGTGCCAACATAGTACGTATAGAAACAAGTTTTACAACTGGAGAAAAAATCTCATGAAAGTCTATAACTTCAACCTGAGAATACCCTTTTGCTACCAGTCTCGCCTTATATCTTTCGATACTACCATCAACTTTCCGTTTCAGCTTGAAGACCCATTTACATCCAACAACACTTCTCCCTTCAGGAAGCTCTATAAGATCCCAGGTATTGTTCTTGGCTAAGGAGTCCATTTCTTCTTCCATAGCCTTTTTCCATTTCTCGCTATCTGCATCATCTATCGCTTCCTGATAACAAGACGATTCCCCATTTTCAGTAACCAAAGCAAAAGATGAAGCAGAATCTTCATACCTTTTGGGAGTTTTCCTTTCCCTTGTAGACCTTCTCAGAGTGACTGGTTGCTGAACTGGTTCAGAAACTTGCACTGGTTCAGAAGCTTCAACGACTTCCTTTGTGTCTTCAACACCTTTGTCTCCAGAAGTCTCTCCTTCCTTTCGACTGTCACCGAAAGATCTAGCCTCCAACTGAACTCGTTGACTCGGCGATACCTGTTCCTGTTCCATTCTTTCAACATTTGATTTTCACAAAGAGGATTCATCAAATGTTACATCTCTACTAATGACTATCTTCCGCAATGTAGGATCCCACAACCTATATCCTTTCACTGCATAGTCATACCCAACAAAGACATAACATTTCGACTTTGGATCTAATTTTGAACGCTAATTTTTCGGAATAAGAGAATAAGCATCACAGCCAAATATCCTCAAATGAGAATAGTCACAAGACTGACCTGTCCAAACTTCTTCAGGAATTTTACAATCAATTGCTACTGAAGGTGATCTGTTAACTAAATAACAAGCAGTAGATACTGCTTATGCCCACAACTCCTTTTGCAAGTTAGCATTGCTGATCATGCTTCTGGCTCTTTCCATAAGAGTCTGATTCATACGCTCAGCAACACCATTTTGCTGAGGAGTATAAACAACAGTTTTGTGTCTAACAATGCCCTCATCCTTACAGTATTGTTCAAACTCAACAGAAGTGAACTCACCACCATTGTCAGTTCTTAGACATTTAATAGATTTCCCTGTTCTTTTCTCTACCATTACTTTAAATTGTTTAAAGACATTGAATACATCAGCTTTCCTTTTTAGCATATAGACCCAAACTCTACGAGAGTAATCATCAATGAACGTTAAAAAATACAATGCACCTCCATATGACATAACAGGGGAAGGCCCCCACAGATCAGAATGAATGTACTCTAAAACATCTTTACTATTATGATTGCCAACTTTAAATCTCTGTTTACACTGTTTTCCATACACACAATGTTTACAAAAATCTAAATTCAAGGATTTCAGACCGGGAAGAGATTTACGTTTCATCAGTATGTGAAGACCTTTCTCGCTCATATGACCCAAACGCTGATGCCAAAGACGAGTACCTGCTTCTTCCTTTTCTGACGCAATCGCTGCTTCACCGACCTGAGTACTTCCTTTTAACCTGTAAAGATTTCCGACCTTTTCTACCTTCATAACCACAAGGGCACCTTTGAAGACCTTCAAGACGCCATCCTGACCTGTAAACTTATAACCATCTGAATCCAACACTCCCAAAGAGATTAAATTTTTCTTCAAATCAGGTACATGTCTAACACTAGTTAATGTCCTAACTGTGTTATCATACATCTTAATCCTGATATCTCCCATCCCAACAGTCTGACATGACATATTGTTACCCATAAACACAGAACTACCGTTTACATTTTCATACGAAGTAAACCAGTTTCTATGTGGGCACATATGATGCGAAGCACCAGAGTCTAACAGCCAGCTATCAAAACTCTGAGAGACATTACATTCAGGTGAAGTTTCATCTATCATACACAATTCTTCAGCAGATAAAACTTCGTCTACCATACCTGAATCAGCCTGATTCGCTTCGTTCTTCAGGTTTTCGGATTCCTTCCGTTTCCAACAATCCTTCTTCAAGTGTCCAACTTTACCGCAGTTCCAACATTTTGCCTTACACTTCTTGCCCTTTGATTTCGACCTGGAAAATCCCCTTGGTTTGTCTCCTCTTTCCTTTGAGCGTCCTCTAGCGACCATGGCTTCTGATGCAGTTGTATCAGTGCTGGATTTCCTTCGTACTTCTTCAGACATAAGAGCTCCCACAACTGATTCAAACTTCAAAGAATCAGCAGAGCTGAAGCTGATTGAGGTTACGAAGTGATCCCATGATTCAGGCAGAGAACACAGCAAGGTTATGGCTTTATCTTCTTCCTGTATTTTGACTTCCATATCTGTTAATTGACAAATTAGTGTATTAAAAACATTCAAATGTTCTGCAACGCTTGAACCTTCTTTCATTCGAAGACTGTATAACTGTCGTTTCAGATAAATTCTGTTGGTTAATGATTTTGTCATATAAAGGTTTTCAAGTTTTTCCCACAAACCTGACGCCGTAGTCTCTTCAACGATGTTGAAGAGAACTTCCTCCGCTAGACATAACCGAATGGTACTGAGAGCTCGGGCATCCAAGTCCTCCCAGTCTGAAGTAGTCATGGTTGTAGGTTTCTTAGTAACCCCATCCAATGCCTTGTGCAACCCTTGTTGCACAAGCAGATCCTTAACCTTCAGTTTCCAAAGAGCAAAATTGCTCTTTCCGGTGAATTTCTCCACCTCGAATCTTGCATTTGACATCTTGGCCATTTTTCCTCCTTCCTAGGATTTCAGTCTTTCTAGGAATTTTGTTTGTCTTTCTAAACTTAAAAAAAAAAATTCCCAACTCAACAGTTTTTAATTTCAAATCTTTTTTCCTTTCCGCTTTGTTTTTCTTCAATTCAAAAATTAAAATCTGTCCTTCAACTTACTCACATCGACCCCCCCCCTTTTTTTTAAAGAATTTTACTCTCACTGTTTTCTGAAAAAAAGAAGAAGTTCTGAGACAAAATTTCTTTAAAAAAAAATACCCGGATTTTCCGAACAAGTTCTGGTCGCCAACGCTGAAAACAGAGGTTTTTCCTCTTCCGAACAGGTTCTGGCAGCTAACACAACAATTACGCAGAGGGTTTGAACACGCAGCTGGCAGATTCAGCCTCCACGCCCCCTTCAGCGTTCTCGCAGAGGGTTGAATTCTAACACAGGCCGGCAGCACCAATTCTTCATGCAGGTTCCCAGCACGCAGGGTGGATTCTCTCTCTGGAATCACGCACACAGTCCCGGTCTTCGCTTCACACAGCAAACAGTTTGTTTTTCAGCGACCGGTTTTCTTCTTAGCGCAGGTCACGCCGGGCAGGTAGCAATGATCTTCACGCACACAAGAACAACCTTCCGTTGTGCGTTCTGACAGCAACAGCCATGATCTCTTACAAAAATCCGCTGGTCCTCAAAGCGAGCAAGCGCAGTATATAAAAGAATCACAAACCCTCCTATTAAAACCCTTTCACACGCAGAATTTGAAAAAATAGCGGCTGGAACGTGCCACACTTCTCACGCACATGCTGATAGCATCAGCTCTTCACGCACGCAGGGATAAAACGCCTTCAACGCACAGCCCTTCACGCACGCAGGGATAAAACGCCTTCAACGCACAACCTCTCCTCCCTTCAACGCCCAGGCTGCCCTCGGAGCTCTGATACCAATTTGTAGAAAGAATAGCAGAGATTGTAGAAAGAATAGCAAGAAAATAGGAGAAGAAAAACACAATAGAATGACCAAGAAATACGAAACTGAATTGGAACTGCTTTATTCAAGAATGAATTTTCCTCTACATGAGCATTCGATATATTCATGTGAATAACTACCGTTACATAACTAAATTACTCGTTACAAAACTGTTTAACTACATTTACCCAAATTCGTTGTCAAACTAACACATTATTGGGACGTGGAGTGTTTTTTTTATGACGAGGAAACCAATGCGTGAATAAACAACATGGTTTCAGTTTGGCTTAAGGATTCAACCTCCTGCCTTGCCTAAGTAAGTCTGGTAAGATGGCGGAAATTGATGAAAATTATCACTTTTTAATCACATTGACCATTAAAAAAACACATTAGCAAATAATATATGCAACAATGAGAATGGAAACTCTAAAAAGGAAGAAGCGCAATAACAAAGAATACTAGTCTAGTCTCTCAATTAGGCTAGTTGAGAGGGTATTTCGTCTAGTCTCTCAATTAGGCTAGTCGAGAGGGTATTTCTTTTAGGATTTTAGGGTTCCAACCCTAGTTCAAAACTTTAGAACTTACCCTGCAGTATTAAAAGCTTTCTGTAACTTATTATTTAATTCAAAAGCACACAACATTTTCTTAAATATTTAAGACTCCATTTCCTCTTTTCCTTCTGATTTTCTCTACAGCAGAGGTTAGGTTATTTAATTCTTAGGTGATTTTCCTCAGTGAATTCACACTTTCCTTGGTAATGCTTTTATTTGTTTCCTCCCTATTCTAGAGTAGTTTAAATTATTTTTTATATGATAGCAGATTATTTGTTGCTGGTTTCCATAACCTGGGAGTGAACTCGATAACACTGTAAATAATTACTTCAAAATTTTCATTTCACTGTGTTTTCGCTTTTACTTTATTGGGTGATGCATGAGATTGCGTTAGGCTTGTTTATTAGTTTTCATTTTAAAAACAATATGTAATAACCCAACAATAGCGTTGTTCAACTGCAAAAATGGAGCCAAGAGTTTGCAAGATGGTCGAAAGCGACTTTGAGTTTGTGTAAAAATTAGGAGTTAATATGATGGGTATGTGTTGTATATATTTCGCCCTTTAGCCTTAGCCATTGATGTATATATATTGTGTTGTATATATGTGATAAAGTGTAAATTATCAAGACTATGGCATTAGCCATTCATGCCCATGTTCATATCCGATGATTGGAAATATTTTAAGCTAAATATACATGTGCAATAAGAATTCAATTTTTTATTTTTATTTTTTTTAAATGGTAAAGATTTAAGTTTCGTGAAATATTTTAAAAGATTTTTATTAATAGTTATATGAAAATCAATTATAAATTTTTTAGATATGTGGTAGTAATAAATATGATATAGATTTATAGTATTTTAGTTATGGGGGTAGTAATAAGTATGATATAAATATTATAGTATTTTGGACATGGTATAAAACCGTCTATTTACAAGTTAAAAAGTTCATGATAAAATGAGATAAATCTTCATAGTTAAGAATATTGTTACATTTTTTTTAAATTATATATGTTTAATTATTATTATTAAAAAATAAAGTTATAATTTAACTGGTTTTTTTATCAGTTTAGTTATATTAAATATATCATGAGATAAGTGTTTCGATGTTTATTTAAATTTAATTTATATGATTGACTAGTTATGAGGTATTTTGAAAAAAATAATAAGACATTTAAATACACTTAAGTAACATTTAATTATAAAGTATTTTGAATGTGTGTAATAGAAAAATATTTTATTATGCCTTGGAGTATGATTTAAATATTTTTTGTTTTACTTAGCTAAGAGATTATTTGCATTGGAGGTAAGAAAATAAGTTAACAATTCATGATTTAAAGATATCTAGTAAGAGTGAAAACCTACCTTGTATTCAAGTGACATGGTTTTCCTCAAATAACAAAAGGTATTTAGTAAGAGCGAAAGCCTACCTTGTGTTCAAGTGACATGGTTTTCCTTGAATAACAATAATGAGTCATTCTCAAATAGTAGTCGACTATAATTTTCCTCATTACTCATTTGATAGCTAAATTATGATAAATTTTCTTACTATGTAAAAAAAAATTATTTAAATATTAAATTATAAAAATATATTTTATTAAATATAAATTAATATTTTAATATATTTAAGAAAGTGAAATTTTCATTTTTTACAAACTACTTCTAAATTTCTAAATGATATTAGTTCTTCAATGAAAAAAAACAAAACAAACACATTTTTTTTTTGTAAGCTGAGGCGGTACTCTGTTTTTCCATTACTGAAAATAAAAGACAATACATATATAGGCAGGTCTCAACCCGCCCTTAAGGGAAACCGGGTTTCTTGACCATCTGAAGTTTTTAAAAGCCATCCAAAAAAAGTAGATTACCAGTCTATCTATCCAAGCTAAAAACACCTCTATTCTTGCTATAGTCAAACTGTTTTTTCTCTAAGTCATTGACATCTAATATTGCAAAAAACAAAATAGAAATATATAAAAACCTCCTTGCAGCAGCTCCATCTTCTACTGGTTCATTGTATCTAACTTTGGCTCTCTCTCTACCTTGACTCCCATTCCACCCGCTTGAAGCATCTGCTGAATCTCGTCCATCTTTCTGTCTTGCATAAGTAGAGTGACCTGGATATTCTTCAATTCCTTTTTCAGGGTGGGGATTCCTTGGGCCAATTCGGCCATTTCCATGGCCACCTGCTCCATTGCTTTGGCCAGTAACCGCTTCATTCCCCAGTAAACATGTAACGATTGTTTATACAGGGACATTCTTCCTCTCGTATGCCCTGGGTCAGGGAGGAACCGCTCCCAATCTTGCATTTCGGGATCTGAAATCTCCTGCATGGCTTCTTCCTCTAGGTGATCAATTATCCTTCTGATATTCGGATTTGTATCGTGGTAATATGCTTCTTCTGCTTCCTGTAGCTTTTTCCTCATGTCCCTCTTACCTCTTATTCTGCCTCTTGCCTCACTGGCTTCTTCCTTATCGTGTCCCCGTCTTACGCCCCTACTCCCTCGATCGCCTCGTCCACCAGTCCCCTCTCTGCCTCTCTGGTTACCGCGCCCTCACGTTCCTCTGCCCCTCACTCGTCTGCCATCCTCCTCTTCTTCGTCTTCTTCCTGGTACTCTTCCTCGACTTCTCAGTCTCCGGTTCCAGTCTTTTTCCCCTTCAACTTACCTTCTTTTCCAGCCTTTGCTCGTCCTGGCTCCTCATCTATAATGTAATTCCGGATGTCAAACTCTTCCTCCGACTCATCCGGGATCGTTAGATAGATCTTCTGCAGGGCTTCCGCTGCTATGCTCTTTCCTTTCTCCTCTGGATTAGCCGCCTTGCTTCTCATCCACCTTCCTGCTCCCCTTTCTTGGTCCTCTGCCATTTTCCTTGCTCTCTTTTGCTTCCGCTGACTCACCCTCGTCTGCTGCGATTTCCTAATTCTCCCCCTCACTCGACTTTGGTTCACTCCTGGTTTCTCCCTTTGCGACGTTCTACTGCATGCAGAACCTATATTACCCCTGCTTTGCCACCTTTTCTTCTTGAAACATCTTTGCTGCATGTCCTCCTCATTAATATCCTTTCCATTTGTTCTTCCAGCTGTCCTCTTTTCTCTATAATGAGGGCTAGCGTACGCTGTCTCTTTGACAATTCCACCTCTCCTTCTCGGTACCTTACCCACTTCTCTCCTTGGGATGATCATCTTTCCCGTGGCCTGATTGATCCCACCCTTCATGACTTGATCTTCATATTCTTGATCCTCCGTACGCTCTGATCGATCATTGATTCCCCTGTCCTTTCCCCTCCTTCCCATAATCGGGAGGCGTCTAAGTATTACTTTCCTATGATGTCGCTTCATTATGATCCTGACTTAGAAGATTATTTAACTCGATCCAGCTTGGATCATCCTTTAATGATGTCCAACTGCCATCCACTGTCCTGTTCGAACCTCCACTACCCCAATTGGCCAATAGATCAGCTGCGCAATTTCCGGTTCTCAATACGTGGTTTATTATTGTATATTCAATCCTACTCAGCAGTCCCTCAATATCCTGGATTATCCCTGCTGTCCTCCAACTGTTCGTTACCTGATCCCATCTCCTACCATCCCTTAATTTCCTTAACATTTCTATCGTAATTTGGGAGTCTCCTTCGATTTTAAGATTCATGTAACCGTTTCTAACTGCTATCCGGAGTCCATGATGCACTGCCCACAATTCCGCTTTGTTGTTCGTCATTTCCCCTCCCCATTCAGCATGCACCCACCTTGTATTGCCTCTGCTATCTCTGAAAATGCCTCCCAGACCTGCTTGTCCCGGGTTACCCTTTGAGGCCCCATCGAAGTTTAATTTAATCCGTCGATCCCCGGGAAGTCTGAAATGGTTGGGGCTTTGCATGCCAGTTCTGATCCTCCTCTCTGTATTGGGGTAGACCATCTTAACTACACTTGCATTTTTATATATATTAATTTAATAGAATAGTTACATGTAAATAATAATAAGCTTATATAATATAGAGACTTTATTAAAGATTAAATGAAATTAAAATATATGGTATATAAATAATATTAACTTTATATTATTGGAATTTATTTATATTATTGGAATTTATTAAGATTAAAAATATGTGCTTTTAAAATTATATATTTTATGAATGTAAAAAATAAGTGCTTTTTAAATGATGTATTTGAATTGTGATAGTAAATTTTGAAATTGTAAAAGTAAATTATATATTTTAAGGAAAATTTAATAATATTATTTTTAATAAAAATATTATAGATGTATATGTGTGGGGAGAGGATTTAATAATTTAATTTAATTTTATGTTTTGTAGGTTTTGGTATAGACTGCAAATTTTTATCAGGCAAAAAAGCTCCACATCTGGAGGACTTATCACTATTTGTGGATTGGATAAATAAAAAGGCTGGAATTTTTGTTCCATATTTTTCTAGATTGAAAGCAAAATATGAGACCAGAATGGTTAACACTCATCACATATATAGAGAGTTGAATACTCTGGTTGACGTTGTTCATGATTGTTAGGGAGTTTTGGAAATCCATGAGTACTTTTAGGGATAGGCCTTGGAGGTAGTAGAATTAGAAATATGATGATATTATGAGTTAAAATGATGATGGGGAATAGAGGACCTTTTTGTTTTGTGTAGATTAATCTTTCTTGATCTATTGAAGCTTTATGCAAATATACTTTGCATGATGTATATTTCGATATGAAATATAACACACATACACATACACATATATATAGAGCAATGCTTTTTAATTTAATATGATAAATTGCATTTTCTTTTCAAAAGTAGCATTTGAAAATTGTTTATTATCACAAAAACATGAGTTATAATAACAACAAAATATAATTATTGGTCGTCATTGTAAAGATTATAGTCAAAAACTTGTCTACCATAAATTTTTAATAGAGAAGGTGTCTTTTGACAAAGGTGAAAATGCTCGGGAACATTTAGAGATCTCCCATTACCCCGACAGTAACTATCATGCACCTCCTCTTTGTAGGAGGCATTCTCATGTTTTACAATGGGTCTCTATGAGAGATAAACATACTATTGAAGACTGAGTCTCTCCTTATATGGAAAAGCCACAGGTATGTCCATAAACAACCTCAACTCTCTAATATCCTACAACTATTTAGAAGATGAAGAGATCTTCCATTTCACCGAGATCCTCCCTTTTGAATCTAAATCTCTATGGGAGGGCGCGAAGTACTTGGGGTTTCAACTTAAACCAAATTGTTACAACAAGGAAGATTAGCATTGGCTCATTGTCAAAGTGGAAAATAATTGAAAAATTGGTGTCTAAGATGGCTTTCTAAGGTTGGTCGTATATTCTTGATCAAATCTATCTTAGAATCCTTCCTCTTTTGTTGGACATCTCTTGCATGGATTCCCGAATGTATCCTAGAAAAAATCAAAAGAATATGATCAAATTTTCTCTAAGCTAGGACGCAGGAACAAGGGTGTTACCTAGGGTCAAATGGGATAAATTACTATGCCAAAACACTTGGGAGGTTGGTGCCTAAAGAACATCTACTTATTTTCAAAAGTCTTGAGTTCCAAATGTGGATGGAGGCTAATCTTGATGCAATGTTTATGAACATCGGTATTCATCCAAAAATACATAGCCCCATGCTCATTGGAAGATTGGAAAAGAAGGGTTGACAAGCCAAGAGACAATATCTTAGTAATCTAGAGGGTTGTCCTCAATTATTTTGATATCATTGGCAAAGGGTTGGCATGGAAGGTTACCAGAGGTGATAGATTGAGACTTAGCCTCGATCCCATGCCTAGTAGTGCCCAAAGTCACTCATTGCCACTCCCTCTAATAGAAATTCTAAGCGACAAAGGATACTCAAAACTCGCTCACATTGCCAACCCTGTAAATTCATTTATACAGAGATAAGCATGGATATCTTCCAGTGATCTAATAGTCTAGCAGTGGTATGTTATCCTCACCGGAATAACATTGGTGTCGGTTTGCTATGAAATTCTCCTCTCCCGAATGGGGTTATTTGGGATCTAGGACAAGGGTGTCAACCCTGGGGAATGTTGTTTTCTAGCTTGGTTCAAAGACCAGGGGGTTTGGGATTGGGTTGCTGTCAATTTTACATTTAGGGTTTGCTTTACTGTTTTTTATGGGATTGAATGGAAGCATGCATCCTTGAATAACTCATGGTACCAACATGGTAATGACTTCGCTGGCTGGATTTTTGGGCTTTACAGCCATGGCCCGTGTTGTAGCGTCTACAGGGTCGTTGTTGAGGTATTGTGTCACCCTGGGTTTGGGAATTGTTATAATGTTGCTGAAGCTAGCTATAATGGGCTCGTAAATTTTGTTTCTGGTTGTTATGCAAATGGGCTTGGGGGTCAAGGGATTGAATGCCAGGGTGGGTTAGAGGACTTCGATTGGCTGCAGGGTCTTCGAGTAGTGGAGAAACGAAGTTTAATTTTAAATCAATTACGATTCTTTCTGCTATGGTAGGTGTGCAGAGAGGTAGGTTCTCCTGGGCGCGAAGGGCATCTGAGCTCGCACCTTCACCTGCACAAGGACCTGCCAACACCCATTTCGTTACCAAGCACCGAGATTGGGTTGTAATGGCAAGGGTAGTGAAAGCTAGGGGCCGAGGTAGGAGCCCTCAGGTGGCTGAGTAGAAGGAAGAGGCCAATTCCTCGGGCGGCTGAGCAGAAGGAAGAGCCCAGTTCCTCGGGCGGGAGGCGTGGCAGGAAACCGGTCGCTAGCCTCATTAATGAAGCAACTAATATATACCGAGAGGGAACCATTGAAGAGATTAGAAGTTTGATTGAGGAATGAGAAGCTGACCTAAACCACCAGGCAAGCGCGACAGAGATAGAGATGGAGGATTTGTGCACGATGGTGTCGGACCCTTGGCATACTCGAGGGCAAGTGGCCTTCAAACAGATCCTATATCTGTATTGGATTATGAAAAGCCTCTTGGGCAAATCCCTGGAGAAAATTTCAATGAACATGGCGACAACAATGTAAGACTTCCCTAATTACAAACAAGATTTCCGAAAACTACAATTCCAAATGCAAAAACAGGATGGACGCCTCGGCCACATCGAGAACACTTCCCATGTCTTTACTCACAAACAGTGTTACATGGTTCCAATGCCAAGGATTCGATTCCTGTTAAATTCGCCTCTACTGAGTAAGATGATTATAATGTTTACTAGTTTTCACTTTTTGATTAGTACTTATGCGGATAGCTTTTACTTTTCAGTTTGAAGTTATATATGTTTATAGGCAAATGGAGTATGGGCAAGGACATGATATACACACTTATATAGCTTGGGTAGAAAAACTTATCACTTTTTGCTACTGGATGGTTTATCATGCAGTTAGGTGGCCAACAGACTTGATTTCACGCTAGGAAAGTTAAGGCCACCTAACTAGTTTTATGTGGTTGCAACTTGATTATATATTAATGAAAATGGGAAGATCTACCAAGCTTACAAAAAAACAATTTCCTTAATAATTATATCCATTCACATAACAATGTCCTTAATAAAACAATCCAGTGATAATAATCCATTGATAATCAATGTGAAACAATCCAAGATAATAATTTTAAATTATAATCCCAAGAATGTTGGTGCCATCGTTTATCTCAACTCAATTTATATCATTGCTTGTCCTTTTTATTGGGAGTTGGCTAAATAGAATTAAGTTTGGGCAAAAAAAATTAGATTTCAAATTTTTTATTTTTATTTTTAATTTTGATAATATGAGTGGAAATAGATTCGGCACTATCAAAAATTTATAAGCACCTAAAATCTTGAAGCTTGACAATAAACGAGATTTCCAAAAATTCCAACTTAATTTTAACAAATTCCTGCCTAAAAAATTCCAAAAAATTCCAACATAATTTTAACAAACTCCTGCCAAAATTTTTATTGTTATCCGGGCAAAATTTACCCTCATTAAACTGGGCCCTTTCCAATAGACAATTCAAGTCGGTTTAGTAAATGGCATTTAATAACTTTTGGCAACTTGTACGCTTCCCCTTTTAAGGAACCTTCGGGCCAAACTGATGTACATGCAGGTTCTCTGTATGAAAATACAAGTTGTATTATGGCACATTTATTATGAAATTCTCTTCCTTCGACAAGGGGAAAAGTCGGTTTAATTAGATTGTTTTTCCTTCTAAAAATTATGGAAATTTTGGTAAAAATTTGATAAAATCTGGTAGTGTTTTTTGTAAATCCAAGTTATTATTGTCAAATTTCAAGATTTTGAGTACTTTATATATTTTTGGTGCTACTGAATCCATTTCCACTATCAAAAATATGATTCAAACACTACTACAAGAGTTTTTGAAAAAAAAACTACCCCAATTCCAACCACTTTTAACTATCGAACAATTCCTTAACCTCATGAATTCTCCCCGGTGTTTGTGCTCAGTGAAGACTTGAGGTTCGAGGCATTCTAGTTTAACGGTTGAAATCGGACTCGCGATCAGAAGATTGATATAGTCGGTAGTCGGTACTGCTATGTGGGTCCTCATAAATCTGAAAAGAGATTCAACCCTATAAAGGAAGTACCACACCATGCACGGTGCTTTATAAAGTCAAATTTCTACCGATTGGTTTTTTGCAATATATGTCCCTATCTTCAGAGAAAAATCTACCCTACCATAGACCAACTTGGCAACTTCAACTTGCAGTACTTTGCACCAATATTCAAAAGCTGACAGTCCTCTCGAATGAAAGCTTTTTCTTCGTACTTTTAAGAGAACTCCCGTACAACACCGGGAAAGTGCGTGGAAACAAAACGATTAGTAACTATCCTAGAGAACTGGATTGCGCTGAAAACTATATCGAGTACTGCAATATCGTTGGTGCAGCGCTCGAATCCAGTTGCATCTACGAATTAGGCTAGGGCCCATAAAAACAGTGAGTACAAATATCTATAGATAGCTCAATTACAGAAACATTGAAGGAAACTTGCGGAGGAAGTCGTCGATCGTAATGCTAAATATAACATTAAACAGGTGCGCACTTGCAGAGGAGAAGACAACCGGCAGCTCTGAGAATCTCCGTAAGATTTTCGTGTACGAGGATTGTGTTTTGTTGGTCAGAACTTCAAGTTTAATCTTATAAAAATTAGTCACTACTAAGAATGTATAAATACAGTGACATAACATAGATTTATTTAAAATTTATTAAAAGATTTAAATATAGATGAGATGTAGAAGTGTGTGTTTATATTTGGGTGGTTGTTTTTAGTCGGCTAAAAGCTTATAAAGAAATAGGTTAACGGCTTAAGATATAGAGGCATCTAAGAATTTAAAATATAGATGATATGTCTAAGTGTGTGTTTATATTCTGGTGGAATATGCTTTAAAATTGTTTTTATTTGGCTAAGATTTTATAAGGAAACAGGTTACCTGCCCAAGCCTTAGAGGCATCTAGGAGTGTCTGGGCGTTTATGGACAACCCGAGAATTATTTCAGGTAGCAAGTTTTTCCTTGAATAACAGTTATGAGTCAGGATGTATTTGTGGATAGCAGCTAGTAATGATTATCTCATCGCTGATTTAGCAACTGAGTTATGATATTATTTTTGCAGTGTTTTCTTGTTTTTTAAAAACACAGGTACAATTTTTTTCTGGATCAAGTTAAAAGCAGGGAGGACTCTACCTCACCATGAGAATCATTTACTACCCAAAGCAAGTCCGAGCCAATAAACCTGAAAAAGGATGAGAAAAGTTCAGCAACCCAACCATCAGAGCCCAGACTCTTATTTGTTTGGAAACTAGCTAAAGCCATTTTTTCCCTGAGATTTTCTCGTCATATACTTGGGAAGATGGTGATAATTCTGTAAAATCATCAATTTTATTTATCATGTGGGAGTTCTCTTATAATATGTTTGTTTCTTATCCCTGCATAATAACTAACATATGATAACTGGATACCAGACTCAATAGATTACATACACTGATTTTAATATATAATACAAATCAATTTTTTTCCCTAATTTTTTTCCAACCATTAAAAATAAATCATAAATAAATTTTCCCACCATGTTGAAAATAATTGTTTATAAATTTTTTTTTGGGGTTAAAATACAATAAAAAAGAAAACTACAATCATATCATGAGAAGATTGTTTCTCATTACCTAATACAATTTGGAAAAACTTTAACCTTAAAGTTTATACGAATCCAAATAATCAAGACTAGTCTGACAAACCCACCATTATTAGGACGTGGAGTGTTTTTTTATGAAGAAACCAATGCGTGAATAAACAGCATGGTTTCAGTTTGGTTTAAGGATTCAGCGTCCTGCCTTGCCTAAGTAAGTCTGGTAATATGACGGAAGTTAATGAAAATTCAGTTTTTAATCACATTCGACCATTAAAAAAACACATTAGCCAGGCTTTTGAGATTTCAATATTGATTTGGACAAAATGAACAGCATAGAAATAGCATATGCAGCAACTAAAACAATGAGAATGGAAACTCTAAAAAGGAAGAAGCCAACAACGAAGGATACTGGTGTAGTATCTCAATTAGGCTGTGGGCACCATCCCAGCAGCCATATATATATATTTTTATACTAAACGACTTTACATTAATCTTGAAGCTGGTGCCCTTTCCAGACAGGGTCGGTTTCTTTCTCATAGTGTTGGTTTTATTTATTTTGAGTACTTTGCTGATGGATTGATATGTGGGCATGGCTTTCTATTATTTTCCTAATAGGTTTTTTCTTAAGATTATTTTTGGGCCTGTTCTATGTTTAGGTATTTTATTGTGAATACTCTTTAGGTATAGATGTTATTTCAGTATGCTGGCTGCCCTGGCTCCCTGTTTCTAAAAAATATACAACTTTAGATGAATTGAAAGAAAAACTTTAAATTACAACTCTCAACTATATCATAGGGCAATTTCATTTATTTTTCGATCCGCTTCAGATCATTGGCATGATTTTTTTAAAAGAACAATACCGTCTTTCCAATCTTCGATTTGTACCATTATGAATTTCTATTCGGTGGAAACCAATTTCTATTTCTGTTAAGAGTATTATTTTTGTAAAAAGAATAGGGTTTTGTGTTCCCCGCTCTGTTTTCTAATATAGAACTTGCATGCATTTTCTAATATAGAACTTGCATGCATGGACTCTTACTGTATTTTGTGTAATTATTTGTTTATATATATATATATATATACTTCAGATGTTAGCTCTCGGCTACCGTGAGTTCCAGTACTCAATTTTTTTTAACAGGGTTACCAACTGTTTACCTTGCTCATTGCTGATTATTTAACTCTCAATGTTGCCTGAAGCATTCATATTGGCATATTCTAATGTATATAGAGACAGAGTTGTTCGTTTTCCTTTCAGGAGTTATTTGGATGGTTTTCTTCTTATTCAACTGTAATCTAGACCTGTTAATAATCTTTACTCCTTAACATTCTATTTTTACAGTCACAATCTGTTCACAGTTTCCTTTGCTTGCAAAAGTAATTAAACTTGCGAGTCTAGAATTTTCCATTTTTACAGTCACAATCGGTTTACAGTTTTCTTTGCTAGCAAAAGTAATTAAACTTGCAGAATCTAGTATTTTTCTTGTGCATGCATGTAACTATAGTTACAGTACTTTTTTTAGCAATATATATAAATATGTATTTAACTTATAGTCCATGACTTTATGGTTGTTATAATTATAAAAATGGAAACTTATAGTTTGTTCCTTGTGTGACTTTATGTATTTAACTCATGGTCCATGACTTTATGGTTGTTATAATTAGAGAATTATGGAAAATTATAGTTTGTTCCTTGTGACTTAATTTTTATGGAAGTTTGATGTCCACAAGTTTTGATCTAATCTTTAAAAAAATTATGCACCATAAAAATTTAAATATATAAAATTTCATGATTTTGGAAAGATTTGAACTACCATATAGTAATAATAATTTCATTTGGATCAATGTTTTAATTTATGGTTCCATTATTTCATGTGAAGAGGATGAGAAACATAAAACTAAAAAACCTAAAACACAATCAATGATGAGAGGCCTAAAATTTTGTTTGGGAGGGATAAGCCATTTACCAAAATATAACTGCAAAACTTTTATAGAGGATGGTGGAAGGTAAGGATGATACAGACTAGTTATGATTAATAGAACATGTTGATTGTTGATTTTTCTTCTTGAAAATGATGATACAGACTGGTATGATACAGACTGGTAGTGGTCCAAAATGGTAGGTGGTGGGATGAAGGCATTGTTTGTGCACTTCCTTATGGGTTCAAAATAAGCAATAAATTAATACGTTGCCCACGCAAATAAGAGCCGTTGGCAAAGAGATGATGGATTTTATTTATTTATTAAAATGCTGGGCTGTAGCGTTCCACGACCATTGTTATCATAGCATTTTATTTGATATTAAGCTAGATTTGTAAAACAAAAAACATTTAGAGGTTGAGTCGTCCAGATCAATTAATGCAAGGTAAAATTGAATTAAGGGAATCATCACGTTTGTGGTAAAAACATTCAGAAATTCTGAAGATGGCGGAATCATCACGTTTGTGGTAACCTTGCACACATTTCACAATACACTGAAAATCCAGTATGCCTTTTATATCGATAAGTTCATTGATGTATGAAGATTCTGTAGTGCCATGCACTCAATATTTTTGTTCTATCTCAGAGATTCATGCGGTGCTGATTCCATGACAGTATCGGGTTTCTGCATATTTTGCATCAAAGGCCTTATGGCTTAGCTTGTATCTGGACTTTTATATGATCTTAATATAAATCATGAAGTTTTTTCTTTCTGAAAAAAAAAAAGTCCATTGATGTATATATTTAGTCTATTTATCACTTTTACTTAAATTATTTAAATTAGGCCAAGTTTCATGGTCTAGGGGTTCACTTCATTGGAATTTGGTGATACGTAACCAAAGTTCATTAATTTTAGGTTTTTATTTTATCAGTTTTATTTGGTATATATATATATATATATATATATGTATATATATATATATATATTACTATTTTGAATTTATTTTTTAAACTTCATAGATTTAACAAATCAAATGTATAATTAAATTAAATTGTAATTAGCTCATTATTCATAATAATTCAAGTTATAATTCAAATCATGTATCATGTTTACAATGACTGTTGTTATAAAAAATACCATACAAAATCACAATTAAATTAAATTGTAATTAGCTCATTATTTATAATAATTCAAGTTATAATTCAAATAATGTATCATATTTACAATCACTGTTGTTATAAAAAATACCATACAAAATCACATTTGGAATATACTGATAATTTTAGTCTTAGTCTTTGTAATGTTTTTGGAGAATATTTTAGTTAGGTAGATATTGGTTGGAATGGTAAGTTTGGATTCTCTTTTTTGGAGATTGAATCATTCAAAAATACATTTTAAATAACAAAAATACACAATCTCAACAAAAAAAATTCAAGTGTCCCAAGTGTTTCTTTTTGAGGAAACTGAATCATTCAAAAATACATTAAATAATAAAAATACACAATCTTAACAAAAAAAAATAATTTCTTGTTTCCAACTTTGAAAAGATAAAAACATCACTGCTACCTTTATTCTATATTAACATATATCTTGAAAATTATGCATATGTAAACAATTTTTATATTAATAAAAGTTTATTGATTTTTTTCTTTTTGAAAAAACATCTAATCAATCTATACTCACATAACAATTTCCTTAATAATTCCCCCAATTGGGGTGCAAGCTAGAGGGTGACCACATTAAGATAGATTTAATGTCGAGTACGTCGAGGTACACCACCACCACCCCCCACACGCTTGAGGCGATGGGTGTGGTGGCTCCTAGCATGCATAAGGATATCAACACAGTGGAAGGTGGCATAATTATTATGTTAAGGCTTGAGTTCGGTGGCAAGTGTTCTGAGAGGTCTATAGGTTGTTTATGTGCCCAAACAATTGTAGTGCAGTGATTCCAAAGGAGGGACTCCGCGAACAGTGAAGCGCAACAGGTCTGTAGGTTGTTTTCGTGCCCAAACGATTGTAGTGCAATGATTCCGGAGGAGCGACTCCTCGAACAATGAAGCGCAACAGGTCTGTAGGTTGTTTCCGTGCCCAAATGATTGTAGTGCAGTGATTTCGAAGGAGGGACTCCATGAATAGTGAAGCGCAACGATTCCAGATAGACAGTGGACTCTTCAGCTCCAAGCGAGTGTAATGTGGAATGCTGCTTTTTCTCCCCCTCCTCCATGCATCTGAGTGTCTAGTTTTGGGATTGGGTGATGCATAGGGACAATTTGTCTACGGGTGGGGGTAAATTGGGTTAGTGGAAGTGTCGAGCATCGGTAGTCTGGCAACAATATGTTATCCTCACCGGAATAACCTTCGTGTCGGTTTGCTATGAAATTATCCTCTCTCGAATGGGGTTATTTGGGATTTGGGACATGGGTGTCAACCCTGAGGAATGTTATCTAGCTTAGTTCGAAGACCAGGGGGTTTGGGATTGGATTTTTTGACAATTTTACATTTAGGGTCAACATTATTGTTTTTTTATGGGATTGAATGGAAGTTTGCATCCCTACATTACTGGTGGTACTGTCATGGTAATGACTTGGCTGGCTGGCTTTCTAGGCTTCGCAGCCGTGGGATGTGTCATAGCGTCTGCGGGGTCGTTGTTGAGGTGTTGCGTCACCCTGGGTTTGGGAATTGTTATAATGTTTTTGAAGCTCATTATGATGGGCTCGTAAATTTTGTTTCTGGTTGTTATGCAAATGGGCCTGGGGTTAAGAGATTGAATGCCTGGGTGGGTTGGAGGACTTCGATTGGCTGCAGGGTCTGCGAGTGGCGGAGAGACAAAGTTTAATTTTAAGTCAATTACGGTTTCTTTCTCCCATGGCAGGTGCATAGAGAGGTAGAATCTTCTGGGCACAAAGGGCTTCTGGGCTCGCACCCTCACCTACACAGGGACCTGCCAACACCCATTTCGTTACCAAGCACCGGGATTGTGTTGTAATGGCAAGGGAAGTGAAGGTTAGGGGCCAAGGTAGGAGACCTCGAGCGACTAAGAAGAAGGAAGAGCCTAGTTCTTCGGGCGGGAGACGTGGCAAGGAAACTGGTCGCCAACCTCATTAATGAAGCAACCAATATATACCGAGAGGGGACTAGTGAAGAGATTAGAAATTTGATTGAGGAATGAGAAGCCGACCTGAACTGCCAGGCGAGCACGACAGAGATAGAGATGGAGGATTGATGCACGATGGTGCCAGAACCTAGGCATACTCGAGGGCGAGTGACCCAGTTCAAACAAACCCTGTATCTGTATTGGATTATGAAAAGCCTCATGGGCAAGACCCTGGAGCAAATTTTAATGAGCATGGCGACAACAGTGCAAAACTTCCCTAATTACAAACAGGATTTCCAGAAGCTGCAATTCCAAATGAAAAAATAGGATGGACGCCTTTGGCGCATCAAGAACACCTCCCATGTCTTTATTCACAAACAATGTTGCCTAGTTCCAATGCCAAGGATCTGTCTCCAATTGAATCCGTCTCTGCTAAGTAAGATGATTAGAATGTTAACTAGTTTTTAATTTTTGATTAGTACTTATCTACATAGCTTTTACTTTTCAGTTTGAAGTCATATATGTTTATAAGCAAATAGAATATGGAGAAGGGCATGATATGCAAACTTATATAACTTGGGTAGAAAAACTTGTAAGTTTTTGATAGTGGATAGTTTATCATACAATTAGGTGACCAACAAACTGAGTGTAAAGCCACCTAACCCATTTTATATAGTTGTAAATAACTTATATATTAATGAAAATAAAAAATTTATCAAACTTACAAAAAAAATTCCTTAATAATTATATCCATTTACATAACAATTTTCTAAATAATTATATCTCAACTGAAACTAAATTACGGTGAAACAATCCAAAATAATAATGTTAATGTCATCGTGTCATCGTTTATCACACAATTTATATCATTGTTCGTCCTTTCTATAGGGAGTTGTCTAATTAGCGTTAATTTTGAGCCAACAATAATTAGATTTTGTTTTAGTATTTTTTTGAGTGGAAACAATTTACGTCATTGTTCGTCCTTTTTATAACACAATTTATATCATTGTTGGTCTTTTCTATAAGGAGTTGTCTAATTAGCGCATTAATTTTGAGCTGAGCCAAAAATAACTGGATTTTGTTTTTTTTTGGTTTTTTAATTTGATAGTATGAGTGGAAATAGATCGTGTACTATTAAAAAAAAATTTATAGGTACCGAAAATCTTGAAATTAAACAACCGCCAGTAAGACTCGCATGCATAGAGGCGCAGGGAGGCAACGATTAGGAAGTGTTCTCCCTTACCTGAGCAAAGCGTAAGGGGCGCCGGCCCTACCTAAATGAAGAAGAGATCAAACCCGGGGGGCAATAGGCCCAGGAAGGGGCTTTCATTTTAAGAGTCATTTTCTTCGCAAGATCCCGAATTGAGATCTCTCCCAAATTCTTGAGATTTCTTAAAATTTCAATAAAATTTTAATAAATTCTTACCAAAAAATTTCAACATAGTTTTAACAAATTTCTACCCAATCTTGTATTGTTTTTGGAGAAAAATTACACTCATTAAACTGCGGCCTTTATATAGACAATTCAAGTCGGTTTAGTAAATGACTTTTAATAACTTTTGGCAACTTGTACGCTTCCCATTTTGAGGAACCTTGCCAAAGTGATGTAGATGCAGGTTACATACAAGTTGTATCATGGCACATTTATTAAGAAATTCCCTTGCCTTTCAGAAATTGCCTTGAAAAATTGTGTGGTGGTAGATTGTTTTTTTTTTTAAATTATAAAAAATTTGGTAAATTTGGTAGTGGTTTTTGTAAATTTAAGTTACAGTTGTTAAATTGAAATGTTAAATTAAAATTTTTAATAGAGCAAAATTTATTTCTACTATAAAAAAAGCATGATTCAAAAATTACTACCACAAAATTTTTTGAAAATCAAACCATTCTTTGGCCTTAGTCTCTTGTGTTGGTCCTTCGTGAAGGCTTCGATGTTCCATGCATTCTAGCTTAACGATTGAAATCTCGGAATCAATAAATCCCATGTTAACGGCGGGTATATATGCCCATCGTTCGATTTCGCTAAGCCCGAAATCAAACAGTGGACAAAAACACCCGCCATTCATTTATGGCCCGATATCCTGTGAAATATGGCTCGCCTTGAAATCGGACTCGCCATCAGAAGATTGATATAGTCAGTACTTGTATGTGGGTCCTCATAATCTGAAAAGACATTCAACCCTAGAAAGGAAGTACCACACCATGCACGGTGCTTTATAAATTCAAATTTCTACCGATTGGTTTTTTGCAATGTATGTATCTTCAAAGAAAAGTCTACCCTACCAACTTGGCAACTGCAACTTGCAGTACATGGCGCCCATAATTTAAAAGCTGACAGTCCTCTCGAATGAAAGTTTTTCTTCGTACTTTTAAGAGAACTCCTGTACAACACTGGGAAAGTGTGTGAAAACAAGACGATAAGTAACTATCCTAGAGAACTGGATTGTGCTGAAAACTATATCGAGTACTACAATATCGTTGGTGCAGCTCTCGGATCCAGTTGCATCTACGAATTAGGCTACGGCCCATAAAAACAGTGAGCACAAATATCTATAGATAGCTCAATTACAGGAACATTGAAGGAAACTTGGGGAGGAAGTCGTCGATCGTAATGCTAAATATAAGGAAAACACAGGTGCGCGCTTGTAGAGGAGAAAACAACCGGCAACTCTGAGAATCTCCGTGCTTTGTACTCCCAATGAAGATTTTCGTGTACGAGGATTGTGTTCTGTTGGTCAGAACTTCACGTTTAATCTTATAAAAATTAGTCACCATTAATAATGTTTTTAAATGTATAAATACAGTGAAATAAGAGAGATTTATTTAAAATTTATTAAGAATTTAAAATATAGATGAGATGTATAAGTGTGTTTATATTGGGTGGAGTGTGTTTTAAAATTGTTTTTATTTAGCTGAAGTTTACAAGGAAATAGGTTAACGGCCCAAGACATAGAGGCATCTAAAAATTTAAAATATGGATGAGATGTATAAGTGTGTGTTTATATTTGGGTGGAGTAGGGTTTAAAATTGTTTTTATTTGGCTTAGATCTTTTAAGGAAATAGGTTAATGGCCCAAGACCTAGAGGCATCTAGGAGTGTCTGGGCCTTTATGGGTCACCAGAGAGTTATTTCAGGGAGCAGAGTTTTCCTTGAATAACAGTGATGAGTCAGCCTGTATTGGTGGATAGCAGCTAGTAATGATTGTCTCATCACTGATTTGGCAAATGAGTAGCAGGGTTTTCCTTGAATAACAGTGATGAGTCAGCCTGTATTGGTGGATAGCAGCTAGTAATGATTGTCTCTACGCTTATTTGGCAAATGAGTTATGATAAGTTTTTCAACTGTTTATTCTTGTAGTCTTTTCTTGTTTTTTAGATACACAAGTATAGTTCTTTTCTGATATTTTCTCATCATATACTTGCCAATATGGTGATAATTCTTTAAAATCATCAATTTTACTATCATGTGAAGCTCCTCTTATATGTTTGTTTCTTATCCCTGGATAATAACTAACATATGATAACTAGATTCCAGACTCAATAGATTACGTGTACTGATGGTTTTCCAACTATTAAAAAATCATAAATAAAATTTCCCACCATGTTAAAAAAAAAATTGTTTATAATTTTTCTTAAAATACAATTAAAAAAATTACAATCATTTCATTACAAGAGAAGATTGTTTCTCATTACCTACTACAATTTGGAAAAACTTTAACCTTACAAATCCAAATAATCAAGACTAGTCTGACAGAAAGGCGTACTGTAAACAAACCCACCATTATTGGGACGTGGAGTGTTTTTTTTATGACGAGGAAACCAATGCGTGAATAAACAGCATGGTTTCAGTTTGGCTTAAGGATTCAGCCTCCTGCCTTGCCTAAGTAAGTCTGGTAAGATGGCGGAAATTGATGAAAATTATCACTTTTTAATCACATTGACCATTAAAAAAACACATTAGCAAATAATATATGCAACAATGAGAATGGAAACTCTAAAAAGGAAGAAGCGCAACAACAAAGAATACTGGTCTAGTCTCTCAATTAGGCTAGTCGAGAGGGTATTTCGTTTAGTCTCTCAATTAGGCTAGTCGAGAGGGTATTTCTTTCAGGATTTTAGGGTTCCAACCCTAGTTCAAAACTTTAGAACTCACCCTGCAGTATTAAAAGCTTTCTGTAACTTGTTATTTAATTCAAAAGCACACAACATTTTCTTAAATATTTAAGACTCCATTTCGTCTTTTCCTTCTGATTTTCTCTACAGCAGAGGTTAGGTTATTTAATTCTTAGGTATCTTTTCCTCTTGCTGACCTCCTGCAATCACAATATCAGTAATATATCAAGTTATTCTAGTTCACTGTGTCTGCATACATTTACCACCAACCTTTACTTACCTCTAAATAAGGTACCTATCTAATATTCCTTATTCCTTTGGCCTCCACGATCCTCCTCCTAACCATAAACTGTTCTCTTCAAGCAGTTCCCCCGAACTGTCCTCTTCAGGCAATTCCCCCAAACTCTCTCTCTAATTGTCAGCTAAAAGTCAGGGAGATTTTGGGGTTGAATCCCAACGCCATATGCAACATCCTGCAAACCCACCTTTCTATTTACCAACTTTTCTCTGCCCCTGGTAAAGGTTAAAGGTGACATTGTATTTATCTCCTGCAGTGTCATATCTAGACTCCACTCCAATGTAGAGTTTTTCTCTCCCACCTTCTATTTACTCATGTACTCTGGAATTTTCTCTCTTTTAACCAGACAGGTTCAAGAGTTTTTTTTGTTTTATAACCAAAAAAACTAGTAATACCTCCACAGATCCATAAAAAAAACCCAAGCCCGTTTTGTTTTCCTTTTTTCTCCTTTTACCTTCTTGGAAATATCCACTTTAATTGTTTTCCCTTATAGTTGACCACTTTAACTGTTTTCTTGACCTATTTAGATTCCCAGAGATCAATCTTTCATGTTACTTCTAACCTATTTAGATCAATCTTTCATATTGTCTATAACATATTGATAAGAGAATTAACTATTGTAACATAATTTATCATTAATTATTCTGGGTTATATTAAAAAATAAAATAAAACAACAATTTAGCACCGATCTCATTCCATTTCCAAAAATAAATGAAATCATAAAATATAAGAATCATAAGGTAAGTTTTTTTTGGTATTACATCCGGATATAACCACAATTATATACGATCTTACCTGTGATATATATATATATATATATATATATATTACATCGTGATATAACCATAATTCTATACCATATTTATATATATAATTTTTTTTTAACACAAAATAAATATGGTATAATAATAAATTTTTAATTATTATAATTTTTTAATTTGTGGTTTACAAACAAAAATAAATTATTTTATAATAATAAAATTTTCAATTATTATAATTTTTTTTTTTTTTTTTTTTAATAATAAATATGAAATAATTTTTTAAATACAATTTATTTTTTATAATCACATAATTCTTGTTAATAATATTTTATAAATTTTAATTTTATTTAATTAAATAATAATAATATATTAAATTAAAATATATTGACACACAACTAAAAATAGTAAAACACATATTAAAATAGAAAAAGTATAAATAAATGTTTGATTGTTTTTACTTGACTCATCATTATAACAATACATTTGCCGTTTGTGAAATTGAAGAAAGAAAGAAAGAAAATTATTTTAACTTCCACGAGGTTAAAGATAGTTTATGGGACAAATTGCTTCTTCATTTGGTTGATGTATTCGACCCTATTCTTATGAAGCCTCACAATAAACGCTCCCAACTTCTTGACAAACCTCTCGCTAAATAGATTATTCCAAGAGCTAGCTGCCAGAATATCTACATAACTTTCCTTGTTGTCTTTGAAGGCCTCACATTCTAAAATGAAATGCTTTTCAAACCTCTCGCTAAATAGATTATTCCAAGAGCTAGCTTCCAGAATATCTACATAACTTTCCTTGTTGTCTTTGAAGGCCTCACATTCTAAAATGAAATGCTTTTCTGTTTCCACTTTTCCGGAAAAACAAAAATTACATACTCTTTCCTCCCACACTTCTTTTGGCCTTTTTCTAGCGCCTTGTTTCACAACGGAGTTGATGAGAATTAGTCCTTAACTGAGCAATAAGAATTTTGGCTCTCCAAAAAAAATTGGTCTCTATGTACGCTTTTAGCTGATGACTATGAGTGGGATTAAACACTTCAATATAGTACTTTTTCTTTCTCCCTAGCTCCTTATCCCAAAGACACTTATGGAACTTATCCATAACAAAAGCTTTTATCTCTCTACTGTTTATGAGACACATGTTCAAGCAGATACCCCATTTACTAGACCTCAAGATTTATCATCCGTCAATTTCCTTTACACATTGTAGTTGGCAAGACCAAGGATGAGGATTGTCATAAGTATCATTCGTTGATTTCCTCGACCAAAACCAAGAATGCCATATTGTGAGATACATTGTAGTTGGCAGGACCAATGACGACAATCGTCATAAGTGTCAAGGAAATAGTGTATAGGTTATCCTTAATGCCAATGTTTAATATTTGACTATTCTAAATACCCCTTGCATTGTATAAACATTGTTATTTTATTGACTTAGAAGTGGGATTATGAGGATTCGCTTTCAACAAGGTGATACTGTGCTTCATCCATTAATAATCCGCTAAACTCGTTCAAAAAATTTAAAATTATTTCCTTTTTACTTTTGAAAGTGTCATTTATGCAACTACGCCTCACATATGTTTGGGAAAAAAGTATGGAGTGGAATTTTTTTTTTCCATGTGTTTGGAATGTAGGACATATTCGTACAAGTTAATATTTTTTTATATGTGCCAATAGACTACATCAAAGCACACAAGGCTTTTGAAATGGAACATATTTTGAAAGTTGACTTTGGCAAATGAACCAGGGTAGTAGGGTTTGGTTGGGTTTGAAATATGACGTTGGAGTTTGATGGTTTAAGTATTAATAATTAGAGATTCATTATTAGTAGGTTTAGTATTAATCATATATCAGAAGTTTTGATCAAAGAGATCAGCTTTATTGAAGTGAATGAAAGAGATAAAATGTTAACCTATTAAAATGATGAAGAGATAAAATGTTAACCTATTAAAATGTTATTGTTGTTGTTGTTTTTTTTTTAAATGTAAATTTAATTTTCAACTTGATAGAAGTGGATGAAAGATATAAATTATGGTTATCTATTAAATTGTTATTTTTTTTGTTTATGTAAATTTAATTTTGTGGTGATAATTAATAAAAATAAATAAATTTAAAGTTAGTTTTGATTTTTGGTGATCCTTTTTATGTTATAATATAAATTATTTGGTTATATTGATAAACTTAAATTTATATGTTAATTAAGTTTATTTCAAATGATTGAGACGTATGATTCATATGTTTTTCACTTAAATTTAATTCTTGTTAACAATTACGTATATTATTTTTTTCTTTTAAAATAGGCATAGAAAGTTTTTAGTTTAATATAAAATATCAAACATACAATATTACAATTAATTATATAATATGAAATATGTATATTTATAATTTGTTCATCATCTAAACAATAATTTTATTTAATGATTAATTATTTTAAGTTACTATTATAGATCCATCTTAACCATAAATTTAATATGTGGCTACTGAGATCAAATCTCTTGATACCGTGAACTCAAGTCATTTAATCCCTCTCATGGCCTAATTAATCTATGTTTAAGGTGGCTAGAGAGAGAGCATGCATAATTTTTCCTTTTTCTTTAATTATATTTTTGAATGCATAAATAGATACACTGACTTGAAAGTCCTCTTGGTAACTCTAACTTTGTAAACCACACAAATATTTTCTAGATTTTAAGTAAAATGACCCAAAATATATATTAGAAAAATGGCCAAAATGTAAAAATTTTAAATGGTTTAACCATAAGAATTTATTTCTTCAATTTCTTTCTCTCTCTCTCTCTATATATATCTCATGGCCCAACGCCCTATTATGAAAAAGATTGTCCTGATATGAAAATCAACCATGGTCAACCATGTTTATTTTAGGGTTTATAATATTTATCTCAGTGTTTATATACCATGGGTTTATAATATTCATCTCTTGGGTTTATAATCCCTTGAGTTTTTAGTATTAATCCCTTGGGTTTATAATATCAATTCCTTAGGTTTATAATATCAATTCCTTAGGTTTATTAATCTAAGGGTTCACATTCCTAGGGTATAATATTATTCATAGGGTCTATATTATTAATCCTTGGGTTTAATATAAATACCTTAGGTTTATAATCATGGTCAACCATGGTACAATGTCACATTGTGACAAAGATTTTTTCAATATGAAAATCAATCGTTATCAAACGTCGAACTGTGCAAAAAAATTGTCTCGATATGAAATTAATCATGGCTAACCATGGTCAACCATGGTCCAATGTCGCATTGTGACAAAGATTGTCTCAATATGAAAATCAACCATGCTCAACCATGTTTATTTTAGAGTGTATAATATTTATGTTAAGGTTTATAATATTAATCCCTTAGGTTTAATATTATTCCCTTGGGTTTATAATATAAATCCCTTGGGTTTATAATATAAATCTCTTGAGTTTTTTAATCTAAGGGTTAATATTCTTAGGGTTTAATCATGGTAAACCATGGTCCAATGTCACATTGTGACAGAGATTGTCTTAATATGAAAATCAACCACGGTCAACCATGGTCCAACATTGTATTGTGACAAAGATTGTCTCAATATGAAAATCAATCATGGTTAACGAAGGTCAACCATTATCCAAAGTCGCATTGTGACAAAGATTGAGTAAATGTGAAAACCAACCATGGTCAATCATGCTTATTTTACCGTTAATTTTTATCACAGGGTTTATGTACCTTGGTTTATAATATTTATCTTAGGATTTTCCCTATGAAAATCAATCATTGTCAACCATGGTCAATCATGGTAAAAAATTTGTCATCCATTATCAATTATGGTCATTCATAGTTAAACAAAATCAATAATGTGATGTTGGACCATTGGTTAATCATGGTCAACCACGGTCCAACATTGCATTGTGAGAAAGATTCTCTCAATATGAAATTCAACCATGGTCCAATGTCACATTGTGACAAAGATTATCTTGATATGAAAATCAATCATGGTAAACCATGGTCCAACGTCACATTGTGACAAAGATTGTCTCAATATGAATATCAACCATGGTCAACCATGGTCGAGCATATTTATTTTACGGTTTATAATATTTATCTAAAGGTTTATATACCTTGGGTTTATAATATTAATCCCTTGGGTTTAGTATTATTCTGTTGGGTGTTTAATCCCTTCAGGTTTTAGTATTAATCCTTTGGGTTTATTATTCCATTGGGTTTACAATATCAATCATTTAGGTTTGTTAATCTAAGGGTTCATATTCCTAAGGCATAATACCATTCATAGGGTTTATAATAATAATCCTAGGGTGGAATTGAAAAGGTCAGTTTTTTTGATCCTGCTATAGTGAAATAATATTTTAGACATAAATCCCTTGGATTTATAATGATGGTCAACCATTGGCAACTATCGTCAACCATGTTCAATCATTGTCAACCATGTTTATTTTAATATTTATAATATTTATCTTAAGGTTTATATACTTTGAGTTTATAATATTAATCCCTTGTGTTTTTAGCAATAATCCCTTGGGTTTAGTATTCCCTTGGCTTTATAATACCAATCCCTTGGGTTTATTAATCTAAGGGTTCATATTCCTAGGGTATAATATTAGTCATAGGGTGTATAATATTAATCCTTGGGTTTAATATAAATCCCTTAGGTTTATAGTCATGGTCAAACATGGTCCAACGTCGCATTGTGACAAAGATTTTCTCAAAATGAAAATCAACCATGGTCAAACTTATTTATTTTAGGGTTTATAATATTTATCTTAGGGTTTATAATATTAATCCCTTGGGTTCATAAACCCTTGAGGTTTTAGTATTAATCCCTTGGGTTTATAATATTAATCCCTTACATTTATTAATCTACGGGTTCATATTCCTAGGGTTTAATATTATTCCCTTGGGTTTTTATTATAAATTTGTTGGATTTATTATTCCCTTTGATTTATAATATCAAACATGGTAAACCATGGTCAATATAGGTTAACCATGTCCAACCATGGTCAATCATGGTCAACCAGGACTAGCTGTGTTTTGTAAAATCAATCATGGTTAATTATGGTTAGCCATGTTTTGTAAAATCAATCATGGTTAACCATGGTTCGACGTCGCACTGTGACGAAGATTGTCTTAATATGAGAACAAACCATGGTCAACAATGGTCCAACTTCACATTGTGACAAAGATTGTCTTAATATGAAAATCAATCATGCTCAACCATGGTCCAACGTCGTATTGTGACAAGGATGGTCTCAATATCAAAATCAACCATGGTTAACCATGTTTATTTTAGGGTTTATAATATTTATCTTAGGGTTTATATATTTTAGGTTTATAAGATTAATACATTAGGTTTAATATTATTCCTTGGGGTTCATAATCCCTTGAGGTTTTACTATTGATCTCTTGGGTTTATTAGTCCCTTGGGTTTACTAATCTAAGGGTTCAACCATGGTCTAGCATGGTCCAACATCGCGTTGTGACAAATATTATTTCAATATGAAAATCAACCATGGTCAACCATGTTTATCTAAGGGTTTATAATATTTATCTTAGAGTTTATATTATTCCCTTGGGTTTAATATTTTTACCTTGGGTTTATGATCCCTTGGGTTTTTAGTATTAATCCCTTCAGTTTATAATATCAATCTTGGTCAACCATGGTCCAATGTTGCATTGTGACAAATATTGTCTCAATATGAAAATCAAATATGGCCAACCATGGTGCAACGTCACATCGTGACAAAGATTGTTTCGATATGAAAATCAATCACGATCAAGCATGGTCAACCATGGTCCAACAATCCAACGTCCCATTATGACAAGGATTGTCTCAATATGAAAATAAATCATGGTCAACCATATTTATTTTAGGGTTTATAATATTTATCTTAGGGTTTATATACCTTGGGTTTATAATATAAATCCCTTGGGTTTAATATTATTCCCTTGAGTTCATAATCTCTTGGAGTTTTAGTATTAATCCCTTGAGTTTATAATATCAATCCCTTGGGTTTATTAATCAAAGGTTTCATAGCCTTAGGGTTTAATATTAATTATAAATTTAATATATTATTAATATTTAATATTAATATAAAATACTTATTAATTAATATTAATATTAATATTAATATAATTATAATTATAATTATAATTATAATAATATTTATAATTATAATAACTATATAATTATTATTATATATGTAATTATATAATTATATAATTATAATTATAATTATAACTATAACTATAACTATATGATTATTATTATTATGTAATATAATTATTATAATTATAATATTATAATAATAATAGTTTTTTATATAATAGTTTTTTCTAAGTATTATGATTATTATTATTATATATTTATCAATATAAATTTTAATATTAATATTAAATGGATGCGGTTAAGGCCTATCAACATATATCAATCACATTTATTAATGTGGTTGTGCTAGTTCTATTTGTACGCAATGTTTTTAGTTACATTCTCTTGTAAAGACATTTAAGAAAAACCCATTTCATACAACTGAAAACTACGTAATTTTTCCAATCATTTTAATTATGTTAAAATATATTAATATGTTTTCTCAAATTTAATAGAGATATTAAAAATAAAAATAAAATACTTATTAATAAAAAAATTATATCAAGTTCAAAAGATAAGATTTATGTACACTATTTTAATAATAAATTTAGATATGCCTAAAGAATTTAGCTTGAGTAATATAGTATATTTTTCGTTGTTGTAAGTTGTGGAATTTATGAAATAGTTGTTCTACTTAGTGAACTAATGAAAATTTGTATATACAAGATCACTGGTTTAGAAAAATACTCATTCTTATTAAATAATAATAATAATAATAAATTTAGATATATGAAAAATTTAAAACTATTTAAATTCCCAATACATTAAATATTCTTCCATGCCAAATTAAGTCATATCAAATTCCAAAAATAAAATATATAAATATTATTTTAATAGAAAAATTAGATACATTAAAGATAAGAATTATTTGAATAATTGATACCTGAAAGATGTTAAGAATTATTTGAATAATTGATATATGAAAGATTATTTGATATCAAATTTAGAAAGACAAAGACGTGGGCATTATGATTAATTTAAAATTGTGGAAGTTAGGATTAATTTAAAAACAAATACATTGAAATTTTTTAATGTCAAATTTGAAAATAATAAAAGATGATATTGAAAATATTTTTAAAATAAATAAATAAAAGATTTTTTGATATTAAATTGAAAATAATAATATTAATTGAGGTTATTTTTGGTAGATGGATAGAATGGTTGTTATTGCTCTCATTCAAATTCAGCTCCCTATAAGTGATACGATGATTAGAAATGTTGTCGTAATGACTCTGTGCCTATGAATATTGTTGTATATTATTTATGACAAAGATGTGGGTGCTAAGATTAATCTAACAAAGCATAACAAAATTTAGACATGATAAAATTGTCGATGTTAAGATTAATTTAGACATTAAAATTTTTTAATGTCAAACTTGGAAATAATAAAAGATGATTGAAAAACTCATCTAAAAATAAATAAATGGAAGATTCTTTGATATTAAATTTGAAAATAATAAGGTTAATTGGGGTTATTTTGGGTGGTTAAGTAGAATGGTTGTTATCTCCTCCACCCAAGTTCAATTCCCTGCGAGTAAATATTATTGCAATGGTTTTATGCATATGAATATTGTTATATTGGTTGAGCCCCGAGAGAAAATAATTTCCTTAAAAAAATAATAAAAAATTATTTAAACTAAACTTATATATATATATATATATATATATATTAAATGCAACTATATAAAAATATTAATTTTTGAAATGTCATTATATAAGAGCTTTTATTTTTCCTCTTTCTTGATTGTTGTTTTATTATTTGAATCAAACCTTTTTAGGAAATAAAAAATTAATTGATCTTTTATCAAATAAAAAACAAATTTACATAGAACTTACAAATAGCAAAATAGACCCCGATTAGGGTGCGAGCCAGTGGTTGGGAAATCGAATAGAAATTTTATGGAGGGTACCTCCGAGTACAATACCACCTCCCGCCATATGCTTGAGGCGATGGGTGCGGTGGCCTTTTGCATGAGGGCATGCAAGGAAGGTAGGAAAGATGGCAACAAGAGTTGTGTTGGGGAAGGCCTTAACAGGAGTAAAGGGAGACAATTGGGTGTTGTTGTTCAGATCGATCGTGGACGGGAAGGCTGGTGCATCGGATAGACTCTCCAACGCCATCCATAACACCAAGCACATTGTCTACCTGCAGGAGTTAACAGGTATGTAATCCGATATCTCTCAACCCTCGCAATGTTGACTTGTTCTGGTTTTCGTTTGAGGGAGAGGGGGAGTTTTATGTGTGAAATCTGTGGAATTGAGCAACGTTGGAGGAATCGGGGGTGGAGGTTGGTGGCACTTTCTTGGTCTTGCGTATGTATTTTACATCCGCTTGGTATTGTTTCCATTTCCCTCTGCTTCAAAATTCTCCTATCCCGCATGGGAACCTTGGGAATTCTGGGCACAGGGCTGAGTAGGGCAGCTTGTAGGGGTCCTGCGGGTATAGGTAGAGCGACAGGCTTGGGGGGTAGAGTTTGTCAATCCACCCGCAGTCTAGGAGAAGGCCCCTGCTGTAGATGCATGTGTAGTTGTTGGGTGGTAGGTAGGAACCACAACAAAATGGTAAACGTTGAGAACTATGGGAGGGAAGTTTGGCAAGGGAACGAAGCTGGCTATAACAGAAAAATAGGGGATGGCGACATCACAGGGCTCAGGGATTATGGGATGACTGGGTTGGGCTATCTAATTACGTCCTGGGCAGAGGGAAAAGGGTATGCACACCGTGGGTTGCTGAACGAGGGCATGTGGCAGCGCTCACCAACTCGTAATTTGGGAGTGCAAGCTAACTTGCTTGAGGCCAAGAGGTGGTGGTTGTGGCGGAGGGGTACCATTGGGGATAGTAGTGGGTGGACCCCCTCCGGGCAATTGACCTACGACCATGAAGGCCCTAGCACTGCAATTGATGGGGAAGGGGAGGAACAAGGCAGGGCGACAAGTTGTAACACTACCACCTAGGTGCAAGACTATTGTTATATTCTGTTTAACTGTTTCCGGTTAACGAATTGTTGCAATGAATAGGACTGGGATAGCGCAACCATGGCTCGTCCTGCGAAAAGTTGTGGCCGTGGAAGACGGGCCCAAGCAACTAGAAGGGACACGGACCTGAGCACGTCTGAGGCTTGTAGAGGTAGGAAAATAGTGGAAAGACTTATCAGTGAAGTGACATAGGCATACCGTGAGGGCACAAATGAAGGTATCTACAAAATTCTAGAGGAATGGGAAGATGAAGTTAAACAGGAAAGCGAGATGAACATGGAAATGGAGGACTGGAGGACCCTTGTCTCGGACCCTGGCAACACTAGAGGCAGGATCACTCAATTCAAACAGACCTTATACCTGTATTGGCTGATGAAAAGCCTGTTGGGCAAGGCTATGGAGCAGATCTCGGTGGGCATGGTTGTCACTGTTCAAGGCATGTTGAATTATAAACAGGAATTTTAGAAGGTGCAGTTTCAACTACACAAGCAGGATGTTAGACTTGGCAGAATTGAGAGGCACATCCCATGTCCCTTGGAACCAACTGAGCAGGCAGAATTGAACGCCAAAGACCCAACACCAGTGAAATCGGCTTCGACTAAACATAATGACTAGATAATCTCTCTTGTTAGTTTTCTTTATATATGTGGATAGTTTTTACATTTCCTTATGCCAACATATGTATCGGAAGATATCTAGAGTCTAGACATGATTATGAGACTTATATAACTTGGGTAGAAAAACTAAAACTCTTTTGTTACTAAATGACATACAATGCGGATAGATCACCAACATACTTAATTTCCCATTGAGCAAGTTGAAGTTACCTAGCCAATCTATATGGTGTAAATTTGTTGTATAGACTACTGAAAAAGAAAAATTTACCAAACTTAATAAAAAAAAAATACATAAACAATAAAAAGAAACCTACATAATATCATAAACATCTCAATAATAAAAATCTTGTCCATATAAAAAGGATAATATCATGAACATCCCAATAATAAAAATCTTGTCCATATAAAAAATGAATGAGCCCAAAAATGAAACTACATAACATCCCAAAAGCTAAAATCCTATTCATGAGAGAACTAAGACCAAAAAACACTATTGATGTTGTGCCGAGAGAAAAACCAAGACCTAATATCAAAATAAATGGAGCTAAAACATTAACATGTTTGGGATTTTCCGAGTGCTTTGGAGAGATTCCCCGTAGAAAAACTTTGAATCAAACTTATATGAGCTTTCACAGTTTTTCTTTAAATTTATTTTTATATAAAATTCTGATATAATTTGTTTTTATATTTAAATTTAATTAATATATTTTTATTTTATTATAAGTTTAATTTTAATTAATATATTTTTATTATAAATGTTTTAATGATACCAGTGATTTTAATTAACACATTTTTTTGTTTTTAACATCTTTAATAAAGATTAAGTTTGATATGAAGTTTTTCATTTTCATATGGCTGTTTATTTTAAAGAAAAAGAAATAAAAAAATTAATTAATGAAAATTTTAAATTTAGATTTATTTTATTTTAGAAAACGTATATAACAAAATTATTTGGTATTTTTAATATATATATATATATATATATATATATATTAATTATTTGAAATTTCTTTTTTTAACTAATTCTATATTATTTTGTAAAAGAATAATTTATATGATATAATTTTTTAATTTCTCTAATATTTTAGAATAATTATGTGTAGATTAATGGATCGTAATTTATTAGTGCATAAAAAGGTCAAAAAAGCACGTTAAAGAAAAGAAAGAAAGTATTAACAATAAAATTAATTATGTGTAGATTAATGGATCATAATTTATTAGTGCATAAAACGGTAAAGAAAACACGTTAAAGAAAAGAAAGAAAGTATTAACAATAAAATTAAGTTTTGATATAGTAATTGATATGGTTGGATTAATTAATAGCACTTATTTTAACAAATTTTGAAATTCAAGAAACTAAATTGAGACTACTAATTCATAAATAAACAATTATTAATTTTACTTCAGTGTTATTTTTGTTGAATGTAGTGAAATAAAAAAAAACCCAAATATACCAATGTGTCCCTAAAACAAAAAGAAAAAAGTGTTTCAAATAAGAAATAACATAAAGAGAGCAACAACATATGTGATCACGCTCAATTGCTTCCATAAAGCCTTTGAATTGGCTTCAAACATTCGCAATAGCACAAATCGACATATGTGATTAAGTTAAATTTCTTCTATCAACATTCGACCTCTCTAAAGCATAAGTAATGAATATTTTGGTAAACTACTCCACCATTTGAAGACGAAGGTGGGGTGCCTAGATTGTATCCCTAAATGAGGGAAGTGCCAGGTTTTTCTAATTGTTTTAGTGGTGAAGACATTGCTTTATGTGGGCGTGGGCTCTAAGCACATGTTATAATTAGTAATTTCTAGTACATGACTATTCTTTCTTTTTAGGTGGTTAATGACACATATTTACCTTTAATTGGTAAGGTGGTTTTAATATGTTCCACATCACTCCTTAAAAATGGGAAAATGGGAGCATAGAGATTGTAACATCTTTCTCTTGTGTGTTAGACTATTGTAAACCTAAGCTAGGAAAAGCTAGGTATGATGTGTAATATGAAAAGCAATTGCATTATTAAATAATTTAATAAATAAATCACTTGGAAAAGTGAGACACCAAGAGATGAGATTCTTGCCAAATTCCATTGAGGAATGGGATAGGATAAATCTTTCATGATAAAGCTTCTAGATGTGATTCGAGATAAGCTTGGATGGATTGGAGATAAATATCCATTGGATGGGTTAGAGATAAATAACCATCAAGAAAACCATAAAATATTTGCGGGAGATAAAGGCAAGATTTTATGAGGAAAAGACTCGCGGGAGATAAAGGCCAGTTTTTCCGAAAAATACCTAGGCAAATGAAAAAATCCATAAAATCACAACACCGCTAATGGAAACTATATCATGAAAGATGGTATTAAATATCCATTGCATAGATCAATTGGAAGTAGTTGATCCATGGCAAGAACCTCGGCTTGGGGGGAATCAGAGGTGATTCATGGTTGGGTGGTGGTGCTCCGCTCTCCAAGTGATATTTTAGTTGGTTTCATATGCATGGAATGTTCTGTATGTTGGTTTCTTTCCCTCTCTGTTATAATATCAGTTTGTCTATGAAGAATTGCTTAAGTTTCCTTGCCATGAAAATGACTAAAGGAATTGCATGAAATTCTTATGTGTAGATTTACATGCATGGTATATGCTTTATGTTAATCCTTACTTTTAGGTTGTAAATCATTCAACTCAAAGTAGAGTTATCTTTATTATGGGCATGAAAAATTTGCTTATCCATGTCACATTCCAGTGTGAAGTTAAAAGTTAACTGTAGCAGGGAATGCTAATCATTGTTGGCAAAGGATTTAAGTTTCATGCAGGGAATGCTAAGATAAAACTTGTGATGAAGGAATTAACTTTTTGCCCTGAAAAAATACAACAAATTATGTTGAAGGATTCAGAATCGTCGACAAATTTTAGTATTTTCCACCCGTAGAAACCTCATCCCTCACCATCTCATCGCTCGCCTTGGAGGCTCGATTGTCAAACCAGACCGAGTGGATGGAACATGGTTTCGTCGAATCAAGGAAAATCTAGTTAATTAAAGTAATTAACCAAATATACAATTAGAGGGAGAATGGTTGCGATGATTATGCTGCTTTATTCCTCCTACGCTGCTGGAGAAAATAGTGTTTTCTTCCTCCACATTAATTAGAAGGTTCTCAAATAGCATGTACGTTGGCTGGGGTGAATATATATATTGTTGATTGGGTAAAGCGTTGAATATTTTTGTATTGAAGTCAGATAAAGAAAAGACGTCGTTACTTGTGGCTCATAAATTATAAAATCGATCCACTGTTGTGACCTCATGATCATAACAATCATCTTGCATCAATGAGTGCCGGTGATACTGATGTTACAGGTATATATTCGATGATGGTTGTGACAGATGAGGAGAAACTTATATAAAGGGAATAAATTTTAATTTATGGTGGTTTAACTATTTATGAACAAAAAGAAATAAAAACAACATGTAAGAGATTACGTTTCTTCAACGAAGTTGGTTTAAATTTTGTTGGTATAAGTTTGAATCCCTGAGTCCTCAAGGAAAGTATATATGTTCCCCTTGTCTATGAGGAATCCATATTGAAAGCTTATTTAATATGGTGAAATTTTTTGTAATAAATCTGTGATGCTTTAGAAAATTTCTTTGGGTTGTCATTACTCCGTTTCGATTGTCCTTACTTTGTTGAAAACATTGAGAAAAATTTGTTGCAGTCGTGAAAAAAAAGATGCATAAGTCTTTATAGTCTGGATATAGTAGAGATGATTTAGTTCCTGGTGTTGCAAGGACATAGAATTTAAAACTAGACCTCTCGGTCAGGTCGATCATTTTTGCAGCAACGAATGACAGAATTGATGTGAGATATCGATGCCACAGACTTCGGTTTCGATGGTGGTCGTAGCAGACACGAAGAGACACATATAAGGAAACGGATTTTAATTTATAGTTGTAACTATTTATCAATGAAATGAAACAAAATGTGGGATGAATCTCATTTAAGAGATTACGTGGGTTTGATAAAATTGATTTAATTGTGAATTTTGCTAGAAAAGTTTTTTTTAGCCTTTCCGGGATTAATTTGTTTCGAAACTTTTATTGAGTAAAATCCTCTGAGTTAAAATTTCAGTATGCCAAAAACTAGTCCTTGATGAGGCGGAAATACACTTCTGAATAACTGTGATATTATGGTAGAAGAAAATTGTAAAATTGAAAGTACAACTAAAATTGTGGGCAAGATGAAAAAAAAAAAAAAAAAAAGAGCCCCAAGGGTTAGCTTATTCGGTCAAGCCGGGGCCTCGCCAATGGGAGGTCACAGGGTCGAAACCCGAAAGCTCTTGGGGTTAGGTCTGTGATGGCCGGGTGGGGTCCACCCTAGAGACTTTCGATCCTGGACTTAGCGGACCAATGACCATGGTATCACTGAACCAGAAGTGAATATATATATATATATATATATATAAAACACCAGAGAAGATCGGCACCATGTAATTTTCTATCCTAAAAAGCATTAACCTACTTGTTAATGAGACCTATTGGTTAGAGACTACTCAAGGGTCAATTTCAATTACAGTCCAATTTGATATGGTTATGATGAATCATTCTCTTCCCATGCTTGAATTTTGCTGCTAAACATTCTTATGTTAAGAATTGGGACTTGTGCTAATGACCCTTCACTGCACAAATTGTTATAAATTATTTAGCCAAGACTTGTATTTCATGAGATGGGCAGAGGAATGTGAAGAATGCCTATAGGAGGAAGATATGATTACTTTAGTGGCACACTGACATATGTTGCCTTCATGAATGAAAGAATCACAATTCTTATAAAAATAGACTATGATAAAACCAGAAAGGAAATTTACCATGCATATTAGAGAATATGTGGTAATTGATTTCGGTCAAAGATTAAACTATGGTCTTCATGTTCTAAAAAAATTTTATTAATGGTACAATTTATATGAAAGGACATGGCTAAATAAAAATCCCACCTAATACTTGAAAGGATGATTATATAAAGAAGGAAATGTTAAACCTTAGTAAGGTAATTGGTTCATAAGTAAAAATCCAAAGGGAAATTATATACCTCATCAGAGGTTGGGGATTAAATAAGTGGGTTCCACCCTAAGTATTATACCATGGTAAAGGTTCCCATGGAATAGTGTTAGGATTGTGAGAACATGTTATAGTGTAAGACTATGTAATTGTACAAATTGTCTTTCAATCTAATCTTTTGATTAATGCATTTATATATAATGCATTTTGGAATGTGATTTGTTGGAAGAAAGTGTGATGAAGGGGGAACCTAACTTTAACAGGTTATTATATACCGTGACATATGCATCTTTAATTGGATATGCATAGTTGGACCTATAAGTTTCTGTGAGTACAACAATATAAAAACCATAGTAATTAATAAGAAGCACAAATTGTATGTTATGGACCACTGGGTCAATTAAATGGTATCCAACAATCTATTTAAATAGACTGATATCATAGCAATTGAAATGCATATGTTGTACCAAGAACTTTGGGAGATTCTCTTGTTAGAATGCATTGATAATGTATCAGGGTTGAATATAACAACATAAAAAATGTTACAAAAACCATGCAGGAATTCATAAAATTGGTTAAGGGTGATTTAATGTTAAAGAGGAGGTGTTAACATGTAAATACCTTGAGATCATAAGTACCTACAAACTGAAATGGTGTAGTATTGAAATCAGTACAACTTTCATTTATAATTCGTGAAGAGGAGATGAGATTATATCTACACTAAATTATGCATGGACAACAAGATGTTGAGGCATAAAAAGGGCAATAGTAAATCACACAAGATGAATTATTTAAGTATGGAGTATTGATCTAATGATTATTAAACTTCAAAAAACTGTGAGTTAATAGTTTTCTTATGATGTAAATCATTGTTGTTATAACCTGGTGCAAGTGATAGATTAAATCCTCAAAACTAAAGGTTAGGGGTATGATTGATTTATTATATGAATGATGATTGTGCATGATGATTGTTATAGAAATGGAACAGGTCCATGAAAGTGCTTAGCAAGAAATTGAACACATTTTATTCTACTTACCAAAGCTAGATAAAGGAATGTTTGGCATAATGCTAACATGATTAAAAACATGTGGATAAGTGTATGTCGTGCAGGTGATGCTATGGGCATGGTATGATATGCAATGGTACATATTGTACTATGTATAAGTAGTACATATGGTACTAGTGTGAATATATGTATGACATGATTAAAACATTATATGTATAGCTATGTGTGTAATACACCTTGTGTGCAGGTATGCATGAAGACACTAGGTGGGTGTCTGGCAGGGAAATCGACCTGGAGGTTGCATAGAAGAAGGAAACTAAGAAGTGGTTCAAGGATAAGTAACCACGGTTTAATTGAAGTTTGGCATACATATGATTATGATGAGTATATATGGTTATGATGTTATATGAGAGCTAACTTGTTATAATGTTTTATGCATATTGATGTGGCAAATATGCTAACTGACTTGTTGTATGCAGAGGAACAACATGAAGTAAGTGTTCGGCAAGAACACAAAGGCTTGGAAGAATGCAGGGGAAGAACATGGATTTTTCAAATAAAATGAATAATGGGAAATATAAGCCATAGCTACTTTAATAGTATTGAGTATGAAATTATGATATTGACTATGGTAAACCTAGTTGAATTTCTGCATCTAAAATTTCTTACAAATTGTTTGAAAACAATGTTACAGGTAGTTATGGAAGGAGATGTGCTGGGAGCACTCCTTGTAAACTGATATATATATATATATATATATATATATATATATATATGGCAAGGCCATAGAAGCTGTGGACTCAGAGACAGCTACCTATGAACAAGGATGCAGTAATACACCAAGGACGGTGTAAAATTTAAGGGGGGAGGGTATGTAACACCCCTCCCTTGTGTGTTAGACTATTGTAAACCTAAGCTAAGAAAAGATAGGTATGATGTGTAATATAAAAAACAATTACATTATTAAATATTGAATAAATAAATTGCTTGGAAAAAAGGGACACCAAGAGATGAGATTCTTGCCAAATCCCATTGAGGAATGGGATAGGATAAATCTTTCATGATAAAGCTTCTAGATGTGATTCTAGATAAGCTTGGATAGATTGGAGATAAATATCCATCGGATGGATTAGAGATAAATATCCATCAAGAAAAACATAAAAGCTTTGTAGGAAATAAAGGCAAGCTTTTATGAGGAAAAGTCTCGCAAGAGATAAAGGCGAGCTTTTTCAAAAAATACCTATGCAAATGGAAAAATCCATAAAAGTGGGATGCCACTAATGGAAACTATATCATGAAAGAGGGTATTAAATACCCATTGCATAGATCAATTGGAGGCAGTTGATACATAGCAAGAACCTCAGCTCGAGGGAACCAGAGGTGATTCATGGTTGGGTGATGGTGCTCTGCTTTCCAAGTGATGTTTTAGTTGGTTTCATATGCGTGGAATGTTATGTATGTTGGTTTCTTTCCCTCTATGTTATAATATCAGTTTGTCTATGAGAAGAATTGCTTAAGTTTCCTTGCCATGTTTTATGTTAATCCTTACTTTTAGGTTGTAAATCATTCAGCTTAGAGTAGAGTTATCTTTATTATGGGGATGACGGATTTTCTTATGCAAGTCACATTCCAGTGTGAAGTTAACTGTAGAAGCATATTAAGTGGGTGACAATTCTAGTACCCATTCATGGTAGCATTTGTATGTGCCAATTATGCATAAATAGAATACCCATGTTAATGTTTTCGTATGAAATGATTGCATCTACCGTGGGCTTGATGTGCATGCCAGTATTCCTTTGACCATGCTTAAGGAGTTGGAAAATGATAACTACAGTGTGTTGATGTTAATGATTTCCATAATGTCTCGTTGAAGTCATTATTCTAAAATGGTCATATAATAGTGTTAAGATAGTAGAGGAATCATGCTTCTAATTGATGTGCATGTGGGACACTTAGGGGATCATGCTTCTAATTGCACAAGTAGAGGAATTGCTTTCGGTAAGGGTAGTTTAGTTAGTGAGTTATGCATGTTGAACCAAGGGTTAGTCAGAACACCTTGATTATGCTTAATTATAATAATGATGCATAGGCAACGTTGGCCATAGTAAATGTAAGATAATACTCCATTAATGCTGGTGTGGATTAATCATAAGATTCTATAGGTTGAATGGCATGATTAGTCCTTCACACTTAATGATGGTTTTGATATATAAGTTGTTTATATGAATCTAAGGGTTCCCATTATGGATCTGATAAAGCATAAAAGAAGGATGTGATATTATGAGATTGTATAGACTGTTAAGAAATGAGTATAGTGACAGGAATAATACGTGTTCCTGCCACAATAAAGATATTACGTAATACAATGGTCAAATCTTAGTTGTAAACAAAGAAAAAATTATAGAATTAGGAGCCTAATAAGCTATTTCTCTGGATAGGCTCAAGAGGTATGTTACATAGGCATTATTGCGAGGAGTGAATAAGCTCATTTTTGGCTACCATCCAGTAAGTGGGAATCCAAGTGGTGTCCAATCAGTGAAGTGGTTTTAATATGTTCCACATCACTACTTAAAAATGGGAAAATGAGAATGAGAGCATAGAGGCATTATTTTGAGGTGGAGTGAATAAGATTGTTGTTTGCTACCATCTAGTAAGTGGGAATACATGTGACATGCAATCATAATGAATAAGTAACATCCACTAACACAAGTGGTATCCAGTAACAATAAATAAGTAACATACGTAAACACATGTGGGAACACACGTGTCATCTAATAATAGTGAGTCCATAGACAATGAAAAAGAACACTGACAATGCTATTGTATAGTTGATGACTTCCACATGTCCATAGACAATGAAAAAGAACACTGACAATGCTATTGTATGGTTGATGACTTCCACATGATTAATGAAATCGTCGATTGGTTTTGGGCAAAGGCCCTCTAAAATACCTATGACATAATTATTTTATTTAAAGCTAACGTTCAAATATTTTTTTTAAATTTCAATATTAATTTTATGTTAAAAATAAATTAAAAATTAAACATTTCCTTTCTATTAAATTGTAATAAATATTTTTTCACATAATTATATAATTAAAAAATAATATATTTATTTTATATATTATATTTAAACTATTACAAACTAATTAACATAAATTTATTGCCGAAGGTTTTTTATTTCAACTTAAGGTGGTTGAGGATTTGTTGACTTTTTCTTTTAGTTGAGGGTCTAAATTGATTCTCAAAGGAATATGTTCATCATATGCTTCCTCTGAATGTTTATGAACGGTTGTAGTGTGTTATAGAGTTTGTTAGGTTGCATTGACTTTTAATAAATTATTCAAAAATTGTACTACTTGGCTCCTGCCTACCCCACTTGACTCTTGCACATCAATTCCCTAAAAATTTGAGATTATTCCAATTCTACTAAATTCAGAGTCTAATTAGATAAAAAAAATTAATATATAAACACTAATTTTTTTATTGCAATAATTTTTTTATTATATTTATGAAACCACTATATCAACCATATTAATATTTTTAATATAAATATACTAATTAAATATTGTAATAAACCATTATTTAACCATTATTTTATATATAGAAGGTTAAAATTAAATTAATTTCAATTCATTAGTGAAGACGTGTGTTTCATAAAGATGCATCGAAGCTAATTTATTAGCCACAACATGTTTCATTAATGTTGTCTTATAACATTCCCATAGTAACAACATTTGATACGTATAGTGGCGTAGGTGCATTGAGTGACTAGATCGTATTCTAATGATTTTTGAAGAAGAAGAAGACAGAAATTCTTAAATACGCGTTCGAAATTATTTTAAGTCGTATACATAAAAATTCGAAATTATTTGAAGTCCTATTAATACAATTTTATATGGTCATCAATATTTCACATTATGGATGTTCCGCATAATTGACGTGGTACAACTTTTTCTTATTTGTAAAAAATGGGAGGGGCTAGTTTCTAAAAAGTATTATATATATATTTTTTAAAAAGTATTATATGTTTTTTTTAATACATTGATGTGTCAGATAAGCTGACAACTGTCACCTCATATTTATATTCATATTACAAATCACCTCTTCTTTTGTTTGTATCTCGCTATCTCGCTGCGGGCTCTCAACAGGTCTGGAACCGTTCATCTATGTAACCGTTGGCTTTGGATGCTTTTCCTTCAAATTCAAACTCAATTCAATTCAATTGTAATAATAATTGGTTTTCCCTATAAATTGTATTTGTGTCTCTGTCATGCCATTGCAAGGAGGTGTGTTTTCTGCCGCCCGACCCCGCCCGCAGCCCTGCATTTGTGTTTCGCTCCTTTATTTACTTGCGATCTCTTTTTCAACAGGTTTACTATTTTTACCATTCTTTGTTTCTGTTTGTTTGACCGGTTAGGTTAAGTTTTTTTTATGAGTTTCTTTTCTGATTTCTTTTTCTTGGCTTTCTCGGATGCTCTGTATTTAATTTTTCTATTTCTTCTTTTTCGTATTTTGCCAAGAGTTTTAACATCCGAGAGTAAAACTGCCATATAATAATTGAATTCCCTCAGCATTTGCGTTTCCTCTGTGGCTGATTAAAGATTTCCAATCGGGAATGGAGCGATATTTGAGATGGCCAGGTGAATACAACATTCTTCAGGATAAAGATTATGTTTAGTTTATTACCATACTTGTGGAAAAAGGGTTTGCCAAAATATTTACATGAAGGATAAATACATGTGCAGTTCTTCAGTCAAATTGCTTAATCTCAGCTTGTAATTTTTCAAAGTACAGGCATGCTACGTTTTATATGTAAGGATTTTACTATATTTACTTGATTTTATATGTAAGGATTTTACTATATTTACTTGATTTACTGATGCAGATTAAGAGTCGCTTGTTATACCCGTTGATTCAGTGGATACCCCGCAGCGTGAACAGAGGTAGCAGTCGTTGATTCAGGAGCATTCCTTTCCAAATAAAAATACATCGAATTTTTAACACTCCTCATCAATGGATTCCAAGTTCAGCCCCAAATCCATATGTGTATTCAATTGATTAAAATGAATTTTATCAATCCAATAAAAGCATCCGCATAGGAACCATTAATAACAAAGACACAGGCAGTCGCAGGGAGAGCAAGAGCAGGACCCTCGTGCAAACAACAACATGGACACGACAAGAAGTATGGTCACATGCAAACAACAACATGGACACGACAGGCATGGACACGACGGGAATTATGGTCACACTTGTAGTGAAGGCAGTGATGAGTGCCAGAGTACATGCAAATTTAGCCACAAGCATCCTTGACATGTGGAATACTTACTTGACAACTCAACATGTCTTTATATTACCTTGTGCATTATATATGTATATATATATATAATATGATATAAAGCAAAACACTTTCTGTTAATGAAGTAATGCTAGCATTACTACCTCTTTTCCAAAATACGATTGATGTGAACTTTTTTAATTTAAAAAATCAGGGAAAAATATACAACATTGCCTAAAAATGCACATAATATATTGTTTGTCTTTGAAAGAAGCCAAATAAAATTATGAAGTGAAAAGCCATGTACATTTAACAACAGCCCAGAATAATAACCAGGTTAAACAATTTAAAGATAATGTTAAGAACCCCATTTCAATTACTATAATCTCTGTGGTGCCTAAACCAGAGACTAATAAGAAGAATATAAGAAAATTTGTAACTAAAACCTTGAAATGATTAAATATATCATTACGTATAAATTATATTCCATAATGATCATAGAGTAGGTGGGCAAAGTTGCACACTTGTTACCGCCTCATCTCATGATTGACTTGCTGTTGGGGTAGTACCTCATATGTAGCAAATATCAAAGCTACATCATTGGAGGATAATCCCATCTATATGATTAATTTTCACATCGCGGCCAAAGTTTCACCATTATACCCCTTTTCAAAGTCGTTTCACCATTATACACATTTTCAAACTCATTAGTATAGCATAAACATAAAATCTATACATATTTTCGCCACAAGTGAATAACTATCATTTTTTCCTCACAAGTGAATAACTATCCTTTCCAATTTCTTTTCAATAAAGACAAATTAGTTATTAATTTTCAATAAAAATACAAAACATTTTATTTATTAAATGACTATGTTTTATTTATTAAATGACTATAGATCAATTTAATCTGAAAAAAAATCAAAATTTCATAAAAGAAAAATCCATATTCAAATTAAAGGATCACAAATTATTTATGATAATGAATAATCAAACCATTATTGTATGATTAATATGATTAAATTTAAATATATTTTTATTTATACAAATTTAAATTAAATATATTTTATACATAATTTTTTTTATTGTAGAAAATGTCACTCTTTCTTTTTTATGACAATGAATAAATCACTATGGTGTGATTATTATGATTAAATCTAAATACAAATTTTTTAATGACAATGAATAAATCACTATGGTGTGATTATTATGATTAAATCTAAATATAGATTTTGTGTTGTTAGATCACATTTAAATATTGTATTATTTTATATGTATTTTTTATTGCCGATTGTAATGAGAAATGCTAAATTTACTTTAACCCAGAGTTATATTCAACCTGAAAATATTTACACCCATTTAAAACTATATCTAAGTTTTAAATCTAATTGCTAAATTTACTTTAACGCAAAGCCAAAGCTATATTCAACCTAAAAATGTTTACACCCATTTAAAACTATATCTAATTATTAAAATCTATATGGTAGCGTAGTAATTTAAAGACATGAAAATCTTTAATATATATACTCTTCCCAACATTTAAATAGAATATGCAATCCCTAAATTAGACAAAACCTTATTTTGAACATATAGCTTCCAAATCGAAATATGATAACGAGAATGCAATGGAGCTTGGATAATGCTAGTTGTATAAAGAGAGAGATTTAACACTTCTTAGATTTAACTGTTATCAATTAAAAAATTTAGAGTCCATTAAAATTAAGTAACTGGATGAATTAGAGACTTTCTGGTTATTTTTAGTTTAATATTGTTTATGTATTCTAGCCAGGGTTTTATGGCATTCATATGGAAATATATAGGTTTTTTAGATTACTTTCATAATCTATGCTCTAGTTATTTCAAAATGTTGTGGAGAAACATGTATTTAAAGTTAGCAGCATGATTCATTGTAAATGTTTTGGTAAGTTGGATAGCATAAAAGATCTTGAACCATCATGTTAGAGAGGAAATTTAGTTTTGTTGTCTTGAAAATATCTTGAGACTTATTTGATTGTTTGCTTTGTCACATGTTAATTACTATGAGATTTTTGATTCCATAGATATTTGGATGACTATTGGCTGAGCATTTATAATTTCAACAACATTTTGTAAGGAGTTTGGATACCTATGAGTAGGGGTATGAGAAGTTGTGAAAGAAAAGAGTGTATAAATTATAAATATGAAGAAATGTTGATTTGGTTTTCCTCGAGTTTTCTCACATCTTTTGTATAGTTTGTGGTTTTTTTTAAAACCATACTTTTTTTTACTTTGATACATCTTTTCAGATTAAGTGGGAATATCAGACTCTTAATCTTTGGGTTATGATTTGGGTTATGGTGTGTTATAGTTATTAGAGTCCAAGAGAATCTGGAAAGAGTTCAAAAAAACCTGGAAATTGAATCAAAGGATTTCTTGATGTATTAATATGTACACATTGTACATCATTCTTTGTGATCATTGTAATATAGTTGAATTCATTTTCCACCAATTTTTGTGTTTAACAAGGATAACTCAGTTCTTAAAGGTTGTTGGACACAATGGGAGCAGACCTCATATGGGACTTTGGATCATCTACAGTGGAAGTTTCCTAGACATATTTGGAACCTAGGAATGGATTGCTTGGGACAACTGACCTTGGGTGGGAAGGACTGTAATGTTCCCTATCTCATGAACTGGAGACATGACTTCTACTCTAGTCATCTCCTAATAAACTAGCAAGAAAGAAAAATTAATCTAGGAGATCCATGGAAAATTTACCTAATTTCACTACTATTAAATAAAAAAGATAAATAATAAATAATAATAAAAATCAAAAAAATATTTATTAAATAAAAAAAGTAAATAATAAATAATAATAAAAATTAAAAAGTATTTTATTTTAAAAGGGCAAAAGTCACTTAAAAAAATGACATCAATAAAATAATATTAAAAAAAATTCTAGAAACTTGAAAAAGTCTCAGTGAAAGATTATAAAGGAAGGAGGGACTCAATGACTGATCATTGTATTCCATGATATCATTTGCTATTAGTGAAGATCTCAAGTGAGTTCATTTTCCACTATTTCTGGTAAGCCCTCAAACTAGCTTCTGGATCATTTGCCACCCTAGTTAGATCTCTCCATCTTCGGTGGACATCACCTGCGACCCTAGAGGATTATGGTTTGCTTGACTATTTTCTGAAAATCTGATCATATTTTCTTGCAGAAGTTCTAGCGTTATATCTAATATTGATTGCACTAACCCTCGTGACCACAAGACCGAATTCAGTTTTTTTTTTGCAGGGCTAGAGTAGCAAGGGTTTGAAGGTCGAGTTAGAGGAATCATACTAAGGCCGTGTGCCCAAGATCAATCAAATCCAAGCTTGTTAGCAGTTGAGGTCGAGTTCTAGAGGAGATCCCATGCCATATTGTTTGCAGAGATCAAGCCAACGTTGGTGCCGAGTTTAGATTCCAGTTGTGGCCGAAAATGTTCTATGCTAGGGATCAAATTTTTGTCATTAATTCGAGTCACGTTTGCCTATCTCCATATTGTTTGAAGAGATCAACCCAACGTTGTTGCCGAGTTTAGATTCCAGTTGTGGCCGCAAATGTTCTACGCTAGGGATCAAATTTTTGTCATTAATTCGAGTCACATTTGCCTATCTCCATATTGTTTGAAGAGATCAACCCAGCGTTGGTACCGAGTTTAGATTCCAGTTGTGGCCGAAAATGTTCTACGCTAGGGATCAAGTTTCTGTCATTAATTCGAATCACATTTGCTTTCAAAGATTAGTTGGCCGTTATTCATTCACCAGGGGCCGTGTCACATAATTCAAGAATTCTGGGTGCAACAACAATGGATTTACAGGGCCAAGTCATCTGCATATTGATAATGAAATAAGAGGTCGAAATTTGATTGTGGTTTATGAGGCCGAATCTGGAGGGACGAATCCTTAAAAATCGATTCCAAATTGTTGCTGGAGCCGAATACCAGTCATTTTAGAAGGGAATTGATTCATCTATTCCTTGCTGTCTCTGTCGACAAGGGAAAGATCGAATCACCTATGTATTTGTCTTCAGTCATCTTCAGCGCTTTGACTTTTAGGGAGGCCGAATATTTGGTTTGGATGTAACTTATTTTCTCTATTTTAGAATGGAGTTGTTTATGGAGTTCGAGAAATTGCCAAAGAAAAAAGAATCAATAAATAAAATAGGGTCAACAATAAAATATGGGGCTGAGGTCCATTAAACACATAACAAAAACACCAAGAGTTAAAAATGAATAGAATGATAAAATACATAAAAAAACACATAGGATCAAGAAAATAAACTCTAATGAACAATTAATCAACAACAAATACTGTAAAAAAGATGCCAATACCTACATAGACCAAAAAAACAAAAAATATTAGGAGGACAAGACAGAGACCCAACTTCTACTAATATTCCAACCACCATGTTTATTCAAATTATTGAGTCTTTTTTTAATTTCTAAGGCCTCCCTCAATTTAAGATGATAGAAATGACTAACTTTAACAATGACTTGAGCCTTCTCAATGCAGATGTGATGCTTACATTTATCTAAATTTATATGAAAATTATGTTTTCTTTACTTAAAATATTAATTTTTTTTAATGTAATTATACAGCAGTTTTAATTTTTCTTCCCTCTTGATTGTTGTTTTGTTTTGTTATTGGAATCAAACTTTCACAATTTTTTTAATTTATTTTAATTTAATATACTATATTTTTAATATAATTATTTTAATAACTTACTAAACTATTCTTTGCACGTCAAATTATTCAAATGCGAGCTCCTCCACAGCAACTTTCTCATGTTTTCACAATTTTAATCCCTTATTATTTAAATGAATTTTGATATAATTTGTTTTTAAATTAAATTTTAATTAATATATTTTTATTATAAATGTGTTAATGATAGGGGTGATTTTAATTAACATTTTTTTTTTACACTCATTTTTTTTATATTAAAGTTTGATATAAAGTACATTTAAAAAAAATCAATTTATTTTATTTTAGATTAGTTTACGTGGGCATTAACTATTATCATCATAAATTATTTGGCATTTTTTATTAGATATTTATATATAAAAATTATTTGAATTTTGTTTATTAATTTATGCACATCAACTCAGATTTTATATTAATTTGTAAAAAAAAAACGTTTATAGTGTATAAATTTTTTAATCTTTTAATATTATGGAATAATTATATGTAGGTTAATGGAGTATATTTTATTATTGCATAAAAAGGTAAAGAAAATATGTTAAAAAAAAAAGAATTAATAACAAAATTAAGTTTTGATATAGTAATCCATGGAGAAATTTTGAAATTTAGGAGACTAAACTGAGACTACTAATTCATAAGTAAACAATGATTAAATTTACTTAAGTGTTCTTTTTATTGAATGCCTCAAAAGAAATAATAAAAATGGATTTCAAACAAGAAATAACACAAAGAGAGTATCAATATATGTGATCAAGTTGAATTGCTTCCATAAAACCTCCATATTTTCTTCAAACATTGAAAATACCACAAATCGACATATATGATTAAGTTAAATTTCTTCTATCAAATGCTCAACCTCTCTAAAACATAAGTAATAAATATTTTGGTAAACTACTCCACCATTTGAAGAAGAAGGTGGGGTGCCTATATTGTATCCCAAATTGAGGGAAGGGATAGTTTTTTCTCATTGTTCTAGTGGTGAAGACATTGATGTATGTGGGTATTGACTCTAAGCACATGTCATAATTAGTAATTTCTAGTACATGGCTATCCTTTCTTTTAGGGGAATAAAGGCACATCCTTACCTTTAATTAGCAAGGTGGTTTTAATATGTTCCACAACAGTCCTTAAAAATGGGAAAATGGGAGCATAGAGGCATTATTGTGAGGTGGATTGAATAAGAGCATGTTGCCTACCATCCACTAAGTGGAAATACAGGTGGTATCAAATAATAATGGATAGGTAGCATCCACTGACACAAGTGGTATATAGTAACAATGAATAAGTAGCATCATTGACATAAGAAGCATCCAATAAAATCCACTAATAATGTTAAACAAAGGACATCCCACTTATGCAAGGGGGAATGAATAAGATCGATGCTTCCTGGCATCCACTAAGCGAGAACATAGGTGGCATATAGTAATAATGAATAAGTAACATCCATCGACAATGACAAACAACACTAACAATGTGTTGTCACTATGACAACGACCCTCCAAAATGTTTTCCTATGTCAATTTTGGAGCCTATGCTAACTGTCGATTCAATCCCCCTTGTGTCGTCATGTGGTTTGATTTTTTATTAGTGTGTTTTCATCTATTGTTGCATCCTCTTAAGTCAATTTGTCTCAAGTGTCGTCACTTAACCATAAGAAGTGTTTGTGTTAGTAAGTTTATGGTTAGGTGGACTCATAATCTTTCTTGACTTAGAAACTTTCCTTTTTGTCATACACACACTCAAAAGCACACAAAAGTGGAAAAATTAAGTAAAAAGCAAGAAAATCACTCATAAAAGCCAAATCACACTCTAAGTTGACAAAGACATGCACTTGGTTGAGCGCACTCCTTTAGGCTGAACGAGTGTGCCCTCCTTGAGCACATTCATTCAGGTTGAGCAAGTGCGCCCTACCTAGGCACACTCCTTCGTGTTGAAGACATGCTCCCTGTCTAGTTGCATGCATGAGCCAACTTGTTTCATGAGGGCACACTCCTAGAAAATAGGAGCCCCCTTAACTAACCCTTACATGAGACAACAAGCGATACTCATGCATGAATCTGTTTTGCATGTTAATTTATTTAAATAAATTTAGTTAATCATTATTTCCATATTCATTTCATTAGAGTTGAGCACACAACTAGGGAATCAAGAAGCTCTTCATCAACCAGTTGTTGGGCACTAATTTCTTCCTAAAGAATCAACTCAAACCTCTACACATTAAATTGTTAACCTGGGATTTCGTCTTTTCATTGCAAGGTTGTCCTCACAGTTGGTGCAAGGTTAGTGTTGAGATTATTTTGATCTAGGTGAAACTAATAAGAAGCAAAGACTGAGAAATAAAACGAACGACAAAATCTTTACTAAAAGAACACTCGCTTCCTACTTCTAAACTACAATCAAACTGATAACATAAATAAATTGTTAAGTTTCTATTCGGGAAATCATAGAGAATTTCAAGTTGTCTCCTAGGGAACAATAATTGTGATAAATAAACTAAAATGCATCTATCAGAAAAATGTTAAGTCTTTGAAGCTAACAATTCACACTTGTTGCAGAAAACAATAACGAAAGATAATTTTGTAAAGGAAATATCGTTTAATGTTATTCACTATAATTGCTTGTAAATAGTAACAGTAAATCTCGCAAACAATAATTTAATCTAAGAAATGATTAATCATTCAAAATTTGAAAGTAAGATGCAATAATAATAAAGAGGAAGACAATATCCATCCCAGAACTGGGCCCACGGTTACTCAAATTTAATTGCCTTGTAGTTAACTCAATGCACTAGATTAAAACTGAATCGATGAAATCTTCATTAATATGCAATAGTAAATTACAAGAGAAGCCTGTGAAAATTCAAGACAATATGTTTCTCCAGTTTCGTTTTACAATTAACATGAATAATTCACCCCCTTTTTACTCCTACTTTTATATTACAAAATAATCCTAAATTCGAAATGGTAAAGCTATCCTCAGAATTGAGAGGTTCTCAAGATGCTTAATTCAAGCTATGAAATCTACAACGTCTTCCTTAGAATAGTAGGTCATGATCCTCTTTCCAATTGTCACGTATATATAAGACGTTGATTCACAGTGAACAAGTCACAAATAATTTGAACGATTTCCTTATGGCTTGACCTTCCTCAACTCTTTAGCATTCGAATTATTATAATCTATGCTTTAAAGGCTTGAAAAGCTAACTATAAACTAAATAAATGAGGTGAAGAATTATACCAATTCCAAGGTCCAACATTACCCCCCAGCTTACCTTTTTGAGTGACCTCATGCAAAGAGATGGTTGACATGAAGTAAGGTTAGAGAGTAGGTCGGGTAAGTATTCTCTCCATGGTGTCTGAATCCATTCCTACTTCTGAATTCCTGGAATGTTACAAACTTACCTGCTTACGTTAGCTCACACTGATCCAAGTTGACTCAACTCTCAAACTTAACCAAGATCTTTTACTTCCATGATGTTGTTAGAATTGCATTTAAGTCATACAACAAAAACGCAAGATGTTGATAATGGATTTCGTCCAGGAGGGACTACATCTCCGGGCCTCGGTGTCAAGATTGTGTAGGCCGCTGCATTAAGTGCTGGAAAGAGTGATGATGTACATGAATGTGTTTTCTCTATCATGAAAAGAATATGCCCTCATGCAAGAGTGGCTCCACGATATTTTCCGTTGGAGGAACTCTCATTCACAAAAGGACTCTTATTAGCATGAAATAATTTCACATGTGCTAATAATGAGAATCCCGTCAACATGGCATCAAAGGGATATCGATTCAAACATACATGGCGACACATGAATATCTCGTCAACATGGTGACAAATGGATCTCAATCAAAACATGACAATAAGTACATCTCACATCAAGTACAAAACAAGATCCCACATCATACATCAAACATGGATCTATACAACACAATGAATCTCAACCAAAGAGACAAAGAAATACATTATCACACTTTATATACCTCACATCAAGGATTTATCTAAAGAAGAGGATGATAAATTGCTGGATCTGGACGTATCATCAATCCCATGGCGTCGGATATCATGGAAATCGCTACTCGCACATTGAATGCTAACACCTACACTCCACTTTGAAAAGTGGCCGACAATGGAATGATCAAATGGAAAATATGATTACACCATCAGATTTATGGCGTTGAATAGTGTAAAATTGACTGTCAAATTTTTGAATTCTGACGAAGTGAAAATCTGGGGCTATAGGAATCTTTTAGATTCCCCCTAGATTCCTCAAAGATTCCATCCTCCGCGTCATCTGAAGATTTGCTACTCAGATCAAAATTCTAATCTCGCTATTGAGATCCTTGCGAAATTCTGAGAAGAATGAGTAGGAATTTGGTTGCATTCAAACTCTAGTGAATTTCAGCCTCCAAGGAATCTAGAAGATTCCCTAAAGATTCCCAAAGATTATCCTCCACTGGGAATCCAAAAATATTCTGCTCAAAAGATGAATACGACCTTTCCATTTCGATCCCTGTGAAAATCTGAGAAAAATGATTGTAAACTTGGTTACATTCAAACACAAATAATTTTTACCTCCTAGGGAATCTTAAAGATTCCTCAAAGAATTTGCATGAGAATATTCCCCCAAATATTTTGGGCATTTGCCTCATTTTCCGTGCCCAGGACGGACCCCTCTGTGTTGCCACGCCTTTGTTCCGTCGCTCTCCCATTCGTTGTTCTGTCCTCCCCTTGCAAATGAAAAGTCAAGGTATATATATAATGTTGGAAGGCAGATTTAACAAGGAGGTCATTTGGCTTGTTGGTATGCACCGAAAATAGGCTGAGGGTTGTTGGGGGTTCCAACCCCACCAATCCCCAAAAAGGCGCGCTGTGTAACAATTAATTTTTGTTTTGGTGGCACGTTATTATTGTTTTGAGCTCGATTTTTACATAGTGTTTGTTTGCACGTTAAACGGGGTTTGTGTGACACATGGGGCCACCTAGTGGGGGCCGACCCACGTGGGTCAGGCGGGTTCAATTCCCGTCGGCTCCATAATACGTTGCATTAAATATATAACATAGTGGTTGGGTGTGGGCCGGGTCCACCAGAGGTGGCCCGCCTACCCCATTTAATTGTATAAATATGTAATACGATTGGAGTGTTGGTTAGGGGCCGGCAGGGGTCATGGCCCGTAGGCCATTTTTTAATTAACAAATTGCATTTAATATATATATTTTGGGATGGTGGTGGGGGTCATGGCTCGCCACATCATTTTTTTTATTTTTATTTTTATTTTTGCAATAATAGTCATTTTTAAAATTTTCCCAAACATGACCATAGGAGACGATTTAATGAGGCCACAATTTTGCCCAAAAGTTGGGTGAAATTGTGCCTTCCTTAAGCCTGCCAAGTCACCTGGTTAACCCTGAACTTTCACTGCCTCTAACTTTCGCATATGAGCTCGGTTTTACGAACCGTTCACACTGTTGCGATCAGGATGACCAGATCTATGCTCTGGTCCTAGTTCGACAACATTCTAATTGCTTTTATTTTTGACCCGTTTTGAGTCTTCTTCGACTTCTACATGTGTCTGGAGCCACCTGGATCAATCCTCCCCACTGAGGATCTTTTGGTCCTCCAAAAGCATGAAAAATAATTTGCAACTTCTTTGTACCTTGTCTGCACTTACAAGTTTCTGATAAGTCACCCTTCCTTCTCCTTCACCTTTGCCTTTTGGAGCCATAAGCGATGAGCCGACACCTGCAACCTCTGCAACCCTGTAGTACATTGTTTTTTCAAATTACATACTTATCAACATGACCAACTAATGACCCGAGCATCCCATACTTGCCATGAGTTTATAACAAATACTCGATGGTCAAGTTTACGTCAAAATGGAAACAATACCCCAGCTATGAAAACAAGGCCAAAATATCATTGTTGCTTCAACAAGTGATGGAAAACTCATCATCACTACAACACATGATTTACAAAAATAAGGCTAAACACTATTGTTGCTTTAACAAGTGATGGAAACACAACATCACTTTCACAGTTTAAAATGCAACACAAAATAAGACCAGACATCATTGTTGCTTAACAGGTGATGGAAAACACATCATCACTTTTACATTTTAAAATGCAACAAATGATTTACAAAAGTACGACCATGACAAGCTCACATATCTAGAAATCATTTCTCACTTATCAAGGTGAATGGGTCACCTCCTTGTGGCATATTCGCTAGTCAAACAACCATTTCATCTAGTTCATGCACTGATGCTTTGTCTTTAATGCGCTGCTCTAGATGGAGCCTCCAACATGTGGCTCTTTGATGGCCACCTCTATCGCAATGACTGCAATAGGTCTTCTTCCTCTAGATCTTCTTAACACATTTCTTCTTTGCCTGCTGTTGAGAGGGTATTTCACGCCTCATCCTTTTTCGTGCTACCATTCTCTTCCAGCACTCAACAAATGTATGGTTATGTAATCCCCAAAAGGTACATGTTTTTTGATTCCATGATTTACGTTCATCTTTAACAACATGATTATAATTGAAATGAACATTCGAATATCGATACTTGTTATACCTTTCCTTGTTGTCTCTGGTGTAAGTATGGCGATGAGAGCTTGCCTCAGCTCTTTCCCTGTAATGGGTACTGCCATGGGATGATGGTGATGTGTTCCCATCATTCTCTTTCCTTGACAAATTCAATGATGTATCGAAAGCATATGACACCTTCGAACATTCTCCTTTGGTGTATCCCAAGCCTGCAAATCGAGGTCTCTGCACAACCTCCAATGGCTGAGTAATGCCTTGGTTATTAACACCAAGTTCTTCTTCCTCCTTGTACCTCATCCTAGTAAGGAGCCTCATGTTTGTCCCTGTAATTGGTATCTCCACATTTCCAACATAAATCATACTATGTGAAGATGAAACTGAAGGGAAATAAACATCCTTTACCTCCACTGTCGAGTTGGAAAGAACTGATGAGGGATTCTCATCATCTGTTGTTGGTGGTTTGTTGGTTGCCTTGGCACATTCCCCAACTTCCTTTTCGACATACCCAAGTCCTGCTTGATGGGGTAATTCCTCTACTTTGATGGGGTTGACAATGCCTTGGCCATTAATGCCCAAGCCTTTTCCTTCATACCCCATTTTCTTCAATAGTTTGGAGCCAATTCCTATGGTATGATTTTCAAAAATAGTGAAATCATCATCAGGAAACATACATGAAGTCAGAGAATTATTTTTTACCTCACATGGGTCATGTTGCAGCTTTTCTAAGGCCTCATCCTTAGCTTGCAGTTGTCGTAGCAAACTATGTTTCTCCTCTTTCTCTTCATGTAGAAGCATCTTCAATTCAACGTTCTTTGCTTGAAGACTCTCGCTGTTGTGCTTCAGTTCTGCTAGGGTCTCTTCCGTGGCTTGCAACTGAAGCTGCAATCGTTGCTTTTCCTCTGTCTCTTTTTGTAGAGCTTCATACATTATTTTCACCTTTATGGACACTCTGAGCATGGTCTCGTACATTTCTTTGTCGTCCTCCATCATTGCACGTTCCGTTGTTCAAGCTCGCAATTCACATCCATGCGAAGACCGCTCTGATACCAAACTTGATCCGAGTTGACTCAACTCTCGGATTTAACCAAGATATTTTACTTTGGTGATGTTGTTAGAATTTCATTTAAAAGAGAATAAATGAACACATATGCATGTTGTAAAGAAGATGAAAACATGTCAACAGTCATACAACAAAAATGCAAGATGTTGATAAAAGAGTTTGTCCAGGAGGGACTACATCTCTGGGTCCCAGTGTCAATATGGTGTAGGCCGTTGCATTAAGTGTTGGAAAGAGTGATGATGTACATGAATGTGTTTTCTCTATCATGCAAGGAATATGCCCTCACGTAGGAGTGGCTCCACGAGATGTTCTGCTGCAGGAACTCTCATTCACAAAAGGACTCTTATCAGCATGACATAATTTCACGTATGTTAATAATGAGCATCCCGCCAACATGGTATCAAAGGGATCTTGATTCAAACATACATGGTGACACATGAGTGTCCAGTCAACATGGCGACAAAGGGATCTCCATCAAAACATGACAATAAGTACATCTCACATCAAGAACAAAAAAGGTTCCCACATCAAACATAAAACATCAAACATGGATCTATACAGCACAATGCATCTCAACCAAAGATACAAAGAAGCACATGATCACACTGCATATACCTCACATCAAGGAGTTATCTAAAGAAGAGGATGATAAATTGTTGGATCTGGATGTACCATCAATCTCGTGGCATCGGATATCATGGAAATGACTGCTCGCACATTGAATGTTGACACCAGCACTCCACTATGAAAAGTAGCCAAAAAATGGAATGATCAAATGGAAAATCTGATTATACCCTCAGATTCATGGCATCGAATAGTGTAAAATCGACTGTCAAATTTCTGAATTCTAACAAAGTGAAAATCTGGGGCTAAAAGAATCTTTTAGATTCCCCCTAGATTCCTCAAAGATTCCCTCCTCCGGTCATCTGAAGATCTGCTACTCAGATAAAAATTCTAATCTCACCATTGAGATCCTTGCGATATTTTGAAAAGAATGAGTATGAAGTTGGCTACATTCTGACTCTGGCAAATTTCAGCGTCTAAGGAATCTGGAAGATTCCCTCAAGATTCTCAAAGATTCTCCTCCGCTGGGAATCTGCAAATCCACTGCTCAAAAGGCAACTCTGACCTTGCCATTGCGTTCCCTACGAAAATCTGAGAAAAATGACTGTAAACTTGGTTACATTCTGACAAAAAGAATTTTTACCTCCTAAGGAATCTTAAAGATTCCTCAAAGAATCTGCATGAGAATATTCCTTGGAATATTCTAGGAATTTGCCTCATTTTCTGTGCCCAGGGCGGACCCCTTTGCGCTACCATGCTTCCATTCCTTCACTCTTCCGTTCGGTGTTTCGTCCTCCCCTTGCAAATGAAAAGTCGGGATATATATATATATATATATATATATAATGTTGGAAGGCATATTTAACAAGGAGGTCGTTTGGATTGTTCGTATGCACCGAAAATAGGCTGAGGATGGTTGGGGGTTGATCTAAAAATGGGGCACTAAAGGCTTCTTGTCAACTTACAAGAACCTCTCCCACTCCAAAGCTTATATGTTCCCAAGACCTATGCTTATGATTGACAATTTGCGGAATTGAAGGACTTGAAATAGGTGTATGCTTGTGTTTGTTTTTAGACTATTAAGCGATTTAAGTTGATTTGCTTAAACTAACATAAAAACATATAACATCAAATAATGCAAATAATAACCAACACACATAACAGTAATATAATTAGGAGTTCACCCAAACCTCTTGGGCTACGTCTCCGTGAGCTCTAGTCAACTCAATTAGGCTCTTTGGGATTATGGTAAATTTCTTTTACAAGTTCCACACTCAAATCCATTAGTTTACAACTGTACCTATGGGCTTAGAATACCATCTTACCCCTGGTTGTCCTCACTTTGCAGACAGATCTAGGCTTCTCTGGACTAGACTCCTTCAATTAGTGCTATGAGCTATCTTGAGCTCTAGCTTGCACCAACTCCCTCATAATTCTTTTACTGTCTCTGGAATTCCTTCTTTTGTCTTCAGCACAACTCGGACATCAGCAATAGCTTGATCATTTGATCTCTTTGTTGTTCTACAACTTCATTATAGCATCATGGCTCTTAGAAGTATGCTTTGAGCTCTCTAGCTCTGTGACTCTCTGGCTTTGCAACTCTGCTGCACTCAAGCTCTCCAGCTCCGCAATTCTGTTGCCCTCAGCTCATGAGGAATCACCGCTTTTCCATCGCCCCAACATCTGGTGGCTTCTCTGGCTTTCTCGAGCTCTCTGGCTCTACGCCTTGTGGCTTTCGGCTTTGTCAGCTCTGCGAAGGGGGAGAGACTACTATGCGATTATGTCTCTGCCCCCAGCGGTGAGCTCCCTCGAGAGAGAACTCACTTCTCTACTGCTACATTTTTGTGAGCCCCCTGTGAGAGACATACTCTCTAGCTTTTGAGGAATGCTCTGACTTTGCGGCTCCCCATCCGTTCCTCTGTCTCTCACCATGAGAAATCATTCCTTTGCGGCTCTGTGTCTCTTCAACTGGCCCTCTGGCTCACTGGCTTTGTGGCTCTATGTCTGGCCCTCTGGCTCTCTGGCATTTTGGCTCTGCGTTTGGCCCTTTGGCCCATTGGCTTTATGGCTCTATGTCTTATATAATGCATTCTTGTTACAAAACGCCCGCTTATAGCATGGCACAGATGCGATGGACTGTTTTCCAATGGAAATGCACCAGCGGCCTCTTTCTAGGACAAAATCCGCGAAATAATGCATTTTTCGGTTGGAACGGAAATACAAAGGAATACACAGAAAAACACATCATGGGCTTTAAGTCCAGACTTCAAATGGCCTTCAATCGCATCTATATCCCTCTCGGGTCTGTTCTATCATCTCAAATCGCAATCGCACATGCGGAGGTCCAAGTCCATGGACTTAAAACAACAATGATGCGATATTTCCCATTAAATCTCCACCATCTGATTGAGCTCGTGATCCAACGGTCTAGATGCGATCACATCATTGCTCATCGCATATGTCGATGGCCCTTTGTATGGTTGCAATCCCGATCGCTGATATCGGCGTCTCGCATATTGCAATCGTAACGGCCCGGGGGTCTATACCACTTTCCAATGAACTGCGTCAATCCAATATATATCGCCAATGTCGATCTGCCGATCCGATCATCGAAATCGCAAGTTTCACGTTGCATGCTAGGGTTCCGATATCGCATGAAGGCCTTCATCCAATGCGATATATCGGAGATCGCAATCGAGGAGTCCTTCCGCCTCCATTTAAGTCCTCCCTTTGAACCTTTCCAATGCGATTTCTTTAAGGAACCCTTAAGTCCGCTTTAATAAGAAATTGCCTCCTTTTCTAAGGACGTTGGGAAAATTTCTTTTTACAATAATTCTTCATCCGAAGTCCGTTTTCGCCCATTCAAATTGCGTTAGATTCAGAATGAAGAGATCTATGCAATGAGACTATTTCCAAGGGCATCCTTTGACTTTCATTTTCCTCTGTGAGGAATATTTATAGACTTAGAGTCTATACTAGATCCATTTTGGATCACGCCTTCCCACTAAAAAGCTTTTGGACTCCAAAAGACTGATATACTGATCTGAATAGTAATTGAGAGTATGTCACCCTCTTCGTTCAGCCTCCATACACTTGCCTTGCATAGTGCCTCTGAACCATAGCCTTTGAACACTCCCTTCTTGGATGTGCTTGTCCTTTTGGGAAGAACTGTCTTCCTCCTTGACTTCATGCAGAACTCTTGTTGAGAAGGTTACAAAAGGTAGTTTGAACTTCTCTTCCTGGACCATTGATCCAAGTTGGCTCAAACAAAGGTGAAGTCACACCTTCTTCACAAAAGTTTACATTTGTATCTGTTTGACATATTGTCAACAACAACATAATTACAAAGAATCAACTAGATGGCCTAAACTTCTACTTCAACAAAAGAAATAGATTTCACATCTTGTGAACACCTCCATGTCTTTACCTCTGCATACAAATGATTGACTAGATAACAAGCCAACAAAACATGTCTTTAAAACAATTGACCCTTCAAGTCAAGCATGTAGAAAAAGAACTTTAGGATTCTTTTTCAAAGATGAAACACTTCATCATTATCTCCATCTTGGAGACTAAATCAAATTTTCCCATGTCAATATTACATTACATGCATGCTTAAAAACAAAGCAATCAACCCTTCAAGTTAATTACACATACATGTTCAAAATCAAGGAAATCATCAACATCCCCGTGGTCATGCATATCATGCTTATGCATGCATTTCATCATTCAACTTTCGCTTAAGCACACTGTACTTTCAAAGTTGAAATGAATATAATGTTGCAGTAATAAAGTGAGTCTCCTACTCAACTTTTCCATTCACCTTCTTGGTGGAATCCTGCAACTTGCATCTCATTAACAAAGAAATGCAAATAGATGTGATACATTTATGTTCACATCAAAACATATGCAACTTTAATTGGATAAGAACTCTAACCATTTCTTACCAATCCATTTCAAAGGTCCTTCCTTTGTCTGCACATCAACAACAACATGTGAATCATCCTAAAACACATCATTTATGGAATATTTCTTTCCATTCCTGCCATCCTCTCTTTCCACCTTCTTCAAGTTTCGTGGAAGCATTGTTGGATTCAAAGTCCAACACTTTTCAGCAATGTGTCCTTACTCATGGCAGTAAGTGTAATGCATGTGCATCTTCTTGACAGCATGATTTGCCTTGTCCAATGGACCTTTGGCACTTTGCTTCTTTTCCTTCAAAATTTTCCTGTATGTGGCCATTCTCTTCCAACATCTAAAAACATTATGGCTAACCAAACCACAAAAGGAACATACAATTATTTTCCCATGCTTATATGGAAATTTATCATGCTTAACATAATCAAAAGGAATATGGTTAGAACCAGATTTATACCTTTCCTTTTCACCTTTATTACCTTCTTGAGGAGGTTAATTGAATGAAGAAGTAGCTCCCTTTGGAACACCATCAACCTTTTAAATGGTTTCAGAGTTTCCACAACTCTCTGGTTCAAGTGTATGCTTATGAACACCTTCTTCCTACAAATGATGTTTCAAGCTATTGCATTCTCCATAGAAGACCTGCAATGAAACTCCTCCTTGAAACTGTTTCAATTGTCTTCATGGAAGCTTTGGAACTCTCTCCATAAGACTGTCCATAGCTAAGACCAAAATACTTAGGCCTTTCCTCAACCACTATTGGCTCAACAATACCTTGTGCATGTTTTCCCAAGCCTTTTCCTTCATAGCCCATCTTGGACATTAACTTGGAACCTATGCCTCTAGTATGTTTTTCAAAAGAACCAACATAAACATTCTTAGAAAATTTTGAAGACAAACAAGAATTGTTTACCTCTTCTTCAAGCTGATACTTGACTAAGGCTTCTTTGGCAACAAAGAGTTGTGTCTCCAACTCATGCATCATTTTCAGGTTCATATTTGCAATATGAAGTTGCCTCTCCATTTCCTGCAATTTGTCAGAAAGTAACTGCTTCTCTTACTTCATGGAATTCAACTGCTCTCGAAGTATGATGCTCTTCCTTCCATCCTCATACATTTCTCTCACCATATCCATCAAGATGAACAAGTCTTGCTTCATGTCTTCATAAAAGAATCTAGTGAAGAAAGAAGAATTTCAGGACTCATTTGTAGAAGTTGTCATTATCAAAATGATCAAAATAACTTCAAACAAGATTAACAAAGAGCTTATCCAAGCAACATTTTGCAACAAACCTCTTGTGCTTCAAGGATTTCTTTGAGGTCCTTTGGGATAAGAACAATGCCTTCAGCCCTTCTTCCTTCTTTTCCTTTCCTGGATTTATCTATCAATAGCTTTCCCTTCACCTCTGCAAAATCAAACAACAGTCAGTTTACAAACAATCAAACAGTCTGAATTTGACTATTTGAACACCTTTCAAGTGAAACAAGCATATAGATTGCTCTGTCAATTAAGCATTCTGATATGATACCACTTGCATCATGATACAACCTGCTTCATGATACAACCTGCTCTGGTATAACTTACTCTGATATAACCAGCTTTGATACCACCTGATCTGAAAATGGGGCACTAAAGGCTTCTTTTCAACTTACAAGAACCTCTCCCACTCCAAAGCTTATATGTTCCCAAGACCTATACTTATGATTGACAATTTGCGGACTTAAAGGACTTGAAGTAGGTGTATGCTTGTGTTTGTTTTTAGATTGTTAAGTGCTTTAATTTGATTTGCTTAAAGTAATATAAAAACATATAACAACAAATAATGAAAATAATAACCAACACACATAACAGCAATATAATTAGGAGTTTGACCAAACCTCTTGGGCAATGTCTCCATGAGCTCTAGTCAACTCGATTAGGCTCTTTGGGATTATGGTAAATTTCTTTTACAAGTTCCACACTCAAATCCATTGGTTTACAACTGTACCTATGGGCTTAGAATACCATCTTACCCCTGGCTGTCCTCACTCTGTAGATAGATCTAGGCTTCTTTGGACTAAACTCCTTCAATTAGTGCTCTGAGCTATCTTGAGCTCTAGCTTGCACCAACTCCCTCAAAATTCTTTTACTATCTTTGGAATTCCTTCTTCTGTCTTCAACACACTTCAGACATCAACAATAGCTTAATCATTTGATCTCCTTGTTGTTTTGCAACTTCATTATAGCATAATAGCTCTTAGAAGTCTGCTTTGAGTTGTTTGGCACTGTGGTTCTCTGGCTTTGCAACTCTGTTGCGCTCAAGCTCTCTAGCTCTGCAACTCTGTTGCGCTTAGCTCCTAAGGAATCACCCCTTTTCCATTGCCCCAACCTCTGGTGGCTTCTCTGGCTTTCTCAAGCTCTCTGGCTCTACAGCCTTGTGGCTCTCGGCTCTGTCAGCTCTGCGAAGGGGGAGAGAGTACTATGTGATTCTGTCTCTGCCCCCAGCTGTGAGCTCCCTCGAGAGAGAACTCACTTCTCTGCTGCTACATTTTTGTGAGCCCCTTGTGAGAGTCATACTCTCTGGCTTTTGAGGAATCCTCTGACTCTGTGGTTCCCTCAGTTGTTCCTCTATCTCTCATCATGAGGAATCATTCCTTTGTGGCTTTGCATCTCTTCGACTGGCCCTTCGGCTCACTAGCTCTGTGGCTCTACGTCTAGCCCTCTGGCTCTCTGGCGCTATGGCTCTGCGTCTAGCCCTCTGGCCCACTGGCTCTGTGGCTCTGCGTCTTCTATAACACATTCCTGTTACAAAACACCTGCTTATAGCATGGCACGGATTGTTTTCCAATGGAAATGAACCGGTGGTCTCTTTCCAGGACAAAATCCATGAAATAACACATTTTTCGTTTGGAACGGAAATACAAAGGAATACATAGAAAAACACATCACGGGCTTTAAGTCCGGACTTGAAATGGCCTTCAATTGCATCTATATTCCTCTCGGGTTCGTCCTGTCATCGCAAATCGCAATCGCATAGGCGGGAGGTCCAAGTCCATGGACTTAACACAACAGCGATGCGATATTCCCCATTAAATCTCCACTGTTCAATCGAGCTCCCGATCCAACAGTCCAGATGTGATCGCATCATCGCTCATCGCATATGTCAACGGTCCTTTGTATGGTTGCGATCCCGATCGCCGATATCGGTGTATCACATATCGCAATCATAATGGCCCGGGGGTTTATACCACATTCCAATGGACTGCGCCGATCTGATATATATCGCCGATGCTGATTCATCAATCCGATCATTGAAATTGCAAGTTGCACGTCGCATGCCCAGGGTTCCGATGTCACATGAAGGTCGTCCTCCAATGTGATATATTAGAGATCGCAATCGGGGAGTCCTTCTGCCTCCGTTTAAGTCCTCCCTTTGAACCTTTCCGATGCAATTTCTTTAAGGAACTCTTAAGTCCGCTTTAATAAGATATTGCCTCCTTTTCTAAGGACATTGGGCAAATTTATTTTTACAATAACTTCTTCATTCGAAGTCCATTTTTGCCCATTCAAATTGTGTTAGATTCAGAATGAAGAGATCTATGTAATGAGACTATTTCCAAGGGCATCCTTGGGCTTTCATTTTCCTCTGTGAGGAATATTTTTAGACTTAGAGTTTATACTAGATCCATTTTGGATCAGAGATTCCAACCCCATTGAGCCCCAAAAAGGCGCATTGTGTAATAGTTAATGTTTGTTTTGGTGGTGTGTTATTATTGTTTTCAGCGCGGTTTTACATGGTGTTTGTTTGCACACTAAACGGGGTTGGTGTGACACATGGGCCGCCCGGTGGGGGACGACGCACATCAAACGGGGTTGCACACTATTTTTATTAATAATAATAATAATAAATTGAAAAAAAAAACTTAAAAACAAAAAATTAGTAATCAATAGAAATGAAAGTTACTAAACAACTCATAATAAGATTTCAACCAATCACCATAAAAATAATAATAATAAAATAACAACAATTGAAATCACAATGTTAAACTATGGAAACTATGGTTAAGCGGCCAAAATTTTTGGTCTAAAACAAACTAATGCGTAGTCAAAGCAAAAAATAGATGTATAATAAATAAATATATAAATATACAAAAACATCATTTAAAAAAATACGCCCTAAAAATTAACTCAATTGGTGGAGATCCCATTACAAAAATATTTTGCTACATAAAAATTGCAATTCTTCTCCACTCCTTCAAGAGCTTGGATTAATTTGACTAAAAATATAGTAACTTCAAAAAAAAACCTACCCTAATTTTGCATGAAAACACAATTTCATGGAAAAATAAAAATAAACCCTACTCCCCACGCTCCATCACTCGCCTACCACCCCACATGCACTCATTCGTTCACCCACCTACCGCTCCACACGTATAGAGGAGCCCCACCTACGACCCCTTAACATATGCCCACTCATCACTTCACTGTGGATATATATAATTTATATAAAAAAAATTGAATTAAATTAAAATAAGAATTTGTATTTTTTGCTATTTTAATTTGGTTTTCGTTTTTTGGTTTATTTATTTATAATAACATTAAGCTCATTGATCATTGTTTAAAATTTGGAAATCTAGTTTAATTACACCCTAAGAACCAACACCCTAACTGTATGAACGCTCAATTCTCTATGTTTGACGATAAAACTATCTTCTACCATCATATTGATACCTCAAGAGAGTTACTAACTCCCAGCGACTACGCGGCGAAGATTGATACCTCCATGCCGTTACTAACTCCCCAGCAATTACGCGACGAACATTGATACGGTTACATGGAGGCCCTTTTGTTGTGTATCCTACAGAGCCCGCGGCACAGTGCTCCATGATTCTGCGGACATTGCTTCTAGTGAGTAAATTATTGTTCAAACCTTGCCGCAAAATTGTATTTTACTAGTTTTTTTTTAAGGTTTAAGTGTTGAATGGATTGAAGGCTTATCAATCGGAAGTTGCACTACTTTCAGCGTTCTTCATCAGCATGGGCCAGACTCTTCTCTCTCAAATACGAACAGTATTGAATTTACTTGCTCTTCCTCCTAAACCTTAACTTTGATCGTTGTTATGGCTTTTCTTGTTCGTAGTGTTGTGGTTTATACTTAAAATGTAGTGTGGAAAAATGATTTGGTGTGAAAATGAGCTGATGAAGCGAGCATCTGGATAATGATTGCCCCAAGGGAAGCTAAAGCGTTACAGTAGCAGAGAAAATGACAACGTAATGCGAGGCGAATAGTACTGTAGATCTACCTGGAAGGAATTCCCTCGACATGTAATGAAAACTGTCCAGTGTTTTTGGAAATTTCCTCAAACCCAAAGGCTAATGCCCGAACCGTTCAGAACCGCGTGCCAAGGCTTGGATACATGCTGTTATTTTGCAATGTTTCTATTATATTTCTTCTCTTAAAATTTCTAACACAAAGATTATTAAACATCCCTGCAAACGACGGAAGGGACACCGATTGGAAAAAGGACGTGAATAAATGTTCGGCTACATTGGAATAATGAATGATAATCTTCGGAGGCCCATTGAGAAAAAAAGCATGAATGAAATGTCTGGTTATGTTGTAATGAGTAATGATAATCTCTGCAAACGATGGAAGGTACGCCAGTGAGGAAAAACGAGGGAATGAAATGCCTGGTTATATTGCATTGATTAAACATCGTCCCTGCAAACGATGTAAGGGACGCTGATCGGCAAACATCTGTAGGCCAGCCTCATTCCTCACTGCCAAACATTTATGTAGCAGCAGTATTATAGACATTTTATTTTATCTTCTAATTTTTTTTGCACATATCTTTTTATCAGTTTGTCCTAAAATTCAGACTAATGGTTTGAGTTGTATTTTTGCACATCTCTTTTTATCAGTTTGTTCTAAAATTTAAAAGAATGGATTGAGTTGTATTTTTTTACACGTTGTTTATTGGTTTGAGTTGTAAGCAGATTATACAAAAATTTTAAAGTAATATATATATGTATATATGTGGGGGTTGATATACTGTAAACCTAATTTAATTTAGGTTTTTTGTTTTAATTTAAAATTTCAAAATAATATATATATATACAATTTTTTCAAAATGATATATATATGGGGTTGATATAATGCAAACCTAATTTAATTTAGGTTTTTTTTGTTTTAATTTAAAATGTGTGTTTTAGTTTAATCCACATTGACCACATATTTGAATTTTTTTGACAAATTTTTCAATATTATATACAATAAAAAATTCATTTTATATATAGGAGTTGTTTTTAGTGCAATTTTTCAGAATTTCCAGTGTTGGAATGGAAGAAAAAATTAAGGTGAAATCTTGATTTCTGTTATTTAAACTGCTTTTTTGATTTATATGGATTCAGCTCCTTGAAAAACCCTTAGGGCACTTTGATTGTCTAGGGTTACCCATCAAACTTGTGATTTCAATAAATTCTTGCCGGATTTTAGAGAAATTAGATCAGAAAAATCCACGAGAAAAGCTTCCAAAAAGTCTTACTAAAATGAAAGTGTCATTTGTCTTCCATGGTTTCAATGAAATTGTCCTTTGAATGTTTATCTGCTAACCAATCCAAGCACTTCAAAGTGTTTATTAATCTCCACTACCATTGCCTTGTTTGTGTATATATATATATATTTGTTTATTTTTTAACCTCATTGATCACTATTTATTACTTATCCCTTTAATTTAGGGTTTTTATTTTAGCTTTCAACCTTGTATGTAATAATAAATTTGAATATACACTCTCTTCTTTTTCTTTAAAGTTAATATACATTTATATGCTATGTGGCATGGAAGCTAATGTTATGTTGAGGATAGTGTGTCAAATTATGATCCACTTGCCAATGATATGCTAAAATGTCTTTTTTTATTAACCATATGTGTTACACATTACATAATTTAATACACTTTGAATCTATTTATTATTAATCCATACCAACATTTCAAAAGCCACATCAAATGACAATGTCATGTTTCATAAATATTTTTTAATAAATTACAACTACAACCATGTTTTACAAATTATTTTTTAATAAATTAAGAACAAATTTAAGTTGGAATTTTTTTATATTGTCTAGTGCATCGAATATAGTCTTAGCCTGAAATCTCAACCATTCTTGTTATTGAAAATATAAACTCATCAAGCCCAATTCCAATTCAATTTCACTAACATGCTTACCATTTTAAAATGGGATTTGATGATAAAAGGATTCAAATGTTTAAATTTGTAGATTTTATCAATATTTTATATCTAATCTAGATTACTAAATAGATTTATACTTGGGTAGTTATATAAATTATATAAATTAAAATATCAATTACTAATAAGTACTAAAAAAAATGTGCTCCATGATATTTCTCAAGTTTGTAAAATTTTAAAATCATAAATACAAACTAAATTATAAATAAATTATAAATAAAATTATATAAACACATTTATAAACTCATCAAGCTCAATTCCAATATAATTTCATTAACATACTTACAATTTTAAAATGGGATGAGATGATAAAAGGATTCAAATGTTTAAATTTGTAGATTTTATCAATATTTTATATCTAATCTAGATTACTAAATAGATTTATACTTGGGTAGTTATATAAATTATATAAATTAAAATACTAATTACTAAAAAAAAACTTGCTTCATGATATTTCTTAAGTTTCTAAAATTTAAAAATCATAAATACAAAATAAATTATAAATAAAATTAGATAAGCACATTTCTTTAATCAAATAATATTACATATAAATACATGAAGTGTTATTTCAAGATAGACAAATTATTTTGGACATAATCACTGGTTTGAGATAATATCTCAACCACACATCAATCTAGGATGAAATTTACTCAAACTCAAAGGTTAATGCTTGAACTATTCAGGACCACGTGCCAAGGCTTGGATACATGTTATTTTGCAATGTTTCTATTATATTTCTTCTCTCAAAATTTCTAACAGAAAGACAGTGGTTTCTTTTCAAATTTTCTTTTCAAATTCAGCCTCAATAGTTTATACTTAGTGAAATGCAACATTTATTTTTTTGGGAAAAGTTGTTTCTCTTTTCTTTTCAAAGTTTCTTTTCAAATTCGGCCTCAATAGTTGATAGTTAGTGAAATGCAACATTTATTTTTTTGGGCAGAGTTGTTTCATCTCTAAAACTGCTTTGCTTCTCTAAAGTTTAGTCTCTATAGTTGTTCTTATGTTAAATCCAAGCTTGTACTTAAAATTGTCTATAGATGAAAATTAAGAAGATAAAAATTCAATCAAGCAAATTGTAATAAGTTCTTTGCAAATGAAAACTTTGAACACTCAATAAAAATAAGTTACCGAATTGGGGAATTCAATCAAGCAAATTGTAATAAGTTCTTTGCAAATGAAAACTTTGAACACTCAATAAAAAGAAGTTACCAAATTGGGGAAAGTAGAACAAATATTATGGACTGTCATTTGCAGTGCCAACACTAGTGTACAAGCATGTGCCATAATTTTCCCTTTGTCACTACACCCCTGATCATAATGGCACTAAGAACCCCAATCAAACATGCTAGAGCATACGTGCTTTACATAAATCAAAACAATTAAAAGTTAACAACCACTTGCCATCAAATCATAAACATCCCATCAGGCAAATATGTTGAAGTGTATGTCAGTCATCAAAAATTGAAAAGTATGAATTGCTTTACAATCAACAACCATAAAATCGTGAGAACAACACAACAAAACTTTCTCTCTCACACATGCATACATTCCACCGGGAATACACTAAATGACCAAAAAGAAAGAATTTTCATTTTCATTATGGAAGAGTAACAATTTAATGCTACTCTTTCCTACGATATTGCCTTACGGTGTTTCCTTCCAAGATTATTGAGTGATCATGTTTTTGCCCCCAATCACATGTCGGATCGTATTGTACCATCTACAGTGTCATGCACTTCATACTCTTCAGCCAGTAAACACCCCACATAATCCTTAAAACTTTGTACTAATGGAACATTTGAAAACATTATATATCATCGAGGATTGTATGTCTCTTACTCTTGGATCTTGTTATCACTAAGAAGATTCAACGCATGTTTATCATCGGGAGAAGTTTGGCCCACCACTAATGAATGAGTGAAATTTTAACGTCCACGAGACTAGCTATAGTCTATGGGACCACTAGCTTCCTTGCTTTTTTCCTTTTGCAATTCAATCATCTTATTATTCAAATTAATGATGAGATGGCCCAAACTACGAACAGTCCACTCACTAAAAAGATAATGCCAAGGAACCAATGTTAACATATTGCTGTAATTGTCTCCAATGTCTCTGAAAGCATCACATTCCAAAATAAAATATTTTTTTGATTCCACTACCCCATAAGTGCAAAAAGTACACACCTTCTCTTCCCAATCTTCTTTAGGTATTTTCCACCGATATTTTCCACCGACCTGTTTCGCACCGTAATTTATGTGAGTTAGTTTTTAATTGAGCAATAAGAATCTTTGCTCTCCATGGAATACTAGCTCCAATGTACTCTTTTTGTTGGAGATCACATGTGGGGTTAAATTCTTGAACATAATACTTCTTTTTACCCAACTCTTTTCCCCATATATGCTTACGAAACTTCTCCATAACATAACTCTTCAAATCTTTGCTATTTGTGGGACATGCATTGATGTAAATATTCCATTTTTGCATCCACTTCTTGTTTTGTCTCATCCAAGATTTCTTGTTTTCACTCATTCCTTCATTGAATATAACTTTAGGTCATCTACCTTCTCCCGTTTACTCAATTATTTGAAGATACCTTATGAGACGCACCATAGCAATTGCTTCAATGGAATTTTCTCCTGTTTCACTCAACATTATCTCATAAGAAACCGAATTTTTTATTTTAAACTTGTTCATTATCAAGTGCTTTGGGATTTTCTCAATTTGCTTCCATTTTGAGACAAGGATGTCGCTAGCCCACAATTTTCTCAATTTGCTTCCATTTTGAGACAGGGATGTTGCTAGCCCACAATTCACGCCCATATAATATCACTGGACAAACTAGGAGCTCAAAAAGCACTTTAATTGTTTTTCAATCCCATAAGAGCTCAAAAAGCACTTTAATTGTTTTTCAATCCCATAACTTTGCCTCTCTACATCTGTTTTTAAGAGCATATAATGCTTTCCACCCTCCTAAGATTCTCTTCTTCATGTAGTGCTCCCAATTAAGCTTGTTGTTGAAATCAATCTCGAGGTACTTGTATTCATTTACTTCTTTAAGAATGTTGCCTTCAAAGAAGAATGCATGATGTCTCTGCTTTTTTGTATGTGAGAAAATCATTACTTTGGTCTTGTTGGTATTGACTTGCATCCCCATTGCTTTACAAAAAATTTCAAGGGCATATAGGTGCATGTGTAATCCCTGGGCCGATTTAGCAATCAATACAAGGTCATCCGCATATAAAAGAAGCTTTATCAAAAACTTTGCATATCATTGAGGACCCTTCACCTTACTTATCATAACAGTTATAAGCATCTATGGGACTCTTCACCTTACTTATCATAACACTTATGGGCATCTATGGGAAGTTGGAGGGTTGAGCATTATTCTCTTTTAATGCTTAATTTTAAGTTTAAAATTAAATATTTTAATATATCTTACTGTAGTGTCAAGTATATATTCATTATACAATAGTTGATTAGATTTTCATCATTAGCATTTTAATGCAATTAAATTCATAAATTGTATTTTATTTTCATATTTTATAAAATAATTAAAGTAAATTATTTATATTAAATATGAAAATGATAAATTTAATATGGTATAGTCCAATTTATAAACTTTACTGGGATCTAACTATACAATTTCAAGCAAGTTTGTGATTTGTTATTGTTTAAAATACACTTTTAAGGAATATGACTATACAATTTCAAGCAAGCTTGTAATTTGTTATTATTTCAAATACATTTTTAAATGATTAAAAACCACCTTTGGGCACTCTAATTTTACATATTAAACAATATTAATTTGTTTATGGAATATGCCTAAATATTCATAGTAGTATACACAGATCAAGGTTAAGATTTATCTACAAGTTAATTATAGTTTTTTAATTAATTTATTTGAAATTAATCAATTAAAGAAATTGTAATATCAACGCATTTCATATTGTCTATGTAATATTGGCCCATGGTAAAGTAACAAAAGTTATTTACAATTCAAAAAAATTCATAATAAATTGAGCCTAAATTTCCATTATTTAATAATATTATTTAAGGCATATATTAAATATTTTTATAAATAATAATAATGTAAAATACAGTTAAAATTTAGTTATTATTTTATTTAATGTGTTAGAACAACACTCAAAGATGATTTTTTTATTAATTTAAATTTGATTTTTTTTATAAATTTAAAATTATAAAAATTAATCAAACACTAATGCATGTAGTAATTTTACATTATATTATATTTTAACTCATTTTAAAAATAAAATAAAATAAAATTTATATACTATATAATTAACTTACTTTTACTTAAAAATATTGCACATAATATTGAATTCTAAAATACATTTATTCTTCTTGAAAATCATTTTCTAGATTCACATGTTTGAGTTGAAATAAATGAATAACTTAAATACATTTAAGTTTTTCTTATTGTTTTTTAATAATATATTGAAAATGTACTTTAATATATATATATATATATTTCTATTTTTACCAATTATATATCTCATAAATATTATACTTGCAATTGTTCCAAAAGGTACAAAGAGAGGTCGATAGAATAACGAAGTTGGAATTGTTGAATTTCTGTAGAAGATAAAAAAGTACAAGTGGTTAGTGCACATCTCTCAAGGCACGGTTATAAGAGTGGAAGATGAAGGGTCGAAAAAATTGGCTTCACTTCAATGTTGAATGAAGGTCACAAGGCATAACACCAAATAATCAGCAATGTTAGTTTTAGGGTGAGGAAGGAGGGAGTAAGGATACTATCAGGAACTTACCATGAAGCCAACACTTTTAATTCAAAATTCTCTTTAGTTTCAAAAAGACAATGTATTTTTCAATATCAACAAAAAACCGACCATGAGATCTTGTATGGGTATACTTGTTTTTCATATTCTAATACGATAGAAGAATTTTGGGTTAATACTCAAATTATATACTTTGGATCAAGTGAAAAGGAAAATCACTAAGACCACGTTTGTAATTCAATTAGATGTTGTGAGTTCCTTTGTGAGAACAGTCAACAAATTCTAGCAAAATCGATGGGGAGAATGGAGACATTTTGAAGGGATTGGAAGCACAATTATGAAAAAGAACTAAAACCAACAAGAAAACAAATTCTTAGGATGAATACCCAGCTGGACAAGCATAAAAGGAAAATAATCCTTTTGGAAGTAGGGGAAGAGTGCATTAGGTAGAAACTACAAGATCAAGAAGACTTAATACAAGAATTCGAGGACGGAGTTCGAAATTTGGAGCTGGAGCAACATCATGGGCTTGCAGATCTGAGGTCCCTTGTGCCTCACCAGCAAAATATTTGGTTCCGTTGGACAAGAGGAAGCAGCAGCAAAGAACGAAGACTCTGTGGAACAACATTCTGAGCATTTCAGGAGAACATACCCATCCACGGTGTCATCAGTTTAGGAAGAAAAATGACTGCTCACTTTGGGCATGATAACAAAAATGGTTAATATTATGATGTATTTCAAGTTTGTGATTTCGCTAGGCTAGTTTGTAAGGCTTATACTAGCGAGACAATTAATTGTGAGTGCTTTTGTGACAACAGTCAACAAATTCTAGCACAAGTGATGGGGAGAATGGAGGCATAGATTCGCATATGGCCCCGCCCCACTAGAGATATCAATCCCTAAAATAAAAATAAAAATGCCATCTTAAATCCCAACCCAAAATGGAGAAATCACTCTAAATAATATGAAAGGAACTTCTTGTCTCTTACAACCAACATAATTACAGCAAGTTGTTCAAGCTAGTTCGATTTCATGAATACATAAAGAAGGCATTGGTGCTAGGTCCCAAAATAATCCATAGATCATTGCTCTGCCCATTTATTTATGTATTTCCAATCAATTGCACAGTGCCTCCTCTTGTGTTCAATGCACTGACAATAGGGGTTATTAGTGGAGTAACATCCAGAATTTGGAATTTGGCTTATAAAGTGCATACCCCAAGTTAATTTACCACTTTCCAAATTGAGTTACAGATGTTGAAATATTCTCAAGCACTTCCCCAAAGCTTCTTTTGTATACCAAATTATGACTGTTTCTATCAGCTTTGTAAGCAATTGCTTTGCCACCTTGTCTCTTACAACCAACATAATTGCAGCAAGTTGTGAAAGTATGTTCAATTTCATGAATACACAAAGAAGGCATTAGAGCTAGGTCTCAAGATAGTCTATAGATCATTGCTCCGCCCATTTATGTATGCATTTCCAATCAATTGCACAGTGCCTTCTCTAGAATAAATTAAGCCAAGGACATATTGCTGACAAAATGAATCTTTCAATCTATCTATAATATATCAAATATGGTGTTCCAACCCTTAAAGTTTGTTGTGAGTGATGCAATCTGTTCTAGGGTTGTTAGAGCTGCCTTGCATGTGCATTTTTTATTTTCTGTTTGTTGTTCCAAAACTTTGAGACAGTAAGTGGCATAATTTCATCGACATGGGCAAATGCATTTTTAAAAGGGCTAGCTGTTAAGCCCATGCTTCTACCCATATCAAATTGGAGTCACCCCTTAATGTCATGCTACAGTTGTCTATGATCTATTGACAATTTTTTCTTTCGTGTCTATCAACTATTGACAGATCTTTCTTTCAACATATATGTCAGGAGACCGATTTTTGCAGTAGAATAAGGTATCTTTTGTTATTGAACCTCATAATACCATGGTTTTGACCACTGGAATGTATTTGATCAGATTATATATAATTTGTATGTGGTTATAGTGATGGGAGTCAAGCCATAAAAACTTCAATAAATGATCCTGTGTACAAATGATGTAAATATGTTTGTATGGATTTGTAATGTGGAGCTCAAGGGAAAGGCTTGGTTCATCATTAGCTAACTATGTAGATGATGTAAATATATATCTACAAATTGTGTGGTAGGCTTGCCATGGTGAACTCAAGTTATGTCAATATTGATGTTGAAATATAATATATTATGATCCAATATGGCAAGGAGAGCACAAGAGGGGCTATGATTCTACTAGAGGGGAAGAGAGAAGGGGCCCTATGGGAAAGTATCCTACTATTTCCAAGTTTAAGCCTATGAACTCGTCTTTTTTCCATCATATGTTTTAAAATGAACCCAACTACCTCCTTGTCTTCTAAAGCCAATCATTGAATGCATGCATAGGTTGGTGGGGAAGTTTGCTTATGTAGTTATTGGACCATGGGTTGAGTATAGTCATCATAGGGAAGCGTAATAGTACTTCATTCAACCATCAGAAGCAAAGTCAAGACTCAACTATCATAACCTCAACTCTTTCACTATAGTTCATTCTGTTATTTTCTCTTGTGCTGACATTAAACATTTCTCATGTTGTGTTTTCCTTGGATAACCAATCAACCAATTTGGAAATTGTCCAACTTAACTCTGTAAAGGGGATTTTGCAGACCTTAGATGAGAGATGGTTGTCAGGTAAGTTATGAAGCCTTCACCCATTGGTTATTGTTGCTCATTGGTCTCTTGATAGCCAAGTAATATTCTTCTAGGCTATTCCTATAAGGCATTTAGTAGATTGGATTTTCCCCCCTATGCTGAAGAGCACTGGAAGGGAAGAATATCCCTAAGCAATAGTTGAGCAGAGAAAGGGAAGATCTTCCTTGTGTAAGACAGTGAAGAGAGTGCCATGGCTGCTTGATGGTTAACGAGATGCCTGCAGTGCTTTGTAGTGAGTAGATTAACTAAGCCATGAGAGCAATTTCTCTGAGATGAGTGAAAGAGAAGCCCATAGCTTGGTTCCCTCACCTTGGTGGCTTCATAGTATGGCCTAGGGGTGGCATCTAGCCGAGTTGCATATAATTGGGTTCAAAATTGCTTGTATACAGCCAGTTTGTTGGATTATTTTTCATTAAAGACAAGTGTTTTGTCTCTCTATTTATGAATTTGCAATTGAATGTTGTTTATTGATATGGAAATATGTGTGTGAGAGAGAGAGATTATGTTTAATTCTAGTCATGGGAATTTAGTTGCCATGAATTTATGTTAATCCATGCGTGTATATTCTGTTGGATGCATTTTATTATTTTGCATAGTGTGTGCAGGTATATAATTCTGGGCCTTTGTGGGAGACCTTCTTTGTTGGGATTATGGTAAAATGGTCTCTCGAGGGCTGGGAATTAATAGCCTGTTTAGTGGCTATCTATCCTGTGGTTGGGAGTTTGTGGTAAGGGATACGATCTTATAGTTGGGTCCCCTTAGCTCTCTGATCACTTCCCTAAGGATATCATTCATGATTGCATTGACCCTTTCAAAATCATTGATGATTTTGATAGTGATCCTGCATATCAGTCCCCTGTCTTGCCCATGGTTGTTAGAGTTAGGGGGTTTGGACATCCTCTCATATGTTATTATTGAGCTGGGAGAATGGAGACATTTTGAAGAGATTGGAAGCACAATTATGAAAAAGAACTAAAACCAACAAGAAAACAAATGCTTAGGATGAATACCCAGCTGGACAAGCATAAAAAGCAATAATCTTTGTGGAAGTAGGGGAAGAGTGCATTAGGTAGAAACTGCAAGATCAAGAAGACTTGAATCGAGATTTGAACTGCAGCCTGAAAAAGATGGATCTTATGTACCCATGTCAAATATTTATGTTGCAGATGGCAGGTGGGATAATGTTTCAAAGGTGAGGACATTGATGAAAGACCGAGGCATTAAAAAGATGTTAGGTTGCAACCTAGTTGAGGTAAAAAACAAAGTGCATGCATTCATTGTGGGAGACAAGTCACACCCTCAATCTGAGAAAATATATGCAGTGTTGAACAGCTTGGCTAAGCAGATGGAGGAAGGAGGGTATGTCCCGGACACAAATTTTGTACTGCATGATGTGGAGGAAGAGGCAAAGGAAGACATGTTGCATAGTCATAGTGAAAATCCAGCCATAGATTTTGGCCTTATAAATGCAAGCCCTGCTCAGTGCTACGCCTATCAGGATCACGAAAAACCTTGAGTCTGTGGTGACTGCCACAATGCCACTAAATTCATCTCCAAGATTTTCGAGAGAGAACTAATTTTAAGGGATGTTAACCATTTCCATCATTTAAAGGGTGGATCATGTTCATGTGGGAATTACTGGTGACACTGATAGCAAGTATAGCATGCATGAGCGTGCATAGAAATCTAGTGAAGCTAGAAAGCCTCAGTTTGGCTCCTAAAATTTTTCAAATGAGCAAAGAAGGGCAAAGATATTAATGGGCCAAAACAAACCAAAACAACAGGAGCTTTAGCATTATCTGTTTCAAAAAATTAATAATATATTATTATCTAAAAACAAAGGCGTAATTGAGCGTTTTGGTTGATTAAGCCGTACCAGAAACGTCTTTAAGTGATATATTTAAAAGTAAAAACATTACCAAGTATTTATATACAATGATGAGCAAATGAAATTTGAATCATATACAATGTTGACGAGTATTATCATAAAAGTGGAAACAATATTGTACATGCTATGCAATGTCTTTCTTGAAATTTTACATATGGTCTATACATAGAGACGTGTTTGGTAGTTAATAACTAAACATATATACAATAAAGTATTCTATGACATCTAAATATATATACAATAAAAGCATTCTATGGCATATAGATGTAATTGACAGTGAGCAACTAATCATATATACATGTGGGGCATGGCATCGGCAACACTAATTAATGTTTATTTTGGTGCCAAACTGTGAGAGTTGTTCCTGCAATTGATTCCGCATTTTCTTGTGTGCATCCCTTTCATGGATGTGAATTGTTTTTTTTAGTATTTTTCTTATCTTTCATAGCAATTCAATAATTGGACGCAAACAATAAAGAGGCAATGATTTTCGGGGCAGGATCATTGCTTGCATATCTTGTAAGGTAAGTTCATGTTGCTAAATTTCTTGGCAATACTCATATAGCATGCGTAAGTAGCCTGTATCCATACCTGTTGGCCATCAAAAAAGAAAAAATAGTAAGTGACAATGGACGTGTTTGCTGAAAACATATTTTTTTAAGAAATGAAGTAAAATAAACAATTTTTTAAATAAGTATAAAACAATATGAGGTTAAATGTAATAGCAAGCAAATGTATGTGAAATTTGGTTAAGTAGCAAGTGGTGTTTACCATGTGGGTAAATATGGAAGACAGGGTGTACGATTGGCTAGAGTGCATTCTCTTGTACATATTTTGATGCGAGTAGTGATTCCTCTTGCTACTTAACCACCCTTGAAATTGCAGTGAATGTTAGACCTTGTCGTTCTTTGCTGAAAACATCTTGTTTGAAGATTTGAAATAAAATAAACGATTTTTTAAATAAGTATAAAACAATATGAGGTTAAATGTAATAGCAAGCAAATGTATGTGAAATTTGGTTAAGTAGTAAGTGGTGTTTACCATGTGGGTAAATTTGGAAGACAAGGTGTACGATTGGCTAGAGTATATTATTTTGCACAGATTTTGATGTGAGCAATGATTCCTCTTGTTATCTATGTTTAAGATATGGATTCTGGTGCATGTGTGCGATGCATGAGAATGGAAATTCTAGATTGATTTGAATGTCTGCCAATGACCACACTCTTGAAATTGCAGTGAACGTTAGCCCTTATCATTCTTTGGTGTCGATGTCTACTGTTGCTTTGTCTAATGTCATTCCTTGTGACTTGTGTATCGTTAAATCCCATGCCATTCGAAGTGGTATCTGACGGCGTGTACCCCTTGTGATGGGAGAAATGGGTACATATGTTGGGTGTGAAATGTCCCATGGTGTTCCTTTGTATTGGCTAAAGTCGACGACCATGAAGGATGGTAATTCTATGGGCTTTGAGTCAATTGAATAAAATATTGAAATGACTTTCCCAAGTGCGCCATTGACAAGGCCTGCATTTACCCGCAAGTTGTTGGTGAGCATAATTTTTTGTTCGTTGCATAAGATCACTTTTACGGGCAAATGCTTATCTTCTGTTGTAGTAGAATTTTGTTGCCTTTGTTATTCTGCAGAGAAAAGAACGACTGGAATGTTCAATTTTTTAAGAACTTTTTTATTATGCAAGACAATTGAGTTGTTCGTTGCATATAGGTGCATGGATTCTTCAAATGTGCACTGATCTTCATGCATAAGAGAAGAATTTGTCATTGACATCAGGAGTTGCCAATATTCAAGAATAAATATTCCATTTTTAAGATTTGTGAGTATTTTCCAAAAACAACCTGGGACGGGTTAGCTCTTTGTTAGCGATAAACAGTTGAAAGTGTTACGAATGTGTCAAAGTTGCGCCAAAGTGCAGTGCCACGTGATGTCCTAGCGTATAGAGGAATGTCTTACAGGTGGTAGCTGGCCTAAATCTTTAACAAGGGTAATCGGGCGATTACCAAATGATGCATTTCGATGAAGGGGGAATGCCTCTCTTAGATGATCGTTAATGCGAGAAAGCATTTTTGGACCAATGAAGCTCATTTCATCAATGAGGATGTATTCTACATGACAGTGATTCTCTTGGAGTTGTAGGAGTGGCTGGCCTTCAAGAGGATGCATTGATTGGATAGGGATACAAAGGGCAAAGTGGATTGTGAGGGAATTTATGTTGAAAGATACAACGTCGGTTGGGGCAATTAACAACAAAGGGTCTTTGTTTATTGGTGAGTTTTCCACAAATGCATGGTGCAAACATTTAATCAAATGGGATTTTCCTGTCCAGTTGTTCCTTGTATGATGATTCTGCGTGGGGGTTTTCGCGAAGAGGTTTTGAAGTGAGAAAAAATAATGGTAAAAGCTATGTTTTGGGTAGGAGATAATGTGCGATCTTGGGGAAGGTTGGAAACAGAATGATGTTGGTTTTGAATATTTGAGCAGTTGAATTCAACGAAATTCATGGTAGTTTCTTGCAAGTGGAGAGGGATAGAAGTATGTGACCAATTTGTTAGGATATTGGTCTAGTGTAGAGTTAGGTATAGAGTTAGGTAAAGTGTGTTTCTTTACTGTTGTACATTTTGTAACTTACAATCCGACGGTCACGATATGTAGTGATCCGACGGTTCATTCTCTCCTCGGTATTACCGACACTTGATCCGTGGCTTGACACCCGATTGGTCCATGAATTCTATTTAAAGCGCATGGAGGGTCATTTGTAGGGTAATCCGTGCATGAGAGAAGCTTATGTAAATTTTCGTTCTTTGATTAATAAATTGCCTGAAGTGGCCGCGTTGGCTCAGGCCGTGGACTGTTTCCCTCTTTGAGGGTTTTAACCACGTCAAAAATACTGGTGTATTGATCTGTGATCTGGTTGTGAGCGGTGTCCTTTTGGTGTTCTTTCTGAGGAACTTACCCTGTAAATTCCTACATGGTATCAGAACTATTTGAGGGCCGCGTCCGTTGGTGATCCAAATCTGAAGCCAGTAGAACTGCATCCGACTGTCGTTTCCTAGATCTGCTATTTCTGACTGCTTTCGGGCTGAGAGGACTACTCTGTTGTGTTCGGAGCATCTGTTCCAGTGAGGAACCCCTTTCATTTCACGCGAAAAGGTTTCCGGTAGCCCTAGCTGCGTCATTTTTAAGATCTGGAGGTATACAGTGTTTATTTGCAGTTTACTGTTATTTTCTCTCTGCTTATTTCGGTTTCGGTTTATTTACCTTTTTTTTAACCGGATCTATACCTTTCATTTCTGCGTATGCTCTTTGCCCTGTGACTCTGTGCGATCTGGGCAAATCAGAAACAGAAAGGAAGGATTTTTCTCATGCGTATGCTCTTTTCCCTGCACCTTAGTGTGATCTCGGAAAATCAGAAACATTTAGAAAAATATTTAGTTTTTCGGCTAAAGCTAACTTTGAGCCGCAAGGTTCAATTTTTGAAAATATTTAGTTTTTTTGGTAAAGCTAACTTCGAGCCGAAAGGTTCGTTTTCTTTGCATGTCCGTGTTGGGTTTTGTGTTTTTTGTTTTGTAGGGAAAAAGAGCTTTCTCAAAGCAAGCACGCAACCCAAAGCCCCCCCCCCCCTCTCTCTCTCTCAAATTTTTTGTATAGATCAATTGGTTCAAAGCTATTTTAAGAGAGTAGAGGTCTTGGGTTCAAGTCTCCATTTTGTGGGGGCGGACTTTTTCATTTCCGCACATTCCCGCACTTCGTCGGCAACTTCAACAACTTTTTTTCAAAAAGCCATAACTTCTTCATCCGGAAGCCTTTTTCAGAGCCGTTTTTTTTAAACCAGCCTAATTTTTCGAGATCTATCCATTGGAACACTTACTTTCAGCATCTTCAGCTTCAGTTTCTGTTGAAATGGAAAGTCAATACCAAGTTACCCTTGACAGCACCAACTACTTCCAATGGTTGTCCTACATGGAGGATTTACTTAGAAGTAAAGGTCTCTACCGAATAGCCACAGGCCAAGAAAAGAAACCGAAAGATGAAGACAAGGCTACTAAATGGGAAAATAGACAAGATCAAGCACGTGGTTTGATAGGGATGTCTATTTCTCCAGATCTTAGATTCCATATTGCAGAACTTGAAACTCCTCATGAAGCAATGGAACAAATCAATAAGTTTTTGGGATTAAAAATGAAATTAGAGCCCATCAACTTGAAAATGAGTTGTTTACATTGGACCCTAATAATTTTTCTTGCATTGAAGATTTCTTGTCTAAGTTCAAGACCCTTAGATATCTTTTGGAAGGTGTTAAGGTTAAGAAAGAAGATAGTAACCTTATTTATTCCATCCTTACTAAGTTGGGACCAGCCTACTCTGTATTTGTTTCCACCTTCCATTCTACAAGGGAAGCCTTCATTTCTCAAGGAAAAGACTATAAGCCTCCTTCCTTTGACTCTTTTTGTGATTCTTTAATAAGAGAACAAGAAAAACTCTTACACCTTGGTCTTCTTAATCTTGGAAACTCTTCCAAGAAAGCGTTAGCCGCCCAGCAGCAACTAAATTCAAAGAATCCTAAGAAGTCATATCCAAAAAAGAATGGTCCTAAACCAAACAAGGGTCCTAAGCAATTTCAACCCCAAAATGAAAGATCATTTCAGCAAAATGATAAGACCAATAAAAACAAATGGAAGAAGACTGACAGACATTGCAACTTTTGTAATCGAGATGGCCACTTAGAATCAAAATGCTTTAAAAAGATGGAAGCCTTGGAAGCAGCAATGAAGAAGCATAACATCCATTTGGGGCAATCTTCAACTTCAACTTCATCTTCAGGAATGGCCCTTTCTGCATGTGGTTGTCAAGCATCTCGGTCTGGCTATGCATTAAATGTATCTTCTCCTTCTTCTCATTCTCATGAGTGGCTCATTGATTCTGGAGCTTCTTATCACATGGCCAAAAACAAAGCCATGTTTTCTTCTTTAAATGATTGTAACACCAAAAATATATATGTTGGTGATGATAGATCTCTTAATGTTGTAGGGACTGGAACTGTTCATCTAGACAATGGTCAGTTTAATGATGTATTATGTGTTCCAACCTTATCCTGCAACCTTCTATCTGTATATTAGATAACTCATTCAGGTGAAGGTAAAATCGTTGAATTTTCACCTCATGATGTTGTAATCAAGGACTTAAAAGATCCTAAACAGATTTTGGCTACTGGCATTGCTGATGATTCTACAAGGTTGTATAAGTTTCACAACTTTGGGTCATCAAATCTTCCCTCAGTATTTGTTGCTCATAACGATGAAGTGAGCAAACTTTGGCATGAGCGATTTGGTCACTTAAACTATCGCTCCCTTCAGCATCTATGTAAAGAAAATATGGTGACAGGCCTTCCTATGGTATCTTGCAGAGATGGTGTTTGTTTCGGATGTGTACTCGGAAAACATCATCGGGACAGTTTTGAAAAACGTGCCTCTTGGCACGCCTCAGCCCCTTTACAGCTTGTGCATAGTGATTTATGTGGTCCACTTCCAGTTGTGTCATTCTCTGGTTGCAAGTATTTCTTAACTTTCATTGATGATTTCTCCAGACGCACTTGGGTATACTTCTTAAAACTCAAGAGTGAAGTATTTAACACTTTTTTGGCCTTCAAGGCCTTTGTTGAAAAACAATCTGGACATCAAATTCTTAAGTTAAGATCTGATAATGGCGGAGAATATGTTAAAAACACATTCATCAACTATTGCACTGAGAATGGAATTCAAATGCAACATACTGTTCCATATACTCCACAACAAAATGGTGTAGCTGAAAGGAAGAATCGCACCTTAAAGGAAATGGCTAATTGTATGCTACAATCTAAAGGACTTGGTCTTAGTTTTTGGGCAGAAGCAATTAACTGTGCAAATTACATAATAAATCGCACTCCTACTAAGGCTTTAAAGAATATCACTCCAGAAGAAGCATGGAGCTCAATCAAACCAGATGTAAGTCACTTTCGTGTTTTTGGAAGTGAAGCGTGGGCCCATATTCCAGATGAAAAGCATAAAGCTTTAGAACCTAAGAGTGAAAAATGTACTTTTGTTGGATATTCTGAAGATGTCAAAGGCTATAGACTTATTCCATTTAAGTCCAAAAATGTTATCATTAGAAGAGATGTAAAATTTGATGAAAATATATCGGCCTGTGAGCCTAGTCCGGCGGATGTGCCACCTCTCCCTATCTCTTCTACCTTTGAAAACATTTCTTCTTCAGATGATGAAAGTGAGGATGACAATCCTCCCCCACCATCTCAGGATCCTCCTTCAGCTCCTGAGCTTCCAAAATGGGTTCGTGCTACTCAAGATGCAGCAGGTGGTCTTGCCGGTGATCCCACAGATCAGCGACGCACACGTTCTCAGTTCGAGAGAGCCTCTTCTTTACTGGCTCAAGCTCCAGTAAATTATGATCCTGACACCTTTGCAGAAGCTTCAGGCCATCCAGATTGGGAAGCAGCTATGAATGAAGAATATCATTCATTATTGGCAAATGATACATGGGATCTTGTTCCTTTACCAAAGGGACGAAAACTTGTTAGATGCAAATGGGTTTACAGAACCAAGTATGGACCAGATGGGAAAGTTGATAAACATAAAGCTCGTCTGGTTGCTAAAGGCTTTTCACAGGTTGAAGGCATTGACTACACTGAAACCTTCTCCCCTGTTGCCAAAATGAACTCTATCCGCCTTGTTCTTTCCCTTGCTGCCTCTTTCAAATGGGAAGTCCATCAGATGGATGTTAAATCTGCCTTCTTGCATGGGGACTTGCATGAAGAAATCTATATGGAACAACCCATTGGCTTCATACAAACAGACTCCAGCCTTGTTTGTCGACTTAAGAAATCCCTTTATGGTCTCAAGCAAGCTCCTCGGGCTTGGTATGCCAAAATGGATAGCTTTCTTTTAGAATCTGGCTTTTCTAGGTGTCATTCTGACAATACTGTCTACACCAAGAAAGTGGGAAACTCTCTTATCATCCTTGTTCTTTATGTTGATGATCTTATCCTTACTGGTAGTGATCCCAACCTTATAAACCATGTGAAGTCTAGCCTCAAAAGGAAATTTGAAATGACAGACTTAGGACACTTACACTATTTTCTCGGTCTTCAAATCTTGCAATCCAAGGAGGGTATTTCCCTTTCCCAGTCCAAGTATGCTTGTGATATTCTACGTCATTTTCACATGGAAGACTGTAAGCCAGCCCCTTCTCCCTTTCAGTCTGGAGTCAAACTCTCAGTCACTTGTACTTCTCCTGAAGTTGATGCTACCTTATACCATCAACTTGTAGGAAAACTTTTGTATCTAACCCATACTCGTCCTGACCTTTCCTTTGCTGTTGGCCTTGTTGCTCGGTTCATGCAAAACCCCCGTGAAAGTCATTGGAAAGCAGCTAAAAGAATACTTCGTTATGTTCGAGGTACAGTTCAGTTTGGGATTCATTACAGTGCCAAAGCATCTCCTCTATTGGTTGGTTTCACTGATTCCGATTGGGCTGGTGACCCTGATGATCGGAAGTCTACTGCCGGTTATGTGTTCACCCTTGGTTCAGGACCTATTACATGGGCTTGCAAGAAACAGGGTGCCATTTCTCTTTCATCAGCAGAAGCAGAGTATCGTGGTGCCGTAGAAGCTAGTAAGGAAGCCTTGTGGCTTCGTCAGATCCTGTCAGAGTTTGGCTTTGAGCAGCAGCATCCGACTACACTTTGGTGTGATAATCAAAGTGCCATTCAGCTATGCAAAGATCCAGTCCAACATCAGCGCAGCAAACACATTGAACTGCACATGCACTTCATCAGAAAGCTCATTCACGACCATGTTCTTGAAGTGCAATATTGTTCAACAGATGATCAAGTTGCAGACATCTTCACAAAGGCTCTCACAGAGGCGAAGTTCACTAAACTTCGATTTATGGTTGGAGTTCAGGAAGTTGTCACTAAGGGGGGATAGGCTCTAGTGCCTCCTTCCTTCTCCTATTGTGTCATATTTGTAAATCCTTCAATCCTATCCCAAGTTGTTCTTAAGGGGGGATGTTAGGATATTCCGACACATAGGAAATAGTTAAGTACAACTTGGTCTAGTGTAGAGTTAGGTATAGAGTTAGGTAAAGTGTGTTTCTTTACTGTTGTACATTTTGTAACTTACAATCCGACGGTCATGATATGTAGTGATCCGACGATTCATTCTCTCCTCGGTATTACCGACACTTGATCCGTGGCTTGATACCCGATTGGTCCATGAATTCTATTTAAAGCGCATGGAGGGTCATTTGTAGGGTAATCCGTGCATGAGAGAAGCTTATGTAAATTTTCATTCTTTGATTAATAAATTGCCTGAAGTGGCCGCGTTGGCTCAGGCCGTGGACTGTTTCCCTCTTTGAGGGTTTTAACCACGTCAAAAATACTGGTGTATTGATCTGTGATCTAGTTGTGAGCGGTGTCCTTTTGGTGTTCTTTCTGAGGAACTTACCCTGTAAATTCCTACACAATTGTGGTTGGCATCGAAGTCGCGGTAGCCAATCATGTCGAGGTCATCAACTTCAATATTGTAACCTGGGTGGAGTTGAGAGAGGATTTTCCATTCATTCATTTGCATGGAATCAAGAGGGGTGTCAGAGGTAGATTGATCTTCAGTATGTGGGGTTTGTGGGTTTTCAATTTCTTGGTGGACATGCCATGGTGTATATGTACCTTTTTTTTGTTCCCAGTGTGCAATTATTTCTGCATCAGTTGAACCAATGTCATTGGGGAGTGTGCGGAAAGGGAAATACAATAGTAATTCACTCCAACAAAAAGTGGCATAAGAAGGATCATCAGAGGAAGGAATGACATTGTATCGTGGCAAGACATGTACAATCATTGGAGGGAATATGTGTTTCCATTGGTTTTTTTTTCCGACGGGAAGAAAATGACCAAGAGCGTGCAACTTCAAGGAGGGGCAGTGATTCCAATGAAATAGGTTTGTTCATGTATGCAAGGATAAAGTTTGGTGTCGAAAGGGGATTCTCAGTATCTTGAGAAACACGTTTGAAAACAGTCCTGTTAACATTCAAAGAAACAAATGTACGACTGCAGAGAGAGAGAGGTAGCTTTTGTAACATATGGCATATTTCTTGCGCTCCAATGTCTCTATCTGCAATGGTTTCTGTAAGGAATTTCCAGATAACAGTAACAGTAGGTGCTTTTGGAGTGGCATTTTGTGAAAGTCGTGATAGCATTTGCCAGTAGCTCTCAGATCTTGTTTCTGATTTTGCTGCATACTTTGAAATATAGTTTAACACAGCATGGCGAGATAGAACTGGTTGACAATCAACATTTTCTCTCCAGATAGAAAGTAGATCGGCATTGTGAATATTCAATCTATCATCATTGCGAGTAGGGACGTAGGTTTTACGACCTTTATCATCAATGAAAAGTGAAGATGTGGAGTTTAACTCCCACGGTACTCCATATTGACAGCTAAGAACATTGTCTTTCTTGCGAAGACAAGAAGATTCATGACACTTTGTATGACGTTGAACGCAATTGACAAGCTCTGCATAGTCTTCAGACTGGGTTGACCTGAAGATTGATGTTGTGTCAAGAAGACATGGGTTATGAATTGCTGATTGGTGAAGCGCAATATTTCGATGTTCTAGCTGGCGTGGATTCCAGGCAGTTACATAGTGATCAAAATATTTCTGTGCATCAGCAACTTCTAATGCATTGTTCCAGTCAATAGTGTCCATATTTGGTGCATTTTGCAACCAAAGGAAGCCATGAACGTGTGTAGATCCTCTATGTTTTCATTCGTATCTAAATATAACATCAAGGTAAAAGTTGGTTAATACATATATGCAATGTAGAAATTAATGCAGAGAGAAATGGATATTAAAACATACCTTCACCAATAATCTATTGCATGGAGGCATTTTTGCAGGACTTCTTCGAGGAAAATTGTAAATCTAAAATGCATATATTGGGATGTTAGATGTGGGCTTTTAATTATGTTTTGAATTCTCCATTGGAAGTGGTTGTCTGAACTGGAAGGAACATTGGTAGGCATGATCATGTGCAAGTCATGCCATTTAGTATCAGCTGCACTGAGAGTGAAAAAGAATGTTGGACTTCCTATTTGTGTGATCATGTCAGTTAGCTCAGATCGTCGTTTGTTCCAGAAATACCGTGTTCCTCGTAGGCCTGAACCAAACTGCATTATTTGCTCAAGTAATTTTGAATCTAGAAAGTCACGAAGACACTGTCGTAGGTCTGAAACCGTTGTTGGAAAGTTGTTCTCAATGTACTTCTTCACAAAAACAGTAGCATTTGTTTGGCTACGGTGGCGCATTAGAATGTTATAAAGGTAGTAGCGGAATCTTGGATGTTGGCCAAATCGGTTATCATGGTAGTGCAACAAGTGCAAAGCGTATTCATGCATCTCAACTTTTGTAATTCTTGGTTGCATGATCATGGCAATGCCTGTAGGAAAGAGTGTGGGGAATGCCATGGCAAAGAGACCTTCGGTGTTGTATTCATTCATAGTTGTTAAAGATATTAGAGGCCAGTCAACTGACCTTGTTGAATTTGAATGGGTCAAGCACAAATAATCACATATGTGCTCAAGTTCAGTACATGAATTTGGGAGTATTGGAACGAAAGAAGAGGGTTGGATTTCTAATGGAGGTAGCATGACATCAGTATCATAAGTAGAATCAATATTGGTTTGATGGGGTTCAAAAGAGGAGGTGGTTACATTATGAAGAAGAGAAGAAATATCTGTAGGGTGATCTGGTAGAGTAGAAATTGCAGATGAGCTGAATTGGACATCATTGTAGTAAGGGTCATTTTTATTTTGTATTCAAGTGTTGCAAGGACACGTGATTTGCAAACAAAGAATTCATAAGCCTTTTCAGATGGATTGTGCCTTTTCACAATGAGGATGTCTAAGTCAGAAATCATTCGAGGTAAGTATTTGGAAATAGTAGTGATGTCTTGAGGGAAGCTAATTGTATGGCCACTATATTTGTATTGACCACCACGGGCATGAGTGACTTGTAGAATGGGGTTCACATGTGCAATGAGCATTTCCTCAACTTGTGTTAAATGTTGAAGGACATATGGTTGTTCACCAGGGTCCATGTTGTTCAAATGAGAAAAACGATTGCTATACTTAGATGATGCACAATGAAAACAAGAAAGGCTACCAAGTCTTGTTAAAGGCTACCGTGTAAAAGTCTTGTTTTCGTTCCTGGGTATGATTCTTTGCATATTATGTAAACATGCATGGTAGAAAGTCTATCGATCCTTTGTCAAAAGCGACGATGTCCATCATTAAGGGGAGGGTTATATTGGATTTGATGAAGGTGATGTGGGTTGTTTTTCATAGTTGGGAGAGCACATGAGGTGGGAAAGGATGTAGTGGAAGTAGTAGGGTTGTTGCGGTTTTATAAAGAAGTCACCGACGTGCATTTATTGTATCTTTGTGTTGTGCATAAAGAAGACGACGTCGTTCGTTTTTATCCGCATTTTGATTGTTGTTTGGCATATCTAAATAAGTACAAATAATTATCGTTAGTTTGGATACATAACCAACTTAGAGTGAATCATAAACGAGTTTTGCATGTATAGAGAATGTATTACAAGTTTTAGAATTCCATTTTTTTTATTTGAACATTGTTGAAGTATAGGAAGAATAGGTAAAAGGACAAACGTGTAATTCATAGACACATAAATGAGGGAGTATGAATGATTTGACATTGTTGTAAAGCTTGATATATAGGTTATGTAAAGTTTGAAAGGGTAAACATACATATGGTGAAAGTAGTAATTAAGAGTATTACAAAAATATATGTTATTATGGCATCTATTATTGAGACGAGAAGAGAAAGATAACCAAGTTTTTGCTTTCTTCTTCTTCGTTTTTTTTTCAACAATATTGAATGACAACATGAATAGATTAGCAAGCAAGGAATCAATGTATAGCCACATAATTAGCGAAGGGAAAAAAATGAATTAAAGTTTTTACAAATGTTGATATCTATATTATGTAAAATGCAAAGGGGTAAACATACATATTTTGAAATAGCTGAAGAAGAGTATTTTTAGCGAAAGTGTGCAGCACAACAACATGGGCATTATTTACAACAATGTGGAATAATGAGTGATGCAAAAATGTCAATTTATGTAAAAACAGTAACATTTGAAGAAACCCTGAAAAAATTTCAAAGGCGACGAACAACAGGTCGTTTTGAAGTGGACATTGTTTGAATGTCATTAAGGGCTTCTTTGCATGCAGAGGCATATTGAATTTCTTCTGAATTAATCAGTATTGGTTGCAAGCGCTCGACACCATTGAAGTAGTCTGTTTTAATGGAAAGTGCTAGCAGGAAACGGCGCCCTAAAATTCGGCCACAAATTTCTTAAAGATCAGCTGGTTCGATAGAAAGAAGGAATACATATTTTTCTGTGATGCCCATGAGCTCATTTCCTACGTCATTGAAAGCTATGACGTTCTGTAGGTGCCCAGTTGATCCAAAATGGATCCTGAAACTCTATAAGTCTTCATGAACTCTCTATAATTTATGCCAAAGATTAAAAATCTTGTGAAGATCAAGCTTATAAGAGGAATCCTCATGACAGTTGCTAATTGCGATCAACGCAGATCAACGAGGGTCATCGATCAAGCACGCAGAGCGGCGGACCATGGTAACGTGCATTGTCGCGAATTAGCAAAGTCAGTGATGGTTTGAGTCAACGGGGGAGGAATTTGATATGCGATTAGCGACATCTCACAAGGAAAACCCCTCGAAGAAGGAGCGCCACATGTGCTCGGACCCGAAAAATCATGAAATGTAGTGGAAAGTGTTTTGGTTCCGTTCGAGGCGGGATTCCACAGAAACCGGAAAGATATCGGAAGGGATTTGAGCGGTAAACAGTTTATACCGAGTCCCGCACGATGCCACACAGCGAGTGACACGCATCCGGCGGAAGAGAGAGAAAATCGCTCACATCGGACAAGTAAACGTCGAGCAAGTTATCCACCCGATATGTGCGATGACCGTAGGATCTGGAGGGTCCAGATCAACGGTGAAGATGCAATCCAATGGATGACCCGATTTGACGAAGTTATAAAGCAGATTGTGCGGGATTCTGAAGTCCGACGTGGACAATGAGTTGGCAGAGATTCGTGTTTCGTGGGAATTCTTGGAGTAAATGGAAATAACGGTCGCTTCAAACGATCAAGTCTTTCTGGTGAACCTGACACGCTCATCCATTAAAGGAATAGGTGGCCACCTCCTATAAGGCATTATGCAATTACTGTAACCGCCGAAAGAAGGGATTCGAACGGACAAAGGCAGGGAACCAAAAGCTGAGAAGCAGAAACGAATAGTCAGGAAGCAGATTGGCTTTAAAGCCACAGACTGACAGAGAGGAGAGGGGGGCAGCCCAGGAAGAAGTAAGCAGATCTGGAAGCAGAGAAACCAAAGCTGAGCTGACCTGAAGAAGCAAAGGCAGTAAGTGAGCCAGGGTTAAGACAAAGACAGAGAGAGTACTCCAGAGAGTCTGGTATTCCAGAGAGACTTGGGGGATCCAAGTACAGTCCTACTGATTGTATGTATTGTGTGAGACTCAAATTGAGCTCACTGTAATAGGCAGAGCCACCAGAGGTTGGAGGCAAAGCCGTAGAGCCAGAGAGCTCTAATAGACTTCTAAAGAGCCACGAGGCTGCAGTGAAGTTGCAGCATAGCAGGAGATTGAATGATCGAGTTGTGGTTGGTTGTCTGAGGTGTGTCGAAGGCAGGAGAAGGAGTTACAGAGACAAATGCAAAATTCTGAGGGAGTCAGAGAAGCCAGAAGCTGGAGAAGCTCAGAGCACTGACTGAAGGAGTCAAGTCGAGAGAAGCCTAGACCTGTCTGCAGAACAAGGACAACTAGGGGTAATATGGCATTCTAAGCCCATTGGTTCAGCTGTAAACCAATGGAGTTAAGTGTAGCACTTGTAAAAGAATTGAAGCCATAATCCCAGAGAGTCTAATCGAGTTGATTAGAGCTCAAGGAGACGTAACCCAAGATATCAGGGTGAACTCCATATTATATTGTTGTCTTATGGGTTTGTTGAATTGCTGCTTTATTTACTGTTATTTGTATTTCACATCAGCATAAGCAAATGAACATAAACACTCAACAGTCAAAAACAAATACAAGAATACACCTATATTTTCAAGCATTTCTTAATTCCGCATTGGTTAATCATTAAGACTTGGGAAAATTTAAAGATTTGGAAGTGGGAGAGGTTCTTGTAAGTAAGACAAGAAGCCCAAGAGCCCCATTTTTCAGATCATCGGTGTGGTCATTCAACTCAATTTTAAGTTTGTAAGGGTAGTCACATTCTAGGAAGTCGTCGTTACACTTTGTACAATGCCAAAGATTGTTAGAATGCTCAATAACCTTTTTCATGCATTGTTTTCCATTGAAATCTAATGGACATGCAAGAAATTAAAAGTCGTCCATGTGAAGAGAAGTTATCGTTGCATGAACTGAAACCCATATTGCTTTCTCGGAGGCTTGCATGCAAGCAATTTCATGAATCATCTTTTGTGTTAGGGCATGTTTCAAAGCAACACCATAGTTTCTACTCAAAGATGGAGAAGAAGAGTTATAACCTGTTTCAGGGAACCATGCATGCAATTGATGAGTTTCTTCAACTTGTGGATTTATGATGAGAATGCTAGTTGATATTGTCCCTATTGTGGTTCCATTAAATTCAGATACACGACCTCCTTTGATTGCAAGGATTGGTGGGTTGTCAAAAGAGTATAATTCAGCAAGGTTTTTTCCTATAGAGTCACAATGATCTCCCCATAGTGTTACATCAATGTTAAAACCCAACTTGTCTTTTAATATGAGTGTTTTTCTTAATGTTTCAGTTCCGTCTTTTCATCAAATTGTTGATGCAGGTGAGGTGGAGGTAACAACACCAATGACATCCACATTCGTATTTGGGATTGCATTTTTTATTTCAGCAATAGTTTTGAAGAGAAAGCTCTGATAAGGAAATGTTGGATCATCTATGAAACATGGATTGATAGTGGATGCAGCAAGCAAGTAAATTTCCAATTTGTTCTTTAGGTGGTTGTAGTTTGGGTTTGCTTCTTTAAATGTGCCATTTGAAACAATGTATAGCTAGCCAACTTGAATTAGACTGTAAAGAGATTCGAACAATTCAACAAATGCAAAAAGGTGGATCTCCTCTTTATCATGATTGATAAGGTCAAAGACAAAAACTTTCCCTGAGCCTCACATGTTGTTGTAAGTCTTCAATGTTGTTTTTGCAGATGTTCTACCTTGGATTATACTTTCGATAGGCATTGAGCGCCTTGAATGGAATAGTTGTAGTTGTCACTGTAATTAGTGGAGTAACTACATAGGGAAAGTTCTCTTGTGTTAATGAAGAGATATACTGGGATGTACCTGCCTTTGCATATAGTAGTGTTGATGAGTCCTTGGTCAACGCTACTTTACACATCACAACTTCAAGCTCAACAACTCAGATGGACCTTATGTAAACAAATGCAAAAGGAATTAATGTAGATTCCATTTTTGTTTTTATTTTTGTAATGCAGGAAGAGTATAGAAGGCAAAAAATAAAAGAGGGTAAATTCAAATGTTGGGCCTTACGAGGAGTTTTGAAGCACCGTGCACGGTAGTTTTTTAAGTAGAATGATTGAACCAATTTGGATATCTTCAAAGGCAACTTGTGGGCTATATGCATATGGTAGAAAAGTCTTGTGTTGATGTGTTCCATTAGATAAAGTAATGTGGAAGTGTGGGGATGTAGTTTTTAATGAGGTAACAGAACCAATATCGATTATCTAGACTAGTGGTTGAATCTCAGTGGAACCATTCAGCAACAAAGGAATGGCGTTCGCAGTCAAGGTTGGCTCCATAATATTTACAGAGGGCAATATTTTTTTCGTGATAGTAATACTTGTAATTCATCAAATTCACCAATTTGGAAGGATAGTAATAGATCATCTAAGTCATGCCATTAGAATTAGTCTTCACATAGTTGAATTAAACAAATTACAAATTTAGAATTGACCTACTTTGTCCAGCACAAAATTCTAATAAAGAAATATGTGATGTGAATGCGGAATGTAATCTAACAAGGCTAACTTTTGATGGTGAAACAATAATAAGGGCATAGGATATGAGAGTGACATTGTCATTCACACCACTATTAAAGACGAGCTGATCTTGTAGCACACAAATTTTTAAAATGTTTTTGCATAAATTAAAGATGACATATGTAAATTCCGTGCTATGTATGTAAGGTATGTGTCTAAACCTTCTGAAAGTTCTAACGATGTTTCTAAAACTCTTATAATGTGCTCAGAAACTGCCTGAACATGTTGTCTCATGGACAGATATGATTTTTGCATGTGCCCAGCATGGGTTAAACCAAATATAGACCACTATACTTGCTTGATTGATCTTCTTTCCCATGTTGGGAACATGGATGAGGCAGAGAATTTAATAAACAACTTACCACATGAGCTGGTGACATTGTCATTCACGTCACTATTAAAGACGAGCTGACCTTTTAGCACATAAATTTTTAACGTGTTTTGGCATAAATTAAAAATGATTTATGTAAGTTCCATGCTATGTATGTAACATATGTGTCTAAACCTTCTCAAAATTATAACAATGTTTCTAAAACTATTATAACGTGCTCATATTCTGCCTGAACATGTTGTCTCATGGACAGCTATGATTTTTGCATGTTCCTGTCACAGGTTAAACCAAATACATACCACTATAGCTGCCTGATTGATCTTCTTGCCCGTGTTGGGAACATGGATGAGGCAAAGAACTTAATAAACAACTTACCAGATTGATATGGAACCATATAACATTGGAACATATGTAATGCTCTTAAACATGTATGTTGCTGCTAGAAAGTGGGACGATGTAGTAAAGGTGAGGAAAATGATGAAAGACAGGGGGTGAAAAAGGAGCCAGGATGTAGCTGGATGCAAACCAGAAAGAGGGTGCATACATTTGTGGCAGGAGACAGATCCCATCCACTGGTTGGCAGAATCTATCCCATGTTGGAGAAATTGCAACTGCAGATGGAAGCAGCAGGGTATGTGTCAGATATGTGATTTTCCTTACATGCCATGGAGAAAGAGACCAAGGAACTCACTACTAAAGGCTTCATTTGTCTTTTGCTAGCTAGCATTTCCCATGAGTAGACCAAGCCTAGCGAAAGCATTTGGAGGGCATACAAGCCTTGTTCAAGGAGACATAAGGACTAATATAATATCCATCTAGATTCTATAGTCCGTATTCATTGACAAAAGGATCAAATCTCTTGATCACCCTTATCCATCCCTAATCTTTGTTACAAAGCTGCAGATCTATTCTAAGAGAGTGAAGGTATAATGAACCTTATTTTTGAAAGAACAAAAGGCTTGTCTACCAACCTAAGGGAGGATGTACTTATTGGCAGAGGTTAAAAGGTCAAAAGAGACCCCACAAGGTCTGCCACCTCCATCCAAATTCCTGAAGTTATGTGCAAAAATCCAATATCTTCCCTAGAAAGACAATATCCAAGATATCAAAACTCTGAGATCTAAGATACTTGCTCTACACCTATGCTCTAAGGAACCCTGAGATCGAATTCATTGGAGGACTATTTTGAGCATAAGTTCTATTTGTAGACCATTGTCAAAAGTGTCAAAGTTATGAAGCAAATTCTCTATGAAAAATGAAAACCATATCTTAGTTTTGTGCATTCAAAGTGCAAGCTATATAAAAACAAGTCCTGAGCATGTTTCTTGTTTAAAGGGTCATATAATCTTTAAGAATATTTGAACTAAAGGCTATGGTTACCAACAAAGGTGAGTCGAGACTCCTATTTTGTCTCTAGGCATAAAGGAAACCGAAATATGACGGTGCTTGAGACCCACCTTAAAGTCTTGTAGCAGAGTAGCAACATATATATACATTTGTGTTCTGCCTTAGAGCCAAATTCTAAGGCAATGGGGATAGAGAAACATCCATACTACCTCTAATAACAACATATTTTCTATCTATTCATTTATTGAAATACCTTGTATTCCATAGTTTTTGTTTTTGTTTCTGTTTTTGTTTTTTTTTTTGTCTTTTTTTTTTTTTTTTGCATCATTGGTATAGTTGCTCTTGTGGTTATTGAACTCTTAAATTGTGTTATATCTCACTAAAATTTACTGTCAAAATGTTTCTTATTAGTGTTGTAACTTCCATTGTTAATTCTGAATAACAAAATTATGGTTATTCCTTCTATTAAAATAATTCTCCAGTTTTCTATGAGTTGCATTTAGCTAAATTGGTCCTTATAGATCTTGGCAGGGGTATGAAAGGTGTTGTACAAAAAGCAGAGTAAATAGTAGAAAATTACATAAATAAGACCAAGCCTAGTGAAATCATTTGGAGGGCATACAAGCCTTGTTCAAGGAGACATAAGGACTAATATAATATCCATCTATAGTCTGTATTCATTGACAAAAGGATAAAATCTCTTGATCACCCTTATCCATCTCTAATCTCTGTTACAAAGCTGCAGATCTATTCTAAGAGAGTGAAGGTATAATGAACCTTATTTTTGAAAGAACAAAAGGCTTGTCTGCCAGTTTAAGGGAGGATGTACTTATTGGCAGAGGTTAAAAGGTAAAAAGAGACCTCCACACATCCAAACTTTAAAGTGGACACAGCAGATATTAATAAAACTAAACATTGGAAGTTGAGAATGCATTTTTTGTTGTAAACCCTTTTTCCTCTCGGGTACTATGAGAATCCATTTAGTGTGCAATGGGAAGAAGTGGTTACCATACCTACATAAACATTATCTTCTCTACTTTGTTACAATCGCTTATCAAGTGTGGCATTCTCAATGGGATTTAAACCTGGTCATCGTGGGGGTAAACACTCCTACTTACCACTAGACTATAGCCCAACTGATATTCTGCCTCATAGGTTCAGTGAAGCACTTGTTGATAAATTTTGAATCCTGAAAACTAATGAATTACTGTATCAGCCTGAGACATGAATAGAAAAAGTGGCATTGAGACAAAGTGCTTTTCTGTTTTAAAACTTTTTAGCTTCAATAAGATAGAGTGCAAGATATGTAACATTGTCCAGAAAGAAGTCTGATACAATGGGAAATTATGGTGGCATGCAGCGTTCTCACCGCTCAAAATCAATTTGGGTGGAACTTTGCAAGACAAACTGATATACGACGTTGGACCTCTGTCACAACTCTATCATCCTTTTGCTAGGGATGCTTCTAATATGTTTGGATTCTCAAAAGGTTATCTTACCATGGACAGATGGGAAAAGATGAACAAGTTTGCCGCAAAAACAGGGGAACCTTTTGCCTCTCAGGGACTATGAGAATCCATTTAGTGTACAATGGGAACAAGTGGTTACCATACCTACATAAACACTATCTTCTCTACTTTGTTACAATCCCTTATCAGGTGAGGCATGCTCAATGGGATTTAAACCTGGTCATCATGGGGGTAAACACTCCTTCTTACGCCCAACTGACATTCTGCCTTACAGGTTCAGTGAAGGACTTGTTGATAAATTTTGAATCTTGAAAACTAATGCATTATTGTATCAACCTGAGACATGAATAGAAAAAGTGGAAGTATTCACTACTATGGCTAATATGACGATCGATCGAGTATTAATATTGTTATATACAAAGCATCATAGGATGTTAAGATACATCTCGAAAAAATTAATAGAAGGTAGGCTCCGCCTAGCCAGCAACCTACCATCTGCCAAAATATATGTGCAACTTGTTGGCCAGGGAAAAATAGAGAGGGCCGACATAATTGCCCTCACAAAAACTCACTGTCACTTTGCACTGCAGCTCAACAGACATCAAATTGTAAATTTATGATTAGGTCAACCCATCTTCATCTTTACATTCCCCAAGTTTAGTAATTATTTCCCCATGGCGAACTCGACCATGAAACGCTATTTGCATGGCTCCAACTAAAAACCATTGAAGTCCCCAACTTCTACAAATATGAAAACAATCAAAATAAAATTATTAATTCATCAAAGGGTCAATACCTACGAATGAAGAAAAACCTAAAACCCTGAATCAATTACTTGACAAGCTCATTCACCCAACCGACATCTGGTGACTCGGCTAATGAAGAAGAGTCCTAATTTATATTTTCTCTCATAAGCCTTGCGTATAACTTTTCCCTCAAGTTTTTACCAGATTTGACCCTCTAAATAGACTCTTTAAACCAATTAGTGACATCATCGGCGGTTTCTGAGTGAGTTGGTGTGCAGGGGAGGATTTGAATGACACAATGTCGTGAGTTCGAAACCCTCAGATCAAATATCTACAGATGGTTTTTGGGGAGGTCCTTAGAATTCAAGCAATGCTCGCAGCTTTATTCAGTACACAGTCGACCATGGTTATAAGATATATGCATGGGAATTTGGTAATCTCATTTGACTAGACCTTCTATCATTAGTTCTTTCAGTATTCGCAGTTTTCTAATCTAGTTTATTTGTACAACAATATCACAACCAATATTTTCATTTTGGGGACAGGAAATGAATTGAGTGCAAGTGGCATTGGGGCAAGAGTTAGTGCTACACAATATGTTGCTGATGTAATTGAGCTTCATAAGATTTTGAAAGACATATACAAGCATTCTCATGAGAAACCATTAACAGTAGCACCAGATGGATTCTTTGATCCGAAGTGGTTTCAAGCGCTTCTTCAAGAGATGGGGTCAAATGTTTTGAATGTTGTCACATGACATATATACAATCTTGGAGCAGGTACATAAGATAAAGAAAAAAAACCATCATATGCACTTCAGTTTGTATTCACTAGTTTGGATAGCAGGTAATCATTTTTCTATGTTGATCAGGTGTGGATAAGCATTTGAAATGGAAGATACTTATAAAATTTTTCATTTAGAACCTACCTAAAGGGCTTTAGCGCTCCTTCTTTGGTCTTCCTGGGTTGTCTGTGAGATCTTGAGCACTGAACTTCTAAATAGGGTATAGCATAATATTAAATGATCATTGAACAACTTCTAAACAAGTTATAGCAGAATACTAAATGAGCTGTGAGGCTAGACGACAGCATAATTTCATTGTTATGGTAGCAGATCGTGGAAGCAGGTCTTGCACAGCAGAAATGGGTCGTGCACAGCAGAAACCGGAAGCATTTTTATCGCAGCAGGTCATGCACAGCAAGAACCGGAAGCATTTTTATGGCATCAGGCCGCGGAAGTAGGTCGCGCACAACAAAAACCAGAATGGGTTTGGAGAGGTAGAAATTGTCCGTTTTGGAGAGAGATATGTAGCGAAATGTCAGAGAAAACCATATGCCAAATGTCAGAGAAAACCATATGCCAGATGTCAATTAAAGAATGAAAGTGTAGACTACTAAACTAATTCAAAAGAAGGATAGATCATCTAATTCATGCCATTAGAATTATCCTTAACATAGTTGAATTAAACAAATTACAAATTTAGAATTGACCTACTTCCGTCCAGCACAAAATTCTAATAAAGAAAGATGTGATGTGAATGCGAAATGTAATCTAACAAGGCTAACTTTTGATGGCAAAACAATAATAAGGGCATTGGATATGAGAGTGACATGGTCATTCACACCACTATTAAAGACGAGCTGGCCTTGTAGCACAAAAAATTTTAACATGTTTTTGTATAAATTAAAAATGCTTTATGTAAATTCCATGCTATGTATGTAAGGTATGTGTCTAAACCTTATGAAAATTGTAACGATGTTTCTAAAACTCTTATAACGTGCTGAGAATATGCTTGAACATGTCTCACAGACAGCGATGATTTGTGCATGTGCCCAGCATGGGTTAAACCAAATACAAACCACTATACCTGCTTGATTTATCTTCTTGCCCATGTTGGGAACATGGATGAGGCAGAGAATGTAATAAACAACTTACCACATGAGCTGGTGACATTGTCATTCACATCACTATTAAAGACGGGCTGACATTTTAGCACAGAAATGTTTAACATCTTTTGGCATAAATTAAAAATGCTTTATCTAAGTTCCATGCTATGTATATAAGGTATGTGTCTAAACCTTCTCAAAACTATAACAATGTTTCTAAAACTCGTATAACGTGCTCATAATCTCCCTGAACATGTTGTCTCATGGACAACTATGATTTATGCATGTTCCCATCACGGGTTAAACCAAATACATACCATTATAGTTCCCTTATTGATCTTCTTTCCCTTGTTGGGAACATGGATGAGGCAGAGAACTTAATAAACAACTTACCAGATTGATATGGAACCATATAAAATTGGAACATATGTAATGCTCTTAAACATGTATGCTGCTGCTGGAAAGTGGGATGATGTAGTAAAAGTGAGGAAAACAATGAAAAACAGGGGGTGAAAAAGGAGCCAAGATGTAGCTGGATGCAAACCAGAAAGAGGGTGCATACATTTGTGGCAGGAGACAGATCCCATCCACTCGTTGGCAGAATCTATCCCATGTTGGAGAAATTCAAACTGTAGATGGAAGCAGCAGGGTATGTGTCAGATATGTGATTTTCCTTACATGCCATGGAGAAAGAGACCAAGGAACTCACTACTAAAGGCTTCATTTGTCTTTTTCTAGCTAGCATTTCCCATGAGTAGACCAAGCCTAGTGAAAGCATTTGGAGGGCATACAAGCCCCGTTCAAGGAGACATAAGGACTAATATAATATCCATCTAGATTCTATAGTCCGTATTCATTGAAAATGGATCAAATCTCTTGATCACCCTTATCCATCCCTAATCTTTGTTACAAAGTTAGAGATCTATTCTAAGAGAGTGAAGGTATAATGAACCTTATTTTTGAAAGAACAAAAGGCTTGTCTACCAGCCTAAGGGAGGATATACTTATTGGCAGAGTTTAAAAGGTTAAAAGAGACCCCGCAAGGTCTACCACCTCCATCCAAATTCCCGAATTTATGTGAAAAACTCCAATATCTTCCCTAGAAACACAGTCTCCAAGATATAAAAAATCTGAGATCTAAGATACTCGCTCTACACCTATGCACTAAAAAAATCTGAGATTGAATTCATTGGAGGACTACTTCGAGCATAAGTTCTATTTGCAGACCAATGTCACAACTGCCAAGGTTATGAAGCAAATTCTCTATGAAAAACGAAATCCATATCTTACTTTTGTGCATTCAAAGTGCAAGCTATATAAAAAGAAGTCCTAAGCATGTTTCTTGTTTAAAGGGTTGTATAATCTTAAAGAATATTTGAACTAAAGGCTATAGTTACCAAGAAAGTGGAGTTGAGACTCCTATTTTGTCCCTGGGCATAACGGAAACTGAAATATGAAAGTGCTTGAGACCCACCTTATAGTCTTGTAGCAGAGTAGCAACATATATATACATATGTGTTCTACCTTAGATCCGAATTCTAAGGCAGTGGGGATAGAGAAACATCCATACTACCTCTAATACCAACATATTTTTTATCTATTCATTTATTGAACTACCTTATATTCCATTGTTTTTTTTTTCTGTTGCATCACTGGTATGGTTGCTCTTGTGGTAATTAAACTCTGAAATTATGTTATATCTCGCTAAAATTTACTGTCAAAATATTGCTTATTACTGTTGAAACTTCCATTGTTAATGTCGAATGAATAAATTATGGTTGTTCCTTCTATTAAAATAATTCTCCAGTTTTCTATTATGAGTTGCATTTAGCTGAATTGGTCCTTACAGATCTTGGCAGGGGTATGAAAGGTGTTGTACAGAAATCATAGTAAATAGTAGAAAATTACATAAATAAGACCAAGCCTAGTGAAAGCATTTGGAGGGCATACAATCCTTGTTCAAGGAGACATAAGGACTAATATAATATCCATCTATAGTCCGTATTCATTGACAAAAGGATCAAATCTCTTGATCACCCTTATCCATCCCTAATCTTTGTTACAAAGCTGCAGATCTATTCTAAGAGAGTGAAGGTATAATGAACCTTATTTTTGAAAGAACAAAAGGCTTGTATGCCAGTTTAAGGGAGGATGTACTTATTGGCAGAGGTTAAAAGGTCAAAAGAGACCTCAAAACATCCAAACTTTAAAGTGGACACAACAGAGATTAATAAAACTAAACATTGGAAGTTGAGAATGCATTGGTTGTTGTAAACCCTTTTGCCTCTCGACAACTATGAGAATCCATTTAGTGTACACTGGGAACAAGTGGTTACCATACCTACATAAACATTATCTTCTCTACTTTGTTACAAACCCTTATCAGGTGAGGCATGCTCAATGGGATTTAAACCTGGTCATTGTGGGGGTATACACTCCTACTAACCGCTAGACTACAACCCAACTGATATTTTGCCTCACAGGTTCAGTGAAGCACTTGTTGATAAATTTTGAATCCTGAAAACTAATGCATTATTGTATCAGCCTGAGACATGAATAGAAAAAGTGGCATTCAGACAAAGTGCTTTTCTGTTTTAAAACTTTTTAGCTTCAATAAGACAGAGTGCAAGATATGTAACACTGTCCAGAAAGAAGTCTGATACAATGGGAAATTATGGTGGCATGCAATGTTCTCACCACTCAAAATCAGGTTGGGTGGAACTTTGCAAGACAAACTAATATACGACGTTGGACCTCTGTCACAACCCTGTCATCCTTCATCTATGGATGCTTCTAAGATGTTTGGGTTCTCAAAAGGTTGTCTTACCATGAATAGATGGGACAAGTTGAACAAGTTTGACGCAAAAACAGGGTAACATTTTGCCTCTCAGGGACTATGAGAATCCATTTAGTGTACAATGGGAACAAGTGGTTACCATACCTACATAAACACTATCTTCTCTACTTCGTTACATTCCCTTATCAGGTGAGGCATGCTCAATGGGATTTAAACCTGGTCATCGTGGGGGTAAACACTCCTACTTACCACTAGACTACAGCCCAACTGATATTCTACCTCATAGGTTCAGTCAAGCACTTGTTGATAAATTTTGAATCCTGAAAACTAATGCATTATTGTATCAGCCTGAGACATGAATAGAAAAAGTGGCATTCAGACAAAGTGCTTTTCTATTTTAAAACTTTTTAGCTTCAATAATATAGAGTGCAAGATATGTAACATTGTCTAGAAAGAAGTCTGATACAATGGGAAACTATGGTGGCATGTGGTGTTCTCACCACTCAAAATCAGGTTGGGTGAAACTTTGTAAGACAAAATGATATACGATGTTGGACCTTTGTCACAACCCTATCATCCTTTTGCTAGGGATGCTTCTAAGATGTTTGGGTTCTCAAAAGGTTTTCTTACCATGGACAGATGGGACAAGCTAAACAAGTTTTCCACAAAAACAGGGTAACCTATTGCCTCTCGAGGACTATGGGAATCCATTTAGTGTACAATGGGAACAAGTGGTTACCATACCTACATAAACACTACCTTCTTTAATTTGTCACAATCCCTTATCAGGTGAGGCATGCTCAATGGGATTTAAACATGTTCATCGTGGGGGTAAACACTCCTACTTACGCCCAACTGACATTCTGCCTCATAGGTTCAGTGAAGCACTTGTTGATAAATTTTGAATCCTGAAAACTAATGCATTACTGTATCAGCCTGAGACATGAATAGAAAAAATGGAAGTATTCACTACTATAGCTAATATGACGATTAATAGATTATTAATATTGTTATATAAAAATCATCATAGGATGTTAAGCTACATCCCCAAAAAATTAATAGAAGGCAGGCTCTGCCCAGCCAGCAACCTACCATCTACCAAAATATATGTGCAACTTGTTAGCCAGGGACTGTCACTTTGCATTGCATCTCAGCAGACATCAACTTGTAAATTTATGATTAGGTCAACCCATCTTCATTTGTACATTCCCCAGGTTTAGTAATTCTTTTCCCCATGGCGAACTCGGCCATGCAACACTATTCTCATGGCTCCGAGTAAAAACCAATGAAGTCCCCAATTTCTATAAATATGAAAAACAATCAAAATAAAATTATGAAATCATCAAAGGGTCAATACCTATGAATGAATAAAAACCTAAAACCCTGAATCAATTACTTAACAAGCTTATTCACCCATCTGACATCTGGTGACTCGGCTGATGAAGAAGAGTCCTGATTTAGATTTTCTCTCGTAAGCCTTGCGTATAAATTTTCCCTCAAGTCTTTACTATATTCGACCCTCTGAACAAGCTCTTCAAACTAATCACCCACATCATCGGTGGTTTCTTAGTGAGTTGGTATGCAGCAGAGGCTTTGAACAACACAATGCCGCAGGTTCGAAACCCTCGGATCAAATATCTATGGATGGTCTTTGGGGAGGTCCTTGGAATTCAAGAAATGCACACAGCTTTATTCAGTACACAAATGGCCATGGTTATAAGATATATGCATGGGAATTTGGTAATCTCATTTAACTGGACCTTCTATCATTAGTTCTTTCAGTATTGGTGGTTTTCTAATCTAGTTTATTTTTACAGCATTCTGACAACCAATATTTTCATTTTGGGGACAGGAAATGAGTTGAGTGGAAATGGCATCAGTGCAAGAGTTAGTGCTACACAAGATGTTGCTAATGTAATCATGCTTCATAAGATTTTGAAAGACATATACAAGCATTCTCATGAGAAACGATTAACAGTAGCACTAGATAGATTCTTTAATCGGAAGTGGTTTCAAGCGCATCTTCAGGAGACATGGTCAAATGTTTTGAAAGTTGTCACACGACATATATACAATCTTGGAGCAGGTACACAAGATAAAGAGAAAAAAACCATCATATGCACTTCAGTTTGTATTCACTAGTTTGGATAGCAAGTAATCATTTTTCTATGCTGATCAGGAGTGGATAAGCATTTGAAATAGAAAAAACTTATAATTTTTTTCATTTAGCACCTACCTAAAGGGCTTTAGCACTCCTTCTCTGGTCTCCCTGGGTTGTCTGTGAGATCTTGAGCACTGAACTTCTAAACATGGTATAACAAAATATTGAATGAGCATTGAACAACTTTTGAACAGGGTATAGCAGAATACTGAATGGCCTGTAAGGCCAAACAACAGCATAATTTCATTGTTATGGCAGCAGATCGTGGAAGCAGGTCGTGCATAGTAGAAACCGGAAGCATTGTTATTGCAGCGAGTCGTGCACAGCAGAAACCGGAAGCATTGTTATGGTTGCAAGTCGTGCACAGCAGAAATAGGGACAGTTTTTGAGAGGGAGAAATTGTCCATTTTGGAGAGAGATATGTAGCCAGATGTCAAGAAAACCATATGCCAGATGTCAATCAGATAATGAAATTGTAGACTACCAAACTGATTCAAAAGAAGGATAGATCATCTAATTCATGCCATTAGAATTAGTCTTCACATAGTTGAATTAAACAAATTACAAATTTAGAATTTACCTACTTCCATCCAGCACAAAATTCTAATATAGAAAGATGTGATGTGAATGGGGAATGTAATCTAACAAGGCTAAATTTTGATGGTGAAACAATAATAAGGGAATAGGATATGAGAGTGACATTGTCATTCACACCACTATTAAAGACAAGCTGACCTTGTAGCACAAAAATTTTTAACATGTTTTTGCATAAATTAAAAATGCTTTATGTAAATTCCATGCTATGTATGTAAGGTATGTGTCTAAACCTTATGAAAATTGTAACAATGTTTCTAAAACTCTTATAACGTGCTCAGAATTTGCCTGAACATGTTGTCTCATGGACAGCGATGATTTGTGCATGTGCCCAGCATGGGTTAAACCAAATACAGACCACTATACCTGCTTGATTGATCTTCTTGCCCATGTTGGGAACATGGATGAGGCAGAGAACTTAATAAACAACTTACCACATGAGCTGGTGACATTGTCATTCACATCACTATTAAAGATGGGCTGACCTTTTAGCACATAAATTTTAACATGTTTTGGCATAAATTAAAAATGCTTTATGTAAGTTCCATGCTATGTATGTAAGGTATGTGTCTAAACCTTCTCAAAACTATAACAATGTTTCTAAAACTCTTATAACGTGCTCATAATCTGCCTGAACATGTTGTCTCATGGACAGCTATGATTTGTGCATGTGCCCATCACGGGTTAAACCAAATACATACCACTATAGTTTCCTTATTGATCTTCTTACTCATGTTGGGAACATGGATGAGGCAGAGAACTGAATAAACAACTTACCAGATTGATATGGAACCATATAAAATTGGAACATATGTAATGCTCTTAAACATGTATGTTGCTGCTGGAAAGTGGGAAGATGTATTAAAGGTGAGGAAAATGATGAAAAACAGGCGGTGAAAAAGGAGCCAGGATGTCGCTAGATGCAAACTAGAAAGAGGGTGCTTACATTTGTGGAAGGAGACAGATCCCATCCACTGGTTGGCAGAATCTATCCCATGTTGGAGAAATCGCAACTGCAGATGGAAGCAGCAAGGTATGTGTCAGAAATGCGATTTGCCTTACATGCCATGGAGAAAGAGAACAAGGAACTCACTATTAAAGGCTTCATTTGTCTTTTGCTGGCTAGTATTTCCCATGAGCAGGCCAAGCCTAGCGAAAGCATCTGGAGGGCATACAGGCCTTGTTCAAGGAGACATAAGGATTAATATAATATCCATCTAGATTCTATAGTTCATATAAATTGAAAAAATGATCAAATCTCTTGATCACCCTTATCCATCCATAATCTCTGTTACAAAGTTGTGGATCTATTCTAAGAGAGTGAAGGTATAATGAACCTTATTTTTGAAAGAACAAAAGGCTTGTCTACCATCCTAAGGGAGGATGTACTTATTGGCATAGGTTAAAAGGTCAAAAGAGACCCCGCGAGGTCTGCCACCTCCATCCAAATTCCCAAATTTATGTACAAATCTCCAATATCTTCCCTAGAAAGACAATCTCCAAGATATCAAAACATTGAGATCTAAGATACTTGCTCTACACCTATGCACTAAGGAAATCTGAGATCGAATTCATTGGAGGACTATTTTGAGCATAAGTTCTATTTGTAGACCATTGTCAAAAGTGCCAAAGTTATGAAGCAAATTCTCTATGAAAAACGAAATCCATATCTTACTTTTGTGCATTCAAGTGCAAGCTATATAAAAACAAGTCCTGAGCATGTTTCTTGTTTAAAGGGTTATATAATCTTAAAGAATATTTGAACTAAAGGCTATAGTTACCAAGAAAGGGGAGTCGAGACTCCTATTTTGTCTCTAGGAATAAAGGAAACCGAAATCTGACAGTGCTTGAGACCCACCTTAATGTCTTGTAGCAGAGTAGCAACATATATATATATTTGTGTTCTGCCTTAGATCCAAATTCTAAGGCAGTGAGGATAGAGAAACATCCATACTACCTCTAATACCAACATATTTTCTATCTATTCATTTATTGAACTACCTTATATTCCATAGCTTTTTTATGTTGCATCACTAGTATAGTTGCTTTTGTGGTTATTGAACTCTGAAATTTTGTTATATCTCACTAAACTTTACTGTCAAAATATTGCTTATTAGTGTTGAAACTTCCATTGTTAATGTCGAATGACAAAATTATGGTTGTTCCTTCTATTAAAATAATTCTCCAGTTTTCTATTATGAGTTGTGTTTAGCTGAATTGGTCCTTATAGATCTTGGCAGGGGTATGAAAGGTGTTGTACATAAAGCAGAGTAAATAGTAGAAAATTACATAAATAAGACCAAGCCTAGTGAAAGCATTTGGAGGGCATACAATCCTTGTTCAAGGAGACATAAGGACTAATATAATATCCATCTATAGTCCGTATTCATTGAAACAGGGATCAAATCTCTTGATCACCCTTATCCATACCTAATCTATGTTACAAAGCTGCAGATCTATTCTAAGAGAGTGAAGGTATAATGAACCTTATTTTTTAAAGAACAAAAGGCTTGTCTACCAGTTTAAGGGAGGATGTACTTATTGGCAGAGGTTAAAAGGTCAAAAGAGACCTCCAAACATTCAAACTTTAAAGTGGACACAACAGAGATTAATAAAACTAAACATTGGAAGTTGAGAATGCATTTGTTATTGTAAACCCTTTTTCCTCTCAGGGACTATGAGAATCCATTTAGTTTACAATGGGAACAAGTGGTTACCATACCTACATAAACACTATCTTCTCTACTTTGTTACAATCCCTTATCAGCAATGGGATTTAAACCTGGTCATCGTGGGGGCATGGAAAATTTTAGGGGCGAATTTTCACCCTTGGGCTAAATTAAGGGGTTTTATATTTTTATTAGGCGAATATTTTGTATCATAGTACATTGTTACAAATCGCCTCAAATTTATTTTATAAAAAAATTAGGTATGGAGGTTAACCCACCTTATTTTAAGGGAGAGGATAAAAAAAGTAAATTTAGCCCTTGAAATTAGGAGTTACAATCTTCCTTTCACCCTCATTTTCAAGAAAATATATTTATGATAGTTATAAATAAAAATATAAATACAGTGGAGGTATGGTAAATAAATAAAAACTCTTTTTATACTTACTCCAAAGTATGGTAAATAAATAAAAATACAAATAAACTAGAGGTATGGTAAATAAATAAATCCTCTTTTTATATTTAGTCCATAACCCTCATCAAATGAATCGAATGGGCCAAACACCATATTTATAAAAGAGGTATGGTAAATAAATAAATAAAAAAATTATATTTACTCCATATGTCACCTTATATTTATGAACAGGCAAACGAGTAAATAAATAGCAATATATATAAAGTGGAGGTAAGGTAAATAAATAAAACCTCTTTTTATACTTCAAAGGTATGGAAAATAAATAAAAATATAAATAAACTATAGGTATGGTAAATAAATAAAACCTCTTTCTAAATTTAGTCCATAACCCTCTTTCTATTTAAGAAGGCTCAAAAAAGAGGTTTTATTTAATTGAATCCTATGGGCCAAATACCATATTTATAAAAAATGTATAGTGAATTGATAAAAATATAAATAAACGAGAGGTATGGTAAATAAATAAAATATTTTTTATATTTACTCCATAGGCCACCTTATATTTAAGGACACTCAAAAAATGTGTTGTATTTAGGTGAAGCCTATGGGCCAAATTATTATTAATACCATGAAAAAAACATGATTAACCCTAATATTAGTATTAATAAAAATAAAGATGGCACATGATATTGACCGATGGTATTCACATGGAATGCAACCTATTTAAAGGGGGAATTAAACTAGCATATATCCATCTTTACTCTAGATCAAATATCGTGATATGCAAACTAACATAGAGTGAAAAAATATTTGATCACTCTCGGGGCTTGGTAGATCAAGAGTAAAAATGGATCTTGTAATTTAATGTCACTTAAACATTTTAACTTGGTTAAAATAAAAATCAATTATTAATTTTATTAATTTTTATAAATTACTAATAGTAGTTTTTAATCTCCAGGTTTATGATAACCCATGGTATTGACCCACGGTAATACCATGGTATTCATGTGAGCATAAACTATTTAAAGGGGAAATTCTATGAGCGGAGATCCATCTTAATTGCAAGTCTACCAAGTGCTGGGAGGGATAAATAGATTTCATCACTCTAAGAGTGGTAGATGTGGAGTTAAAATGGATATAGGTTGGTTTTTATGATAATGAATATATTAAATAGACGTAGGAAATTATATTGTAAAAAAAATCTTAAGGTGAATGGTTAAAGCTACATTTAGTCACTTCACAAAATTTAGTAAAAAAATACCGATATCTCTATTAATATTAGTTTTTCTGATTTAAGAAAAAAAAATTCAAAACAATGAAATCTTAACTCTTTTCGCATCACCCTCGCAGAAGAGAGATAGTCACTGCCCAGATTTCCCAGCATTTTTCAAACATTTTCAATATGATATCTTCATGAAAATGTTAAGGTACTGATCTTGGATTAGTTGTTTGAACAATACGCTGGTTTGTACAACCTTTCATCTTCTCTACTATTCTTAGTTTGTCCTAATGATCTGTAGGGGTTGGGTCATTGCGCCATATTGTCCTCAAAGGTGGATATTGTGCACCAAAAAGGAAATTGATCCACATGTTACAACGTTGTTAAAAATGGTATGTAGGTAGTGAATTATGCTAATAAGAAATTTAGATTGGGAGAGACGTAATTAAATTTTATTATTTAATTGAAGATTTCCAATTAAAATAATAATAAATCTACATTTATATATTTATATATTGATTGGAAGGCTTCCGACAACGGTCACTTCTTTCCATTAGATCCCCTTCAGGCCTTTGGGATACCTACTACTTCATTATATTATATAGTTGGGGTCTGCTACTTGTTGGCGTGTTGGGGTAAACAAACTTGATGTGTTTTTTTTTATCTCGCAGTTGGAGTCTATGGAATAAGAAAGAAATTTGATAGCTTGGCAAAAGTGGGAGCTTGACAAAAGTGATAGATAAAACATTAATCTCTCCTACCATGACAAACATGGCCACTAAAACTTACAACATTGTTTGTAGGAAGTGAAAATTATGTTTCTTTTTTCCAAACATGTATGTTAGTATATTACAGTTTAATAAATATGTTTTATTATTATCATATATGGTTTCATACTTTAACAAAACATTCGCCAAGACTTCACAATGTTTTATTATTCAGTGAAAGACTTTCCAAGATCTTATAAAATTTTATAATTCAGTGAAAAATTCGCCATGAATTTACAAGATAATATAATCTGGTCAGAGATTCGCCAAAATATATATATATATATATATATATTAGTGATAAAATCGCCTCCCATTTTTCCTGTGTATCATGGGGATTCGCCCATTTATTATACATATAAATTTAGGGTGGTTCTTAAAATTTTCCCTGCGTGGGAGTAAACACCCCTACTTACCACTAGACTACAACCCAACTGATATTCTGCCTCATAGGTTTAGTCAAGCACTAGTTGATAAATTTCGAATCTTGAAAACTAATGCATTACTATATCAGTGTGAGACATGAATAGAAAAAGTGGCATTGAGACAAAGTGCTTTTCTGTTTTAAAACTTTTTAGATTCAATAAGATAGAGTGCAAGATATGTAACATTGTCCAGAAATAAGTCTGATACAATGACAAAATTATGGTGGCATGCAGCGCTCTCACCACTCAAAATCAGGTTGGGTGGAACTTTGCAAGACAAACTTATATACGACATTGGACCTCTGTCACACCACTATCATCCTTTTGCTAGGGATGCTTCTAAGATGTTTGGGTTCTCAAAAGGTTGTCTTACAATGGACAGATGGGACAAGATGAACAAGTTTGCCACAAACGCAGGGTAACCTTTTGCCTCTCGGGGACTATGAGAATCCATTTAGTGTACAATGGGAACAAGTGGTTACCATACCTACATAAACACCATATTCTCTACTTTGTTACAATCCCTTATCAAGTGAGGCATGTTGAATGGGATTTAAACCTGGTCATCGTGGGGGTAAACACTCCTACTTATGCCCAACTTACATTCTGCCTCATAGGTTCATTAAAGAACTTCTTGATAAATTTTGAATCCTGAAAATTAATGCATTATTGTATCAGCTTGAGACATGAATAGAAAAAGTGGAAGTATTCACTACTATGGCTAATATGACAATCGATCGATTATTAATATTGTTATATACAAATCATCATAGGATGTTAAGCTACATCCCCAAAAAATTAACAGAAGGCAAGCTCTTCCCAGCCAACAACCTACCATCTACCAAAATTTATGTGCAACTTGTTGGCGAGGGAAAAATAGAGAGGGCCGACATCATTGCCCTCACAAAAAATCGTTGTCACTTTGCACTGCAGTGCAGCAAACATCAACTTGTAAATTTATGATTAGGTCAACCCATCTTCATCTGTACATTCCCCAGGTTTAGTAATTCTTTTCCCCATGGCGAACTCGGTCGTGCAACACTATTCTCATGGCTCCGAGTAAGAACCACTGAAGTCCCCAACTTCTACAAATATGAAAAACAATCAAAATAAAATTATGAATTCATCAAAGGGTCAATACCTGTGAATGAAGAAAAACCTAAAACCCTGAATCAATTACTTGACAAGCTCATTCACCCAACCGACATCTGGTGACTCCCCTGATGAAGAAGAGTCATGATTTAAATTTTCTCTCGTAAGCCTTGCTTATAACTTTTCCCTCAATTTTTACCAAATTTGACCCTCTGAACAGGCTCTTCAAACCAATCACCCACATCATCAACGATTTCTGAGTGAGTTGGTGTGCAGGGGAGGCTTTGAACGACACAATGTCGCAGGTTCGAAACCCTCGGATCAAATATCTGCGGATGGTCTTTGGGGATGTCCTTGGAATTCAAGCAATGCTCGCAGCTTTATTCAGTACACAGTCGACCATGGTTATAAGATATATGCATGGGAATTTGGTAATCTCATTTAACTGGACCTTCTATCATTAGTTCTTTCAGTATTGGCAGTTTGCTAATCTAGTTTATTTGTACAGCATTCTGACAACCAATATTTTCATTTTGGGGACAAGAAATGAGTTGAGTGGAAGTGGCATCGGCACAAGAGTTAGTGCTACACAATATGTTGTTGATGTAATTGAGCTTCATAAGATTTTGAAAGACATATACAAGCATTCTCATGAAAAACCGATAACAATAGCACCAGATGGATTCTTTGATCCGAATTGGTTTCAAGTGCTTCTTCAAGAGACATGGTCAAATGTTTTGAATGATGTCACATGACATATATACAATCTTGGAGCAGGTACATAAGATAAAGAAAAAAACCATCATATGCACCTTAGTTTGTATTCACTAGTTTGGATAGTAGGTCATTATTTTTCTATGTTAATCAAGAGTGGATAAGCATTTGAAACAGAAGATACTTATAAAATTTTGCATTTAGCGCCTACCTAAAGGGCTTTAGCGCTCCTTGTCTGGTCTCCCTGGGTTGTCTGTGAGATCTTGAGCACTGAACTTATGAACATGGTATAGCAAAGTATTGAATGAGCACTGAACAACTTCTGAACAGGGTATAGCAAAATATTGAATGACCTATAAGGCCAGATGACAGCATAATTTCATTGTTATGGCAACAGATCGTGGAAACAGGTCGTGCACAGCAGAAACCGGAAGCATTGTTATTGTCGCAGGTCATGGAAGCAAGTCGTGCACAGCAAAAACCGGAAGCATTGTTATGGCAGCAGGTCGTGCACAGCAGAAACCAGAACGTTCTTGGAGAGGAAGAAATCATCCGTTTTGGAGAGAGATATGTAGCGAGATGTCAGAGAAAACCATATGCCAGAGGTCAAAGAAAACCATATGCCAGATGTCAATCAAAAAATTAAAATGTAGACTACTAAACTGATTCAAAAGAATGATAGATCATCTAATTCATGCCATTAGAATTAGTCTTCACATAGTTGAATTAAACAAATTACAAATTTAGAATTGACCTGCTTTCGTCCAGCACAAAATTCTAATAAAGAAAGATGTGATGTGAATGCGGAATGTAATCTAACAAGACTAACTTTTGGTGGTGAAACAATAATAAAGGCATACGATATGAGAGTGACATTGTCATTCACACCACTATTAAAGACGAGCTGACCTTGTAGCACAAAAAATTTTAACATGTTTTTGCATAAATTAAAAATGCTTTATGTAAATTCCATGCTATGTATGTAAGGTATGTGTCTAAACCTTATGAAAATTGTAACGATGTTTCTAACACTCTTATAACATGCTTAGAATCTGTCTGAACATGTTGTCTCATGGACAACGATGATTTGTGCATGTGACTAGCACGAGTAAACCAACTACAGACCACTATACCTGCTTGATTGATCTTCTTGCCCATGTTGGAAACATGGATGAGGCAGAAAACTTAATAAACAACTTACCACATGAGCTAGTGACATTGTCATTCACATCACTATTAAAGACGGGCTAACCTTTTAGCACATAAATTTTTAACATGTTTTGGCATAAATTAAAAATGCTTTAAGTTCCATGCTATGCATGTAAGTTATGTGTCTAAACCTTCTCAAAACTATAACAATGTTTCTAAAACTCTTATAACGTGCTCATAATCTGCTTGAACATGTTGTCTCATGGACAGATATGATTTGTGCATGTGCCTAGCACGGTTAAACCAATTACATACCACTATAGTTGCTTGATTGATCTTCTTGCCCATGTTGGGAAAGTGGATGACGCAGAGAACTTAAAAAAAAAACTTACCAGATTGATATGGAACCATATAATATTGGAACATATGTAATGCACTTAAACATGTATGTTGTTGCTAGAAAGTGGGACGATCTAGTAAAGGTGAGGAAAATGATGAGAAATAGAGCGTGAAAAAGGAGCCAAGATGTAGCCGGATGCAAACCAGAAAGAGGGTGCATACATTTGTGGCAGGAGACAGATCCCATCCACTGGTTGGCAGAATCTATCCCATGTTGGAGAAATTGCAACTGCAGATGGAAGCAGCAGGGTATGTGTCAGATATGCGATTTGCCTTACATGCCATGGAGAAAGAGACTAAGGAACTCACTACTAAAGGCTTCATTTGTTTTTTGCTAGCTAGCATTTCCCATGAGTAGACCAAGCCTAGCAAAAGAATTTGGAGGGCATACAAGCCTTGTTCAAGTAGACATAAGGACTAATATAATATCCATCTAGATTCTATAGTCCGTATTCATTGACAAAAAGATCAAATCTCTTGATCACCCTTATCCATCCCTAATCTTTGTTACAAAGCTGCAGATCTATTCTAAGAGAGTGAAGGTATAATGAACCTTATTTTCGAAAGAACAAAAGGCTTGTCTACCAGCCTAAGGGAGGATATACTTATTGGCAGAGGTAAAAAGGTCAAAAGAGACCCCACAAGCTCTGCCACCTCCATCCAAATTCTCGAATTTATGTGCAAAACTCCAATATCTTCCCTAGAAAGACAATCTCCAAGATATCAAAACTCTGAGACCTAAGATACTTGCTCTACACCCATGCACTAAGGAAATCTGAGATCGAATTCATTGGAGGACTATTTTGAGCATATGTTCTATTTGTAGACCATTGTCAAAAGTGCCAAAGTTATGAAGCAAATTCTCTATGAAAAAGGAAATCCATATCTTACTTTTGTGCATTCAAAGTGCAAGCTATATAAAAAGAATTCCTGAGCATGTTCCTTGTTTAAAGGGTTATATAACCTTAAAGAATATTTGAACTAAATGCTATAGTTACCAAGAAAGGGGAGTCACGACTCCTATTTTGTCTCTGAGCATAAAGGAAACCGAAATCTGACAGTGCTTGAAACCCACCTTAAAGTCTTGTAGCAGAGTAGCAACATATATATACATTTGTGTTCTGCCTTAGATCCAAATTCTAAGGCAGTGGGGATAGAGCAACATCCATACTACCTCTAATACCAACATATTTTCTATCTATTCATTTATTGAATTACCTTATATTCCATAGTTTTTTTTCTGGTGCATCACTGGTATAGTTGCTCTTGTGGTTATTGAACTCTGAAATTCTGTTATAACTCACTAAAATTTACTGTCAAAATATTTCTTATTAGTGTTGAAACTTCCATTGTTAATGCCGAATGACAAATTATGGTTGTTCCTTCTATTAAAATAATTCCCCAGTTTTCTATTATGAGTTGCATTTAGCTGAATTGGTCCTTACAAATCTTGGCAAGGGTATGAAAGGTGTTGTACAGAAAGCAGAGTAAATAGTAGAAAATTACATAAATAAAACCAAGCCTAGTGAAAGCATTTGTAGGGCATAAAAGCCTTGTTCAAGGAGACATAAGGACTAATATAATATACATCTATAGTTTGTATTCATTGACAAAAGGATCAAATCTCTTGATCACCCTTATCCATCCCTAATCTATGTTACAACATTGCAGATCTATTCTAAGAGAGTGAAGGTACAATGAACCTTCTTTTTGAAAGAACAAAAGGCTTGTCTACCAGTTTAAGGGAGGATGTACTTATTGGTAGTGGTTAAAAGGTCAAAAGAGACCTCCAAACATCCAAACTTTAAAGTAGACACAACATAGATTAATAAAACTAAACATTGGAAGATGAGAATGCCTCTGTTGTTGTAGACCCTTTTGCCTCTCGGGGACTATGAGAATCCATTTAGTGTACAATGGGAACAAGTGGTTACCATACCTACATAAACATTATATTCTCTACTTTGTTATAATCCCTTATCAAGTGAGACATGCTCAATGGGATTTAAGCCTGGTCATCGTGGAGGGAAACACTCCTACTTCCCACTAGACTACAGCGCAACTGACATTCTGCCTCATAGGTTCAGTGAAGCACTTGTTGATAAATTTTGAACCCTGAAAACTAATGCATCACTGTATCAACCTGAGACATGAATAGAAAAAGTGGCATTGAGACAAAGTGCTTTTCTGTTTTAAAACTTTTTAGCTTCAATAAGATAGAGTGCAAGATATGTAACATTGTCAAGAGAAAAGTCTAATACAATGGGAAATTATGGTGGCATGCAACGTTCTCACCACTCAAAATCAGGTTGGGTGGAACTTTGCAAGACAAAATGATATACGACGTTGGACCTCTGTCACAACCCTATCATCCTTTTGCTAGGGATGCTTCTAAGATGTTTGGGTTCTCAAAAGGTTGCCTTACCATGGACAGATGGGACAAGTTGAACAAGTTTGCCGCAAAAACACGATAACCTTTTGCCTCTCAAGGACTATGAGAATCCATTTAGTGTACAATGGGAAGAAGTGGTTATCATACCTACATAAACACTATCTTCTCTATTTTGTTACAATCCCTTCAGGTGAGGCATGCTCAATGGAATTTAAACATGGTCATCGTGGGGGTAAACACTCCTACTTACACCCAACTAACATTCTGCCTCATAGATTCAGTGAAGCACTTGTTGATAAATTCTGAATCCTGAAAACTAATGCATTATTGTATCAGCCTAAGACATGAATAGAAAAAGTGGAAGTATTCACTATCATGGCTAATCTGACGATCGATCGATTATTAATATTGTATATACAAAGCATCATAGGATGTTAAGCTACATCCCAAAAAAATTAAAAGAAGGCAGGCTCTGCCCATCCAGCAACCTACCATTTGCCAAAATATATGTGCAGCTTGTTGGCCAAGGCAAAATAGAGAGGGCCGACATCATTGCCCTCACAAAAATTCACTGTCACTTTTCACTGCAGCTCAGCAGACATCAAATTGTAAATTTATGATTAGGTCAACCCATCTTCATTTGTACATTCCCCAAGTTTAGTAATTCTTTTCCCCATGGCGAACTTGGCCATGCAACACTATTCTCATGTCTCCGAGTAAAAACCACTGAAGTCCCCAACTTCTACAAATATGAAAAACAATCGAAATAAAATTACGAATTCATCAAAAGGTCAATACCTGCGAATGAAGAAAAACCTAAAACCCTAAATCAATTACTTGACAAGCTCATTCACCCAATTGACATCTGGTGACTCCGTTGATGAAGAAGAGCACTGATTGAGATTTTCTCTCGTAAGCCTTGCGTATAACTTGTCCCTCAAGTCTTTACCATATTCAACCCTTTGAACAAGCTCTTCAAACCAATCACCCACATCATTGGCGGTTTTTGAGTGAGTTGGCGTGCATGGGAAGCTTTGAACGACCCAATGTCGCAGGGTCGAAACCCTCGGATCAAATATCTGCAAATGGTCATTTGGGAGGTCCTTGGAATTCAAGCAATGCTCATAGCTTTACTCAGTACACATTGACACAATCGACCATGGTTATAAGATATATGCATGGGAATTTGGCAATCTCATTTAACTGGGCCTTCTATCATTAGTTCTTTCAGTATTGGCGATTTGCTAATCTAGTTTATTTGTACAACATTCCGACAACCAATATTTTCATTTTGGGGACAGCAAATGAGTTGAGTGGAAGTGGCATTGGCGCAAGAGTTAGTGCTACACAATATGTTATTGATGTAATTGAGCTTCATAAGATTTTGAAAGACATATACTAGCATTATAATGAGAAACCATTAACAGTGGCACCAAATGGATTCTTTGATCCGAAGTGTTCATGCGCTTCTTCAAGAGACAGGGTCAAATGTCACACAACATATATCCAATCTTGGAGCAGGTACATAAGATAACGAAAAAAACCATCATATGCACTTCAATTGGTATTCACTAGTTTGGATAGCAGGTAATTATTTTTCTATGCTAATCAGGTGTGGATAAGTATTTAGCACCTACCTAAAGGGCTTTAGCGCTCCTCCTCTGGTCTCCCTAGGTTCGCTGTGAAATCTTGAGCACTGAACTTCTGAACAGGGTATAGCAAAATACTGAATGAGCATTGAACAACTTCTGAACAAGGTATAGCAAAACATTGAATGAGTTGTAAGGCCAGACGACAGCATAATTTCATTGTTATGGCAACAGGTCGTGCACAACAGAAACCGGAAGCATTGTTATGGCAGCAGGTCGTGCACAACAAAAACCGGAAGCATTGTTATGGCAGCAGGTCATGCACAACAAAAACCGGAAGCATTGTGGAGAGGGAGAAGTCGTCCATTTTGGAGAGAGATATGTAGCCAAATGTCAAAGAAAACCATATGCCATATGTCAATCAGAGAATGAAAATGTAGACTACTAAATTGATTCAAAAGGAGGCAAATCGACCTAAACATATAAACAACAACAAAAAAATTAAATAATATATTAGTAGTTAATGTAATTATTATTTATAATATAGTACCATAATGACTTTGATGGCATGTTCATTACTAGTGATACATGAATTTTTTTTAATGAAACTCCACAATTAAAATACTATGTTTTAAATAAAACATTATATAAACAAAACGACAGGGAAAAAGATACATGAACACCACCATACAAAAGTTAAGAGTAAAAGTTGACATAAAGTTGTATTAAGAGAAAAGGCTCACAATGTAGATACAATTTTCCAATGCCACCCATGAGAAGCACAGAAGTTCTTGAACTAACTGGCTTGGCAGAATACTTCTGACCAAATTTTTGACTAATTACATTTAATTGATACTAATTACATCATAACAATAAAAGTAAACTAATAGTTAAATTAAACTAAGTGACAAGAACGCTAGCTATATGGCCTTGTTTTTCTCTTTGTTGTTTTTTAATTTACAACAACATTGAGCTCTGAGATTATGAGATCAGATTTCAACTTTGACCGTGAGAAAATAAGAGTGCTACATGTAGCATTTTTTGCTTTCAATTAAGTGTTGATGTCAAATTTTGATTGCAAGAGTGATAATATTGCTACATGTAGCATTTTCCCTTTTCAATTAAGTGTTGTGTGATTGCAAGAGTATTAATTATTATGAACTTGAAATTTAACGAAATTGCAATTTTGACTTTGAAAAAGGAAAAATATGTCAATAAGTGCACTATTTTTCAACTGAAAGGTTGATTGTTAGATTTTGATTGTTTAAGACATCATTCCCCAAATTTTAAAAAATAAAAAATATTATGCTTAACACTACTTTTCATTGAAATTGATTTTAATGGCTTTGTTCTAAAATATTAGAAAGTTGTTAATGCAATGGTTGAAAAATGTGGTAATTTATGCCAACAGCACAACTTTTTTATTTGGAGATTTTGAAGTTTTTAATTCTCCATTTTGAAATTACATTTTTCATCAAGTTATTAACCATGTTAAATTCTAAAAATACAAATAACAAACAAAAACAAATATACAGCACTAAAATACAAAATCTACAACTTTCGAAAACACCTTTGCTTTTTTATTATCTCATAAAAAAAACAATACAACACACTCAAAACTAATTAATTTGTTTACCACCTCACATTTACCCACCCATCTTTGATAGACAAAGAACACAAAGGTTACAAATAGAGACCTAAGCTAGGAATAAAACCCTAATCCTAAAACTGCAAAGAATAGTGCATCTCCCTGCATAAGGGAACTAACAAGAGAATTGAGTCCATTAGGAGAGGTTCATGCATGCAAGTATGCACTCAACTTAGGTTAGAATGTCCTTATCTGAAAGGGAGTTAATTTCATGTACCATAGTTAAGTGCAAAAACATCATTAAAAAGAACTCCCAGCTAATCCTGGAAAGGCAAAATCAGATATAAACACGCATCTATCCTGAAAATGAGACTTAAAACCGAATAGATATGACTTTGGTGCATGCGAGCACCCTCCTCCATATGCGCACGGCCACGCTATAACCATTTTTTGTGTGCACCATGAAGGTCTGAATGCCACAGCAGAAGATGCAAACCCATTGACGCTGCAGAACAGACCAAAACAGATCTGCAGTGCCATGCTGATGCTGCTCTTCACTATGCGTTCAACCCAGGAACACACAAACCAAAGATGATACAGGGTACAGTTCCCTGTTGAGGGTAAACTGGGGTGTACCATTGTGCTGCTGGAGGAAGATAACCTTCAGAGCAACACAAGTAAAACTCTAACACGCAAAACATTCTCTTGGAACACTGATTAACACAAAGCAGTGGGAGCAGAGTATCAATGTGGAATCAAATTCCACATCATGAACATCAATCTGACCAATACGCTAACTTGATGAATGAGACACAACACAGCAATTTAATCATTTGCCCCTGAAGCTTGTTTTGATTCCTTCAATTTAACAAAGTATAAAACATTTCCAGGGATACTGAAAACTTCTTTTAGAAACCTAGAACCTTAATGTGAAGATTGCGCCGAATTTTTGCCCTTTTCCATATTCTACTACAAAATATCTTTTTCATTTGTTTCCCAAAACAATTCATTGTCTTATTCTCTTGGAAAAATGTCGTATCTTGTTTGTTCGATCAAAATATTTTCACTTCAACTTGCATTTCTTCGTTTGGTTACTCAAGAATATTTTTTCGCTTTATACTTCGATTATAACATACCCTTTCAAAAAATTGAGGCTTGTCACAAATAATATGGCTACCACAAGCCTTTTATATTTCTCGGTCCTTCAAAAGAGCATTACCAACCTTTGACTAACCTTAATTTGATGTTCTTGAGCAAAAGATGCTTCACTCTATCTTTTACCTGCTGAATAGGAGTGATCATCTATGGGAGGACTTTTCTTCACCGTGGATAGAGAAGACAGCAAGCTATGTAATATTTCCTTTCCAGAATGGACTACCTGGTTGCTGTATCTTTTAATAATATAAAATCAACGTCTTACGTTGCGTATCCCAACCACCCTTGGGGATTATACTGTTGGTATGATACAATATCAAGCAATGCATCCAAAAGAAGTTCCATAACAGAAATGAAAGCAGAACCACTGTGTGTTCTACTCTACATGAATTTGTACTTCCCTCGAACCAATTCTCAAAAAAATGTGTTTGCAGTCAATTCTAGAATCACGTGATTTATACAAGCATAGAAGGAGATTCACTTGCTTGGAAAGAATCCAATGTGGTCAGTTTCACTTTTAAACAAGTGAAATGGTCACTAAGATTAAATAGCACCAGAACCTAACTGCACCAGAGGCAACCAAATCAATTTTGCATGCTAGGTTCTTTGACAGGCACCACCCTTCAAGAGCACTCAGGATCAGAAGTTGAAAGATGCTCAAAGCTTTGAATAGAGAGAACATATCTTAAATACTGTTTCAACTTCTTTCCATGCCTTCTCTTGAATGCATCTCCCTTTGCTCAAAAGCCTACCTTCCAATGAGTCACAAAGCTAAAGTTTTGATGATGTGGGTTGGCAGGCCGAGCAGAAGTATGTCAATGATTTTTGAAGTTAAATGTATGTCAATAAATTCTAGCATGATTTGTTGAAGCAGTCTTACTGGAACCTGCACTGATTAGACCTAAAAGTCTCATTGGCAATCAGATTCAGTATCAACTTCTCAAATAATTTTGCACGTGGCCCTGGCATGAGAACATTTACATTACCCCACTGAGAGCAGGGATCTTTTCTTTTGCTAAATTTCCTGGCACACCAACCACCGGGAGTAACTCGACCTTGCCTCCGTTTCAAAAAAATTCTGTCAATTTTGTCAAGCACTGGATCATCTTGATGAAACTGCCTAGCAAAAGCAGCACCATTCTCTTCTATGGCCTGAAAATCACTTAGCTCAAGATAATGAGGCTCTGGTTTTGGAGGCACATCCCAGACTAGATAGTGCAGATCACTGTTTATAGTCGTGTTTTTGAATCCTGGGGCATTGCAAACAACAGTGTGAAAGTATCCTTCCTGTGCTAGCACAACATTTGAAAAATACATCAACGCTGTTCTTGGTAGATTATCCCATCCAACAACACAATACTCCATGAAACTTCGACTGAGTACAACCCATGGAGAACCTGCCATTGATAAACAAACACATAATCAAACGGCCAAATGTAAGAGAATATCCTTCAAAATACCTAATGTACAACCTTGACTTGCTTAAACTTTCATTGATTTGAATTCTATTAGTCTAAAATGATTCTCATCACTATCGGGAATTGTATAAAATTATAAAACCCATCTGTCAACCTTTCACTTGAATAGCAAGCTGAATAGTTTGTTTTAATTAAGAAATTATTTGTTTCGACATTAACCACAGGGATACATAAAAAGACAAGCGAAACTAAACAAACTGTTGAATTTTGGTAGCTGTGGTGGGTATTCTTCAATTACATTAGCTCACAAATTTAAAAGAAGCAAAAATTCAAATTTATGTTCAAGTCGGCTGCCAAAAAAATAAAAAGAGGAAATTTTGAATTTTGAAATTGCCTCCACAAAGTCAAGTGGGCACCTCAAACCACTATATATTGCCATTCGACCTCATCACTTGAAGCAATTCGGATCACTCAATTTCTTCTGTTTTCTGTCCACATGTACTAAGGAGAAAGAGTCGAGAAGACCAAAATCTGACAAAGCCTCCTTCTGATCTGTTTGACCGAGTTCTGGGCAGCATTGACCAAGGTTTTTTGGGCAGTTTTACCACAGTTGACTAGGTTTTCTGAGGAAATTGCAGGAGTCTGAAATTCAGCCCTGTTGACCATAGTTGACCAAATTTCAGAAGAAGTGCAGAAGGCCGAAAATGTGGTCTGTTTGACCAGGTTTGACTCATTGGATTTGCAATCAGTTTGACTTTATTTGTCTGGAAAAATCAGATTGTATCTCTTGTTGAATTGAATAATTTCTCTAAGAAAAGGTTTCTGGGTTTTGTCCTAGTTAGGGTTTTCCCAGCGTAAAATTTTGTGTCTCTTGTGATTGACTGTCTCTTCATGATTCTAATGTCATTATTGTTTTATAGTTGAGATTTTCTATGTATAATTACTTAACGATGAATGTGACACAAGAAGAATTAATTAAGAAATCATTGGGAGTGATTATCAAACTAGAAGATCATGAAAAATCAACATGGTATCAGAGTCATGGTCAAAGAGCAACCATTAAAAGTGTAGCCCTGGTCAAGTCAAGGATGGTTTTGATTCTGACTAGAAGAACTTTGTATGGACCGTTGTATAAAGAGCTAGGTTAAAAAGACCAGCCATTGAAGTAACATTGAGATATAAAGCAAGTAAGAAGAAGGCCAAGTAGGAGTTTTTGTCTAGAATCCTTCTGTTGTGAAGACCGAGTTAATTCTAGACAGGCCAAGGTTGGTTTGAGACCTGTTCATGGCCCTCCAAGATTAAGGATCTGTGTCAAGATTAGGGCTGGCCGCAGGCTACCCTAGCCCTAGGTTCAGGTTCACAGGATGATTAAGTAGGCCGAAAGTATTCATGGAGGACCAAGTGCCTCTAAGCTTTATAATCTGGTCAGTTGCACACTATCTGATCCTTTCTCAGAAGTCTTTGGCAAAGGCAGAAAGTACAGGAGCTATTTCTAATAACTGCCTTCTAAAGATGGTGTTTTACCCAATGGTGCAAAAAGATCTCTGATATTTACTTATGCTTCCATTACAACAACAGAATCCAATAATTCCATGAAGATGACAAAACAATTCATTATCAAATTTAGCAAGCTCCAAGAGTCAATTGAGATCAGATTGTCAAATGAACTTGTGCCTATGAAACATCACTGATATAGTGACAAACAGTGTGAATGCGGAGGCATGGAGATCCTATGACACATTTTTTTATGATTTTGGACACTTGACTACAGCAGGATAATTTGCACATAAATTTTTGGGCTCAAAACCCTAGAAGACCTGAAGCATGATCCTGAGTGAATTCTGAAGTCTGTGGCAGTATTGAAGCTGTGATATACACTCGAATTTTTTGAAGTAAAACCTGAGCTCCATTCTAAGTTGATCTTTAGACCTTTATTGTGGCAGGATGGTGCTTGTTGCTGACCACGAGGGTTCATTACTAAAGCTACTAAGAGTGTCAATGCATTGATAGCTGTTTCTTGAACTGATGTTTAACTTGCCATGGCTGAGTTTAGCTCATATTGATGCCATTAAATATAGTGATAGTATTGGCTATAGACATTTGTTGAGGCAGAATGGACATTGGATACACTTGATTCAAGTGTCATGAACTGTTAAAGCATATTGATGATTGAATACAGACCCACTCCACTAGCTTCATGATTTGAATTTGAAAGTAAAAGAATTCATGTTTTGATGTTTATCAATGTGGTATGCTGATCATGCACAGGGGTTGAGTTCAGTTTTTGAAAGGGCATTCACAAGTTTACAGTGAAGAAGATGATGAGTTCCTCATCAGCTTTTGGAGACCGAAATTCTCTTGTGAAAGACGAGTCATTTTCAGAACTGAAGATTGTCCTAGTAAAGGACAAATTGTTGCTATTGCTATAATTGTTTTTGAAGAGGCTGAGCTACTTAGTTTGAAAGGGTCGAGAGCAATCATCTTTGTGAACAAATCCTGTGGACAGAATTTGCTATTGACTCTAAACGAAGTCCGGAACTTGCTCATGCCACTTGAAGATTGTTCATTTATTAAGGTTTTTGGTTGAGGGAGTAGGTTCTCTTGTAAGATTCTATAGAGGACAATGAAATGCCATGGTCCTATTCCCTTCTTTGAAGACTCCTTACGTTCATTCGACCTGCTATATTTTGTCCTTGGAGGGTGTTTTTTCTTTACAATGCTAGAAAGAGGCAGAACACAAGCTCTACAAAAGCTATAATGGATGTAACATCCTTGATTGATTGATGAGATTTCATCACATGTGCAAAGGCATGGGGACTCTATGGTTTTGGACATTTGGATAATGAAAGAAAATTTGCATATGACAAACTATGTTGGATTTACAAAAGTGTAGATGAAAATTGGAAATCTAGGGTTTGTAAACCCTAGAAGACTAGAAGTCTTGGATGAGAAAGCCCTAGAGTTTGTGGATAAAGCCTTAGAGCTAGACCTAGATCGATGTTTCCGCTGAAAGAAGAAACCCTAGCTCATACAAGGAAGGAAAGGAAAGCAACATGCTAATGACGACACTAGGGATGATGAGTTTGCAGATGGATTTCAATGATTTCTGCAAGAAGGCAAAGATCAAGAGGGAGTTGACAATTCCCTACAATCCTCAAAATAAAAGTACTTCATATCTTTATTCCTTGATTATTATTATTGATTTAATTCTGGTTAGCCTCTTGTCTTTGTTTCTTTTGCTTCGTTATAATCGTTTCTTACATGACTTCCTAATGAGGTTTGCAGGCACATCGTGAAGGTTGCCAAGGCTTTAGCAGCAGATGGAAGCATTGGGAAAAACGAACCAAAGCTTCTGACAAGAAGATTTTCCCAGAGTGATTTGTGTTCAAGAGGGAGAAATTGTATTGACATTTAGAACCTTGCTTGATGACCGGAAGAGCTTCTAGTTCAGAGGGAACAGGGAAGGCCAACAAGTTTGAAGGATGCTATAATGGAGGAAATTGTGCCAAAGAGAAGTCATTGGTGACTTCCAAATGGATCTACAAGATCAAGTATGTTGTACATGGCAACGCCGCAACAGAGACGATCGATCAAAGCACATTGAGATCATGGTACCACCAAATGTGGAACATGGTACAAAAGGAATAGTGCAGCTCCTATGCATTTCTACAGATAAGCAAGTCGCTAACATTCTCACAAAGCCTCTGTCCCAGAGTGAAGATTGTATACCTCAAGGACAAGCTTTGAGTAGTTGAGAAAAGTCAAGAACATTGAAACTTGACCTACGTTGACCAGGGTTTTCTGGGCAGTTTGACTGCAATTGACTAGGGTTTCTGAGGAAATTGCAAGAGGCCGAAATTCAGTCCTCTTGACCAAAGTTGACCAAATTTCATAAGAAGTACAGAAGGCCAAAAATGTAGTATGTTCGAGCAGGTTTAACTCATTGGATTTGTGATTAGTTTGACTTTATTTGTATGGAAAAATCAGATTGTATCTCTTGTTGAACTGGATAATTTCTCTAAGAAAAGATTGTTGGGTTTTCCCTAGTTAGGGTTTTCCCAGGGTAAAATTGTGTCTCTTCATGATTCTACTGTCATTATTGTTTTATAGCTAATATTTTCTATGTATAATTACTTAATGATGAATGTGACACAAGAAGAATTAATTAAGAAATCACTAGAAGTAATTATCAAACTAGAAGATAATGAAAAATCAGCACAAACCACATGAATGAGTTGTGACCTCAGAGAGCCACAAACAACGATAGGAAATTATTCATTATAGTACATATTTAACAAAATGCAGTGTTGATAATATCACCGAGATATTGGCGATATTCGGAAATATTGCAATATTTTCGGCGAGCCGATATATCACCGACAAAATATCGCGATATTTTCGGCTTTTAAAAAATCGCGCGATTTCCGAAATATTGTCGATATTTCGGAAAATATCGCGCGACAATCGAAAATATCGCCCGGTGACTGTAAAAAAATTCTGCACTGCTTATAAAAATCCGATTTTGGTTTTTTTTCATATCATTTTCATTTCTGATTGCTGGAGAAGGAAGGGGAGAGCTATGTGGTTGCTGCCAAGGATGGTTTGAGCGTTCTAGGCCCTAGTATTGATATGCTATTCATGGTAATGTTAAATTCTTAAAGTAAAAGTGACATTCTCCTTAATCTTCATTTTCATCCTTTTACTTAAATTTTTAACATTACCATGAAATGACTCAGGATGTTTGAGAGTGGTTCCGGCCTCATTGGATTTCATATGGAGAAAGTAGAATTTTAGATTTCATTCAAAATGCAGCAGACTTATCAATTTTTTAGGATTTCAGGATTGGGAGATTGCAATGTTTCCAGGTGACACCACCTGCCCGGGCTACCCCTACCACCAGTAGAGGACGTGGTCTACCTCCTATAGCTCCTACTTCTAGTTCTTCAGCTTCTACAGCATAGCAAACTCCACTGCCAACTCCACCAGCACCAACATCTACATCTAGAGGGAAAGGGAAAGTTGTGGCATTTTCTCGCAAGAGGGGCAGAGGAAATCAATAGGATTGGACTTTAGTTATTTTCTTATGTGCTTGTAAGTTGTACATGAACAATGAACATTGAATATTCAAGAATCAAGACCAAGCATATCACATTCTAATTTCTAAATAGTAAATTTTGATTCTATTTATTTTTTTAAAGTGAACTATGAACTTTGAGAAGTAATTATATTTTAATTTGATTAGATAAGCTGCAACCTGCAATTTAATATGGATAAAAAACTATATTTTGGTATATATATATATATATATAAAACGTGTCCCCCGTGTCTTGTTTCCAGGTCGTTGTGTTTCGTATTGAATACTCGTATTTACGTGTCCTCCGTGTCTTGTGTCCTCGTGTCATGTGACTTAGCTTAGACAATATTGATGTATTGTCTCCGTGGAGGGTGGAGTCTGAGGAGCCCCTCTTGGAGGAGTCACCTTCATGGTTAGAGCCAGTGGCAGATGATCCATTAGAGCAGGGGCAGCAAGAGGACTCGGAGTCAGAGGAGCAGCAACAGCAGGAGGAGGAGGAGGAGGACACTGCGGGAGCATCAACACCATCTGCTATAGATATAGGAGAGCATAGCCCCATACCTAGCACTCATTATTTGACATTAGGTGCAGAGGCAGGGTCAGGGCCTCCTACTACTAGGGGCAGGCCTGGCAAACAGCCCATCATGTTTTCCCGTAAAAGGGGGAGAGGGCAGTGATTTCAGATAGATAGCTGCTAGTTTTATTTGTTGTGCTACATATAACTCATGATGATGAGATACTTTTATATATGTGATGTTATTTTGTATTGGTTCTCCACATTTGAGTCCTTGAATGGACAATTATCAGGGATCAGCAGGATTTGGTATCGCCTTTGATGTATCATTTCTATTTGACATCATATATATCAGTGTTTCTTCATATTTATGTGCCAATGTGTTTATTTCATGTTGTTATTGCTTTATATGTTTAAAAATCTGAAAAAATGAATATATTATGCATTTTTTATGCTTGCCGATATTTGCCGATATTTTGCCGATATTTTCGCCGATATTGCCGATAAGATATTTTCTGGACCCTCGTCGATATTTTCCCGATACCGATATTATCAACACTGACAAAATGCCATTTAGACACATTAGTGAATTCCTCTACAGCGTGGCTATGGATACACAAAAGGACAATGCCCCGAAATTGAGACATCGCCATCTACGATATTCCCAAACAAGGATGGGATGTCCCAGGGACATCTGGGATGTACCCAAATATCCCCCATGGATTGGGTGGTGTCCAATGGGATATCATCCCCCAAAATAGTCAAAATTAAGGCTTACCAGCATATTTAAGGCAAAGCATTTCTAATTTAAGAGTAATAACAAATATGTCATTTCTAAGGCTTTGCCAATATCTCTACACAGGTATAAGACGATATGGCAAAATTATATCTTATTCCTACCTGATTATTCATTCAACACTTTGCCATTTTTATAGACCACTAGTGATTCGAAGTGTATCACTGACAACACAAATATTTCAAGACAACATAATAACCAAATTTCCACTTGGCAATGTTAGTTTGTGTAGCATCGGATGTGTTATAGTCTCGAAACTTTGTGGAGAGGTTAAAACACAGGAGTTCTCCATAAACCAGAAATCGTTTTTGGAAATTCTACCTAGAAGTGTCTCAATTAGATTATTAGCCTATTTTTAATTATTTCCTAAGTCTAAACTTAGGAAAAGGGGCTAATTAATCAGAATTAATTGAGATAAGGTGTGAATTATCTAGAAACTCACACAGATCAACAGGGAATTAATTTGGGCCCTTGATTAAGTTTTAATCTTGGTCGTTGGAGGTCCAACAAAAGATTATAAGAAGAAGTTGATGGGTAGATGGAGAACACACTTGAGGGGTTTGATTTTCTTGGAGGGTTCAATTTTTCCATAGAGCCAATAGTGGTCGGAAGAGTTCGAGCTTCAGTAAGGACGCAGAGACAGAGAAGCGAAGATAGTGAGGTTGGAGGAAGTTTTTCCAGATCCTGTGAAGTGTATTGCAGAGAAAGGGCGAAAATTCTCCAGGAGGCTGCATAGAGGCAACGCAGACCCTCAAAGGGCAGTTGGATTTTTGCCGAGGGGAAGACGTCTTTAGTTCCAGAGGTCGAGCGGAGGTTCTAGAGTGTCGGAGAAGCATTTTCCCAGTCAGCAGCAAGCAAGACGGCTTGATTAGGAGACGATTCAGGCAACACATGCAGCACGTAGCTTCAGGTTGACGCAGAGCTTGCACAGGCCCGATTGAACGACTTGCTTTCCAATAGTAGTCAAGTGTCAGGATTTCAGTTGTGAAATGTTCACATGGTATCAGAAATAGTGAGGTAGGAGGAAGTTTTTCCAGATCCAATAAGTGCATTGCGGAGAAAGGCCAAAATTTCTCCAGGAGGCTGCACAAAGGGAGCGCATACCGTCAAAAGGCAATTCAATTTTTGCTGACAAGAAAACATATTTAGTTCTAGAGGTCGGGCAGAGGTTCCAGAGTGTCGGAGAAGCATTTTCCCAGTTAGCAGCAGACAGGACGGCTTGATTAGCAGACAATTCAGGCAGCACGTGTGGAAAGCACCTGCAGGTTGACATAGAGCTTGCGCAAGCCTAGTTGAACGGCTTGCTTTTTAGTAGCAGTCAAATGTCGGGATTGCTCGGAGTGAGGGTAATTTACCCCAAGATATTTTTGCCAATATTTTCTCTGCAGGATTGCCAGTTTTCTGCATCCAAATTGTACTCAAATAATTCACTACTGCATAATAATAAAACCCTCAATTGCTGCACCGGTTTTCCCAAGTTGGGTTTCTCCGGGGACATTTGTCCAAAAATAATTGTGTCAATTTGTATGTGTGTGTGTTGGAATACTTCTCAGTTTCCAGTGTTATTATTTTCCGTAGTTTTATTTGTGAAGGTTGTAGTGTGATTTATTCGATATTTGCCGTAGCAAATAAATTGTTAATTAATTAACAATTATAAGAATTAATTCCAGTTGCTGCAATAGGATTTCAGTGGTGAAATTTTCACAGGCAACATAGCAAACAGAAAGCCTAGGAAGCAACAAGAGCACACCCACATCTTGACTAGACTAAGGTCATCAACCTTGAGTTAATCCTTGAAGAATAAGTAATAAATGAGCATATTAACATCACATACATTAGGATAAAGTTACAAGGCATGGGATGCCAATCAAACTGATTTCTGTAAATATTAATTGCCTGCTGACATCCTGATTACACGAAGTTTTGGTTGGATTATTCCTGCCATCATGGAATAAGTTATTTTTGTCCTGCCTCTGTTCTGACAGATTGAATAGTAAGTAGCAAATATTGTTCTGACAGATTGTCCTCAGTTCACAAACAACAGCATACAAAAGAAATAAGAAGTTCCATTCAAATTTATATATATATATATATATATATATATATATATATATATATAGATATAACATAAAATCATTTTGAGTCCATTTTTCGACCTCCCAAAATGATCAAAAGCCATAATAAACGAATCAGCATGGTGATGATAACTGACCTGTAAAAACCTTATAGGTATCCGGCATCTCTCGCCTCTGTGAAGTATAAAAGATTTCACTTTTCCTAGACAGATAAAGCCCAGGATCAATAATGATAGGCTTTGCCCTTTGATACCTGAAATGGGAAATTCATTTGAAGAATGTATCATATTCCTATCCATCTAAACAATAAATTTGATTTCCAAAGACTGAGTTTCAAGAATAAAAGACAAATGTTTTAACAAGCAAAGCATTTTACATACTCTTTCCATCCAAGGTCACTTGTATGCTCAATAAAGTTGAGATCCCGTGGCAAATATGATAATACATAAAGCAAATCTGCAAATAGCAAATAAATTCAGGTAAAGTGGCTTAGTTTAGAAAACTGGAGAAAAAAATATTATATTAAATTTAACAAAAAAATGCTAATACTCACAAAACAGTAAGAGATGTACGAGTCTCCAATGATCTAGTATTTTCTTGGATGCCAAAGAGGCGAAATTTCTACGATTACAATCATGAACAAACACAAAAGAAAACTGAATTATTAAAAGGCCCCTCTAATCTCATCTGGTTATATGATCAAGGTTTAAAGATCACACGCTATCTTAAATGAATTAGTAAAACTCTGACATAAAAAGCCTTATTGTGGCCAAATTCTAGCCAAAAAAGATTAATTTCAACCCATATTATTTTTGGGATTTCCATACTCCCAAGCCTCCAAGAATCTCCATTTATCAAGAGATTCTCTCTTGAAGGGAGCAAATATTAATTGCTACATGACCACAAGAGAGTTACTGTTCAACCGAAGCTTCATAAGACAGATGGGACTAGCAAAATGTAACACCTCTAATATACACATTAAGTGTTATTCTAAAACTCCAAACCCAAATTTGTAAAATAGAAGCAAATGTGCTTCCCTACATCAAAATATCAAATTAGTATGAGTATTGTTTACTTTAAATTTGGCTAGACCAATGTTGCATGGGAACAGGAGGCCAAAATTCAGCCTGGTTGACCTGTGTTGACCAGCTGTGGAAGAGGTCGAAAATATCTCTGTTTGACCAAGTTTGACCTCGGTCTGTTGACTAGTCAGTTTGACTTTATTTGACTGAAAAGATCAGATTGTATCTCTTGTTGAATTGGATAATTTCTCTAAGAAAAGGTTGTTGGGTTTTTCCCTAGAAGAGGGTTTTCCCAGGGTAAAAATTTGTGTCTTGTGTTTGGCTCTCTTTATGATCCTACTGTCATTATTGTTTTTATCCTTGAGAGCTTCTGTGTAATTGCTAAATGATAAACGTGAACACAAGAAAGATTAAATTAAATAAATCATTAGAAGTAACTATTAGATTAGAAGGTCTTGAAAAATCAACATGGTGTCAGAGCATGGGTGAAAGAGCAACCTTGAAGAAGCCATTTTGTTTCAAGTTATCCTCTAGGGCTTGTTCTGTCACTATCCCTAGAAGCCCTAGTCCAATTCTGGTTGTAAGCAGGACGAAGAATATTCCAAAAGAGGCCAAGATTTGCCTTTTTTTGTGCCCTAGAAGATCTATATTCTATTCTGCCTATATGATTTATGATCCAAGTTCTATTCTGCCCTAAAAAGAAGACAAGTCTAAATTCTAGGCCGAAGTCTGTGACAAGAGACCAAAATGCCTCAGTGCAAATTGCAGAGGACCAAAAAGGTCTCAGGAATGACCTCGGGAGGACTGAAAGGCATCCATGTGACAGCCACAGCGGCCGAGAGGTCTCAGAAGGTGGCCAGGAGAATTTGGTATGTTTTGACAGTATGAGGAAGACTGAGTTGGGACTGGACAGTATGTTTTGGAAGTGAAGTATAGCAAACGAAAAATGGCATATTTGTATCTTGATCTAAATATTCACATAGTCTATTATAATGCTTAAATATGGAGGATTTCAAACCCATGTCTGTCAAGAAAGTGCTGAGTTGGTTTGGGATACTTCTAGTGAACATTTTTTTGATGTTATGAGAGCTCCATCCATCTCTCATTCGAAAGCTGCAAAGATAATTCTACAATTCAGACTATTCACTATATGTGATGTCTTCAACCTTCAAAGCCACACAGAGTCAGATTGGATGAGATGAAATCTACACTCGGATGTGTGCTCACCATTGGTTCTGGTATGATTTCTTGGTGCAATAAGAAACAAACTATTGTTTCTTTGTCAATAACAGTATCAGAATATAAGGCAATTGTTTTGGCTAAATATGAGACAGTTTGGCTAAGGATTCTTAGTCACTTTGGCTTCTACAAATAATCAGAGTGCCATTTACTATAGACACATCACCATTTCATTCTAAAGGGATCGCAGAGCAGAACATTGAGTTGGCTTATATTCCAACTAAGGATCAGATGGCCAACGTTTTTACTGCATAAAACATCCCAGCATCTAGAACAATTATCTTCTCAATTGATTGCAGAATGACAATGGAAATTTCATGTTTGGAGTTATAATAGAAATAAATTTAAAGTCTCCTCAAGTACCATATGCCTGTGCTACTTGAATGTTGTTGTTTAAGAGAGTTCTATTGGAAACTTTTAAGAAGGGCACTGGAATGTCATGATCTCATTCCCTCTTCTGAAGACAACTTACCTTCACCTTGTTGACATGATCGCTGGAGGGACGATCACCTTGTTGGCATGATCGCTGGAGGGACGATCACCTTGTTGACAACTTTATATGCTGAGGCATGGAGATTCCATGATACATTATTTTATGATTTTGGACACTTGACTACAGCAGGATATATTTGCACATAAGTTTTTTGGATTAGGGTTTGTAAACCCTAGAAGATCTGAAGCATAATCCTGAGTAAATTTTCAAGTCTCTGACAGTATTGAAGCTATGGCATAAACTCAAATTTTGTAGCAGATGCCAGAAACCTGAGCTCCATTCTAAGTTGATCTGTAGACCTTTGTTGTAGCAAGATTGTGCTTGTTGCTCACGAGGGTTCATTGCTGAAGCTACTAAGAGTGTCAGTATATTAGATGTCTACTAAACTGATGTTTAACTTGCCACGGTTAAGTTTAACTCATATTGATGCCATTGAATAAAGAGAGAATGTTGGCTGTAGAATATGTTGAATGAAGGGCTGCCTGAGCTAAGAGAACAAGTGTTGCCATGATGGCCAGGAAAAAAATCATTTATAGCAAGAGTATGACCTAACAGCAAAATGACTGATTTAGTACTAAAGCAACAAGATTGATAGTAATCAAAAGGACAGCCTGGTACAAAGTTGAAAAATCCCTAGGGTTTGGGGATAAAACCCTAGAGCTAGACCTAGATCAATGTTTCTGCTAAGTAAAGAAACCCTAGCTCATGCAAGAAAGGAAAGGAAAGCAGCATGATGATGATGATTACTGTTTTACTATTAGTTAGCATCTTGTCTCTGTTTCTTTTATTGGGTTATAATTGTTTCTTCCACGACCTCCTAGTGAGGGTTGCAGGTACATCGTAAAGGCTGCCAAAGATGAAAGCATTGGGAAGAAGGAAGCTGTAATGTACCAAAGCTGGCAATTCGCTAATGCAAACAAATTATTCTCTTTGAAGAATTTATACAAACAGTTGGCAAGCAACATTCCATCAAACATTTTGCTAACAAAATAATGAACAATGTCAACAAGAATTTAAATGGGGCAGCATAAAAATTTTATTGATCTGATCTGAAGGATTTTACAGTGCAACTCAATAAGGAACCTGGGAACTCAGCTCCAGCATGGTAATAGACCAATTCGGCCCTCAAAGAACTGATACAAACTCCTTCAACACTGAATTCGGCCCAGCATCTTTTAATTGGAGAGAAATTCGACTTAGGAACAGTCTCAGCCTCCAAAGAATAGAAGAAATTTGGCATTAAAGAGATACACCCTGAACTCCTGAACTCTGCCCTCCCAGAGGTAGAATTTTTTGCCACGAAAGGATACATAAAACCTTCACAGCTCAGCCTCTCTCTCTTCAGAACTTGACTAGAAGCTTAATGAATAGAATAACCTTCAGAGGTTCATCCTCCAACTGATTGATTTTGGCCTCCAAACAATCAACTTGGACACCTGAGATTAATGGATAATTTCTGATGCAACTCTGCCTTTTGGGTACTGATAATTTTGTCCTCCAATGAGCATTAATTCATCTTCTGATCTGGTAAAGAAATCTGGCCTCTTAGAGTGACAATTTCGGCCTTCCACGGTGAAAGAATACCCCTGCAATACAATCTGAACTCAGCCTTTGAGAGAATGAGGGAAGTGTGTCTGAAGATAATGATCTGGAATTCCAACAACTCGGCCCTCAATAGAAAAAGAATTCAGCCCCTCTATAATAATAGATATTTCAGCGAAAGGCAATCTGATTATGCCCCCCTGAAGTGGATCACAATCAATTGAAGCAATGCGACCTTCTTAGAAATTAATAAAACACCTCCTGTAAATAGATAACTCGTTCCAATTTACCTGCAACAAGATCAAATGATAAATCTAAATAATTCATGCAATTCCAACTAGGGTGGCAATAGCATCCCACCAAAATTGGATGGGAACTAGCTAGGGTGGCAATGATGTCCACCGAAACTAGCACGAGAGTCTCGCTTGAAACCCTTGAGCTGAAACTCGCTTGAGCTCCAAAACAATCACAATGAGAAATCACAAGATATAATGATCATGAATGGCTTCCTCTTCCCCTTTTTATAAGACTTTGTTGAATCTTCACCATCCTTCTAGAATTCTTCTTTTTTAATTATTTTATTGATGAGCCATTTATTTTCTCTAATTAACTTTTTGCCCCTTTTTATTAATAATAATAATATCAAAATTGGGCAAAACTCCTTAGCCCCATTCGTAAATTTCCCCTCTTGCTAGCCTAAAGGGGCCAGTTAGGCAGCAGGAATGATGTCTCTGTGCTCAAGATAGCAGGGACATCACAGTCCTCCCCGCCCAAAATTGCTTGTCCTTAAGCAATTTGAGTCCTGGATGCTGCAATATCTGCTCTCCTTCCCACGTTGCATCCTCTGAGGGTAGATCCTTCCAACACACAAGATATTCCCTAATAGTCCTACTCCTCAACCTCCTCTCTCTCACCTTCAGAATCTCCTCAGTAATAAACACAAGATGCCCTTCCTCATCCAAGGAAGGCAACTCAGATGAAGGAACAACCTACTACCTGATTGCTTTCTTCAAGCAAGACACGTAAAAGACATTATGTATCTTGCTTCCCTATCGAAGCTCCAACTTGTAAGCCACTTCGCCCACTCTGCTGACGATCCTGTAAGGCCCATAGAATTGTGGCTTCAACTTCTTCGTTCCTTTCTGCTTAAGGCTGGACTGTCTATTGTGAAATTTCCATGAATGCACCAACTGGAAATTATTCTTCTAACTGATTAGTATTTTTTTTGTTTCCGACAAATATCAAATAAGTCACCAATGCATTCTTCACAAATAAAATACGCTACAGAAGTAAAATAAGGAACTGAGAAATAGATGCACAGACATAAAAATCATCACAATTATATTGGACTAAAAGTGCCCAGAAAAACCCCAAAGGGAAAACTGGTGCAGCAGATGAGGGTTTATTTTATTATTATGCAGCGAATTTGGGAATACAATAATCTAGATGCCCAACTGGCAATCCTTTGGCAAATATCTAGCCAAAAATATACTGGAGATAAGTATCTCCCTTTGCAATTAATTCAGCCTCCACTAGCCTACTCGAACCCCACACTGGAAAACTCGCACTGCATGCAAACTGGCTCCAAGTGAGTCATCCTGCCTCCCTCTGCCTCTAGAAGTAACTCGCTATACCTCCTGGAAGCTGATCTGGCCTCCGACAATTGAATCTTATCTCTTCCCGCAACTCACTCAAGGGTTTCTGGCTATTTGCACAAACTTTTGCGGCCTTTTCTGCAGATAATTCGGCCCCCTATCTCCTGCCACTCCAACACTAAAGAAATGCTGGAAATTCCTTTGGAATCCTCCTAACTTTTTTGATGCTCTCCGTCTGGCTCGAACTGCACCCTCACTGAAGTTCCGAACTGGGTAGCTCAATCTGCCTTGCTCTCACAATTATGTCTCTATCCATCCCTTCGAGTTGCTCTTATAATCTCTCATTGAGACTTCAATGACCAACGTTAAATCTCCATCAACGGCTAAGATCAATTAGACTACATTAATAGAAGTCTCTAGAGCAATCTCAAACATCCTTAATTAATTAACTTTAATTAACCAACTTCCCTAAGTTAAACTTGGGAAATAATTAAATTATTGTCTAATTAAGGTGATTTGGAGCAGTGTTACTTGGGAGCGGGAGCGGAAGCGGGAGCGGAAGCGGGAGCGGGAGCGACCATTTTCAGAAGCTCCCGGTTTGGGAGCGAATCCCGGAGCGATTTTTTAAAAATATATATATTTTTTATATTTTTTAATTTTTGATACATATATGTCAACAAAAACATGTAGAATGATGAAATAGACATAAAAAAACATAAATTGATCATTGAACCATATCACATCAATCATCTAGAAATTATAATCGTCATCAACCTTAGTAAAATAATAAATTAAAATAACATTCAATTCAATAACATTTATCATCATTGATCACCAAAGTAACAAGTTGTACTTGTAAGCCAAGTTTAACCATTACAAGAAGTAATATCGAAGATATTTCTAAGTCCTAACTTCTAACTGTTAACATGATATGAAATGTTAAAAATTTATAAAATGAAACATGAATAATGAGATGAAATGAAACAACTTTAGTCTTTCACAAAGCATCATATTCATAATTCACAATCATTACCAATGAGTTATAATTGCCAAGGCCCAACTTCAAACTTCAAATTTTCATTGTCACAGTGATATAATGTTTACAAAAAATATCATAATGTCATAATGATATGAAAGAGTCAAGAGTCAAGAGTCAAGGACTCAAAACTCAACACTGAACAGTTATGAAAACTAAAGTAACAAGTCTAATAGAAACTAAAAAAGACAAGTAAACTGTAAATCTACAAGTGGCCCTTGCCACGAGAGTCTCCAGGAGTATAAGTAGGTCGTGGCGGTCTTCTAGGAGTCTCCCGCCCAGACCGACGACCAGAACTAGAGCCTCCACGCGAGGGTGTCGATGGAGGTGGCGACAGCAATGGAACAAGACTCGGGCCCCGAGAACTGCTACTGGATGGTGGAGGTGGAGGTGGCATGGCTGCTGCAGCTGCTTCAGCTTCATCCCGTACAAGCTCATCTTCTAGTTCTTCCATATGTACAATGCCATCCTCCAAATTGTCGTCCTCAGGGTGATTGTCCCAAATTTTATATGTGGGATCTTCATTAGCCCGATCACAGTAATGGCTCAACAACCTCAAATTGTAGTGCACATAAACCAAGCTTTCTGCTCGGTTTTCGTTGAGCCTGTTTCTTTTCACATTATGTATATAACTGTAGGTGCTCCAACACCTCTCTGCAGAAGAAGAATTTACAACCTGTGCAAGAACTTTCAATGCCAATTTTCTCAAAAGTCCGTCGCCGCCATATGTTTCCCACCATGTGAGAGAATCAAATTTATCTTTGTCGTCCATTGCATGGAAGTTACCATACAAACCACTGCCAGTGAAGTATCTGCCTATTTCAAGGCGCACAGCTGCACATTCCTCCCTGTCAGGCACCAACTTTTCTAATGCATCCAGATATCCTTTAGTTACCTCTCGATCTAAATGGGGTTTGGTCCTAACACCACCCCCTGCTGCAGGTTTGCCCAACCAAGAATCTGAGTAGTATTTTGGCGTAAGGATATACGCCAAGCAATGTAGTGGAAGGTTAAGCCTTTTCCACCGTTCACACACACAATCGTGAATCAGATTGTACAAGTCGGGATCTCTGTTATTAACAATGTCTTTTATTTCCCCAACATGGTATCCATTTGCTCATACACCTCGCCAATCACTGATTTGTCTGTATCTGCAAACCAAATCATGTTATAAATTGGCTTGGTGAAATCCAATACCTGTCTCACAGTTGTCCAAAACTGCCCATCAAGAGCGGCCTCCTCCACCGTTTCAAAACCTGCAATGTCAGCTACATTTGTAGCCCTTTCCTTTAACACCTGCCAATTTGGACTTGATACCATGCTAGCTAAACCCTCTCTTACCTTCAAAAGGCGCCTGAAGGTGAGGTAATAGCTACCAAATCTAGTCCTCGCAATCTTCAGCAACTCCAATCTCGAGTGACTGCGGAAAAGGCCATGGGTATTGCTATGATTTGTAATAAATTTTATCATTTTTTTTCCTTTCTTGTACAAATCACCAATCCATTGGTATTGTTCATTTTTGTTTTTGACAATATCATGCAACAGAAGGTTCAATGTGTGAACCAAACATCCAGACCAAAATATGTTCGGGTATCTATCCTCAATAATTGCTCCCGCTGCCTTACAATTAGGAGCATTATCAGTGATGACTTGGATGACATTGTATGGGCCAATACGCTCAATTGTTTCAAGCAATGCTTCTGCAATGTTGATAGCGGTCTTGAACTTGTCTGAGTAATCATGTGCAGCTAGAAAAATGGGACCACTTCGGGACACAGCAAGAACACTTATCAATGGCTTGCCTTTTACATTTGTCCATCCATCAGATACAATGGACACCCCATTGTCAGTCCAAGAACTTGTCATTTTATTCAAAGAATGTGATATTTTTGCTTTTTCATGATCAAGGCCAACAGTTCTTGCCTTGTCATACCCAGGGCTCTTGTATCCTTTAGGGGCATCATTTATGGCAGAAACCATTTCGTGCCAATAAGGTGAGCGTAGAACATTGAATGGTATCCCATTTGCATAGAGGAACCTGTAAATTTTTGAATCCACATCATTCCTACACCCCTCATCAAGGAAATCTGATATGGTTCTACGGCGTAAAGATGATGACCCTGAGCCTCCATGTCCATATCCACTGCCTTGGGAGGATGCTGAAGGAGTTCTTTGTGAGCTTTCAAAGAAACCCCTTGATCTTTTTGCTTTGTATTGGGCGTCCTCCTCTTCCTTTATGTATTTGGCTCTATCTGCTGTTGACACCGCGTCGCAAGTTCTGATTCCTATTTGTTTCTCTCCATCCCATGCCCTTTTCCCGCAAAGGTGTCTTCTCAAACGGGTGTATGAGCCTGTGTAATCAGTGTTGCAATGGGGGCAATGAAATTTAGTGGTTCCACCCCCTCCCTGTTTCAGCCCTCTGAACATATTTCCACAATGGAGTTTGGTCTTGTTTAGTTTTTTGACCCTCATGTTCACCCTCCTCCACATCCTCCTCACTGGGGTTTTCACCTATTTGACTTCCTCCGGCTTCTTCATCCACCTCTTCAGTTTCAGGCCCCCTCCGTTTCCTACTCTCCACCACCATAATAACCAGAAAAGGGACCAGGAAGAGGAAAATGCCAATAAAAATCCCCAGGTCCATCGTGTTTGATGTTTGTAGGGTTTGAGTCTTGAATCTGCAAATTAATTTAGTTTATTGGGATTAATTCATTTAATTTATTAATTTAATTTAAATTAATGATCTTTAAACTCAAACAGGTAAATTAAACTAAACAAACTAACTACCTAACCAACTAAACTAACTAAATGATTAAGTTACTTACCTCTGCAAGCTTGCTCCTCGCTCCTTGGCACTTGCTCCTCGCTCCTCAGCTCTGGCTCCTTGCTCCTCAGCTCTTGCTCCTTGCTCCTTTGCTCTTCCTCAGCTCTCAGGCTCAAGCTCAATCTCATTGAAATGATTTTTTTTTGGCCCATTGGGCTTATAAACCAAAAAAAATTAGTTAAATTTTTTTGTTTTTTCGGGTCCGGCGGAATTTTTTTCCGCCGAACCGCTCCCGGATTTTTAAAATTCGCTCCCAGAGCGTTTTTTAATGCCCGGGAGCGATCAGGGAGCGATCGCTCCCCGATCGCTCCCGGGCATTAAAAAGCGCTCCGGGAGCGCGGGAGCGATCGCTCCCTGAAGCGCTCCCTCACAGACCAGGGAGCGCAAATTTTTTTACGGGAGCGCGCTCCCGAGCCGCTCCCGCCCGGAGCGCTCTTCGGGAGCGGGTTCGAGGGGGGGGGGGGGGGGGCGCTCCCCCGCAACACTGATTTGGAGTCATATCTCACGCAATTTTTCCTAGGTTTTGGAGATCTCGTGTTCCTTAGCCTCTTATACACAAAATCGAGACTAGAACACACGTTCGATGCTACCAAAAATCTAACATCTATATGGCTGCAAACGTAGATACACCACATCTCCTACCTCAAAACTACTCTTTATAGTGTGTCAATCAGCATACAACTTTTGTTGATTTTGAGTTGTGTGCAAATTACCCTTGAGTGCCTTTAGGATATCTTGGCGCTCTTGGACCCAACCTTTGGCCCATGGAGCCCAACTGTCTCCAAACACCATATCTGCAAATGATAAAGCATCACAGTCGTATAATGCCTTGAACGATGACATCCCCATCGACATATGATTAGTGTTGTAGCAATACTCCCCCAAATGCAACCACTTCACCCATGCTCTTTGCTACCCTGTTACATAGTTTCTTAGGTACCCTTCCAACCATTTTTTCACTATCTTTGTCTGCCCATCTCTCTCTAGATGATAAATCATGCTAGGAGTAAGCTCAATGCCCACCAATATGAATAACACCTGCCAAAAGCCTCCCATAAACTGGTTCTCTCTATCGCCAATGATAGTCTTGGGCAGACCATGTAACCTAAAAAACTCCTGCAAAAATATCTCTGCTATTTGAGATGTTGAACTCCTAGAAGAAACTGCAAAGAAATGGGCATATTTGGTCAATAAATTCACCACAACATAAACACAATCTCTCCCCTACACTGATGGCAATCCTATGATGAAGTCCATGGAGATACTCTCCCACTTCTGCGCTGGAATAGGCAATGGTTGTAGTAGTCCGACAAGGTGTGTATGCTCCTCCTTATTATGCTAACATATATGGCACTCACGGACATACATCAGAATGTCCTCTTTGAGAGGCCTAAAAAATGGTTGAAGAAACCCTGAAATTTTTGAAACTTCTCTCCCTAACTACCCTCTAAATCTTAAGGTAGCCTGTGTGTCCTGCTAGTGGAGAATCATGTATCGCCTGTATAACCTTCTCCTTACCTAATTGTAGGGCTAAAGAAAAGTCATTGAAGATCACCCCTGCGAAGACACTTATGGATCAAATAGAGCAAAAGAGATGAAGATAGCAAAGACCTGAAAGAATGCTAGGGTTTGAAGAGAACCCTAGGAAACCCTTGTTCTTTCAATGGAGGTTAGGGTTCGTGAGAAAACCCTCAGAGTTGCCTTGGAAGAAACCCTAGAGTGAAGCTCCTTGATATGATATGATCAATGAAAAGCCCATGATAGATTAAGAGGAAACCCTAGGGAAGTCATGCTCTTACAAATTGAAGTTAGGGTTTAGGAGAAACACTAGGAGTGGTCTTGATAGGAAACGGGGCCTGGTATGATTCAGAACTTTTCATAATGTGATCCGGAAGAAGCTTTTAGCTATTCAAGTGGCTCATGATAAATTCAGAGAAACCTTAGGAGAAGGGTATGTTGCAGATTCAATGGTCATCATATACATTGATGGTTGGACTTGGCTGCCTATGAAAGACGATAAAGGACGCAGGTGGTATTCATAAGGATGCATCTCTTCTAAAGACATGATTGACATATGATAGATGGCACCGCAATGCCATGGACTAGATTCCTGACTAGGGAAATCTATCCATTGGTCTCTCAGCAATTTAGGCACCGCAATGCCACGGACTGGATTCCTGACCAAGGAAATCTATCCAAGTGGGAATAAGATGGACTCAAGCTTTCAGCCTCTCTAGGTACCAGCAAGCTTACTTGCTAACCATCAACCCAAAAATCTAGGTGTGTGCCAGAGCTCAATGACCAATGCCACCTTTCCAACTTCAGGACCTAGACATCAACACAAAGTGTCAGCCAGATGTCCTCCCAGGCAATGCTTCACTCACAAAGCCTCAACACTCCTTGATCCAACAGATCAAGGACAACAAATCTCTCCCAATCAAAATGATCGGTAACCAACATGCTACCAAAACCTTCAACAGATTTACCTGTACAAACATAACCCCAATCAATAATATACCTTCACATGTACATAACCAAATACAAACCTCCGGGGTCTTCCAGACAACTTGATGTTGTTTCTCAACTTTCAATAGTACGACTATCAGCGAAATCTTTTAACAAAAGATTCCTCAATCATACGCTTTCCTTTCCTACTTCACATGCAACAACATATCCTTCATTCTCCAATCAAAACTATGCTCTCCCTATTAACCAGGGAGATTTCCTTTATCTAGGCTCCCTCTTAACTCAAGGAGATTTCTTCTATTCAGGCTCCTTCTTAACTTAGGGAGATCAACTTCTTCTTTACGACATCATTGGATCTTTCATGGCTTCCATCCATCTCATCAAAGTTATCATTACCATCACCATTCACATCATGCTTATCACATCAACTAACATCTTCACCATCTTGAAGATTGTGTACCTGCACAACTTAGATAGCAAGTACAACCAAATCTATAGAAGCATGAAGTTAGCCATATCAAAACCCTATAATAGCAAAAGCATTTACAAACATAATCAGCAAGAGACTATACTTCAACTTATTGCCCAGGTTTTGTTACAAACCCTAAATCACATCCACAGCGCATCAAGATATTAAGTTCATTATATATAGGGTTTCAATATTCTTTCAATGACAAGTTCCTTCATATAGCAAACCCTAGAAGCAAATCAAATCAATGAATCTAACAACTTTCAAAATTCATATGTTAGACTTTTCACTAAGATTTCATACATATCCTAGATTTCCAACATGAACTTCAACAAACAAAACCAATCATAGCTTAGTCGACATCATGACTAGCATCTCCTAGAGTTTGATGTAGACGCTAGATTTCCATTTACAAATTCTCAACAATCACTATATAGATTATAGATTCCAAATTGTCACACATACAAGGGAATTTAACTACTACTAGGGGTTCGCTGCAAAACCCTAGATTTACCAAACATCATCATCCTAAAACATCAAACCTTGACTAGGGCTTGCTTCCAAACCCTAGGACTCATGACCATTTACACTTAACTCAACACATATATCTAGGAATTCATCAGTACATCATAAGCACATCATATGTCAGGCAAAGTTAGATATAGACTGTCCTAGAACAAGTGTCAACCAATGGACACGTGACTGGGGTTTCGTTCCTGGGACTCTAAATACATAATCATGGTTTTGCTTATAAATTCAACCAAACCCTAAAGATCTAGGGTTTCATAGCAAAGCAAACCCTACTATTCCAAAAATTTCGAAGGTTTAGGATCTCAAACAAACATCATTCAATTCTAATAAGTTAAGATTTCATGATCATACCAAGATCCAAAACATGACATCATCAACAAAAACTTCAAATAGCATTTCACAATAACCCTAAGCAGGCTAGGGTTTCACACATTGTCAACATACCCTTAGGTTAGGGTTTTCCAGAGAACCTGTCTAGGGTTCTACAAAATCAATTAAGAATATGAGGAGGGGTAGATTTATCAAGTGATAAATCACCCAGAACAAGAATCATTATGATTCAAGGCTAGACATAACGATGTTAGTCATGTAATGCAAACTTTCAAAATAAGATAAATAGAATTTTATAGTCTAAGACATACTTGGAGATGTTTCTTGACAAACCTTGTAGGAAGTGTAAGCCATGATCTTCTATACCTGTAATGCATACTTTCAAGCAGAACATGTGATACTAAGGACATGATTTGACTTCTTAAGTTAGATCTTTTACATAATCATGGAGGATGGAATCCTATGATAAGTTGTTCATACTTTCAATCAATAGTAGGACCTTTTATTTGACATCCTAGATTATTTGTAAACTCTAGAAAACAAGTATTAAGGTTCTAATCTAGGGATTACTATCTTTATCCTAGTCTAGTTATAAGCAAGAATCATTTAATGTTAAATCTAAAACTCATGAACATACGTACCTTGTAATTGCATACCTCTTAGTTTGATAACTTGTTGTAGTAACAATACTTACTTGGTTCCTTGTACTCAGATCCTCAAAGAGTCCTTTCTTCAAGTTGGTTCCTTGGACTATCAATTTCATATTTTATAGGACAGAGTTCGGATTCTGAAAGACTGTGGTGTTGTGGAAGGCTTCATCTTTGCGTTTTATACCGAAATATCATAGCACTGGAATGGCAGCGAGATTGTAGATACATCAAAACAACTTCATTGTGATCACCGAGACTCCATCACAAAAATGTATATGCGAGTTTCTGAGATTTATTCTTTTGAACTTATATGAGGTCACCGAGATGAGAGCACCGAGAATCTTCTTGTGATATCACCGAAATATAGCTTCTGAGACTACCGAAAATACATCTTTGTAATCCTGATCCGAATTGTTTTGAGGTTATTGTAGTGACAGCAAACTAAAATGGCACCTAAATTGTGAGATGTAGTAGCACCAAGTCATGTATCATATCACCGAATCTGTGGAGACATCAAACTGTAGTATCACCAAGCCTATAACAGTACCGACTTGTGGGAGGCATAATATTGAACTGTGTATACATAATATTGGACTGTGGAAGCATAAATATCCTATCCAAGTTCCTTGTAATGACACTGAACCCTCTGCCTTCTCCGAACTTTAATCTATGTTATAGCACTGAAGACTTGTTCTTTGAAATCCGAACTATTGAGAGCTTAACTTGTGACATCCGAACTTGTCCTTCTGAGATTTATGCGAGCTTTTCTCTGAACTGTGTGAGGTATAGCCTTTACCGAGATGTAGAGACTTGAGGGATCTTGACAGAACTGTGAGTAAGGTTGTATACGTGTTCTTCAAACTACCTTTGACTTTGATCAGAGCTCTGATTCCATGTTGGAAAATCCATATAGGTGGCAATTAAAACGATTTTCCTCTTAATGACATTAACTTGTGATATTTTCATTATTAGTATTTGATCTCTTAGTTATCTTTTCTTATCATCAAGATTAATGCCAATCAACAAATAAAAGAGAACACAAGATATAGGCAAGCTGCCAGGGTGAAACCCCCCTCAAGGGGAAAGCCCAATCACAAAAATTCTTCCTTCATTAGATTCAAGATAAGACAACCATGACCCTTCCAAACTAGTTTAGACTCCCTACTAGTTTAGACTCCCTCCATCAAGTCATACTTCTTTCACTGTAATTGCATTGAATACTTGTCATTGTATATGCACCGAGACATCACCCTTATCACTGTCATGACACCGAGATCCCCTCACTGTGATTCCACTGAAACCTCATCATTGTCATGACACTGAGATCTCATCTCTGTGGAGACACCAAAACCTTTATTGTGATGGCACCGAAATGTTCCCTGAGAAAGCACTGCAACCTTCCTCTTGATATTTCATCGAGACCTTGTCCTTAAGATAGCACTGAGATTTGCGAGATAGCACCGAGACTTTTCCTCTGAGATTTATACGAAATATTCTTTGTTGTGATCATCTTTGTAATGTATCCGAACCCTTATCCTGTAGTAGTATCGACACATTACCTCTGAAATCTTATCAAACTTGTTTGATTGTCCTTTATGTGAAGTCCATACTCCTTTATATAGTTGTTTCTCCTTGAAATTAGGCCGACATGACTATATGAAGGGATGCATCCTTATATTAGGCCGACATGAATATATAGAGGGAAGCCGACTTGAAGACTTTGATGAAGAGGTCGAGTGATGACTTTTGCTGAAGAGGATGACTTGATGGAGGAGTCTTTGACCACACAATAAATGACTTTGACAATAACCTAAAGCCTACAATGGAGGCTTGACCTATAATTGACCCAAGCATGAAACCCATGCTTTAATAAGTCAATTCAATTTAATAATAAAAATTATTTTCACTTTCTTTTGACAAATAAATTACATTTTGACTCAAGTACAATAATGAAGACCGAACCTAGTTACATTTTCCAACAAGATCTAGTCTCCAAAATTTTTGCAAGGCCAGCATCAAGGATTTTGCAGTGATTTGGCGATAATTTGAAGATCTGAAGTGGAATTAAAATTTTTGGCAAGGGTTTCAAATTTTGTAGGGCCTCCAGGCCCAGCGTCCACCCTCTAGCCTAGTTGTTACCCTTGGTTAGCCTAGACGCAGCCCTAAAAGGGCCACAGCTCCCTTGGTTTACCCCACCCATGAGGCATAGAGGCCTCGGCCTCCTCGCTAAGCTGGACAACAACCCTTTTAGGGCTTGTCGTGGGCCTTTTTAGGCCTCTAAGGCCTGGCCCAAGGGCTTTTTGGCCCTCCATTCCTCTCTCCCTCCCCTCTTAGCCCTTCGCTCCCTCATTCTCCTCTGTCGCTACCTTCCTTCCCCCTCCGTCACCCTTCTTTCCCTCTGCCACAAGCCCTAAGCCTCTCCTAACCCTTGCGGCAGCCTCCCTTCCTAAGTCGCAGCCCTTGTGGGGCCTATGGCAACACTAAGGGGCTTTTCTCACCCTAACACAGGCCCTAGTTGGCCTCTGCCACCCTAGCCGCAGGCCTAATAGGCCTTGCTGCCATCTCTCCTTGTTTTCTCCTTGCCTCATTTTCCCTCTTAGCCTCTTTTAGTCTCATTGTTGGGTGATCACTTGATTTCTAGGATAATTCTTGGTGTTTTGCAGAGATATTGGACAAGTTCATTGTGTTTACAAGTGGCCTAACTATTGGAGAAAATTTGGGCAAGTGGGCTAGTCTTATTCTAGGCCTAGGGCCTATGGGTTTGATCTCTTAACCCTCCTTGTCTCACTGTTTTGCTACAGCTCTCTAAATATTTCCTTACAGAGGTAAAAACTCACCCAAGTGCCCCAAAAACCATGCATAAGTTGCTTAACATATTGGGAAATTAATTGCATCTAGTGGGTACTTAATATTTGGCTCATTTTATGGTTTATTGCTGACTGTCATAAGCTCAACAAAGTCTGAAAATATATCAATGGCATAAACATATTTTCACTATTTGTATTCTATATCAAAGACTCTAATCTAGCTCAAGAGGAAGTGGTAATTCTAGCACTGTTTTGTCATTTTGTCATTGATTAATTTACTATTGTCCTAAATGGTTTAATAATTGCTCATTTGAATGTGATAGGAATACAAGTAACATAAGGATTGTCAATTGTTTATGCTACATTGTTAATAATTGCATATGATGGAGAAGAGAGTTTATTGTTGAGCTAATTGTCACATTGCTTCTATTGTTTCAAAGACACTAACATATTGTTGTTTTTGTGTAAACTTAAGAAGTTCCAAATTTGCACTAATAAGCTCACTCTCTAAAAGCACATTAATCTCATAATCCAATAATCTTGTTGAATGATTGCCTAAGTGAATAAATCTAAGAGTATATTGGATATTGGAATCTATTGTTCCTAAAGATCTAATTTAATTGAATATCTCTTGAACATTTGGCATTGAGGAATATAATTGCAATATTGGCATTATCTTGTTGGTATATCTTGAAAGGATTATAATTGCATAAGAGCATTGATTGTCTAATCATCATTATCATCTCATTAGCTAATAACTCTAAGTAGATAAGTGCTCTAATTGTCATTAGATTTATAGCTGATATCTATTGTGGATCTTTGGCATATTGGTGATCTTTTCTTTAAGAACATATATCTTGTCATTATTAAGCAATTGTATTGTGGATATATCTTGTATCTTGTTGGCATTTGTAAAATTGGCACATAATTCTTGTGGTTAAGATTGTCTCTTATTTACCATTGTTAAGTACTTATTATCGTAACTAAAAATCAATCATAATTAAGTATTTAAAGGAACATTAAACAATCTCACTTTAAGAATCACTCAATAATCTTGCATTCTCATCCTAGAGCTAGTCTTGCATTAATAACTTCCTCCAAGCATAAGCTTGGTTGATAGATAGATAGGAACACCCTCCCATCTTTGCTTGAGAAGTCTAGGCTCTCTAGTATTTAAAATGGTGACCTTGAAGCCATTAGAGCCACAGTCACTGCAGCGCTAGAGGCACAAGGTATTGTAAATTTCAAGGAGAGGGATCGTTAACAAAGCCCTTGCTTGCTTAACCTTGACTTCTCTCTGCCACTTACTTTAGAGACTAGGCTCAATATAGATAAAGATCAAGGGACACAATTAGATAGGCATTTAATTAAAATAAACCAATTTCTTGCATCTCACCTAAGTCATAGGATTTGCATAGCATATAGGATAGTTAAGCATTTAACCAGTTGTTGTCCATCTAGTCACCTGATTCATAATTGATCTAAAGTAAGTAGTTGACTCCATAAGGCACTGGTCTCATAATTAATTCAATCTAACTTCATAACTTGCTAAAATCAACCAAGTGGCTAGGCCATTCAATTGTGTCTCTCAGATTTGTTGGTTGCAAACGAGTCTTGCATTTCCATCTTCCATAGGGACTACCCTACATACCCTGTTGTTGGGAGACAGCTAGAACGGGGAGGTCAGGTATCAGAATGACAACCCCCAACCTGAGTCATTGTCACACCGTGCCTGTATAATCTAAGCAACGACAATTTATGGCATCGTTGTCGGGGACTAGTTTATCTTGTTCTCGGCACTTCAACGACATCTTCTTAATCTTTTCCTCATTATCTCATCATTCCTTATCCCATCAACGCCACATTTTCTGGTGCCACTGTGATATTCTCCTTATCTCTTCATCACCTTATCTTTTGTCTTCTCACTAATCCTTTCATCTTCTCTATCCGCACCTTTAGCACTTGGACGTTTCAGTTGGTTTAGTGTTTGGGTGGCGACTCCACTTATTCATCCATTTACAAGAGCTTACTCTAGAAGAAATCCTGCTAGCTTACTTAACCCCTCTCTCAAAGCTCAGTTGAAGAAATTACATTCTAGTAAGCATTCATTTTTCTCAGACATGAAACTCTCTCTGGTATCCATTTGCTTCTCCCTGACTAACTTCTTAGTTTTTGCCTTTTGGAATTTAGAGCTAGATTCTTGTTCAAGTAGCGACTCCACCTCTTTCATTTTTTCAAGAATTTCTACTTGAAGCTCCCTTCTTGTAGACTTCTTGTTTTTCTTGAACAAAGATCTCTCTCTAACATCCATTTGCTCCTTTTCCCCTTAAACAATGACTTGTTAGCCCCTTGTCATTTTACTAACATTTTCATTTTTTTCAAGAATTTCTACTTAAAGCTCCCTTCTTGTAGACTTCTTGTTTTTCTTGAACAAAGATCTCTCTCTAACATCCATTTGCTCCTTTTCCCCTTGTCGTTTTACTAACATTTAGGGTTATCTTTATGACCTTCTAGAGAGAAAAGTTGAAGAAAATACAATTAATCAAGTTAAAGTATTAACGAAAATCATTAAAAGTATGCAAGCTGAGCATAGAAATCAAATCACTGCTATGAAGAATTGCCTAGCTAATATGGAGAAGTCTCAAGAGAACGAGCTACAACATAATAATGATCAATCCTTGAGATATTCCAGACCTTGCAAAAAAATTCATGATGAATCTACTTGTGCTATTGCAAGAAGAATCCTCGATAGTGGAAAGGCAGGAAACAAAAGATCAGGGGGATCTTATTAGGCAATTAACTCAAAAGCTTAGAGACATGAAAATTAGTCAAGCTCAGCTGATAAAGGCCATGAAACTCAACCAAAAGGATCGTTCTAGAGAAATGAGATCCATGCACACCAAGTTGATAGCTATAGAAGAAAAGCATGTTGAGGAGTTGAGCACCATAAAGGAAAATCATAACAAAGAAATGAGCTCTATACAAGATAGGGAAGTTGGTTTTAGAACAGGTTATTAGCCATGGAAGAACAACATGTTGAGGAACTGAAAATCATTGAAATTAATCATTCTAATCAAATGACCACCATGCAAGACCATTTGATCACTATGGAGGAAAATCGTGTCTAACTGATTAATGATATGGAAGTTGGTCAGATATGTCTTCAGAATAAGTCGTTGAACATGGAAGAAAACCATGCCAAGGAAATCGGTGCTATGAAGGTTGAGTATTCTAATCAAATGAATGCCATGAAAATTGAACAAATTACTCTTCAGAATAAGCTACAAAAGATGGAAAGGTCGCAGGTGCAGGAATTTCAGCATAGATTAGATGATGAAAGACACAAAGAACTTTCAACAGATCATAAGCCTCCCAGTCCGCCAAAGCAATTCTCATCTCATTTTGAGGAGGTCACTTGCCCCATTGAAGACAGGTTAGCTAGAAGTGTCGTGGGTGGAAAAGAAATTGAGAAAAATCAGACCTACATGTCACCATTCACAGAGTATATTCAGGATAAGATTGGGCGTACTTTGGATTCTTCAAATCTTTCATCCAAGCATTTTCAAGGTCAAGACAGAAAATCTACATTGGTCCCATTATTAGCATCATAGCCTACTGGAAACAAAAGTAAAAGACGGAAAAGAAGGAAGAGGTTTGATGCATCTGATGTTCGAGAGCAGCTCGAAATACCGATAAGTCAAAGTCCCAGGATCTTCAGAATTCAACACAGCACGTCAGATAAGCAACTGACAGACTTGCCTGAAAGTCAGCAGATGCTCAGTATGCACTATGTTGAAGACATCTGATGCCATGGGGCATCTTTGTATAGTATCTCTAACCCTACTCCCTTTCATTTGTGTCATTAGTTAGATTTCTTTTATGCACTTATGCTTTATGTTTTTACATTTCAGTTTGTTAAGAGTAGATTTTTCTATTCTAGCAAACGTTCTCAGTTCTATATATGTATGATGATTTTGATTACGAATGGATATCTATTTGACGAACTTGTGTTTTCTTGGATACAAGGTTCTGAATTCTCACGTCACTTCGATGAAGCAACGTGTCCCCATATGGAGCCAGATGTTGCACCTATTTTTTCACAAGTCCAAGGAAGCAATTGTACAAAATTTTTCAAACTTAAAAATCATCAACCAGCTAGTTCTTATGTCATTGTAAACCCAATTTCTGCAAATTGTAATGTAAATGATTTTAGTACGACCATTTAGTTATGTAACAACCTAGGTAAGCCTATGATTTTGGCGACTAATTTCATCCTAGGAGGTTTTCTGTCTCATAGCATTATGTGTGTTTCTAAACACGGATAATCGGCAAAGCTTTTCCCTCCAGCTTGAACCCCAGAGCTAGGGTGGAATTTATAGATAAAGTCTTAGGTGAGTCCTAATGTTTTTGATCAAGTCTGTTGTAAAAGTGATTTGGGAATAATTTAAGTTGTTTGACTAAATTATTTTATTACAAATCACTTGGTCTATTAGATAATATTGTGTTGCAGAATTGGGTAACTATTTGAAGGTCTATAATGAATGGGTATCCCCTTTGAGGGTTGAATTTGTAAAAGATATTTTAGTGCATGGTCCCTCGCAATCAGACACCATTGCTTAAGTATTTAAGGGTGGAAAAATAATTAATCCCCTCTTGTGTCAATTAATTAATTTCTTTGGCAAAAATAAAAATTAAATCCTAAGCTAGAAAATTAATTAATTTAGAGTCAAAAATAAATTCGAGAGAAATTAATTTTTCCAAGTGGAAAATGACCAAAAAATTCGTGGGTCAAAAAGAAGTTAATTTTTGGAGGTCCCCCACCAAGGCAAAAATGGATATTTTAAGAAAAATTGAGCCCTTGGACCTTGGTGGTTAAGTCAAAGTCAATTTTTTGAAGAAATTAATCCAAAATATTTATTTTTGGATTAATAAAAAATGGTTTTTATGAGAAATTCGAAAATTCCTCAAAAATAAATATTTTCGACGGCAAAGATTAAAAGATGATCAAATATTTATCAACGATCGAGATTATTTTGATAGGGATCAAGCCAACTAGCCATTATTTTCCACTTGGAGGATTTATCTATAAATTAGAAGCCATTTTGCTTCTCAAGTCATGATGAAAACTCTGACTCTGGTCTATGTAATTTTGTAACACTAGTGTTGTTCCACTGATCTGCTGGGAACATTTGAAATATCATAATAAAATACTTTGGGGTTCAGTTCATGGTGTTCTTTGTCTGATGATCTGTGGTATGTGCTAGATATGTGTTTTCCTATATTGTGCTTAAAATTTTATAAGCTTGTTTATTCATTAAATGGTGATAAGAACATTCTATTGGTAGATTTTGGGTCTATCTTAGGTGATCTCATTCGCCTTATGTCTAACAAGTTTTCTTGAAGAAATATATAGAGTTTACAGGTTCCTTGACCCTTAGACTCCAAGTTCACAGACTTCAGAGAAGAGTCGACCTTGTTTGGGCTCCGAGAATTTTGTTTGATTTTCTTACTTCACTAGGGCTATGGGAAACACCATAACTTTCGAAACACATTTGATCTATTGTCATTGCTCATCATTTAAAAAATTATTTATTTTTCACAAGCATTGTATATAACTTGTAAACTATTTTTTGTAAATAAATTTTTCTAACCCTTGTTGTGCAGCAACTGGGGTTTGGAGTTTTATTTTTTAAAATTTTGTATATATTAGGGTTTTGGGTATTTTTATCTTCATTTGTGCATGTGAGATTCAAGCTACTCTAAAGGATTTGTTGGAGTTTTGATCTAGATCTAGGCCCTTGAGGGTAAGAACTAGTCTCCAAAATTTTTGCAAGGCCAACATCAAGGATTTTGCATTGAATTGGGCGATAATTTGAATATCTGAAGTGGAATTAAATTTTTTGGCGAGGGTTTCAAAATTTTTTAGGGCCTCCACGCCCAACATCCACCCTCTAGCCTAGTCGCTACCCTTGGTTAGCCTAGCTACAGTCCCCTTGGTTTACCCCTATCGTGAGGCATAGAGGCCTCGGCCTCCTCCCTAAGCTGGACGGCAGCCCTTTCAAGGCTTGTCGTGGGCCTTTTTAAGCCTCTAAGGCCAGGTCGTGGGCCTTTTTAGCCCTCCATTCCCTTTGGCCTCCCCTCTTAGCCATCTGCTCCCTCAGTCTCCTTTGTCGTTGCCTTCCTTCCCCCTCTATCACCCTTCTTTCCCTTTGTCGCAAACCCTAGGCCTCTCCTAACCCTTGCGGCAGCCTCCCTTCCTAAGTCGCAACCCATGTGGGGCCTACGGTAGCCCTAAGGGGCTCTTCTCACCCTAACATAGGCCCTACTTGGCCTCTGTCACCCTAGCCGCAGGCCTAATAGGCCTTGTTGCCCTCTCTCCTTGCTTTCTCCTTGCCTCATTTGCCCTCTTAGCCTCTTTTTGTCTCACTGTTGGGTGACAATTAATTTTTGGGCTAATTCTTGGTGTTTTGCAGAGATATTGAACAAGTTCATTGTGTTTACAGGTGGCCTAACTATTAGAGAAAATTTGGGCAAGTGGGCTAGTCTTCTTCTAGACCTAGGGCTTATGGGTTTAATCTCATAACCCTCCTTGTCTCACTGTCTTGCTACAACTCCCTAAATATTTCCTTACAATGGTAAAAACTCACCTAAGTGCCCCAAAAACCATCCATAAGTTGTTTAACATATTGGGAAATTAATTGCATCTAGTGGGTATTTAATATTTGGCTCATTTCATGGTTTATTGTTGTTAATTTTAGTTAACAATGGTATGTTCTATGCCTAGCACAATTTACTTCAATGTTCTTTAGTAGCCCAATAACAATTTCCAATAGCAATCACAATAATCACATTGACAATAAAAGCAGATAGAACATGAAACAAAATGCAGAAGACAAGCCAAGGTAAGAGGACACCAGATTTGTCAGATGCCAAGGAAAAACCCCAATGTGGGGAAAACCCTTTGATCAATTCTTTTTATTATTAAATCAAAAGTTTAGCAGAAAGTGAGGGTACAAAAGTCAAATTGACTTGCCCAATACAAAGTCAAAACAACAATGTAACTTTCTGCAGTCAAACTTCAGCCCTAACGAAAAATTCAAAGTTGGTCAAAACAGCAGCAAATCATCCTCAAAGCAACTCGGTCTTCCTCAGTCAAACTCGGCCTGATTAGGAGGATAAATTCATCTCAAAACAACTCGGTCAAACTCAATCAAAGGAGAGAGAAAAATGTTGTAATTTTTCTGCGATCAAACAACAATCAACGCAGGTCAAACAACCCAGAATTTCTAGATTTTTGTGCCCAAAGATGAAACCTAGAAAAATCGATCCTTTGACCCCAAAAACGCAAGCAAACTCAGTCAACAAGTCCTCGGTCAACGTTGGTCAAACCTGTCCCAAAACTCTGAAATTTCGATCTACAATTCTGCCCATAAACTCGTCCTCCTTGCCACACATATGAGAGAGAGAAGTTGCCCCAATGTTGTACGAACCAATCAGATGAAGAGAGAGAAGAATGTGTAAGTGATGAAATGTGCCAAATGAGGTGTGAGGTCTTTTGTATTTATACAGTTCGTAGTGGGTGAAGAGACACATCCATTGGGCTTCTTGAGCCTACATGATGATGAGTCTGACCTAAGCAATTTGCACATGTGTGGGCATAAATTCCAAATCACACTTCTGCTTATTTGAATGAGATAATCTTTATGTCAATCTTGGACCTCTCGAAAAGAGGAATCCAATGCAATCATCATCTCCATCAAATGAGTTGTCCCAAGGTGGAAATTGGCCCTAGTTTCAAATTTTAACACTCCCTCTCAGCTAGGGAGAATTCCACCTGCCAATCCATCTGTCGACATCATGCCATCATATTGTCATGTACCATCCTTGCCATCTCATCTCTGCATTATTGGACCATGAAGTAATAATGAAGAAGAATCGATCGAGAGTGAGCCACAAGACCTTACCACTCTCCATTGACAAAAGTCAGTCCGACGGTAGAAACTCAGATGATCCCAGATCAAGTTGTTGAACACCATGCATCCTAGACATAGGGAGTACAACAGTACACGAAAAGTCCATCGGTAGTGGTATGGTCCCTATCCACATTTCCCAACTCATTGGCCAGATGAGAGGTACTTCCCACGAGTCTCGGACTACATGGGTAGGATGTATGCTGGGGCATCAACAGGAGAAGGTGAACCACTCATCCCGCTCATATGCCATAGGAGAAGGTGAACCACTCATCCTAGGCATATGTCAATCGTAGGGGAAGGTGAACCACTCACCCTACACACGTCATCATGGGGTGTCACAGAGGAAGGTGAACTACTCACCATGTACACAGCGCACAACATAGGGGAAGGTGAACCACTCACCCTATGGTCGCTCATAGGTCCAAGAAGTACCCCAAGCCCCCAAGAGCTCCCACAGCTCAGTGTCCAACTCAAGCGGGACCCTCATGAGGATATTTGCGACCTACTCATCAAATAAAGTGGCACCTGATATCAATGTGCTTGGAACGGTCGTGGAACACGGGATTCTCTGAAAGGCAAATCCCACTCTAGTTGTCGCAGAAGATCACGGTGGTATCCAACACGTGCTCAAATAGCTCACTGAAGAGCTTCCTCAACCAAACAACTTCACAACAGGCCATACTAGCTGCAATGTATTCGGCCTCGACGATGCTTAGTGCAACTGATTTCTGCTTCCTACTCATCCAAGAAATTGAAGCAAACCCTAATGAGAAGCAACATCCATACATGCTCTTATGATCCACCACACTGCCAGCCCAGTCAACATCTGTATATCCATGCAGCCTCAAATTCCCAACAGTGTATCTTAGTGCATAATAGATTGTGCCCCAAAGATATCTCAAGAGATTCTTAGCAGAAATCCAATGTATGTGATGAGGCTTGACCATAAATTGACTCAACGTGTTCACAACGAAGCATATGTCAAGACGGGAGTTTACCAAGAACATCAGGGCCCCCACAAGTTGTCTATATTCGGAAGGATTTGCCAATTCGGACCCAATAGCACTTCCACATAGTTTCTTGAAGTTGAGTTCCATCAGATTAGTCACGAACTTGCAATCCACCATCCCACATCTCTCGAGCAGCTTCACAATATATTTTCCTTGAGAAAGGAAAATCTCACCTAGCTTTTGCCAGACCTCCAGGCCTAGAAAGTAGTGCATCAGTCCTAGGTCCTTCATCTCGAACTCGAAATCCAACTCCCTCTTGCATTGATGAATGAGAGGTTCTGCACCTGTCAGAAAGAGATCATCCACATAAAGGACCAGAATGAGAGGCATGTCATTCTCAACCTTGAAATATAGGTTAGGGTCAACTTCACTCCTTGTAAATCCCAAAGTCATAAGATAGTTATCAATCCTCTCATACCAAGCCCTGAGAGGCTTGCTTCAACCCATGGAGGACTTTCTTCAACCTGCATACGTGTGTCCTTTGATCCTATACTTCGAACCCCTTAGGTTATTCCAAGTAGACTTCCTCCTTAAGCGAGCCATGCAAGAAAGAAGTCTTCACATCCATTTGGTGTAAGCTCCATCCTTAAGAGGCAGCAAGAGCAATAATCGAACGGATAGTGGTATATCAGGCAACTGGTGCAAATATCTCATCATAGTCCACTCCTTCCTTTTGAGAGAAGCCTCGAGCAACGAACTTGGCCTTGTATTTTTCAGTACTCCCATCAGCTCCATGTTCGATTTTGTAAAGCCATTTAGAGGTGACCATAGACTTGTCCTTGAGTCTAGGAACCACATCCCATACATCATTCTTCATGATTGATTCGTACTCCTCATTCATCGCATCCTTCCATACTTGGTGTTTCACAGCTTCTTCGAACGTACAAGGCTCAGATTGAACAATGGTACTCATAGCAGCAAGGTATCCTTGATACCTAGTGGGCTTCTTACTTTCACGAAATGTCCCTCTTGGAGCAATATGCTTTTCAACATCTTCGAAAGTGTCAGTGTTGCCGGAATCGCCCCCCCCCCCGGATCCAAAGGCAGAATCGCGGATCGGAGCGAATCGATCCGGAATCCCCAGTGGAAGCGCGGATCCGTTTTTGAGGTGGCGCGATTCCGGGTTAAAAAAACGATTCCTGCCATTTGAGGTTGCGGCCCCCCGGAATCGCGCATCCCTGGACGCAACCTTGACGCAACCTGGACGCAACCTGGACGCAACCCACCAATATGACATCATTCTCATATAGGATTCCTAATACCATATAACTTGAGCATTGTAGCCTGAATATACGGTCTTACTGCTCTGAATACAATGTCAACTCAATGAATATACATTGAAAAAGGGCGGGTTGCGTGGCGCAACCGGAAGCGCAATCATCTACTGAACTGATGGATGCACTTCTATATATTCATATACTGTACCATCATACATAGGGATGCCATACATATTTGTGAGATTGATACACACACACACACATAAATATATACAACTGTTGAAGTTGAGGTCATGCATATACTGCTGTAATTAGAACATAGCAATACCATACTCAAGCTATTTGAGCAGTGATATCCATACATAATGCTAAGTGCATATAAGAATGAAGAAGTCTCTGCTTATAGGTTTATACCCATCATTGCCAATATTGGGAAGCCATACCAATATTGATCTATATGAGAAACGATAACATATATATGACTGAAGCAAGTGACATGTCCATATTGAATTGATGTCATGAACAAATGTCATAATGCAAAGAATCATACTGAAGCATATGCCAATGATCATATGACACTATTGGTAAATCATACCAGGAGCAAGAGCATAGCCATATAACGAACGTCCAATTATTCCAGAGGTGCAGTATCAAATTATCAATACACTGTGAGAGTAGATCTGAGAGACTTCCTTGTAAAGTCTGCAATTCTTGCTAATGTAGTTTGTTGCCCTTACCTTGCTTCAAATCACTGTGATCTTATGTCCAACTATGCTTCCACCTATGCTGATCTACTAGGTATTCAATGTACTGCTGGTGGGGCTTAAGGTTCCTCCTCAAGCCTCCTACAATTCACGGTTTTGCTACAGCAAGGTCTAGGTCTTCATATACATGAAAATATACTTGGTTATAACTGCACTGATCCTCAGGATGACTGTGGCCTGGGTAGAGGACCTAAACTAGGCCTCTATACCCTCAAAACAGACCTCCAAACTTGCTGTAACAACAGCCCTCCTCTGTGGCCCAGAACAGAATGAGAATCTCCTTCTAGGACAAGGAACCACCCCCCTTTACCTGTGCTGTTGCTTGAGATGACTGCAGCTAGGGCAGTAGGTCCCTTCTAGGCCTCTTGGCGCTCTCAAATCCTCCTCCTCATACAGCTGTAGCAGCACCTTCCTGCAGCCTTGTAAACAGAGACAAACCCTCCACAAAATAGCACAGAAAAAGCATCAAAACTTCTTGACTTGTGGCCTGATCTAGCAAGTGAGATGCTGCCCTAAATAGTCTTGAATTAGCTCTCCAAGCCTCCTTGCTGGCTGCTTCCATTAAATGTTGAAGGAGGACTTTGCAATCATGGTTTGCATTTTCAAATTTGATTTGTGGCCTTCATGAGCAATTGAGCCCAGCTCTGACATATTCCCAAACTTGAATTCTAACAGTCCCTTGCTTGATAGAAACTTGATAACTTTCCTTGTGATTGCATTCCTTCTCTTGCTTGAGCTTGTCCTATGAAATTTTATAGGCATCAAGCAGTATCAAATTGATACTGATGTATGTTTGTAATAGCTAGAATATAGATGATTGTTGTACATACTAGTAACTACAATGGAATCATGGATGCCATATCTATCTTGATTTATGCAAAAATATGCATGTTTTCATGTCTTCTACAATTAATTTGGTATTTGGGATGTTTTTTTTTAGTATAAATGCAAAAAAATATAAAAAAATATATATATATAGCAGACGCTTCCGCGGACGCTTCGCTTCCTAGATTTTTGGAAAATGACGCTTCCGCGCTCCGCGCTTCCGCTTCGCTCCCGCTTCGTGCAACATTGGTCCATGAGCCACAACATTGTTTTCTTTGAGGTAAAGGGATCACAAGGAGGTGGATCAATAGGATCCATCGAGCCTTCAACATCACGCATAGGCTCATCAAATGGAGGTTCATCCTGCTTTCTTGTAGCATCATCATTCTCTTTTCCTGGAATGGGGAGATCTTTGGCTTTCCCAAGAGCAGTGTCTTCATCGAATGTAACATCATGGCTTACTTCCACATCTCGTTGACCAAGCACATAGATTCTATATGCCTTTGAGTTTTCACTGTAGCCCACAAAAGTTCCTTTCTTCCCGCATACTCCCAATTTTTTTCTCTTTTCTTTAGGCACATGAAAATACACGACAACCAAATATTCTAAAATGAGAAACATCAGGTTTCTTACCAGTGAAAACTTCTTCGGGAGTCTTGAAATTTAATGCTTGATGTGGACACCTATTTTGAACATATACGACAGTATTTGCAGCTTCTCCCCATAAGAACTTTGGTAGACCTAGATCATGAAGCATGGCACGAGTGGCTTCCATGATCGTTCGATTCTTTCTTTCAACAACTCCATTTTGCTCGGGAGTGTATGCAATGGTTGTCTCCCTCTTAATGCCAGCTTCTCTACAATAGTCATTGAATTCATTTGATTCATATTCGGTCCCATTGTCGGTCCTCAATATTTTGATCTTCTTCCCTGTTTGATTCTCCACCAAGGCTTTGAAAGCAAAAAACCATTTGAATAAATCATCCTTCTTCAAGAAATAGATCCATGTTTTGCAAGAGAAGTCATGCACAAAAATAGCATAATATAAGTATCCTCCTAATGATGTTACGAGCAACATACCAGATAGGTCAGAATGGACCAGTTGAAGAATATCAGAAGTTTGACTTTCTCTTGAGGGGAATAATCCCCCTATAAGTTTCCTAGCTACACAACCCTGACAAACACCTTCATGATTCATGTTGAAATTGGGCATACCACTGACCATCTTCCTTACCCCAGGTAAGGCTTTGTAATAAAGGTGGGCAAATCTTCGGTGCCATAATTCAAATTGAAGAGAAGTGTCGCAACACATGGCTCCCAAAGGACTTCTTGCAACTTGATAAAGAGCATCAACCCTAAATCCAAGTGTAAATGTGTCTTTAGGGTTTCTTTGCCAAAGACGTACCTTTCCATCAATGAATTCTACCTTGAAGCCTTTATTTTCCATTGCAAAAATAGATACCGCATTCTTCTTCAAATTGGGCACATACAATGCTTTTTGTAGATGAATGGTTTGACCTTGATTCAAGTAAAGAGTGACGATACATGTTCCTTTGACGGGATAGGTGTCATTATCTCCAAGTATGATTTGCAAGTTAGTCTTCTTTTCAACCAAATTTGAGAGGGCCTCTTTGTACCCAGTGAAGTGCCTTGAGGCTCCACTATCAATCAACCAATGATCCAATGTATTCGGAGGAGATCCAATGGTCAATAAAGGAGATCCAAGGGTAACAACCAAAAGAGATCAAGTGGACAAGAGCACAAACTAAGCCTACCCTTTCCGCCAAATCCCCCCATCAATCCATACCCAGAAGTATCCATGATAAGTAAACCCAATATTCAATTACCAAATGACAAGACATACCTTTAGATTCGAGAGGCTTACCTTCAAACATACGATCAATACAAGTGGGTGAGGGACCACATGGCTAGCTTAGGTGGTAGAGAAATGGCACAACGAGCTAGTAGGAGGCCGCAAGGGGATGTTGGTTGCCTGTTGAGGTTCATCATGGAGAAAAATTTCTCTTGGGGATATCACCCACGAAGTGGTGGGTAACATCTAGCTCCAACTGGGACGTGATCTCTCGAAGAAGTAGACAAGGTTGCTCGAACGAGAGGTCATGAGAACTCCAACAATCTCTTGGTCACCGTAGACCTATTATCTGCACATGTCAAAGATCAAAGCCACAAGGCAGCATGTTTTTCACGGTGTCTTATGATCACCCATGCTTAATGTTAGCCCATAAACCAACAAGAAATAAAATAATGGAATTTTTCTTCTTCTTTTTTTAAATGCAATCTAATCTATTCTGGGAAACATCATTTGCGATTAGTTCTAATGCAAAATCATCATGCAATGCATTCTACCCTAACATGCACATAGTACAAAGTCAAGTATCAAGGAAAGAAGTGATGCGACTTATTTTGACTAGCCGAGGCCAAAGTTCATCATTGAGTTTGGCAAAGTAGTAATAGTCGTCCCTGACTTTCCCATGAATCTTGACGGGAACAAACTCTTTGTCCACTAAGACCAAGTCCCCTATTTTGTATTCTTTCTTTGGTTTCCACCTTTTGCTTGGCTTGTGGTTTGGTCTTTTAAGGATACGAACCTCTTGTGAAGGGAGAATGGGAGAAGGTTTCTCGATGTTATGTGCTTCATAATAGGGACCAGGCTCAATTACATGAGATAGGTAGGTAGGTTCTCTATGAAGAATGAAAGGGGTCCCATTGGATTGAGGGATGGTAGCATATGATAGATCCATTTAAACATGACCCCCAACAGTGGCTCCCCATTTCCTAGATAGCAACATCCCCCACACATCAGGAATATCAATGACAACAATGTCCATGAGAAGGGATATGTTGGGGTTCCTAGCTAGAGAGACCTTAAGATCTTTAATGAGACCCTCCACTTCCACAGGTTTGGAGTTAAATCCACACACCTTCTTGTATGGTCGGGTGATGTTGAGACCCAATTGCTTCATAACAGTTAAAGGCATGATGTTTGTGGAAGCCCCTGAGTCGAGCATACAATTATGGAGATAAAGGTCATTGATAGCCAAAGTGAGCATAAAAGGTTCGTGTCTGGGGTTATGATCGAGAATGTGAATGTTTTGAAAGTCTTCAAGTAATTCTTCCTCTTCAAAACTCGAGGACTTCTTAATTTGTTGTTGTTGTTCGGGAAATTTGGCAATCTCCTTTAGAGGAACAGATACGGTCATCTTTCCAATAGCAGCATCCATGTCAATGTTAAGCCTAGCATGTTTCCCTTTTCTTTCTTTTTGGTGCTTTCTCCCTTTTGAGGGCCCCTTTTTGGTTCAGCTTTAGTTTGGGAATCCCTTTTCGGAGGATTCCTCAAAAGGACTTTCTCTTTAGGAGACTCTTTAGAGGGGACATTTTTGGGAGGATCTTGCTTGGGAAAAACGTCCTCTTTGTTAGGCTCTCTGGAGCACTGTTGATAATATCGGCGATATATCGGCGATATTCGGAAATATCGCGATATTTTCGGCAAAACGATATATCGCCGAGAAAATATCGCGATATTTTCTGTTTTGAAAATATCGGCAAATATCGGCAAATATCGGCAAATATCGGAAAATATCGGCAAAATATCGCGATATTTTGAAAATATCGGCAAAATATCGGCTATATTTAAAAATTTGAAAAAATTATTTTTTATGCTTGCCGATATTTGCCGATATTTTGCCGATATTTTTGCCGATATTGCCGATAAGATATTTTCTGGACCCTCGCCGATATTTTCCCGATACCGATATTATCAACACTGCTCTGGAGTTTGCAAGGTATTTTTTATTGTCTCTTCGGGAATATTGGACCCCTCTGAATCTTCCACTACGCTCATCAATGTTCAGAATAGGCTCCTCTTTCTCATCTTTGGTTATGAACATCATTGATGGGAGGATGAGTGTATGAACCTCCAAGTAGAATGTTGAATATATCGGATTCTACAAGGTTAGCTTGCTCATTCGTTTCATCATCATCGAATCTTCTTCCACTATATTGGTTGGAGCCAAGGTATTTAGGAATTGAGATGAGCCAGGCTTATCCTCCTCACCTTGCTTTCTTGGAAAAGGCTTCCCCCTCAAAATAAAATTTGATTTTTGGGCTTTCTCCAAAGCGGTGATCTTGTTCATAACAATTCAATCTCGTGAATGGACTTCCTCGGTAAGCTTTTCCATTTTCTCAAGGATAGCCAGAAGGGTTTCCTCATGTTGATCCTTTGATTTCTCCTTCTTAGTCTCAGTTCTAGCTTTAGGTAGGTTATCAACATTCATCTTTAAGATACGAAGGTTTTCCTCAACCTGCATTGCCATCTCTTTAGCTTCAGCCAATGTGGAAGGTTTCTTGTCTCTTAAGGCATAGGTTAGGTGGCCCCCAACTGCTTTGACAAACTTATCAAGAATGTTGGCATCGGAAAGCTTTAGGTTATCAAGGATATCCCGTACGACCCTATCAAATTTTTGAATGAATTCCCAGAGGTCTTTCCTTCCCTTGGATATCTGATAAAACTTCTCGATGTTGAAGGTTCCCTGGGCATTGCAAGACCACATTTTCATGAATAGGTCTTCAAACTCATTGGAGTCACTAATGCATCCAGGGGGGAGACTAAGGTACCATTCTTTGGCTTGTCCCTCAAATGATAAAGCAAACAGCATCATGATTCTATCTTCATCAAAGATCATCCTAGGGGGCAGTGGCCAATAAAATTCTTCAACAAAGTCACGGGCACTCATAGTGGCATCTCCTTTGAACGTGGGTAACCATCGATTGTATTTTTCAAGTAATGGCTTGGGATCATTACCGAGCTTCAAAAGAGCAAATACACTAACCAAATGTTTTTCACTTTTGGTCCTCTTGTTGTTGTCAATGCCAAAAGTATCTATCATTTTCGGAGTAGGGCCACTGACTTTTACAAATTCAAGAAGGAGAGCAATGCCACTAGGTGATGGTTCGTGGTTCCTTCTTGCAGCAACCCTAGTTAAAGGAGGAATGTTGTCTCCTTCAAGCAAACTAGGGGTTTTGACAATGAGTGGAGTCGCGAAAGGAATAATAAGAATGTCGTTTAATGAATCAATTCCTCGACGATTCACTAGGGAGCACTGTTTTAAAATTTGGCCGAGTCATTAGTGACTCGGCCGAGTGGATCCGAGTCACTAAAAAAATTTACAACCCAGCAGAAATACAAGTTCGGGAGGCCAAGTCATGACTGACTCGGCAGAGTTATTGCATGACTCGGCCGAGTCAGTCATGACTCGACCAACCCGGCCGGTTCGGCAATAACTCGGCCGAGTCAATGAATGCGGCCTGTAACCCCAAAAAAAATGCGATTTTTCATATTTTTTTTTAATTTTAACTGTTAGCTGAGTGTTGGGGACTCCAAGGTGTTTTATAAATTAGTTAAATGTTATTTGGGGTCCATTCCTCTCTCCCAAACCCTAGTATTTGATCATATTGCCCTACTAAGGCTATGCTATTCATGGTAATGTTAAATTCTTAAAGTAAAAGTGACATTCTCCTTAATCTTCATTTTCATCCTTTTACTTAAATTTTTAACATTACCATGAAATGACTCTAGATGTTTGAGAATGGTTCTGGCCTCATTGGATTTCATATGGAGAAAGTAGAATTTTAGATTTCATTCAAAATCCAATAGACTTATCGGTTTTTCAAGATTTCAAGATTGGGGGATTGCAATGTTTCCATTGAAGTTTGTCATGTATTAGGGTATGGAACTCGTATTTAATCAAGAGCACCAATCCCTCTATGTACCTTGATGTTGGGAGCTTCCAAAAATGTCGCTCCCGCTCCCCGCTTTCGCTCCCGTTCCCAAGTAACACTGAGCCAAATGATGTTGGCAACTCTAGCAGTAGCTAGTAGTACTGGTCACAGAGTTTTGTTGTAGAGGCCATTTCTAGCCTCCTTGGTTATGTATTTTTGTTTTGATCTCTATATCATCATCGTGTATGTATTGGACAGTGCACTGGGTGCCATTTTAATATAATGGATATATTCATGAGCCTACTTTGATCATATGTTGTCTTCTATCTATATTCTAATGCCGTGTGTTTGGAAACATGAATGAAAATCTTTAAAATTATGTGCTTTTATAAAAAATAAATATTTAATTTATTTTTTACAACGACCGAGTCATTGAAATCGAGCCGACCGAGTCGATACCGAGTCGGAGTCGGAGTCGACCCTCGGTCGAGTCGTAGTCCGAGTCGGAGTTTTAAAACATTGCTAGGTAGACAGACCTGCTTCCTCCCTAGCAACAGCGCCAAAAATGTTACCACTCAAACCAACAGGGGACCTAAAAGGGGTTCCTATGAGGGCAATTGTTAGGTTAAGGGCAACGGTGGAGGCTTAGCCCACTGTCACCACAGCTAAGTCTCCTTGCTCTTTACGAACTTTCACCAATGGGAGGAGTCCCGGTAGTGTAGGGATCACTTGTAAAGTATATGTCAATGATAGGTGGAAAGTGACCCTGGAAACCCTTTCCACCAAGGATAGATTTAAGAATGAAACTTGCTTGCTCTTTAAGCAAGGGACTTCATCCTCCAGGAGTAAGGGGTGAGGATTGGAAGGTTGAGGGAGAAGAAATAGGCTTATGGACGAGGTTCTTAATCCCTATAATCCTTGGGAAACTTGGATTCCCAAATGATCCTTGACAAATAATCTTTATTGAGAAGTGGGACCACACAGGGCCAAGTGGACCCAGCCCAAGCTCAGGGATGGAATGTAGCAACCAATGATGTTCCTATCCTGGACAAGGTGAAAGGAAAGGACCAAACAAGAATATTTACTTCAAAAGGTTGAATTGATCTTGTTAAGGTCTAGCCTTAGGGATGCCTAGGCAAAATTCGATCCTAGAGCTAGCGCTTGGGATTCCCAGAGATTCTACCATTAGAATTGCCTCAAATATGGAGGAGAGGGAGGGAACCCACCAACGTAGTAGCCTATAGGAGATCGAAGTTTTTCCTTGGGTCAATTCCCGGGAAATTGATGCCCTAGGTGACCTTTGAGGGCTAAACCTGGAAAAAAGTCGTAAAAGGTGAAAAAGGTGAAGGAGATGACCACCCTTTTTAGGGATCAGTGCCTAATTTACTTGGGGATATGGAGTCAAGGATGATGATGAGTAAGAACTTGGTTTCTTGATCAAGGAGGCCAGAAAAGTAACCTTCATTCAATGTTGAGAGAAAGAAAAGAAAAGTGACCTTCAAACATTTATACTTCAACTCAAATGATGCAAGCTTATCGAGACAAACAATCTCTAAGACATTTCATTCATATAACATTGGCCCATACATTAAATTAGCTAAAACATGCTTGATTCCACATTTCAATTATGCAGCAACTAGCCCTAATTTTAGCAATATGCAGCAACAAGAATAACAACATCAAAATTTTACTTACAACGTTCTAGAATATATCCAACCAGCGTTTCGTTTGCAAAACAAAGCTCCAAGAAGAGAAAAATAGCCCAAATCCATACATCAAAATTCATCCATCTACAAAAAATATCCTCCAAGGAAAAAATGCAAAGTTCTCTATGATTAGAGAGATCCCAAGTCAAGTGATGATCCAAATGAATGCATCTAACATCAATATATAGCCTCCTAAGGAGTTCGAATTAGCCTATGGGCCTACATTAGCCTCTAATGATAAAATAATGTGCAAATAAAACCCTTATTGGTGACAAGCCCACTAAACTAGCTCACAAGTGTAAAAATAAGCCTCACAAGGGGCCAAATAATAATATGTACATGTCATGGGGCCTCCAAAGGCCTAATAACATCCTGAAGTGCCATATTGAGGAATAGATTCATCGGAATATGATGGACAAGGGGGTGGCCCCTTGTTCTCCAAGTAGTAGACCTATGGTGCTCCCAGTGGGTCTGAGGGCACATAAATGACCCCATAAGTCTCATATGAATCAGAGATGCCTGTAGATCCTCTACAGTGGAATGAATGTTGTTATGACATCGTACAACTCCTTGGACACCTGCCAAGTGTGGGCGGCTCCTATGGGGCATGTTGGGCATAATGTACCAAGCATATCACCATCATCCCAAAAGTGGATCGCTAGTAGTCTCTGAGCATCGATGAAGATCCGTGGAGGGTTGTTTGTTGTTGTAAAGGCCAATGGCTCTCGATGCACACCCTATATGTGCCAATGTAGACCTCTGGGGGTTAGGATCCCATATAGGGATACCAAACCCAAATGGAAACCACATGTAATCCTGCATAAGATCCTATGCATCCACTAGGTTTCTAGTACAACCAGTCATTAAAATAATTGGGTAAAAGAGTTTACAAATCATGGATAACAATGTGGGCACTTCATAATGGCATGCCCTTCCGTAGTGGGCTTTGGCATGTGCTAGTGTCTCCAAGCTCCAAAGGGGGTTAACCAAGTACCTTATTAGGTGGTTTCAACCCTTAAAGGGGATAGTATTTCCAAGATACATCCCTCTAATGTGGGTATCAAGTGATAAATAAGTGGAATGGAGTAGGGAATGAGAGGGGCAATCCTGGGCCACATATTGGGGCATAGGGGTAGCTAGATAAAGGGAAGCCAACACCTGGGTATGTAATGTGTAGGAGGAAGCAATCGTGGTACATGAGGTGCCCCGGCCTTGATTTTTCCACCCTTTTTTATATGTCTTTTTCCTTTTATGAATTTTCTTTAATTAACTGCTCGGGGCTCAAAGGACAAGAGCATGATGTGTAAGATATAGCAGTGACTACCCCTTTTAGGTAAGGCGATTCATTACCCTCGAGGGGTTGGGACAATCATGGGTTCCTAAATGATAAAGGAGGCTCGTCTAGGGCCTATGGAACCAGGGTGATGACCATGGATTGGGGTAGAGCTCATGTATTGGCTTTTGCCCACATGCTACTTATTTTGTCCCAGCCATCTTTCGCATTTTGTGGTACAATTTCCTGTTATATGTGGCCAATTATGCTTTTTTCTTTCTCTTTTAACTGCTTCAACCTTCGAGGCATCATTCCAACCCTGACCCAAGGTGGGGGCAAGGGGATAGGGAGGTTGGCCCTATGTGGACCCAAAATGGAAATGTGGACCCAGGTGGGAGAAATGATGAATGGGGTATAGTGAGTGGAAAGGGAGTAATATATGCAGGAAAAGGAGCAATACCACGCACCCAAAGTCGGGGTTTCCCAAGTAGTACCACCCTAGAACCAAATGGTCAATAAAAGAGATCCCACGAGACTAAAATCCAAGGGTAACAACCAAAAGAGATCAAGGGCACAAGAGCACAAACTAAGCCCACCCTTTCCACCAAATCCCCCCATCAAACCATATCCAGAAGTATCCATGATAAGTAAACCCAATACTCAATTACCAAATGATAAGACATACCTTTAGATTCGGGAGGCCCACCTTCAAACATACGATCAATATAGGTGGGTGAGGGACAACATGGCTGACTCAGGTGGCAGAGAAATGGCACAACGAGCTAGTAGGAGGTTGCAAGGGGTTGTTAGCTGTCGGTTGAGGTTCATCATGGAGAAAAATTTCTCTTGGGGATATCACCCACGAAGTGGTGGGTAACAGAGTCTACATGATGATGAGGCCAACCTGAACAATTTGCACATGTGTGGGCATAAATTCAAAATCACACTTCTGCTTGTCCGAATGAGATAAACTTTATCTCAATCTTGGACCTCTCGAAAAGAGGAATCCAATGCAATCATCATCTCCATCAAATGAGTTGTCCCAAGGTGGAATTTGGCCCTAGTTGCCAATTTAATAATTGTTGACTGTCATAAGCTCAACAAAGTCTGAAAATATATCATTGGCATAAACATATTTTCACTATTTGCATTCCATATCAAATACTCTAATCTAGCTCAAGAGGAAGTGGTAATTCTAGCACTGTTTTTTCATTTTGTCATTGATTAATTTAGTGTTGTCCTGACTCCTAAAGGGTTTACTAATTGCTCATTTGAATGTGATTGGAACACAAGTAACATAAGGATTGTCAATTGTTTATGCTATATTAGTAATAATTGTGTATCGTGGAGAAGAGAGTTTATTGTTGAGCTAATTGTCACATTGATTCTATTGTTTCAAAGACACTAACATATTGTTGTTTTTTTGTAAACTTAAGAAGTTCCAAATTTGCACTAATAAGCTCACTCTCTAAAAGCACATTAATCTCAATCCAATAATCTTGTTGAATGGTTCCTAAGTGAATAAATCTAGGAGTATATTGGATGTTGGAATCTATTGTTCCTAAAGATATAATTTAATTGAATATCTCTTGAACATTTGGCATTGAGGAATCTAATTGCAATATTGGCATTATCTTGTTGGTGTATCTTGAAAGGCTTATAATTGCATAAGAACATTGATTGTCTAATCATCATTATTGTCTCATTAGCTAATTGCTCTAAGTAGATAAGTGCTCTAATCGTCATTGGATTTATAGTTGATATCTATTATGGATCTTTGGCATATTGGTGATCTTTTCTTTAAGAACATATATCTTGTGACTATTAAGCAATTGTATTGTGGATATATCTTGTATCCACGATACAAGATATATCCAATTCCTTAGAGTCGATTAGACAGTAGACTAAGGGTTCATGCATGTGGCTTCTTAGTCTTTGTTAGGACTCAGGAGGAAGATCTCTAAGAGGTTGTATGCTTGCATGCTCCAGTTCATCTCTAGCAGATACACACTTCACTTGACTTATTTATCCATGCAAACAAGGTACATTAGGGTTAGGGTTCTAAGCTTTCAATTAGTGCATTGTTGTGCATGTGTCCAAATCCATTATACCTTATTTTCTTCTTCCTAGTATATAAAAGAGAAGCAACGTGCATCACTATGGTGGTTCAAGAGTTTTAGTTTTAACACTATAGTAGCAAGTTTATTGTTTTCAAAAATCTAATATAAAAACAATGACATTTCAAGAGTTCAAATTTGCATGTTTGTTGTTCATATTACCAATGATATGTGTTTGTAGGTTATTTCGGTTAGAGTTTTTAGATTTTAGCATCCAACATTTTAGGCCAAATTCCTAAGTGCAGGATCTTCTTATCATGGTATGATACTTTACAATGTCCTAGGTTTTCGAAACTCCCTCTTGGTAAAATAAATTTCAAGATTATTTTGAAGAAGCCAATGTGCATTGTCCTATACCTAGTGAGAAATGAGGGTGTTGAGGATGGATGGTTGAAGGACAACCGACGCATGCCCCCATACTCTAATGACAAGACTAGCATGAATGAGGAAGATGTTGTTGAATTTTGTAGCTATGGTCAATCTTCATAATTAATATTTTGGCCTTTGATGTATTTGTAATAAATATAAAGCATGTTCTTCATGCTATTGGCAAAAGAGAAAAATATATGACATGTTCTTCATGTCAGTTTTAAAAAGATAAAATTAAAATTTTTGGCTCCAATTAAGGCAAGTCAGCCCCGGTGAAGAGGCACCCATTCAATATCACTAGTTGACTATATATACAGTCATTTCATCCTCCTCTAAAGCAAGTAACTCGAACTTTCTGAGTCATAACAAGAAATCAAATCTAAGGCTAAGAAGAAGTCTGATCTGAGGCGGAAAAGAAGATTATCTAAGGCACATTTTCTGATGAAGAAGAAGGAAGTATCTCTGATGAAGACAGACAGACTCCTGAGACAATGAAGGACAAAATTCTGAGAAGCAGATACGCTGAACTTCTGAGATATAACCGAGTTGTAGGACCGAGACTTTGGGTGCAAAAGAATGTCGAAATTCAGCCCTAGCAAGCAGACCAGACCAAGTCTCTTGGGCAGAGTTTTGACTTGACTAGGAAGGAGTTAGACCAAGTTTGACCAAGTCTCTTTAAAGGTCAATTTGACTTTGTGAATGACTAGAAGATCTAGGTGTGCCTCTTGTTGAACTAAAGAATTTCTCTAACGAAAAAGGTTGTTGGGTCTTTCCCCCGTGTGGGTTTTCCCAAGGTAAATGTTTGTGTTCTTGTTTGGTTCTCTCTTTATGTTCCTACTAGTATTTTGTTTTACTATTGAGATCCTCTGTGTAATTGCTTTATGATGAATATAAATACAAGAAAGATTAACCTAAGAAAAATCATAAGAAGTAATTATCAATTTAGAGGATTCATGAAAAATCAATACATGTAAGCAACAACTTGCGCCCTACTCAATACTCCAACCCCATATGATGATCACTTCGCACCTATGTTCAAAATGGTGAATATATATTAGCATTATGGGAAGTCATGGCAATGTTCCTCCTATCCAAAAGCATCCAAGGAATTTATATTACAATAAGAAGCTTAGATCTTCTCAATATTGCACTTTGATCAGCCTAGAACTTTGACTAAACTGTAGGAAACCACTGCTTCCTTCTGCCAACAAGACATTCCTCAATCATCAAGCATTAGAGGAAGATGGACCATGCTAACCCAATGCACAATTAGGAGAACAACAATGTCCTAGGGAATGGCAAGTCTCCCCCCAAGTCGTTGCATTAACCCACCCCTACAAAAATTCAAATGATTGATAAGAAGCAAGTTGACAAGCTAGGGAAAAAACACACAATGGAGGTCACCCCAAGCTTGAGTAAGAAAACTATAGATAGAGATCACTCTTAGATCGTAAATGAGGGCATTCCCTCCAAGTTCACAATGATGAATGTTCAAATGCACTCTACCTTCCAAATGAAAAATTCTAATGATATGCCTACAAGGACATTGTGCAGCTTCAACGAGAACCCAAACTAAAGAGGAGAGAGGTCGAGTAGGTTGAAGGGGAACCTTCATGTGTTCCTCTACCTCCATCAGACCATTGGAAGGAATACCCTCTTCAAGAAAGTATTAGATATGCATCAGCACACTCAGGACTTCATCATTGTTGGAATTGAAGACCAAAAGATGTATAAAGACCTTGTTTATGACATGCTAATCCTATCAACAAAGACTTGGCAGCACTTTGTAAAAATATCTCCAAGTTGGTCAAGCTTCAATCGAGAAATGTGCTCACTACTAAGAAGACTAGTGTTGAGGAGGTCACTACTCAAGGTGGAGGTTTAGTGAAGGCTAGTTAGTCCTGCTTTCTTCTATTATCTTTTGTTATGTTTAGCTACATGCTATCTATTTTCTGTTTCACTATCTACTATCTACTAGTTGTTATGTTGGTCATACGTGTCTATCTTGAACCTATGAAAGTAATCTTGATTCTCTAGTTATTTGCCTGGTCTATAGGGGACTTTTTTAAAAGCTAAGGTCAAGTTTTGGTCCATCCATTCTCTGTCCACTCAGCAATTTTTGTAATCTATGTATTTCAATATTATGTAATTCTACTTTTTACTAATCCAAAAAAAACACTAATGTATGTATGCCTATCCTTTAAAAAAATTAATCTTTGTCATATTGCAGGACTTTTCATTTTGAATAGATTGGCAAACAAAGATGTGAAGCAGTGAGTCGAGTGATAAGAAAGGTGGTATATGAACATATCCTAACCTTTAAATGAATCTCGACTTTCACCTACAATTTGTGTCCTTCTTTGTGTGTCATGGATGGGTTAATAGTCTTATTGCGACCTGTGACAGTGGTGAAGTTAGATTTTACGTTCTTTGAATTTTATTTATTTCTTTGTTGGTTTGTTCAAACTCCTAAGTTGTAGGAGGTTTAGAGGTATCAAGGATTGAGGTTACATGCCAACGTTGAGGCAAAAAAAGGGAAATTAAGTCTTAAACCAATTTGAAACTGGGAGAGAGTCCACATGGCACCAAGCAACAACAGGGAGGCAATACCAAAATCAAGAAGATACATGCAACATAATGTTCCACAATAATGCATACATTTTAAGTTTTAACAAAAGAAATGAAAGAGTGAGAAGCAAGTATTCTTAATGAAATATCCAGTTAGTTTTGTCAGATATATATGGCAGCAGTGGACTTCTTGTTGTACCCTATTAAAACTACTGACAAAGGTTTACAAGGAGAAAGATAAGGAGATTTTGAAGACAAAAGAAAAGACTGGACGAAATCAGAAGCAAAATCACAACTATAAAGGTCCATGCAATGGAAGTTATGCAAACTCAAAGACACCCCAAGTTAAGCAAAAGATGTTGGATGGGAACTTATACCAATAGAAATAACCCCCCCAACGAAAGAGAAGTCACTCTATCACTGGGCACCTAGCAACATCACGACTCAACTTCATAGAATCCCTAATCAAGACAAGTCCATTGATATTTCTTAAGCTTGACATGGTCTCTATCTATTATAGTTGTCTCAATCTAGCCTATGTTTTAATGGTTACTGCAATTTACTAGCAAAGAACATTTTGTGAAGATCAAGATAGAAAACCATGTTTGTTTGTGCATAGATCTGATTTTCATCAAACAACATCAAGATTTTGATTGTAATTACAATAAAAAATATGGGGTAACCTTTTGATAGTGGTTTAGTAACATCAATTGGACATCTAGTTGGGAGATATATGATAACTTCGCTCCCCCTTTCTGGCAACCAATATTGCACTTTCTTGATATTTATTGTGTAAATCTTTTGTTTTTCTTTACAGAAAAAAGAAACAAGATATATCATACTTTTAAAGACATACAACGACAAATTGAATTATACAGAAGTTGACAAGGTCCATTAAACTAGTATGTAGAAATTTAAGCATAAAAATATTTTTAAATTGAGTTTCTTAACCCTTCATGCGAACAGATCTCAAACACAGCAATCTCAAACAAGAATGTTGTGAACAACTCCACATTACAATCATTTGACATAAGCCCTATGAAAATTCCTTTAAATTGCAGCAATTGGAAATTTATTCATCTAACTAATTAATTATGCAATTTATTTGCTATGGCAAACAATGAATAAATAACACTGCAATTCTTCACAATAAAATTATGCTGCGGAAAATAAATTGGCACTGAGAAACTCGGCCTCTAGGAATTCACATTGCCTGGCCTAGAAAAATTGTACAACCTGCTAGCTAGATCCAAGTGAGTCATCCTGCCTCCCTCTGCTACTGGAAGAAATTTGCTTAGCCTTCTCGAGCTCTATCTAACCTCCAACAACTCTGCAAACCCTCTTCCAGCAACTCACACTGGGTTTCTGGCTACTCGCACTGGCTATTTAGGCTTCCTACAAAAGTATTTCCTCCTCCCTGCTTTATTGTTGTGATGCTGGGAATCTCTGTTGGAATACCCTGTTGTTGCTCCCTCAATCTCACTCCTGCCTTCCTTCTGGCTCGAACTCTTCTTCCTTACTTGATTTTTGCAACTGGATAGCTCGATCTGCCAAGGATCTGGCTCTCCCTGTGTCTCACTGCTATGCTCAAGTGTATCTCCTCCATCCCCATCGACCTGCTCTTATAATCTCTCGTTGGATCACCAACGACAATGACTAAATCGTTATCGCTAAGATCATTTCAAACTCAATATGTGTGAGTTTCTAGAGCTTTCTTACCTTTCCTTAATTAATTACTATTAATTAACCAATTTTCCTAAGTTAGACTTAGGAAAAATTTAAATGATAGTTGATTAATTTAATTAAGGCGTTTAACAAGTTACTTACATTTATAAAGATGGATGTCGTTAAGATTTGATGAACTTATGACTCTCTGCAGGCCTAAGCCACCATAGCATGTCTTCCATGCTCAATTCTAAAGTTTACTGCACTTCTTCCAAAAATTTTAATGGCCTTTCTATTATGTCCCTCTGTTTTTGCAGGCTGTAGCAATGCTTGCAAGCCAAGATGGTTGCGTACATAGACTTTTACCAAGAGGTTATCTTTTTTGAACCTTAGGCGCAGCAATGAAATTATTTAAGGGGAGGAGGGAAAGCAGGGCTGGTGGTGGGGGCGTGTGGTGGATGATGAGCAGAGAAGGCATATTTATGAAGAGCATTGGATGGTCAGAATTGACCACCTCAAGGCTCCTCAGTTCTGAGGTGGTTAGGACTTCTAACTTTAACTATAGAGTTTTGATACGCTTCAGCCTTGTAACAGATTATGAATGCTTTAGATTCCTTCATTCCTCATAAAGCTATTGTAAGATAAGCCAACTTAACATTTACAAAGCTTTGTGTAAATATGGATCTCAGCAAACCATAGCCAGCCTCAATCAAATTCCAGATTTTGGATTACATCTAGGAGAAACCTTTAGACTATGAGAACATTCTATTCAAGTGCAGGAACTGCTTCAAGCACAGTCACCTTACCTGCTTGTGCCCAAAACTTCAAAAGCAAGCTGGGGATATAACTCAAAATACTCCCGAGGAGTCAAATCCTAAAGCCTCAATTCCTCTTCAATTTGCAAGAGAGTTTGGAGAAAAAAGCTGTGAATTCGAACATGCTGGGGCAGAAAGTCAATTTAAAATTGCTCAACTCCAAAAGTGGATAGAATTGACGAAACTTTAGAGATAGCTCCATCAACCCGCACTGGAAGAGGATGATCATCAAACAGTAGATAAAAACAAAACAAACAAAACAAGTGTGAGACATGAGACCCGTTTGACTCTCAAATCCATGGAGTACAAAGACCCCAAGCCAATCCCCAATAAAAAAGACAAACAGCCATGAGTCGTCTCCTCGCAAATGTTAGGACAATTCCTAATAGACTTTGGGTGGCAAACTTTGAAGGGTGAAAATTTTCAACCCCTAAACTCTGATTGTTTGCTTTTATCTCCAAGTGTCTGCCCTCAGTGTAGATCACGCAGGTTGCCAGACTCTTAATTGTGTCCACTCAAAAGAATTTTCCTTGCATTATATTTTGTTTCTGAAATTTATTTTTAAAAAATTTAATGACATTTCAAAAATGGCATAGAGTCACAAACCATATTAATAATAAATCTTCACAAACTATAATATAACAATTTTGATTATAGAGGCTTTTCAAAAGAGGCATCTGGAGGTAACCGCATTCAAGCACCCCAAAGGCGAGAGGAAAAACAAATCCAAAAGACAAGTTATAGCTTGCAAGATCATCTCGTCTCTTAGCTGGCATTTGGATGGCTTCCTCTCCAAGAGAGAAGAGGTCCTTAACCTTGCAAGAGTTAACTACAGAAGAGGTCTGCCTAGCAAGTTCTCATCCAGATTTGCAAGAAACAAAAATCCAAGAATGCAGTGCCGATGACATCTAATCCAAGTATAACAAATTATCTGAAGTTTATATTTCGTGGAATCTTCAAATTAGGATTTTCAAAAAGGCTGTTAAAATAAATATGTAAATTTATTAAAGCAATGGACATGCCGTAATGATAACTTTAAATATTGCAAGCAGAGATTCATAGATTAAACTCAATCTACTAAGAAGCACCTCCTAGGGTATTTTTAATTTCAGAGCTAACTTCATATTTTCTTTCTTTATTTTGCTTCTTATTTTATATTTTTTTCTCAAGATTTTAGAACAACATCCATCATGCTTTGCACATAGTTGGGTCTTAGAACAACATCGATCATGTATTGCACATAGTTGGTAGGACCCAGTATGGAATTTATCCTAGATCTAGATCCCTGGAAATATCCATTGAAGAAATAGATCCCAAGATGATTACAGTAGGATAAAGGACCATAGTTATCGGTGCTAGTTTCGTACCAGATTTAGAAGGATTCAGAAATGCTAATAGGACCATAGTTATCGATACTGGTTTCGTACCAGATTTAGAAGGATTCAGAAAGGCTAATATATATTTACTGCAGATTGTGCATCTATATCCTAGCCATTTTCCAGGTCCATCAAAGATGAGCCTAATCCATTTATGGGAGGATTGGCGAACTTGCCTTCAGACTATTTGTATATCTCCCTCCAAAACCTCTTGACCTCCAAATGGCCTATGGCCCTATTGGACTGAACATGCTCTCTACATCTTCAATAACTTTCTTTGAATGGTGAACATCATTGCCCTATAGCAACTTCACACTCACAAACATTGAAATTTCGTATCAAACAACTTGAGGCAAGCTCCTAAAATCAACGTAATCGTCATCTATGATGCTCTAACATAAAATATGGGGAACAATTAATATATTCATGCCAACTTTACCACGAGACTAGAGGTTGACAGAAAAGGAACCTCTCTCAGCCTTTGTTTATATCTACATTAGCAATGTGTATTGTTAATCCTTATGGCGTTTTGCACATAGGATACTCAACGTATAGAATGAAATGAAACGGTTTTAATGACGTCCACGAGACCTCGTGGTCTAAGGGACCACCCACTATCGCTTAATCCATATTCAAATCTTTTTCTAGGCTGATTCTGCTGTTATGGATCTTGGGTAAGAAATTTGTTGTTTGGTTAAGTCTCGTCTCCTCAAAAAGCTCACTAAGACTGTTCACCTTTAGGCTGCTAACAAATTGATGATGGAAAACTTCATACGATGCACGCTCTTTGATAAAATGTCATTCTGTTTCTACCACCCCTTTGTTGCAAAAAATGCAAGTTCGTTCTTCCCAATCTTCATTAGGGACCGCCCATCTACCAGGTTCACATCTTAAATGATGTGAGCTAGTCCTCAGCCAAGCAATTAAAATTTTAGCTGTTCCCTTGATTGAGGAACTCAAGTAATCTTTATCACCGTGTTTCCACTTTGGGTTAAATTCTTTGACATAATATGTTTTCTTTTTGCCTATCTGCTTTGTCCACATGGCAGTCCTAAATTTTTCTAACACCCACCTTTTTATCTCCTCCTTAGCGTGAGGGCAATCATGAAGATTTATGTCCCATTTGCCTAACCACTTTCTGTTTTGTTTCATCCATGTCTTTTTCCAGCGGTTTAGCTCTTCTTCAACAACCAATTTGGGTCACCCGTGCTTATCCATATTTTCAACCTTCTTTATGTAACTAAGCAAATGAATGATTGCTGGTGCCTCAATTGGAAACATACCAGCCTCAGCTAAAAGGATATCATATGGGACCGTTGATTTACCTGTGAGGCTACTTGTGACCAGGTGCTTTTGAATTCTTTCTATTTGTCGCCGTTTGTGGCTTGACATGTTGCTCCCCCATATTTTGCAACTATAGAGGATCACTGGCACCACTAATATACCAAAGAAGGTTTTCTTAGTCTTCCAATCTCATAATTCTGCTTGTCTACACCTGTTCTGAAAGAGGTAAGAAGCTTTCCACCCTCCTTAGATTCTATATAAGGATCTCAACTTATATTCCCTATAAAGATCTCAACTTATAGAGGCATCAATAACAAGGAATAACTAGGAATAAATGTGTTTTAATCTTAACTTGTTCATATCACACTCTACCCCAAGATATGTGCCTAGCAAAGACTAGGCGTACATTTGCAAGTTGTACCAGGAAATAATAGTCTTACCACAAGATTCTTCACAACAAGAGTTTTAACCACAATTACATCTACTTTCAATAATATAAGTATCAATTTTTCCAAATATAATAAAACCCGGACACTTTTAAAAACGAACTTAGTAGGAAATAAACTGTTGAGAAACCTACCATCCTGGGTAATTAATGGGTAATCCATGGCGCTGAGGGTGATGAACCAGTCCCAATCCGTACTGATCCTAAGCAAAATGGCGGCAGCATGAAGCGTAGATGCAATTGCAGTGGAACCCATGAAAGTAACAGCATCCGCTTTGCCCACCACATTTACATTGTCCATGACCCTAAAAACCCTATCAGACTTCGCATACAGAGCCAATTTGACCCTCTCTGCATCCGGAGCCTGCCGGTGCAGGTGCAAAAGATACTAGTTCCTTGGATGGTAAACGGCATTCAGCAACCTCTTCATCCGCTCTCCATCCCCGCGGGTACCGCTTATCAGGTACGTCAGCACAGGGGGCTACCGAGGCCTTTGAAAGCCACCGTGGATCTGGATTCGAACCCGTGCCGCCCTAGCGAGAAAATCCTGTAGAATGCCTCTGAATGTCCCATAAATCTCGACCGGCCAACAGTGGAATCAACATGACGAGGACGCTCATGAGCAGAGGAAACATCCATTTTCTTTCCGCAGTGACGATTCCTGTCGAAACCTGCGGTATTTTTCTCATGGCCTTCGATGAACGCCGATTGGTTTCTGAATAACTCAAATGAGCACCGAAATTCAAGATTCCGGACTCTCTAAAAACTTAGAAGCCAGAGAATTGTGCAAAGATGTCTGAGAGTCTTTAGATATGATCGGGTAGCCATTGCTTGAGAGTGCGGTTAGCTTTAATGGCGGATTCTTAGGGACTTTCAAAAAGGATTTAGAATTGGACGGGAGGCTACTATTTCTCAACACGATACGATTTGAATAGTTCCGTACTTACGTACGTACGTCTCAGGTAGCGCAGTATGTCAAACTGAACACTCGTAAAAATATCGCAGAGATGACGTATTGAATGACTTGTCACTGTCAAAGGTTCAAACACAAACCTGTGTTTAATGGAGATTTGGATGTCTGTATCATAGGTTAATTACTTCATAATTTTATTCCTCACATGGTTAAGGCGTTGTCTATCATAGGTTAATTACTTCATAATTTTATTCCTCACATGGTTAATGCGTTGTCTACCGAGCTGATAAATTCGCATAGACTGTCATTTCTCGCCGGAATCTGGTTTTAATGAAAGTGATTGAATGATTTTTTTTTTCCAATGCTGCAAATTTCATCACGAGGATGGTTTTTTTTAATGTTAGAAATAGATTTAGCAATATCAAGAATTATGGGTATCAAAACAAATTGGATGATGTGAGTGATTGAATAAAAAAAAATTCGATGTTGGAAAAAATTGGATAGAGAATTATGGGTATCAAAACAAATTGGATGATGTGAGCGATTGAATAAAAAAAAAAATTGGATGTTGGAAAAAATTGGATAGTGAGAGTGATTGAATGATTTTTTTTAATGTTGGAAATTCTGTCATTATGATGGATTTTTTTAAGTTAGAAATAGATTCAGCAATATCAAGAATTATGGGTATCAAAATTTTGAAAATTTTTTAATGTTAGAAATAGATTCAGTGTTATTAAGACTTACAGACATCAAAATCTTGAAGTTTTACAATTATGTACTTGATTTCCAAAAAAATTTACCATATTTTATCAATACAGTGTTTGAATTTCTACTATTTTATAGGCAAAAACAGGTTGTCTCATTAAACTATGCACATAGTTAATAATATAAAATTACAATAATAAATGTAGTTTAAAATAAAAATATAATTACCCGGATGCGGGTGACAAATGGTGATATGCATGCACATTTAGTAGGCAGCTGTGGGTCGCAGCCGGTCAGGCTGGACACCACAATAACTACCCCCTGCAAGCCTTCAATGCGTCTGATGGGTGAAAGGATGTACAGGCAGAGGGAATGTGGCCTCAAGCGAGGCGGAGTTATGGCAGCGTACGCAGTCCAATGGACCCTCAGCTCCATTGCCGCCTCAAAGTTCAGTTATCTATTCTATATATTGGGTTATTTGCACAGTGCCACAGAGCATTCGTTGGTTCAGCGACAGTTAGAGAGTAAGAGTCACAAGAAAGCCGGAGGAAGGGGGAAAGGCCATAGCCTACCCTCTGTCCCCTCCGCGTGGTATGTGCAGGCTGTTTTGAAGGTTGTTAATTTACTGTGTCATTCTATTGAAGTCATAGTGAGTCTTGGGCATCCTGGGTTAATTCTGCTAATTGTGTTCATAGTGCTTGTCGTAGTTTCAATCTGGTTTCGTTTAGTATTTGATAGAGGATGTTCAATCCCTGAAAGCGGAAGGAAAAGCTATTGCCTTCCCTTTGCTCCTTCCGTGAGGTCTGGGCAAATTGTCTCGTGTGTTTTTGATTTACCGTGTCTTCTGAAAGTCCTTGTCGTGGATTCTGAGCACCTGGGGATAATTGCAGTGAGGGGCTATGAAATTTGGTCTCCAATTGCAATTTTCAGAGGCTTCCGCCTACCCTCTATTCCTCTTGAGCGGTTTGGGCATTCTGCGTCCTCTGTTTTGGATTTGCCATGCTATTTGTGTGCCTGCATAGTAGTTTCTGAGTACTCTGAGTCTTTTGGGTATGTTGACTGGTTAATTGAATCTCCAATCGATCTTGAATCCTCAATTCTATATTCTCCGGGGCACTGGAATCTACCTGAAGGCTCAATTCAGAGCACGCAGTTTCATTTGTACTCTTTTCAGTTTACTCTGTTTCAGCTGTGTTATTTAGGAACAATGCCACCTCGTCAACGAGGCGTCCCTAGACGTGGAGGGGTCTGGGGAATTCGAGCAAGACCAAAAGCCCAGGCAATTGAGCCACTAGCCATAGTGGAACCTCCCTCCTCTCCCTCTGAAGATTCTGATCAGCTGGACAGTCAAGTCCATACTTCTCGCTGCACCTTTAGATGCCGGAGGAATCAGACTCGGCTTTCTTTACTCATCACTGTCATTGCTACCGAGGAAGAGGACGACATGTCAGATACTGAGGAGCTGGATCAATCGATCCCTGGTCGGGCCATGCAGGACAATGTGGATAATACTCTTGAGGTTGATATTACTGTGAGGGAGCCATCTCCGGATTTGAGAAGGCCCCAGCAGCCAACTCTCGGATTGTCGAGGGATCTGGCTCGCCCTTATCAGCCACTTGAGTATTCTGACAATCAGCCCATCACTCTGAAGACTGATGAAGAAATTCATCATCCAGAAAATGTTCCAGGTGAGCCATCAAAGGATTAAGTCATGTTTTCTCTGCTGTTTTATGCATCTGTTTTGCAATATGGAGGAGACTCAGTTTGGCATAAAGTCAAGGCGTGGGGTTGGCCCCCTAGTTTTTTTGGAAAACATGGTCTTGACAGCAAGCAACAGTGGAAAGGCAGATTTATATAAGTACAAGCTGTCATTTTGTATGGCCGTTGATGTTTGGATGGATATGCTTTCTGATACTATCTCTATATATGTAATCCAGGTCGCCATAGGCACCTGTAGTTTTCTCTGACAGAAGATACTGTCTGCATCTTCTTAGGCTACGGCCTCTTTTGTAAAATACTTTCTCTTTTATTAATACAATAGTTTAGCCTTTATGTAGCAAAAAAAAAAAAAAAAAAAATATAATTGTTAATTTAGAATAATTATTTAATTTTATAAATGAGATTAGATTTTAATAATTTTAATTGTACTCGAGTAGTTTATTTGGTGATTGAAATAATGTGAAATTTGTGACAGTTCAGAGATTTAAGGTTCAAATCCCGAGATCTAAAGTTCAAATCCCCTTAATGAGAGTACGAGTATAAACCTAGACAATTGTTAGGGTTTTTGTAAAATTAATTTGTTTAACCCAGTTTCTATAAAAGACTGGACAATTGTTGGGGATTTTTTGTTTAATGTTTCTATTCCTTATTTTAATTTAATTTTTTTTAACTATTTACAGTAGCTTTCTCATATTAAGTGATATTTCCAATTTTAATTTATTTATTTATTAGTTATATTCTTTTCTCTATCCTTATGTTTTATTCAGTGAATTTTTAATTTTTTTCATCAATTAATTATTCCTATTAATTTATTTTTATTTTAGTTTGATATATTCAAATTATATACATATTTATTCTTCTTTCATTTTTATGTTTTTTAACTTAATGAAGTTGATTTTCTAAAGTTTATTAAATTATTATTTTATTGTTTTTGACTGACTTTCTAAAGTTTATTAATTTATTGTTTTATTGTTTTTCACTAAATGATGTTGAATTTGTAACGTTCTTCTTTAATTTTTCCATTGAATTCTCTAAAGCATCTCCACATTATTTATTCCTTGTTAGATTTGGTGCTCTATCCATATCCATAAGATGAACCATAGTTGAGGATTTGAAGGGTTGACCCCAAAAAGATTGTTGTGATTAATCGAAAGAGACATTATTCATCATTATGAATCACAGAAACCCGAATTCTGAAAGATTTATAATTGCGCCTGAATTATGAAAGATTTATAGTTGCAAAATCTATTGCCTAAAATGGTGTATTTCCTCTCTTCCTATTCATCATTATGAATCACAGAAGCCCGAATTCTGAAAGATTTATAGTTGCGCCCGAATTATGAAAGATTTATAGTTGCAAAATCTATTGCCTAAAATGGTGTATTCCCTCTCTTCCTCGAAGTAAACTCTCAGTTTACTTAGACAATTCTGCAGATAATGTATATGAGCTTAAATGTAATGATGTTGGCCTTCCCCATATTTTGTTTTTTCTAATATAAATATATAAATACATGTTCCTTTTATAAAATTATATATATTTATTTGGCAATAAGAGATGGTAAATATGCTATTGAGTATAATCTATTTTCAAGAATTTTAATTTTTGGTGGTTTTATTGCAAATGTAGGGGAATGTATCTAAGAACTCAAGCTACATGTAACCAACAAAGTTCTTATAGCCAGTGGAATAATTCAAAAGAACTGAAATATGTAAGTACCATAATAGTAATTGTATCTAAGAATTAGTGAATGTATAAAAGATATGTGTAATGATTACAATGAGGGTTCGCTTATATACCTAGGCAAGTGCCCTTTCATGAATGACGATGTCCCTAAGACATGTCTCTTTATTACTAACTAAGTAACGATTAGTTAACTAATTATATTTATTATTATTATATTTATATTTAAATTTATTATTTTTATATGAATTATATTCATAACTTCAATGTTATATATAAAAAGATTTCTTATTTTATTGAAAAAAAATATTATAAAGTTGATGTGTAGCATTTAAAAAAAAAATTATTATTAAAAAAAACAATGTATATAGATATTCTTTTTCCACATATGTATGCTTTATATTTTCCAATACAAAAGAAATATCACTTAAAGATATACTAATAATAAAAATATTTTAATGTGGACAAAATAAACATAGACAAAACATTCCAATATCAACTATATACATATTATTCAAAATAAACAAATGAATACACATTTACACACATATATAACAACATAGATCCATTTTAAATCCAAATTTATTATAATCCTCCATTTTAAATCCAAATTTATTAACCTCCTAAATACATTAAAGTTTTAGAGACATACATCTTTTTCAAATTTTACACTTAAAAAAATCACAATTAAAAAAAAAAAACAAAACAAAAAAGCGATGAATCCAAACTTAAAAAAAATATATTAATCATAATAATATCAAACACTTTTTAAAACAAGGGCTACATAGTAGGTAGTACCTGGCACTTAGCTTAAATATAGCTTAATTAAACCAAAAAATAACAAAGACAAAGATTTTATTACAAAAATAAAAACAAATAATAAAATATTGTATTGTGTTATCACCAAAAATTAAGAAATATGACTAACTAATATTGTTTATATTAACATATATACAGTTTAATATATATGTGTGTTTTTTATTTCTATTAATATATATAATTGATTATAATTAAATCTATTAAAAGATGTTATTAACATAATAACTCATCTCAAATTTATTAAAATAAGTTTTTAATATAATAACTCATCTTAAATTGAAAAAATGGTGAAAATTTTATAATTCATGAAAAAGGAAATAATAGAAAGAAAAAAAAATAAAACAAAAAATTAGTAACTATAAATAGAAGTTACGAAATAACCCATAATAAGACTTCAACCAATCATTTTACAAATAAATAAATATAAATAATAATAATAAATTCCCAATGTTAAATTATAGATAAACCTCATCATTTTTTGGTCAAAAACACACTAATAAAGCCTCATCATTTTTTTGTCAAAAACACACTAATACATAATTAAAGACAAAACTAATACACAGTTAAAAACAAACTAAATGTTTTATACGATTAAAAACAAAACTAAATTCCTTATACCATATTATCAAATATAATAAATTTAGTTATTATATTTATATTATATTTATTTTTAATAATCTTAATTAAATTATAATATTTTCTCTAATCAAATTATAATACTTCCTTATACATTATAATACTTAAAACGCGTTCCCCCTTTTATTTTTCAAATACACTTACATGAATGACTACTTTGACTTTAAACATAACCATCCCCTCATCTATCGCTTTTCCCCTTTTATTTTTCAAATAAAGTTACATGAATGACTTTGACTTTAAGAATGGGATAAAAATCAAATAAACAATGATATTTGCCAACTAATTCAATATACCATCTTACAAAGAATATATGATAATTTATTATATATAAAATTTAATAATCAGACATGTACCTTTTAAAGTTTGTCAAAGTTCATTATACAACTTAAATATATGAATTAGTTAATATTAATAATTAAACTTTTACAGTGAAAAATATTATTAAAGATATTCTCGCAATACATTTTTATATTATATGAATTAGTTAAAATTAATAATTAAACTTTTACAGTGAAAAATATTATTAAAGATATTCTCGCAATACATTTTTATATTAAAATATAAGCTGGTGAGACTTTTAGCAATTTATGTTTATAAATCAGATGAGGACAGCACTGACAACAAACCTCACACTCAACACTCAATTTTCTTGGGAGGTTTATCTACCTTTTACGGGAGAAGGAAAATAAAATTTTATAATTGAGTGGAGAGATTTATTATAGAGCGCAGTATGATGTGGAAAGGTGTTTGTTCGTCATTAAAATTGAAATTTTGCTAAACAAAGAATTTTAAAATTTTAAAAATAAAATACAAAATATTTAAATAATATCAATTCATAAAAAAATTTACATGAATTTGTTTCAGGTTATATTAAATTCATATTTAAAATAAAGCTAAACTAATATATTTTTAAAATTAAATTCAGAATAGAATGTCATTGCAATCCAGCATTAAGAGAGCCAGTTAAATTTCCCTTTTACAGTTAAGAAATTAAATGTTTTTCAAAAATTAAAGAAATGCTGGTAGATATTGTATCTAGGACGGGCACTTGCTTAGTTAAGTAATTTTAATAATTAAATTCAGAATAGAATGTGATTGCAATCCAGCATTAAGAGAGCCAGTTAAATTTCCCTTTTACAGTTAAGAAATTAAATGTTTTTCAAAAATTAAAGAAATGCTGGTAGATATTGTATCTAGGACGGGCACTTGCTTAGTTAAGTAATTTTAATAATGAATAATGGAGGATATAGACACACCTAACAACCAAAGGAATTAAAACTAAATATTCCTTTTTGGTTGGCATGGTGAATAATTTAAGAATTTATGATGATGGTGGTGGTAGGTTTTAATGTAATAATAATGATGGTGTAATTGAAATAATATTGATTTATGGGAATTTATAATTTTGATTTACAATTTTATTTATGTAATTTATTTATTTTTTAGAAAAATAGTTTTAAATTTTGATAAATTAAGATGTTAAAAAGGTTAATGTTGTAATAAATATTTTGAAATTGTGATTTAATGTTTAAACAATATTTTAAGAAAGTAATATTTATTTTTAACTTTTTTAATATTATAAATATGGAAAAAGAAATTGAGAGGAATTTTTTTAATCAAGGATGTTTATAGCATACATATATCGCTCATAGTTTTTAAGCCTCGAGGGTTAGCTCAATTGGTTGAGCTCTCATCACTAAAACATCTCGCTAATGGGAGGTCACAGGGTCTATTCTCCTTGACACACTTGGGGTTAGGCTTTGCTAATAAATTGATAGGATGTAATCTGAAAATACTTATATGTTCTCACTTAATTACATAGTGATCTACCATTGAATCTCTGCTAATACTTATATGTTCTCACTTAATTACATAGTGATCTACCATTGAATCTCTGCTAATACTTATATGTTCTCATTTGCTAATAAATCGATGTATGTTCTCACTTAATATTTTAGATATTGTATTTTAAACATCATTTTCTTATAATAGAATTCTTGAATTTCCATTATTTTCCAAAATAATTATCCCAAAATGAAATTATTTTATTTAAAAACTAACATTATTTAAACTATTAAAAGTTCTTAAAAATTTAATTGTTTTATAAAAATATTATCAAATATGTTATAATTCACATTTTAAGAATTAATAATACTAATTAAAGCTTTTACACTTCTAAGATAAGCATAAATCCTTAAGATTTTCTCTTACCTTAATTACATAGTGATCTACCATTGATACCCATATAGAAAATACAAATATAATGAATATATATTTAATCACAAACCATATTATAGACAGGGTTTTACACTTATAAGATAAGCATAACTCAAAATTGTCTCTTACCTAAATTACATAGTGATTTACAATTTATAGTAATATAGAAAACACAAATATAATGAATATATGTTTAATCACAAACCATATTATAGGCATGGCCTAATGGTTTACTCATATATTCATCGTCAAAATGTATAAACTTACAATTAAGAGTTTTTGGTTTCTCACTGGGTTTTTGTTCATCTAACTAAAACTTTAAACTTGACTCTAATATGATGGGTTAATCTAACCTTATTAAAAATCATATTATTTATATTCATAATTAACTCCTCAACATCCATCATATATCTTCATTAACCTCTCTAACCCTTTAAGATTTTCTTTTATATATTCGCACCTCTTTGTATATGTCGTGACCGGTAGATCTCTATTCATTCTCATGTTATTTTATGTGTGTTACATTATTCAACTTTCTTATATCTTTGCATTCTTTTACCTCTATCATATTTCTTGTTGGCGTCATTTATACAAATTATTCTCAACTTTCATGTAATTTCTTATCCTGCACCAAAATTATGCATTGCATCCTTATCCATACATATTCGACTTGTAATACCCACTTTATTCTATCTCTGCTTCATCTTTTTAGAAGTGTTGCTAGACCACCAATTCATGGCTCAGAGACAACTCTCTCTCTCTCTCTCTCTCTCTGACTTTATATTTGGATTTTAGACTTTAGATTTAGTGTGTGAATTCTAATTCTCTCTCTCTCTTTCTCTGTGACTTTATATTTGGATTTTGGACTTTAGATTTAGTGTGAATTCATTTGTTATTTAGCTATCTATTCTCCATCTATACAAAAAATAAAAATAAAAATAAAGCTCTCTCTCTCTCTCTGACTTTATATGTGGATTTTAGACTTTAGATATAGTGTGAATTCATTTGTTACTTAGCTATCTATTCTCCATTTTTTATTTAGCTATCTATTCTCCATCTATACAAAAAATAAAAATAAAAATAAAGCTTTTCATGATGTTCATTTCACGTGTCTTCATATTTGGAATTTAGACTTTAAATTTAGTGTGAATTCATTTGTTATTTAGCTATATATTCTCCATCTATACAAAAAATAAAAATAAAAATAAAGCTTTTCATGATGTTCATTTCACGTGTCTTCATATTTGGATTTTAGACTTTAGATTTAGTGTGAATTCCTTTGTTATTTAGCTATCTATTCTCCATCTATACAAAAAATAAAAATAAAAATAAAGCTTTTCATGATGTTCATTTCAAGTGTCTTCTTAAAAATTACTCATTAGTAAGTTGGATACATCTAACATTTATGTGTCATGGAAGTGTTTCTACAACATAAATACCTCTCTACACAAAAATTAATATAGTAGATTGATTTAGAAAAATGGTTTACAGCACAAAATAATATCCAATATATTATGGTCCTTATGATATAATATTCAATATACCAAATCCTTATTCCAATACTCTTATTAACATAATAGTTTATAAGTTGTCATATAAATATGTTTATTGTTAACCTTCCCTCTCTCTATGCCAAAAAAATAAAAAATAAATCAAAATAAAAACAAAATCTAACCAATTAAACCATCACGCTATCACATTAAAGATTATTATATCACTACTGAGAATTAAATTTGGATGAAATGGTTTCCATCATTTCTTTTAATAACTAAAGATAAACTTAGTTAACAAATCAACTTTAAATTTTATTATTTAAATATAATTTATTATACTTTTAATAGATATTTTAATTTAATTTAATATATATATAATTATATTAATAAAGTTATTTTTAATCAATTTTAATATCTATTATTTATTATATTTAATATTTATTATATTTTTTAATGTTTTGATTTGTGAACTTCACATATACATATTTTGATTCTTTTCATTAAAATATAATTATTCTTTATTAAGTGGCCTGGGATACAACATACAAGGAATTATAAGATATTCGTTGCTTGTAAACTGACTTAGGCTATCCTCAGCCAGTGCAAGAAGGTTATAAGATATTCGTTGCTTGTAAACTGACTTAGGCTATCCTCACCCAGTGCAAGAAGGTTAGCATAGGCCTTTACTATTCTTTTTCTTCCTTTTTAATAAAATAATTCATAAATAAATAAAATAAAAATATTATATATATTTAATTTGGCTTTGTATTAATTGTTTAAATCATTATTCTAAAATTCCTATTACAATCCATCAAATTTAAAACAACAATATCTTCATAAAACCAATTAAATATTTAAACCAACATCTCCATGAAACCACAAAGTGTGCATAGAAATATATCGAAAGTCGCAGAATTGACAGTACACACTTTCAATTGCTAACCTCGTGAATAATTGCAATTTTCATTTTTAAGTGAATGAGGTTTGTAAATCTCAAGCTAAATACAAATACTAATTTCACAAAATTCGTCTAAAATTCTATTAAAATTTGTTTAAAGTTCTTTATCAAATGGTAAGAAATTCAAAAAGGTTTTTAATAAATAAATAAATAAAATGTAAAGGCTAAATTTTTATTGAAAACCATTTCAAGTTCGTTATGAAATCACATGAAATTCAAAAAAGTTCCAAAAAAAAGGCTATATTTTTTTGGCTTTAAAAAAAATAATCAAGGTTATATGCATTGACAAAATGAATGTCAAATTTGATAACGAGGAAAATACCAATACATATTAAGTTAGCTTTGGGATTATGTTGAGACTCTTATTGTTAATTTACATACACCACTATTTTTTTAATAATAATTTTCATTTCTATTTCTATTTCTTTATCTTTATCTTCACAATTTTGATATATTGCTTTTTTATTTATACTATATGTTGGAAGACAGTAATTCCAACCACCCGCATTAATAGACTGTTCTAGAGAATTCAGCAGGTAGTGACTAGAAGTCGTTGACAAGTGGGAAAGCTTCCTAGAGAAGCCACCACCCCACCGACTCCAGAAAGATCTGTGATGTGTATAAAAACCCGTTTCAGTCGTCAAATGAAAACAAGTTCTGAGTTGTTTGTGTGTGCATCTCTGTAGTTCTGCGCTCTCTGATTTGGTATCAGAGCGAGGATTGAGAGGCCAGAAGCAGAGTGAGTCTGTGTTGCCGTTAAATCTCAGTTTAATTGTTGTTCGGAGAGGCGCAGCCTTATAGTAGGTTCTGAGATCCTGCAGTTGGAGAGTCCTGTGTTACGTGCAGACCGTGTGAAGTTGAGGGACCGTTGGTAAGCCTCTAATATAGTAGAGTCGAGTGTTCTTGCTCTACTGTGTGGGATAAGTGCATCTGTGCATGGTTAAAGGTTCAGCTGTCGTTGAGTTGTTGTGTGATCGAACCCCATTGAAAGAGTCCTAAAAAGAGAGCAGTCCGCTGTGGAATAAAGCCAAGGGTTGAGTCTGCTAGTTATATGGTTGTTGTCAGTAGAAAGGAGCCTGCACAGAGTATTCGCTTGGCCTGTGGATGTCCTGGCAGCGCTGTTCGTAGGTTGAAGATATAGTTAGTTTGAGCGCGACGAAAGAGAGGAGTAAAGCCTGCCGTGGACCAGTGTTGTGTTGTCTATCTCATCATTGGTGCGGCCTGTCTCAGCTTTGAGGTGTGCTGCAGAGAGGCAGCAGAAGAGGCGTGTCAAACCCTTTGTTTTTTGAAAGTCAATTCAATTAATTTGATAGCCGAGGGTTAGGCTTAGTTTCAAAGCCCAAGGCTTTTGCTGAGTCTGTGAAAGATATTAGAGCATGGAAGTTGTGCTGGCATTGAGGAGTAGCCTTAGGAGGATACAGTGGCAGGCATAACGAGTTGATTGTTGTGCATAGAGAGAAGTGTGGGAGAAGCTGCTATATGAGCATGGGAAAAGTTGTGTCATAGGTTGTGTGCAGACGCTGAATAGAACCTATGGAGACTGTGTTGCTGCAAGCCCTGTTTGTTTGATTCATAATTGCAAGATTAGAGCTCAGGTTAGCTGTGTTTGGCCAAGGTCGCGAGTGCTCTGTGATGTGTAGATTGGTGCGGCCAATCAAGCCGCAGTGTGGAGTGCGTAGTGTGTTGTGATTGACTAGTTAGAGGAGCCGTTGAGCGTTGTCTAGAAGTGTTGATAGAGTTGTGAGACAGTGTGCCCTGTTGTTTGCACTGATTGGTGAGAGTTGTTCGACGCGGGAAGGTCGCTGCGAGAGGTGCAACATGGTGCTTTGAGTATGGATTCTGTTTTGAGCAATGTGAAGAGGCAGTAAGTCGTTGTTTTGTTCGAGTCTGACCGATTACGTTTCCGCTCTCTTTCTGAGTAAGAGGAGTGTTCTGTATTTGTGAGTGTGAGTGAGAAAATGGCTCAGGAGAATGTGGCGGTCGTGGCAGAGAACGGCAAAGGACAGCAGTGTTGATGAAGTCTGGTATATAGCCATGAGATTATTGGAGTGTGTTGGTGCTAAAGTTGTAGAATGTGCATGTGTTATTGAATTTCCAAAGTTGGAGGGCCGAGACCTCATCATTGATTTAATTTGAAGGTGAAATTGTTGTTGGAAAACACTGATCAGAAGAGGGGCAGCGAAAGTGTGGTGGGCATTTGGGAAGTGAGAGGCAGAGCCGAGCCTAGTGCTACTTTGAAGTCAAAGCTGACCAGAGTTTAAGGAAAATTTAAGCCTAGCTGATATGTCTATCTTTTTAGACTTTTTTGACAATGATCCTTTCGATGATCATTTTCTCAGGAACCCATTTGGGTTTGGCAGTATTTGTGAGTTCTTGGACAAACAATGTCATGTTGTTGAGGATCATGTTGTTCAAGAAATCACTAATGTTGTTGAGGATCATGTTGTTCAAGAAATCACTGATGTTGTTGAGGATCATGTTGTTGAAGAAATTACTCATGTTGTTGAGGATCATGTCATTGAAGAAATCACTCAGAGTAAAACTTGCTTCTCTCATAACCCAATTGTTAGAAGTTTTATTGGATCTGCTTTCAAGATGACTGCTACTATGGAAGATACTACCATGGATGTTCTTCGGAGGCCGCTCATGTTCAAAGATGACTGCATTTTGGTGACTCCTTTGCTGGTTCCTCATGGAAAGTGGGGAGAACATGAATTAGATTACCTTGTTCGGGATCTTGCATTGCATCCCAATCCAGAAGAGGTTGTTGACGTTAAGTATGTAAGCAAGGAGCAAAGGAATTTCATAAGGAAACCCAAAAAGGTGAAGATGAAATTGTACCAGCTAATGCATAAGCATGGACCCTTTCGCAAGAAGGAAAAAATGAAATAAGCCTAGCTGAGACTTAGACCAGCGGGCAAGTTAAAGTTTAGGCTGTCATGATTAAGAGTATAGTGTCTTGTTTATTGTGCTATAGTATATTTTTCATATGGTTGGAATTAAGGGGGAGTGTTGGAAGATGTTGGAAGACAGTAATTCCAACCACCCACATTAATAGACTGTTCTAGAGAATTCAGCAGGTAGTGTCTAGAAGTCGTTGACAAATGGGAAAGCTTCCTAGAGAAGCCACCGCCCCACCGACTCCAGAAAGATCTGTGATGTGTATAAAAACCTGTTTCAGTCATCAAATGAAAACAAGTTCTGAGTTGTTTGTGTGTGCATCTCTGTAGTTCTGCGCTCTCTAATTCTATACACACTTATGTAATATTTCAATAAAATATAAAAGTTAAATACATAAAAGAAATATATATAAATTAAAATAATATTTTAATCTTTAAATTTTTTTTCTTTTATTATTATTCTTAATTCTTTATTTATACTATATATACTTAAATGATATAAATTTATATATTTATAAATGAATGGTAACATTTTAATAAAATATAAAAGCAAATATATAAAAGAAACATGTATAAAATATAAAAGTAAAAAATAAAAGAAACATATATATATATATATATTAAAAAAATATTTTAATATTTTAATTTGGTTATATATATATATATATAAGTATAATATTTCTAATTTTTCTTTTAAGCTATAATGTATTATATTACCAGAAATTTATAGATTGTACAAGCATGAAAGAGCATTTGTGGACCTTGTTTGACTTGAGCATAATCACAAAAAATAAGGTGTGACTAAGCCAAGGAAAGACCATATTCCTAGACATGAGAAGAAGATGGCCCCCCTAAGAGTCTTAAAGCAAAATTTTGACATCTAAAATAAAGTGAGTAAGCAAAAAAGTCAAAGGAAACTAATGAGTTCTTTCCTGGTCTCTGGTGGCGCTTCTATGCATTCTAGGAGTTATCCAGTTGTGTCCTCTTGTCCCTCTGGCAGTGAATCGAGTCTTTCCCATTCTACAGTAGCTCAACCCCAACAGGGGTCCTCAACAAGATGCAAAGTTGTGTCTCTTGGCTTGTCAACAACAACAACTAGATGGTTGGAGTTGTACTTGTTCCTCTCTCTATTCAAAGGATTGAAATATTCAACAATATTTTTCCCATGTTTGGTTGACTCTGACATCCTTTGACTGGGTGGATGGCCGCCAGGAAAGCCCAAGTTAGACTAGGACGAAGGAAGTCGAAAGTCTTTATTGCCCGTGGAGTTGGAAGTCACTAGGCGACATAGGAGGAGGAGGGAACTGGATGTCAAGAGCTTCAACGATGACTCTTAGTGCAGACCTGGCTAGACCAATCAGTGATATAATTTTATGTCACCTTCAAAATAACCTCTTGGTCACAGAGATGTCTTCCAAGCAGATGGTGCAAGGCCCATTGACTGTCGCTTGCACATGAAAGGTTTATTGTAGCATCCCTAGACGAGATCAATAAATTTTTTGGCCATATCACTAATGTGACAAAAATAAAATGATGGTTGATTGACATTGAAACTAACGAACAATTTTCAAACAAACCTGCATGAGAGGGTTGAAAATATTTGGAACTAATTTTGTGAGGAGAAAGTAATAAAAGAACATACTTGTATTGAATGAATCAAAGAACGATTTTTTATGATATTCACGAGAGTTTCTTCTATACCATACTGACTATGTTACACAAGTTTTTCCTTGACAAAGGAGTTAGCCACATAGTAAAATATTGACCACCCCTTACGAAATCTTTAATTTCGACCATCGTCAAAAACATATCAATTGGGATAAATTTCTCGACACTCATTGTAAAAAATCAAAAGAAGCGTGGGTTTATTTCTTGAGCAAATAAAAAATGGATGTTGATGTTACCCTCGTCAACTGACAATAAGTTAGATTTGCATGGGGGGTAATGATTCATGAAAAATAAATAAGAGAAAAGAAAAACAAGAAAAAGGAGAAGTATTAAGTAAATTAAAATGGGAGGAAAGAGGTTGAATGTAAAGAAACGACAAGATGAGGATAGTAGATGAAAGACTTCAGACGGGTTTCGATTGTATAAACAGTTTACCGACATTCAAAAGTTAGCTTGGAACAAGAGACAAGAACAAATAAGAGATGAATACTAGAGAAGGAAAATTCAAACTTGGGAGCATGAGAGAGAAGATGAACGATACTCCTCTGATGCTCAACATTAAGAGTTGAGATGTGTAGCATCACCCATTATGACAGAGATTAATAACCCACAAGTAAGTCTTGGAAGGCGGGTAGACGAAATGGGAATCGACGACTCTGGTCTAGCATTGTCACTTTCACCAGTTCCATCAATATTAAGTCTCGCTATTAGAGAATTCCTCCAACAATGACTGCATATTAATTCAAAATCATCCACAATTTGGTATAGAAGAGATGAAAAGGGTAATTTAAGTGATCAACTATAATTTGAAATTCCTATTGTAAACCAAACTTAGATTGATAATAAAGAAAATGGAGACATAATTCTCCACATCTGTGATCTCACGAATGTAGCCCCCCTTCTACAATTATTATCTATTGAAGAACAAAAAGATACAAGCTTGGACATTGAATAGTCATGACCCAGAACAAGTCGGTTCACCAAACATAGAGACAAAGGTTTTCAAGTCAACAAAAAAATAGTAATTTTTGTATAAGTCAAAGTCGATATTCAATAAAATACCACACGTCCGATACACCAGCCAATAATCAAATTTGATAAGACCGGCCAATTAATTTGTTAGAAGGTAACATTAAAAACTACACCTCTACGAGTAAAAATGGGGTTAAATCATATCCCCCTTTATGAAGGAGATGGAGATCCAAAGAAACATTGGTTTGTCTATGAAAAGTTTTGGAATGCTAATGACATTATTGATGAAGACAAACAAATGGCCCAGTTTGCAACTGCTCTTCAGAAGTGAGCACTTACTTGGTTCATGAATATCACAGAAAATCAACAGAAAAGTAAAAATGATATCAAACAAGTTTCTTTTTCTTTTTTAAAGCATAAGATGTCAAGCATCTCGCATCTCAAAATTTGAAATAGAATAAACAATGGGAAAATGAGATAGAAAGAGAATATGATAAATGATTTAAATATTTGTTAAGTAAAATCCCATATACTATTGATGAAGCATTATTAGTCCAATGGTACATTGTTGGTCTACTATAGAAAATCTGAGGACCACTATGGATACACGAAGTACAAACATGCAAAGAATCCCTTAAATTGGCTCAACACATTGAAACATATATTGAAGGGTTGTCGAATACCTCAACGGCTAACAATAAAATAGAAGAAAATATTGAACAACTGCAAAGTTATCTATTGGCTTTATCCCTCCAGAAAATAATACTTGGTGTATTAATTGTCCATGTGAAGGGTATACCAAAAATAACTATAAATTTGTTGATTATTTTGATCAAGACATTTGACGAGTTCAGTCGAATATATATTATGATATATGTCAAATTGCATTGAACCACAGTACTAATGAATTTCAGTATAACTTACATAATACTAAGCCGAAATGGTGTGCCATATGTGAGGATAATATCCATTCAAAACAAGAATGTCAATTAAATGCAAAGAAAAAGTCCAAATATCATGTTGTTTACCATACATACACAAGGAGGAAGAGGATGTGGTGGTCAATGCAGAGATTTAGTGGTCGAGATCATGGCCGAGGTCGAGGATGAGGAAGATTATATTATTTCACATGTTGGAAAGAGTGCCATGCAACACCTAGATCCTTGTTGAAAGACAATATTGACTCACGTTTTTGAAATATGTGTAGTCTAGGCAATCACTCCTTGGAGGATTGCCCCTAAATTCTTGAAAAGAGTTGTCAATCTTTTACAATATGTTTCGAAGCAGGAGATTTTAAATCCAAAAAACCTCCATGTTGTTACTAGGTCTTGTGTGGGTTAAGAGAATACTTCTCAGAATCAACCAATCCTTCGACCTACTAAAAGTACTACTAAATATCCAGATATGCAAATTCAGAATGACACTATGGAAAAAGAAATCATTTTTTTTAATGAAGTTGACATGAAAAAATTGAGGAACTTCTGGAATTATTGGAGGAAAAATTAGTTGGTCGTCTTGTCAAAATTTTAAATATATTAAAAGTTTAAATGAAGGAAGAAATCAATGAAAAACTTGCGCTAGCTCTCGCATGGTAAACATCTAGTCAATCACGACCCTTGGGTGGATTTGAATAGAAATGGATATTTGGTGAAACAAGTCGTGCTCGATTTTGGATTGGAAGTTGTTGGGTCTTGAAATTGTCATTCACTTCCATTACACTTTCACTATCATGCCCATTATATCACCTCCATTTCACCTTCATTTCACTAACATGTCACTACATTCATCTCACTTTCATCATTATTGGGTCACATTTATGCTTTTACAAACTTTATTAATTCTTAGCATTTTTAAGTGAATTTGTGGTTAAAAATTAGAAAATAATGTGCATATGCTTATACCTAACAAGTGGGATGAGATTGTTGACATGTGTAGGTCAAAAGGAAGCTTCTAGAAGACCTTTTGTGTGGCATCATAAGGCAAAATTCGAATTTGAGTGGAGAGGATCATGGGATCATGAAGATATGTGTCACATTTCCTATTTGTATTGAATCTTTAAGAAGACATGTCTCTTATCATTTCCTATTTTGATTATAACTCTAGAGGTATAGGGAGAGATTCATGGACTCTCATTAATGAGATGACTTCTCATCTTTTTGTATAAATAGGAGATCTCTCTCCTTTATTTGAAAGCTTTGTAAACTTTGTTAGCTCAACTTGTTGTACTTTGTAATTTTGAAGAATTTGAATAAAGCTTTGAAGTTCCCAACATGGAAGGAGATGTGAAGTAGGAGATGTCATGGAGCATATTAGAATGTAAGGTAGAGTAGATTTTATTTTGTAGTTTTGCTTTGATTTCATTCAAGTATGTCATTTTATTGTTTTCAAGTTTAATAGTTTAGATTTTCCATTCATGCAAGTGTGTTCAACCGGTTGATTGTAGATTTATCTAACTGTGTAATCTATGCTTAGCAAAATAGTCCAAGAAAGTATTTCCAATTGGTGCTTGGAGCATTAGAGCACATAGTAGATTAGTTTTCCTTTACATGTTTTGTATTTAATTTTGTTCCAATTTCATTTTCAGTTCTAGAACAATGAAGTATTGAATCCCTCCAAATGTTATCACAAGGAGGTAGTTCTCCCAAAATTGTATAGCGGAGTGATAAAACACTTCATTTAGTTGTTATAGTAGATTAGTTGCAATTTCACTTTCAGTCTTAGTCTTTCATTTAAATTTCATTTTCAGTTTTAGAACAATGAAGTATTGAATCCCTCCAAATGCTATCACAAGGAGGTAGTTCTCCCAAAATTGTATAGCGGAGTGATAAAACACTTCATTTAGCTGTTATAGTAGATTAGTTGCAATTTCACTTTCAGTCTTAGTCTTTCATTTAAATTTCATTTTCAGTTTTAGAACAATGAAGTATGGAGTCCCTCAAAATGCTATCACAAGGAGGTAGTTCTCCCAAAATTGTATAGCAAAGTGATAAAACACTTCATTTAGCTGTTATCATTTTTTCTTTCATTTCATAGACATTTTGCCGGCTTAGATTAATCTAACTATTCAAAGTTTTGATTTGTTTTTATCTAATGTTCATTTCATTTTCTCCCTTCTTTAGAAATTAGATTTTAACATTAAAAGTCATTAGATTTAGTTGTCCATTAACATTTAGAGATTTCAATTAGAAGCATAACTTTTCTTTCTTAGATTAATTTCCTTAAGCATGAGAAACAAAACCCCCAAAAACAACATAAACTATAAAACAACGAAGTAAGAAAAAGGTTAACTAAGCACATATAGTGCACCACACTTCATCAGTTTACAATACCCGGATTGATAATTTATGTGGAGCAATTTAGGACACTAAATTGACTAGATAGAAGTAAATATACTTTAGAGAGAAAAATGGATTAATTTGGGGAGACCATCTCTTCACAGGACGACTAACTATCTTAAATTAGTATACCAAACGTTCATTGAGCCAATCAGAATAATGCAACAAGTTAAAACATCGATTATGGGAATTTCAACCTTTGTGGACTTCGAGGCCATATGTTTATTCGATGAAATACCAACTTATCCAACTTTACTTGGAAGACCATGGGGTTGAAAGATGAAAACTACTATATCCTTACAAAAATTATAGAAATAAATTAAAGGGTTATAATAAGAAGATAATCATTCCTCTTAACCCTTGTGAAGGAAAATCTTGAGTTGAACCATGGGAAGAAGATTCAAAGACAAGGAGGTTGTATCAAGTCCTGCATGAAGACAAAGACAACATGGAGCCTAATGCATTCAGAGAGATCTTAACTAACTCCCCACTTTCTATTAGACAAAATTTTGACATTGAGCTATACAAATGGAAAATCAAGAATTATGAATCTAAAGCAAAAGAGTTTTAGACAATTGAAGCAATATCAATGAAAAATTCCCACCCATGTTTCGACATAAAAGTCGTGCCTATAATCTAAGAAAGGAAAATCAAAGAAATATCGTTATTTCTACCATTTGATTTAAATAAAGCCTCTAGTAATCCACTTAGATTCAAGGAACAAGCTTCTCCTATGAATCATGTTGAGCAAGTGACTAAATCTATTGGAGATTAAGGGAGAATGAAGAGTCTAGTGCAAAATTTCACTGGTCAAGTAAATTGATGGTGGAATATCCATTCGACTTGACTCCAAACCTAGACAACGTACAAAACATATTTTATTGAAAGGTTTAGAGGGTGTAAATTATCAGTACAAGAAAATATCCCAATATTCAAGCCTAGAAAAGACCCCATTCTTCATATGCAAAATTGTGAGTCAGGATGGTGAAGAACTGGATATAGGGATGAAAGGGTATGACATATATTTCCTAACACTATGGATGGTTTTCCCTATAAATAATACAAATTAGAGGAAGCTCATGGTCAATCCTTACAACGGAAAGAATTAAAAAACAAATTTATTAAGGACTTTGATTTCCAACTTGAAGAGCGGGAACTAGTCGAGACAACTCAACATATCAAAGAAATTTTGAAGAAGAGTCACATAACAAGTGTAAAGAAGAAGCAACATTTGACACCTCGTCGACTCTTGTATGCAACCATGTGTCATGTTTACCAAATGACAAGTTTTCCATTCGTTTGGAGATGGAAGATACCCATACAACTGGTCAAAGTTTTTGCTGGAAGAAAGAACATCTTGAAAATCTTAGAAAAATCAATTCAAAATTTAAAGTCGAAAAGCAAGAAAAGGAGAAGCTTGATTAGACTTTCCACCCACATATAAGGAGGTAAAAATTGGAGACCAGACACTCGATGAATCAAAGGACCCCAACTGGATGGATGTAGAGATTAAAATAAAAGAATTTTATATATCAAATGATGGCCGACCAAAGATGGCCTGAATAGGCGACTACTGGTTGGACAAACACAAGATAGAATTTATAGACTTACTAAAAGAGTACCAAGATGTTTTTGCCTATGATTACAAATATCTCAATGGACTTGTTAAAGAAATGGGGGGAATGAAATTTGACCTCATTCAAGGAGCTAAACCTATAAATAAAAGACCATACAAGCTTGTGCATAAATATAAACCCATTGTGTAGAAAGAGATAAAAGAGATGCTAGCTGCTAGCATCATCTATCCTATCGACAAGTTGAAATGGTAAAGTCTTATGGTAATGCCACCTAAAAAACATGACCCTACATGATTCAGAATATGTGTTGACTTTCACGAACTAAGTAAGCTCATAATAACTGAGCCATTCCCTACTCTATTTGTAGAAGAAATTATAAATGAAGTAGTAGGTCATGAGTGTTATTTTCTTACATGTGACTTCTTGGGCTACAATGGGTACCCATTGCAAAGGAAGACTAGGAAAAAGCCACCTTTTTTTTTTTTTGGTTAAATTTGGTTGTTTCACATACAAAGTAATGCCTTCCGGATTAAAGAATGCACCTACAATGTTTTCAAGGATCGTGGTTAAATACTTTCAAGAATATATTTATAATATAATGGCAATTTACTTCAATGAATGGACAATCTATACATTATTAAAAGACCACATTCAATGGCTACACTTATTGCTTGAAATATGTAGATAGATTCAATTATACTTAAACATAAAAAAATGCATCTTTGTTGCACCAATTGGAATACTGCTAAGTCATGTAGTATCCAAGGATGAAATAAAAGTAGACATGGCAAAGATTAAAGTAATTTTGGATCTAAAGCCTCCAGTTAATAAAAAACAGATAAAAATATCCTTGGGGCATGCAGGACACTATAGGAAGTTTATAAGACATTAATTTGACATTACTTTTCCAATGGAGGAATAACTAAATAAGGATGTTCCATATGTATGGATAATAAAATGTGAGAAATCGTTCCAATTACTGAAGAATAAGTTGGTTGAGGCACCCATTTTAAATTCCCTCACTGATTTAAAAAGTTTCATGTTCATGTCGATGCTGATGTTGTGGTAGTCAAGGTTGTCTTAGCACAACCATAAAATGAGTCTATAGACTATACTAATGCATATGCCAGTCAAAAATTAAATAAGACTAAAAAGAATTACTCGACAAAAGAAAGAGAAGTGCTCGCCGTGATCTTTTCACTTCTTAAATTCCATCATTATCTCCTTGCTAACCCAATCATTTTTTTTACGAATCACCAAGCTCTATGATATATTTTTACTATACTAGTCGAAGGACAAACCTGTCGATGGCTATTATTGTTTCAAAAATTCAAATTTGAAGTCATTGTCCAACCCAGTAAGAAGAATGTTAGGCCTAATCATTTGTCATGACTAGAGACAAGGGAGAAGGTGACAAACCTAGAAGGTAACTTACCAAATGCTCACCTGTTTGAAGTAGAAACAATCCCTTCATAGTTTGTAGAAATTGCACAATTTTTACACACATGGAAGGCACATGATGGACTAAAAGAGAAGAATAAGAAGAATATATTAGCAATTAAAGCAACACCATTTTCATTAATAAATGGTCAACTATACAAGATAGGAGTAGATGACATACTTAGACAGTGTGCATTGGAACATGAAAGGGAAGCCATCATCAATGAAGTTCATATATGAGGAGCAAGCGAACAATGTCAAGGTGACACAAATGCAAAGAAGATTCTTCAGCCATCATTATGGTGGTCGACGATATTTCGATATTATTGGGTGCAAGTCCAAAAATGTGATATACATCAAATATCAGGTCGGTTGTTAGTAAAGAACCATATGTCACTCCACTCAGTAAACCGGATGCTACATTTTGAGATTTGGGAAATCGACTTTGTCAGACCATTTCACAAAAGGTCTAAATGGATGGGATAAAAATACATTATAACAACATTGGAGTATTTAATGAAGTGGGTGTAAATAGAGCCCATTGAGTCATGCACAAAGGAAGTAATAGTTAAATTTATTATGAGAATATAGTAACTTGATTCGACTACCTCTTAATTATAATCAATGATAGGGGAACTCATTTTATCAATGCTACAATCCTGACGTTGATGCAAAAACTCATGATTGAGCATAGACATACCACTGCTTACCACCAATATGCTTACAATGCTTTAGAATCATTTAATAAAACATTACGTAAAGGATTGACCAAAATATTCAACCTAGACAAAGATTATTGGGATGATAAAATCCCAGTTGTCTCGTGGGAATAATGTATGGAATATAAGCAATTGACTGGGTTGGCACCATTCAAACCGGTCTATGGCCAAGAGGTAGTCGTACCACTCCACTACACATTAAATGTTGCAAGTGTGTCGACTATCCTAAAATATAATATAAAAGTAGAGAAGGAATGACACCATCAATTGCATCGTTTAGAAGAAGATATAATTCATGCGCTTCACCAACAATAAGCTAGTAAGAATCAACAAAAATCATGGCATGACATAAATATGTAGACCAAGAACTTAAAAGTCGGATACCTTGCTTTGCTTTATGATAGTCAGGTGAAGAGCAAGCATAAAAAAATAGAAATTGCATGGCTTGGACCCTTTATCATTGAAGATATACATTATTCAAGGGTTGTACAATTAAATACAATACAAGGGTGCCAATTTAAATCACTTGTAAATGGTGCCCAAATGAAAAAGTATATCTCTTGAAAAAATTGGCATGTGACTAGAGATAACCTGTATAAGGCATTAGGCACATGGGCTAGTCTAAAAACCACATTGTGGCAAGCTAAGCTGGCCAGTCAAATGTATATTAGTATCTTTCTATTTAATTTTGTCATTAAACACTCTAAGTCAATAAGTTAGTAGAAGTAGTTACAAAGTCTTGGAAAAAGAATAATTGTACCATCAAAACAAAAGGTTATTAAGGAAATAAGTCATGAGAATAAAGAAACAAGCCTATGGAAAAATGGAGCAAGGATCATAGTTTAGGAGATATTTAAACAACAAGCACAAGAAAGGAACTGACATCACCATGAAAGAATGGAAGAGTGGTGAAGGAAATTTATAGATCATCATCATAAAGAAACTGACTTGACTAGATGAAATAGATATCAAATTAGAAGTTGGACCGATTAACTGACTGACTCGACCAAAAGGATCAATGTTAGACATCAAGTAAATGATATCAAGCAAAGGAATGCATTCGAATCGACTAATTGGAAAGAATAAAGATCAAAATGTAAAAGGTGGAAAAATCAAATCGATATATTCGACCATCATGCCTCGTTTGACAAAACATTCAAGTCACATTTAAGACCTTGCAATGTCACATCAAAATTTAAATCAGAATCGACCGCCAAATCTCAAAAAATAAATGAGCCATGTACATTGCACAAGTTAACAAATATGCAAAATTTGAGCGTTAATGTGACGAGACATCTCCAAATGGATTTTGAGGCCAAAATTAACGAAGCATTTAATTCAAAAAGTATAAATGTGAACAAAGCGCATGGAACTATATATAAGTTTTATTGAACACTCACTAGATAGGGTGACTAAACTTGCAAAAAATCCATAGTTGTCTATTGTGGTTGTTTCAAAACCTGAACTACTTAAGAGTCTGAGAACAAAATAATTCCAAGAATATTTCAAAATGGGCAAAAAGTGAGTGCACTTTTAGGGGTTGGATGTCAATATAGAACCAAGAACAAAGGCTCGATTCGACCAGTTGATTGCAACAGAGTTGCAGATTTGAATCAATAACACCAAACAAGAAAAAATGGACGAGCCCTCTTGGTAAAAACACACTAAGGCATTCATGAAATGGAAAAGGTTGATAACAAGTGGATCAAGGACTCTGAAATGTTACATAAAACTAACCTATGAGATATCCTGAATGCTCCATTAGTGGCAGACCTACATGGGTTAAAGGAAGAATCTACCAAGTATATCATTAGTCGTTACCACAATGGGGTTTTGTGTCTAGAAAAACCAATAACCATTTCAACAGATTTTATTTACAACATCACCGGCCTACCACACCGTGGATACAAGATCCCAAAGATAGTTGACATTAATGCTTTGATCTAGAAATTTATAGGTAAAATCATAACCATGAACTCTAAGGGTTTAATAATCATCTAAGTCTGTGATTTGGAAACTAAATGGGCATGCATCAACGTTTCCCTATACCTCAATCCGGTAGGTAGAGCCTCTAATGTTAAGTTGAATATGCTGGAAAAAATCGGCCAAATTGTGGAGATTGGGAAAGTATACAATTGGTCGTGACATGTAGCCAACATGGCTAGAGCCAACTGCCAAGGATTCCAAAACTTGGTTAATACCATTCGATTCTTGCCCTCGTTAATTTGGCTAGCCATGAGACAAGTCTCCCTAGTTAGAGAAATTGCATTTACTAAGAGGTCATTTCCCTTAATGAACAATTTCAAAATATTTGCACATGGGTGGTCAAGAAAACGTAGTAGGTTAGACCCCATGAAATATTTAGAAACCGATTATCAAATTTAAAGTCAGTGTCGAATAGATGGAGGGTTCCTCAACACATTTGAGATTTGTGGCCCACTACGTCACATATTCAATTGTGTTTAGACACAACTAAGGTCTACTATGTCAACTCTAGTGATGTTGACACCCAAGAATTGCCATACTAGCCTACTGTCGATCAAATATTTACAGAATTGAGTTGACAAACTAACACTGTGTTCCTAAGTCCATCACCGGCTAGAAAAACCCAAACACTTGTAATTCTACCTCTTTAAAATGTAGAGAAGGAAGAAGAATGAGAGGTAGATTTGTACATAGAACCCTTCAAAGTCTACTTATCAGTGCCCCTTTCGAAATCTTCTCAAAAGCCTATAGGTAGAGAAGCACACTATCTGGACCAAGCTAAAACGCTAGTAGTCGGGATAAACTAGTAGGAAGTCTTTATCGATATCAAATTTGAAGATCCTAAAATGCAGAATAGATTAGACACCATTGCAAAACAAGTGCTAGAGGACAGTGGAGCAAAATGAAAAGTAATTAAGAAACCAAGGAGATCACAACAATTTCTTTGGTCATCTATTGAACCCGACAATTTATGATCCTTAGGGAAAGTTAAGGATATATTTATTGAAAAAGTCAGGCAAAAACTAATGGATGGGCAACATACACAAGTACAACAACAACTGACTCCCTTAATGTTGAGCACACCAAAGAAAACTCCAGCTTCACAACAGACTGAAGGTCAAGCAAGTGGGGTCGGGAAGCAAAAGAAACAAGTCCTGGAAATTTACTTATCTTTAGAATCACTTCCCCTTGAAGAAGTATATAGTCAAGAAGGGCAAACAACTACTTAATAGGTCAACACACAAACTATTGAATAGGTTGACACACAAACTACTCAAGTGGTCAACACACAAACTACTCAACAGGTCAACTCAAAAACTACTCATCAGGTAGACACACACGAAGTCTCGTCAAAGAACACTAAGTTGGACAATATAACTAGAGTTCCATTGGTAAAAATTGATCCAGAAAGAACAAATACATTAAGTACACAATTGACCAAGTAACACACTCCACAGGACCAATCGACTACAACAGGTACTTCTACACCATCAATCCAAAAGCCTCTACTGAACGATACATCCAGTGGAGTATTTGAACTCAAGGATTCCTTATATTGACAAATATTCTCTTTTTTAAAAAATGGTGTTCTAGAAGCTAAGAGGAGATAGAAGAATATTTCAATAGGTAATAATAAGCTTAAGTAGAGAAAGTAGCAAGAAAGGGAGGTTTGGTTGGACTATAAGAACCAAGAAGCATACAAAATTAATATTGAAATTCCTACTGAAGTTGATGATCAACTGGATACCATCAAACAGCTTGTTGATGATCCACTCACTACTATCAGAGCTAAAAAAATTGGAAGCACAAGCAAGGCTAACTGTAAGAGAATGGATAATATTTGATCAACATGTCCAACTACTTGCACCCATCATTCACCGAGAAACATTTTCAAAGGTCCCAACCCCAACACAGTTTTCTGCACTGAATCCTCCTTGACCTATGTACCAGTTCTTTGAACCAATTCTGTCAGGATATGGCCAAACCCATGAGCAGAGACCAGACACACAAGAAATTGAGGTAGAAGGAGATTGGTCGTCGATGAAAATAGACAGAAGGGGAATTCAAATTTTAAAATTGTTAGATAGAGGATAAGAAAATTCAACTGATCAGCTGACAATTGTTGAGGAAAAAACATCTCATGAGAAAGCACCCTTGCAACCTTCTTCCTCAACAACTCAATGATATTATCCAATACTTGTTCTTTCTTTCTCTTTCTATTGTAACAAATTTCGTAAAGTTTTGTAAGTCTCCAAATCTCCCACTTCTTCTAGGCGAACAAGGAATTAAGGGCGGGTGAGATGCTGGAGGGGCTAGTCGAGTCGATAGGAAAGAAATATTGTAAATTCGGTCAATCCTCTAGTCGAGTCGACCATCTAAGTCGGTTAAGCAAAGTCAGTTCAATTAGTTAAACTATTATAACTGTCGAGATGTGGAATATATGTGTGTGTGTGTGTGTGTGTGTGTGTGTGCACATACATGAATGTATCCACTTCAATATACTAGTTTGATTTGATCATTAAGAAGATATAATATAAAGTATTGTTTTGCTAGTTCTCGAATACTTTGTGTCTCTTATATATTTCTTGTGTTGCATATGATCATTTAGGTTCTTGTTGTCCTTTCTATTGGTAACCAATGCTCACTTTCTGCTAGACTACAATAGTTCTTCTTGATCCAATTGTTCTACTATCCACTGGCTTTTAGCAATTCTCAATACTACCTAGTCAGGTACAACAACATTGTCTACTTCCATGTCAGAAATGTCTCTTGACCCTTTAGAATTATGTGAACCCTTTTTACTTTGGCTTCTCTTCCTTTTGAACTATGTTATTATACTAATTAGAGGAAATTTCACCATATAAGTGCCCATGAAATTTTCACGTAACTTCTATGTCATAATATGTAAACCAATCAAAATCCTTTAGATTTAAAACGAGGTACATGTCTTAAATGATTTTAATTTGTTTAATTTGTGTATCCCTGAAATATTTTATTATTACTTTGGGTATCGATGAAATATTTAATTATTAAATTGGGTATTCATGAAATTTTTATTAATGTTATTTACCTACCTTACCCATATGAATGAGAATATCGAAAATGTTATTAATGCAATGTAAATCTTGATATTAAGTTAGAAAAATATAAATTAAAAATGCGCTCCCATTTGACATTAATATCCATGCCCCATAAAAACACCAAAAAAAATAGTTAAATATAAAATATCAATATATACAGTTATACTTAAATATAAAATAGTAAAATAGTTATAATTAAAATATATTTATAGTTAAATAGTTAAAAAATGTATTCCAGAAAGGAACTACCAAATTCTGGCCAAAAATATAAAATGTATATTTAAATATAAAATAGATAAATATAGTTAAATATAAAATAGTTAAAAAGTAGATTCCCAAAAGGACAAATGACTGGATTTCGACAGAAAATATAGACTATATAATTAAATAGTTAAATATAATTGAATATAAAATAGTTAAATTAATTCTTCCCCTATTTTTTGACCCAATCAAAAGTACCCGTTGGAAGGATTTGTCTATCTATTTAACTCATTGCCATGATCTAATTCTTCATCTTGTCCTAACGATGAACCACATTGCTTGGTTCGAAACGTGTCGACAAATATTCCTTGATGTGATTATTACTGAAAAATTTCTTCTTATAATGTAGATATGGATCAAAGAAGCCTAAAGTAGATAGTTAAATAATTAAAAAGTAGTTAAATATAAAATGGTTATATAGTTAAAAAGCATATTCGAGAAAGGACAGATTACTAGATTGGATTCTGGCAAAAAAATATGTTCCGGGCGAAATTGTGGCTTTAGTAAACAATGTCATTAAAAAAACACCAAAAAAATAGTTAAATATAAAATATATGTAGATAGGTAAATACAAAATATAATATAGATAATTAAATTTATATATAAACAATTATTTTAATAAAAGTGCCATATATTGAGTCCCCAATTGGGGTGCGAGTGGAGAACTGGATTCCACAGGATTCATGCCATGGATAGAATTTCGAGGCAAAAGGACAGCGAGGGGTCTTGTATCGACCCTCACACATTCACCAACTTTGCAAGGTGGCTATACGCATGCAAGGCATTAATGGAGAACAAAGAGCCCTGTTTGATAATTTCATCTTGGGATTTTATGTCGTGAGCTTGGATCGAGTCAGAGATAATGAAATTGGTATGGTTATAGGTATAGTGGAACACTCTGGGGCGCTCTTGAAGGCTCCTCCTGAAGCCCGTCAACCTGGTGCAGAAGGTCTTTCCCTCTATCCTGTGACCAACGTCTATGGGCATGTTCTCTCAGTAAATTCCCCCTTCCTTTTCCCTTCGTTTAATTACTCTCTAATAATTTGTTGGAAAAGGACCTCTGGGACAATGTTTTGGATTAGAAGGACTACATTCTAGAAATCTTGGAAGGAAAGCATTGGTTTTTTTTATGGGTAGTCTCAATTTGGTAGAATTGTTTCAGTTTGTTATGGTATTTTACTCTTCGGGATGGGCATGTATTTGGGGTTTGTGCCTTGGCATTCAGTTTGTACTCTCTGCATGGATCATTTAGTTTTATATCTTGATTTCTTGTTGTTCCCGCTGTTATTTAAGACAGGGGGTCTTTTGCGAGAGTATCCGCCTGAATGGATTCTGTGTTTTGTTCTTCGAAGGCTCGTGGAGCCACTGGTTGATGTTTCCGGCCTTTCTCAATATACCCATATCATATTCATGGGAAAAAGTTTGTTTTATTGGCTTGCTACTCATAGCTATGTGGAATTTTTCTGTGATACTCCCACAAGTTTCAATTCTCAGTGCACGCACCAGGCCCTTAAGCTAGATACTTGCATCGAATTAGGGATTGTGGGTTACCATTTCAGGGTATTGTTTCATTATCATGGTCAATAGATTCTCATTATGGTGCGCCCTTCCTCTAGTAAATGCAACATGATAAGAGAAGGCAGGGGACGGAGATGACGTGCTGGGCTCTGGCATGGAGGCAGCCAACCCCAACCAAGTCCATCTCGGGGTCGGGGCCAGAAATGGACCTCTGGCCTTATTCATGAAGCAGACCAGGCTTATCAGACTGATACTCAACCTCAGATTCAACAACTCATATTTGGGTGGGAAGAGGAACTGAATCAACAAGTTGCACATGAAAATTGGGATGTCGAGGAATGGAGTGAACTGGTGCCAGACCATGGTCATAATAGAGGTCGGTCCTCTCAGTATAAACAAAATGTCTACCTCTATTGCCTAATGAAAAATATAATGGCAAGAGCCCTGAAGAATCCCACACCTGACCCGCCCAAGACCGATCCCAGACTTTAGGAAATTCATAAGGAATTCCAATTATTCAACTACAGATTCAACAACAGAATTCCCATCTCAGCCGCATAGAAAAGAATATTTATTGTCTCCCTTAGACGAAATTACCTCACTCGAGCGCAAAAGATCCAACTCCTTTAGACTCTTCTAATGATTAGTAGTATGTCATGCATATTGTGATTTTCAATTTTTGTTTTGTATAGATGCAGAATTTGCAGACTTTGATAATGTCTCTTAAATACTTAGATATTATGAGACTTAAGGATACTCGGGCATATATAACTATGCTAGACAGTCTTAAATTATTTTGCTTCTAGATGGCTTATAATGCGGTAAGGTGGCCAACAGATTTGGTTTCCCAATAGGCAAATTGAGGCCACCTCACCACCTAATCATGGATGTAATCTTCTTCTTTTTTTATGAATGAATGAAGAAGTTCCTGCCAAGATTAGAAAACAAAAAGTGCCATATATTGAGGTATTTCAATAAAATTAAAAAATTAGAAATAACATATTTAAAAAAATTATTAAATCTCGTGCTAATAAATATTGTGGAACATAGATAAAAGTAAAGTAACATTTTTTATTAATTTCTTGATTTTTCTTAGGAGGACACTTTTAGGTTGAAATTTCCTCTAATGTGTGTTTTCTCAATGTCAATATAGGGGGAGTCATCTCCAACACGTCATCTAGCATGTCCTTCATTATTCTCTTCTCTGTTGTTATTTGAGTCTTGTTTTTTCTAGTTAGAGGAGGCCATCTTATGTGCCTTGGGGGAGAAGATTGTCCATTGGTTGCACTTATGCCTCTTACTTTTATTTTCTTCATTTGAAATTGAGAATCAATACTCACTTCAGTTGCTAAATCATCATTTCTTGTTTTCTTTTCTCTCTTTGAGGAGAATTTGGGTCATTTTCTCCAATTCCTTCTACAATCCTTGTGAAAGATTACCGTAACTCAGAGATACCAAATGTTCAAAAAATAACCCTTTAAGATCAAAACCTTTGGGGAGTTGTGCTTCCCTTAGGTTGAATGTATTAAGCATTTCAAAAAATTCAATTAAATGGGAGGAACTTACTGTCACATTGGATACATTACAAGCTAAATAAATCAACGATTTATGTTTCTTCTTATCAAAAAGGGTAGACCACGTTTTATACTGTTTACAGACTTTGAATAAAAAAATATAATTTACAAACAAATTTAGGAAGAAGAAAAGGGCTTCCCTCATATCCACATAAATTTGATATAAGTATGATCTTCCTTTTACACACAAATTCCATTTCCTTTGAGGAAATATTTGTCCTCCTTAGTCATTCATGATTGTTCTACTCCTTTCAACATATTTCTAAATTATTTAAGAAATTTATGTTGAATAAGGAAAAAATAAAAATGTGGCATATGTTTCGAGAGAATTGGGTACTAGAACTAAATATCTCTTTCTCAACATCTAAATTACTCCTTAAAGGAAATCCTTGGAATAAATTATAGTAAGAAACTACCTCGACAAGATAATGTAGTCATGATAAATATTTGAGTCTTCAAGTAGTTGGATAGCTAGTAGCTAATCTCATTTGAGATTATCTCAACCTGATCAAACATGGCTTCCTTTCTAAAGGAAAAATAAAGAAACATGTAGAATTGTCATAGGAATGTGGGACAGAATCTTGTCCCATCAAATGTGAAAATAATCATGAAAACTATCAATATGTCTCTTCCAACATAGATTTATCAATAGCTAAAAAATTATATGGAACTTGGGCTTATGGAGCAAAGAAATCCTTTAATAAATTTGACCCACTACCCTTGGATTCTAGAATAGAATTTGTGTTAAGAAGTTCGAGACTTCTATTGGGGTCAGGAAGTCAAAGCATTATTTTGAAATTTTAGGAGTTAACAATACTAGATTCTTTCCTTCAACTCCAACTCCAATTGTTCTACCCTTTGAATCAAGACAAAAGTTAGATAAAGTGCTAAAAATTGTGTAGAGGGCCAATGTCACCTTAGCCAAAGTCCCTTGCTCTTTACAAAATTTCACTGATGGGAGGAGTCCCGGTAGGAGGGAGATCACTTAAAATAGACATGCTAGGTATATGGCACAAAGTGATCAAACTAAAGCTTATTCAAGAGAGAGGCTTAATAATGGTTCAATATTCAAAGAAGCAAAACACTCTCAAAGAAAAGCCCTAAAAAGAGAAGGCTTGAGACTTAGGCTTTTGAGATTTCTAATGGTGATAGGTATTCACAAGGTCAAGGCCCTAGGGAAAGAGTTTCTTACAATGGTATTCAACTAAGCTAGGGCTCATGAAACCCTTAATAAATTCCTCAAGTTGAGGGGAAAAAAGGCTAGGATTTCTCTCTTAGAGCAACACTTAGGGCATGATATTTTATGGATAAAATTTGATTGGATGCCCACTAAATTGATAGGTTAGGTAGCGTAGACCTATCTCTTGTTGTTTAGGCTCTCAAATCACCAAAAAGCCTCCTTAAAAATTTTCTCCAAGCCCTAGATTTTCGCTCTAACCTTAAAAGGATCGAATTTTAGAGGAAGAATGATCACCAAGGACTTGGACTAATGCCTTTTCCTTAAGGCATATGGATTCAAGGATTTTGAAGGTAAGTTAAATCACTTCTAAGGAGGCTAAAAATTGATGTCCAAGGTATCAACTTCTAGCATTTACCCACTTTTAAGGGAAAATGGAATTTGATGGAGACTTATAAGAATTCCTCCACTAGGAACATTCATTATACGATGAGTAACATATGTGTAATTCTCAACTAGATAGCCTTTCAAAAAATGAGTTTCATTAATTAGGGAACAAACAAGCATAATCTAGAAGCAACAACTCGATACATTAGATAATTTTAAGATAGAATTCATCAACAATTGGCACTTACAAGACAACATGTAGTATATCCATCCATTCACCAAAGAAATAACTCCAAAGACAATCTAAAATAGCTTCCAAACATCAAAATGCTTCCAATAAATCTCTAATAGCCAAGAAAGAACCAGTGTGAATTATATTAAGAGGTTTGGATTCTCCAAGTGATGATGATGAGAGAGTGAAATGATTTCTCTCTTATTTATACATGTCTAATGATCTCTAATTTAGTCTAAAATCCCCTCCAAGTTGTAAAACATGGGAAAAACTAAGTGAGGTTACAAGACAACCTCACATCCAATGTAAAACATAATAAATAACCCACAAAAGAGGCCAAAATGTTGACTTCATGCATGTGTAGGCCCTTCTAGGGCATGCGTTGGGCTCCTTTAGTGCCATGTCCAATGTAGAGGTCTCCAAAAATCCGAATCTAGGGGTTGGCCCTTAAAGCTCCATGCGAATCATCCTATGGACCCTAGTTTTGTGTTTAGGGTTTAAAGTGGGTCTCATGGTGATAGAATAAGTTGATTTTTCTCTAATGTCAAGGGCTCAGAAGATGGTGTTAGTCCTCCCATGTTTCAAGGGGTGAGACAAACCTCATCTGGGCCTCAGATTAGCTGCCAAAATTTGTATATATTGCTAAGTTGGCTGGGGGCATGTTGGTCCAAGTGTGTCATGTGATGAAAAATGTGGGGCAAAGCACATATTTTTGTGGTGTTGTAGGTGCTCATGGAATGGAATGTTGCTTTGCATATGGCAAGAGTCCCATGGCTCTCAACGCTTCATCTATAGGGTTTCGTAATGCTCCTCTAGTGGACCTGGGCCCCAATTAAGTTGCCCAAACCATGATGAAAACCACTTCCAATAAAACACATTGTCCAATGTTGCATCTTCACCATTAGTTACAATTAATCATTAGTTCATCTAAGTGAAACAAGCCTTTTAATCAAGGGAAAATTGGACTTCATACGGGGCTTTTCTTCCAAATGTGGGGCTTTGATAATGTAGTAGTGTTACCTCCCTATGAAGGAGTGGCCACTAGATGAACCTATTAGGTGTTTCCATCCCCTAAGGGGAAAGATATGTCCTTGGTACATCCTTCAATCAATAGGTGGCATGTGAATAATGATGGAACATATGGGTTAAAGGGGTCTTAGAGCCAAATGCCATGGGTAAAGGAGTAGCAATAATGAGGAAGTCCACATATTGGGTCTACAAATGTGAGGAGGTAGCAATTGTTGATGCATGAGTTACCCCAAACTTTTTTCTTTCCACCCCTCTTTATTTTCCTTTTTGCATTTTCTTTGTATTACTACTCGAAGTTCTAGGAAATGAGAAGATGTTGCGAATGATGTATAACAATTATTACCCCCTTAAAGGTGGGGTAGTTCATTGCCCACTAGGGGTTGGGACGTACATGGGTTCCGTTTATGATGCGATGGGGAAATCATTGGCCCTAGGAACCAAGGTGATGACCATAATGATAAGGGGGGATTTTTCCCATGTGCTTTATTTAATGTCCCGACCATCTTTTGCATTTTATGATTTTATTTTTCTTTTGTTTCTTGCTTGTGGACGTGATACACTTTTAACTTTCTTTAGCTGCATCAACCTACGGGGCAACATTTCTAGGCCTGACCCAAATAGTGGATAAGGGGAAGGGGTGTGCCAGCGCCCTGTGGACCTAATGGTCATGTGGACCTGGAGAAGGGAAATAGTGAATAGGTCTCGTAATGTGCAAAGGGAAGTGATAAATATGGAATGGGAAAATAGGACCACACTACCAAAATATGGATTTCCCAAGAAGTGCCCTTCCTAAAGATATAGGCCAATAAGAGAGATCCCACTGGACTATAGGTTGAATATTAACCCTCCATTTAAGGTGAGGGAAAAAAAACCATGGAAAAAACCCTTCCTTCTTCCAAGTCACCCATTAATCCATGCAAAAATGCCCAAATGAACAACAAGTATAAGCACCCGATTACACAATGAGAAACATACCTTTTGGGTTAAATTTCCCACCTTTTAACAGGTGCTCCTGACAAATGGGTGAGGAAACATACAATTGATGCAGGTGGAAGAGATAAAGTTGCACATCAAATTGACTACAAGGTGGCTGTCAGGGGTTGTCGGCTACTAGCTGCAAGAAGATGAATATGAGAAAATTTCTCCTAGGGGTATTCACTTTTGGTGGGTAACAAGGCACACACTTATCTTTTACCAAACCAATCATCCAAGTCTTGTTATGGAGTTTCTTATCAAGAGTTAAATTCAAGAACCATTGATATGCAGTAGACTGATGGAATCCTTTATCTTGATGTGTGAGGGAATTGACATTGTCTCCACAAAAAAGGTTATTTTCTCCTTCTAGATGTTATGCTCCTTATTCTTCCAATGCACTTTGATATATATGAGATTATTACTTCATGAATTATAGAGCTTTGGTTGTTTAAAGGCTTAAATTATGAATATCATTTACTAAAACATCCTTTCGTCATGCACCATCTTCTTCGGGACATGCATAGATCATAAATGGAAGTTAATTGAAAAGTCTAGTGCTTAATGGTAAAACAAGATAATCATTCCACATTAACCATGAATAATCACCTTTCACCTTTTAAATTGGAAACTCATTAATGAATCATAAGTGACTCTTGAGAAGTGCATTATGCACATAATTAGGAAACTTGAAATTTCACTAGGTATAAAATAGTTATATGGGAGTGTAGAGGTAAAGACATGCAAAGATGGAAAATGTGTGAGGCATGGGTAATCAAGGCTTTCTGCATCATAATTGTCGTTAAATGGCTATATGTGGAATAAGTCTTATGTGGGAGAAGGTTCTCTGCGAATGGAAAGTCTACATGAAATGCAGAGAAAGTTTCTAAGAGAAAAATATTTGACATCATGGATTTCCACACAAGTTATAAATATGAAAAAGCATTGTGGAAACATGAAACTTCACTTGATAGATAATGGAACTATAACACATGATGGATTGTGAAACGAGGAAGAAATAAAAGGTAAAACAACAATGTGAATGGCTAAACCTAGAAATCAAAGGCGATGCATGTTAACAATTCCTATATCATACTTGGTGAACCATGATGAAGATGTTTAAACATGTTATTTCTCTCTCTCTCTCTCTCTCTCTCTCTCTCTCTCTCTCACACACACACACACACACACACACATAGAGGCATAATCTAACTAATAGACGAAATGACATTTTTGGGTGAAACCCAAAATTACAAATTCTAGCAAGATTGCGATTTCTTATTATCTAAAATGTTGTTTTGAATGCATAAATGGATCCAGTACCCTAAAAAACCATAGAGGAAATCAAAATTTGCAAATTAAACAACTTAAACTCATGAATCTTATAAATTTCTACTAGATTTATGGCAAAATTAACCAAAAAAAAAGCTTGGAAAAGGGCCATTTCATTTATAAGTTAGACCACACACACTCATGAACACAAAATTCAATATGAAAAGGGTTTTTCTCCTATAGAAATTCTCAAATAAACTCCCTTTGTATATGTCCAAGGTATGGTTTTAAATTGTCTTTTGATTTCATAGCATGTGTAAGTATTTCCGTTCATGGGGTCTTCTAGTCCTTTAGGGATTTAAGAGGTTTTGAGTTCAAACCCAAGTGCTAGGAAATAATCTCCTTATATTAGTCAGGGCTTTTCAGCAAAGTGGTTGAATCCCAAAAAACTAAGAGGATATTAGATTCACTACAAGGTATAACCTCCCAAGTGTTGGCCAATGGGTCATCAATGACTACGTGGAGGACTTATACCAAAGCAATCGTGGAAGTCAAACTTATAAATGGAAAAAAAAAAAAGGTTATTTGCATTCATGGGGTCACAAATATATTTATCTAGATTTTGTAGTTCCTTTGATGAGTCATATGCTTGTAATTTATAAAAAGGATATTTGTTTTTCATTAAGAGCACAATGATTGAAACACAAGATTTATCCTTTTTTTTTTTTTACACATAATAAATCTACACAACAGAATCTTAATTGTTTGAGTAAAACTCATTTAGACTACTAAGAACACAATGCTTGAAACATAAGATTTATCTATTCTTTAATTATGCTCTCTTTGTTTTGGTTTGACATATAATAAATCTGCACAACACAATCATAATTGTTTGAGTAAAACCCATTACCCATTACTCATTACTATTATTTTTAAATAACTGCTATAAAACATATGTGTTTATATTAAAGAGTTGTATGGATAATGTTGGCAAGCATTGTAGACAATAATGTAGTTATACTCAATAGTGTTGGTGACTTGTATGGTCAAATTCCATGTGTGATGTAGGTGTTACGACACATGGCACATATGAGGTGATGCTACATATCTACGTATAGCTTATGATACACTAGTACTACATCCCACATAAGATTGGGGTCATTTTTTTACGATTTTTATCTTTCATCATAATTACACCACTTGCTTTGATTTACCTTGTAAATCCACAAATATGGCTTGTCCTCTTGTTTTATTAATTTTGAACTAAATACATGGAACATATTCCAAACCTCAAAAAACATGGTATATAAAGACACCACAAATATTTTATGATATAGTCTATAAAACCAAAGGCAAGGGAGAGGAGGGTGTGAAAGAAAAACTTACATAGAATAGCTATAATATTTCATCTTTCACTTCCTCAAACCCCAAACCATCATATGGAAGAAGAAGCTTATTCTAAACTGTTATTATAGTGGAATGGGCCATAAGGGATATTTTTGCAAGGGTAGTCAAAAGATTTAAATTTCTCCTTCAGTTTAATAAGGATGAAATTGATATTGTCATTAATTGGGTTAAGGAAGTCCTGCATACACATTAGAAAATCACAATTCTTGACTTGGAAAATGACCACTCCTAGATTCTACATATCCTCGATGTTATATTCCAACTTATTGTCTATAAGTTATAATAAATTCATTGACTCATACCTTTTTCAATCATAAAGGATGAACCTACTTATATCCATAAAATTTTTGTAAAAGCTTGCAACTTTAAGTTTATATGCGCTAGGGTTATAATCTTAATCTCTTCCTTTTCCTTTTACATTTGGTGCACTTTGTCATATGTGAAAGTAATCATTATGTTCATTTATTAAACTCTTATTATTACCCGCCCAAGCAAGTACTATAGTTATTGATCATAATTTCATTTTATGTTAATTTGGTTCACTTTTACATTTTATCCAAAGTGTTCTCATATTCATTATTAAATTTCTTTATGGAATATGTAAATAATCTTATTTATTTACTTTTTATTTTGATGATACTATTTTCTAATTGGTTTGAATGTATTGATAAGGCAAAATTACCCTAGTGTGTTTCCATTTATTATCCCAAAATTTATTCAAAATAAAACAAAATTGCATTAGCCACTGTTTGTCCATTTTGAATTAAGGATACTCTCTTGAGGTTTCTCTATAGTTGAGGTCTCTTTGAAAATACTTCCAAGGTCGCCCAAAAATTAAGGTGTTTGTTGTGCCATTGATATGTATTTTGAAGTTGAGGTGTCTATTGTGCGGTCTCCCAACAATCAAGGTGTATGTTGTGTCTTCAAGATGTTCATTGCAGTCAAGGTGTCCATTGTGTGAAGGGAGGCTTGCATGCAAACATGTGGAAATTTGCATAAACAATGTTATAGGAATATGGCCTTTTACATGCAAGTTGATTTCATTAACAATTGCAATGCTAAGGACCCTTCTCCAAATTCTTGTGCTCCTACCATATACTTCCACACTTCTCTTGAATCATCCAACAATTATGTATATACTCACATATGATAATTACTTTTCCATCCATAAAAACTCCTTGACATTCGTCTTACTCTTGGTCCTTGGAGAGGGTTAGATAGAGTTAGCCCATAAGCGGTATATCCTCGTCATTTATCCTCTATTGACTTCTCTCGAGGAATAGCTTGAATACAATAATCAACTACTCGTTTGTCCCAATTATCATTCTATTCACGTAAAGCAAGGGGCTAATTAACATAACCTCCTTGATTTTACACACATAGTTGAGCTTTTTGTGTGATTTGTAAGACAACTAAGCCTAGGAGGAAATGGGTGATCTTCTTATCAGTGTTTATTAGTAGTCAAGTTATCTTTTTACTATTGCCAAAGCCACTGAGTTCATGTTGTTCCTCTTTTTGTTATTCCACTGCCACCATTAGAAATCTCAATAATTTTTGTTTGTTAGTCTTAAGAAACCCATAGGCTAGAAAGTGAGGTTAGTAACTAGTAGGTTCATGTTTAAAGCTTACCTGAGAAATATCAGCCGTTGTACTTCTTTTCATGGTAAATTTGTTATTCTTTCTTCAACAAATTCAATATGTAGTAGTGTTTCTAGAAAAAATCATTAACAGAAAATAACAATGCAACCAAGGCTCATCTTTCTTTCTATAATAAGTTATAATCATTAAGCTCTAAAATTTGTAAAATTCCAACTATTTTTCATTAAAAAAAGCAATTTAACTTAATCTCCCTTTCTTCAATTGATTAAGAAAGTTTTCAAGAATTTAAGCTTCACTTCCACATCAAAGAAGCTCTGTAATCTGAGAATGTGAATTATTTTCCTCAATATGAATGAAATATGAATGTGCGATATAAATATGAACTTGAATAATTTACCTCAAATTTGTTTTGTTGTAGATAAAGTTGAAGTTTAGAGTTTTAGCCCTACAAACTTGTCCCGTGATGAAATAGACTTTAGAGTCTTAAAAAATGCAATATCTCATACAGTGATGTGTGGTGTGGCAGCTGAGTTCGTTGGGTGAAACCCACGAGGTCAGGGGTCAAATCACATTGAGTATATTATCCTGCTATGGTGTGCGGCTCAAGGAGTAGACTCCCCTTATCCATGAGTCTCGACTCTTGCCAAAATCATAATAAATTAGTATATCTGCTTGCAGGTTGTTGGATGTACTCTTGTTGTTATAGTGGCAGTGACGAGAATTGATCCTGGGTCTTCCTTAGATTAGGTCTGGCAGTTATCGATTCACCCTATGCCTAAAAAAAAATTGCAAAATCTCATTGTATTTTAATGTTTTATACTCGAACAATAAAACTAAGTTGCATTGTGTTATATAATTTATAACAACAAGCATCAAAATCTATATGTTACATTTGATTATAAAATCGTTTTTACAATGATCTTTTTATTGTGCACTTTTCTCATGACATTTAATGTTTAAAATGTTTCTTTAGGTCTTTAATTCATAAGTAGTGGATGCGGTGAATTGATTTTTAAAGATTAATCCAAAGATTATAAGTTAAGCATGATATAGGAGGGAGAGTTGGGAGATTTTGTAATCACATGGATGATATAAATACCATATGGTAACATGCAGGGATGATATAAATACCATATGGTAACCTACACGAATTAGCTGAAATATGGTAACGTATAGGGATTAGATTTACTATTGTGCACACAAGTTTTAGGAAAAAAAAATGGTAATGAGAAAATCAGATAAGCATAACATTTATTTCCAAGAAAATAAATTAGTAAAAATATTAATAAAATATTTACAAAGTAATTATAAGAGTGTATGTTGGGTTTCGAGTATACTTTAATTTTTTTATTTGGTTAAGAGCTTGTCTTTTTCAGATGTAAGGAAACATGTTAACAACCCAAGAATTAGAGCCATTTGTCAAGAGGGCCCAAGACCTGGAGGCATGTCAAGAGTGAAAGCCTGCTCCCTTATGGACCATCAATAGGTAATTCTAGGGACGTGGTTTTCCTTGAATAATGGTGACGATTCAACTTGCATTCACAGATAACAACCAATAATGATTAGCCTAATTGCTGGTCTGAAAACAAAGTTATGATAGATTTTCCCACCGTGTAAAAAAAAAAAATATAACCTATAAGGCCAAATCCACGTTGGCATTATGCAGTAAAGACTTTGTAGCCTGTCTCATTTTCTTCCCATGACCCCCACATTGACATTGTACAATAAAATCTCCATGGTTTTAACTATCTTCTCCCCTATGGCTTTAATCATCTTCTCTGGGTGATCCTCGCTAAGACATTCTTGCTCTATCTAATGTTTCAATGTCACATTTTTTATTTTTTATTTTTTTAGTAAATTGATTTTGAAAATTAATAAGGTATCAATAAATTATCCTAATTCAAGTTAATGGAAATGACGTGTATAATTGGCAAATACTAGGTATTAGCCATTACGTGGCTTATGTGTTTGCAACGGGATGTGCTCGACAATTTTTTATGTGGGGATGTTGTAGTTGTGTAAATGTTTGTAAATATTTACATGCTGGCACAATTAAAAAATAATACTACAAGGGAGATATTGTAGTGTATATAAATGAGTGTAAAGTTAAATGTTGGCTCAATTAATAATAAAAAGTTAAAAGTAATAAAAATAATAAAATTCAATTTGTTATATTGTAATTTTGTTTTTATTATTAAAATTATCAACAATTTTTTTAGATAAAATAAAATAAGTATTTATAAATTAAGATCCATTTTACCATATAACTTAAAATAATGATTCTGTAACCATAATTAAAGTTAATTAATAAGCACATAAAAACTTAATACTTACAATATAATAAGATTCTTAACCATGGATATTGGCCCCACTTTACCATGAATATTCTTAACTTGTAAATAGACATTGTTGCAATACCATGGCTGATCAATACCACATACCTAAAAATCATAACTCATTTCACAATCAAAATATTTTATAAATAATTTATTTTAAAAAGACCAATTATTCCTACTATTCTAAAATCCAAATTTTTATCCCTAAAACTCCATAGATATGGTTTTAACCGGATAATAACAATAATCAATCCTAGCCCGAATTGCCTGTAGGGGAACCCTACCTCCCCTGTCCCATTCGACTTGGGCAATTTCCTTTCCATCGAGACATCCTGCAATTTGGATCTGAATACCTTCTACCTCTTCCCGTTCAGCCAGTTCAGTAGCTTTCTTCATTGTTTTTCTGAATGGAACTCTCTTCTCTAGCTGTAGGGCAATATACTCTGCAAGAATATTAGGTTTTCTATAGGGTTTCACAACTTTTTCTATAGCAATGTGAAGTTTTCGGTCCACATAATCGAGCATATTTATAATTACTTTTGACATCTATTGAACCCTCTATTCTCACTACTACTAAAACTATTATATGAATATTATATATAGATTAAATCAAAGTTTTAATAAAACAAAAAATGAGAATACTTTTATATATAAAAATATGAAATTTAGGTAATATAAATATTATTATTAAAAATAAGCACGAATCTATTTTATCTTAAAAATATATAAAGTGATAAGAAAAACAAATTTCTAAAAATACAATTTTTTTCTCAAATATTATAAAAAAAACCACATGTTAAATAAAATCAAAATAACACTCGTCAATTTAGACGATACATATCCTTTATCCTAAATGTGTTTCCCACTTTAATTTACAAACCATAACCATCTCTAGCTTTCTTTTATTTATTTGTAACGAAATACATGGAACACATTTCAAAATCTAAATATGTAGGTAAGATATGCCGAAAAATTTAAAATTTAGTTTATAAAATTAAAATGTTGGGCAGAACACGGACATGAGTTTTTGCAAATCGATTCTAAATACCAAAACTCCAAAGGCCGAAAAGAAGAGTGTGAAAAAAACACTTATATAAAATAACAACAATATTTCATTTCTAGTTTTCACAATCTAAATCAATCATTATATGGAAAAAATAATTATTTTGAACCGCTATTAATATATTTTAATGGAATGCGTTATAAGAGACATTTTTGCAAGATAGTCAAATTTAACATTTGAGTTTCTCCAAAAAAAAAATAGTAAATCTATTAATTAGATAAAATAATTTATTATTAATTATTATTTTTCTTTGAATTTTTTTTGTTTGTTATTTATATAAAATAAAAAAATATAGTTATAAGTAAAAAGTGTATAACATTGTTTAAATATAGAAGGCTTTTAAGAGGGACAACGCGGTTTATAAAAGTACAAAAAAAAATGATAAAAAGTTCCAGAAAGATGTACATAATTTTTTGATACCACAAGCATAATTTTTAGGGTGCTAAAATCAAATTTGGGAGCTCTCTACAAAGTAAAATAAAAACTGAACATTGCCTTAAAATAATACCGGAAATGTAGCAGAAATTTACAACTAACATATGGGTACTAAATGTGCACTTTGCACTGAGGTTCCAACAAGTTCTTCATAATATAAAAAGTGTTTGTTTTGATAGAGAGTCTGCTATAGAAATTAGCTCTCTATATATGTGTTGAAAATTGGTTACCTGGAAATTGTTCCTTATCTTTGCTATTCTGCTTTTCCAAAAGGCAGTATTTAGAACTTCCAGTTGGGATTTACCTCTCAACCAATCAATTAATCATTTGGAGTCACCCAAAATTTGTATACAATTTATATTTTTCAACAAAGCAAGAAACATTAAGGCCTAACAAGCAATTAGTCCAGCTTTTGTATTTGTTCCATTTCCTAGTCCTATTCCGATTTTGAATTGCACAATTTTTTTCCCTGCCATTTTAATAATCCCCCCACCTTGCATTTATTTCCTTGTGCTTCCGTGTAAAAAACACCTGAATGAGAAATGCTAGGAAAGATGAGCCTTCTCTGATTTTCCCTATTTTGTTCCAGGTTATGTTCCCTAAAATAGGAAACAATCTTAGAAGATTGTTGAAGAATAAATATGTTTGAACTTTTGAAAGTGACCCCATTCCTAAGTAGCTAGGTTCCCCAAGCCACAAAAATTAGAAGAGAACAAAGCTTTTTGTACTTCTCCATCAAATGATGAAGAGTATCCTCAAAGGAAGGTTGATCAAAGTTCTCTCTAATTCCTAGAACCAGTAGAACATATTCCCTTAATTTCATAGTAATCTTACAACATGCAAAAAGGTGGTTAACCGATTATACTTGTAGACTACATAGGAAACATAGATTTGACCCAGAAAAACCTATTTTATGAAGATTTTCCCAGGTTAAAATTTTGTTTTGTAGGACTAACCATGTGAAACACTTCAACTTGTTAGATATTTTCCATTTCCAAAAAGAGTTATTCCACTTGCTAAGATCTTGAACCATCGTTGAGTGGTAAATGGCTTCATAAGCAAGGTTTGCTTTCACCCTACAAGGAGAGGTATCACAAATCCAAACCAATTGATCCTTAGAGTTATTTAAGCTAACACCATTGATAAATAACTCCTTTGTGAATGAATTCCATTCGTCAGCTAAAGGACCAACCAAACTCAATTATGTTGGATTCAACCAATAACCATTTGAGAGAAGAGAAACCCCACCCTTTTGACATTATTAAGATAGATATAGCCTTTGGAGTTCAAGAATTGAATCAATTTCAAAGATAACTTGTAACAACAAGCTCCACCAATAAAGGGATTGTTGCCAAGAATCACCCGTTTTCCGTCTCCAACTTTCCTGGCAAGCCAATTAAAAAGAGAGAAAAAAGAATCTATGAGGGCCTTCCAGACTATGGAGCCCCTATAGATTGGACATTTTGCAGCTCTTTTGAGGCACTCCACCCCTGACATCCTTCTAAGATACTTTCCTTTTATAACTTGGCTCCAAAGCCCTCCACCAAACAAACCTTTCCATAAATTATTCAGAGCAAGAGCTTTACCAAACCAAATCAACGTCTTGAAACCCCACCCACCAAACTTTTTTTAGCTTAGACAAATATTTCTAGTTTGCAAGGTGAACCCCCTCCTTAATTTTCTTATGAGTCCACAAGAAGCTAAACATCCTTTATCTTATATTGTTTAGAATTTCTTTGGGAATCTTGAATATGGACAACTAGAAGACGAGAATGTTTTCCAAAACAAATTTAACTAAAATCATTCTTCCCCACATGCATAGCTAGTTATAGCACCACAAGCTTATTTTCCTCTCTACTTTTCTAAGCAACCACTTACATTCTTCTTTTAAATATCCATTTAGTTTAAGGAAAAAGCCTAAATTCTTAAAACCTTTCCAGTATGCCCACCTGAAAGGGATTACACTATTCTCCATTTTGGTGGCCTGATAAGATAAGGTTATCACCCTGTAAAAGACTTTCCATTATAAAACAAAAACAATCCCATCAGCAGTGCATCATCTACAAAGAGCAAATATGTAATGTACTAATTATATGATATTTTAATTCCTTTGATATTTCCTTCTTACTTTTCTCTCACTCCAACTTTAAAAAACAAGAGGAAAGAGGGAAAACATATGACACCCCTGCCTAAAGCCTCTGAAACTAGAAAAAGTACATAAAATTGGCTAAGATCACAAAACCCAACCCATGATCTAATTAGTAACTTCCAACCCCAAACCAATTTGTTTACCAGACTAGTATAAGGAAAATCCATTTCAATTTGTAAGGCCATAAAATTCCCATAGAAGGTTCCTTATGCAACTTTAGGCTTACACACACCAAAGCCATAGTCTTAATTTCTTCCATTTTCTTTTACATTTGGGGAACTTCCTCAATGTGAACGTAATAATCTTTATTTATTCATCTTTTATATAATATGAATGAATCTTTATCATTCATTTTTTTTATTCGTAAGTGCTTGGGTAGTTACTCATGTATTATGGTGGATGGTAATATATTTTTATATGGACTTTAGCAAATTTATTGGGAACATGTTAATCTTCCCAAGTCAAATAACCAAAAAATAATAATAAGAAAAATAAAAAAAAATATAATTCAACATACACATAAACCCTGTACACATGATTTACCCTAAAAAAAACCCCAACAAAGAAAAATTCATTTAACAATATATCTATTATTATCCCTGACTTAAACATAGCCAAACCGACCAACACCCTTGCCCCCACCAAGTAAGCCTTCCACTTACTCTTTACAATGGAAAATCCCCACTCCTTTTAAAAATTTAACTACATATAATACCATAAATGTTGGGTCCCTATAATACTAGTGATTACCCCATTACTATTGTAGTTATGCCCCTTATTTATATTGTTGTGCCCCTATTACCCCCATATTGTTATTTCTGTGCCCCATATAATCCCTCTATTGTTATTTTTGTGGCTTTATATTATTATTGTTAGGTCGGCTGGATTATATTGTGACTCCTTAGACTCCTATATATAGAAAGGAGGTTTTGTCATTTGAATCATCCAAGAATTGTTCATTTATGTAATGTAAAGGAGGTTGCCCTCTCGAAGAGGCTAAATTCTAAGGCGTTGATCTATCTTTTCTATCTTTTCTTGAGTTGGTTTCATAACATTTGGTATCAGAGCTTTGGATTCTAGGGTTTCGCTGCTCCAAACAGGTCATCGTGGCATTTTTGCTATAACTTTTTTTTGTGACGTTTCAGAAGTCGCAAAAAAACCCATTTTAGAAGAAATCGCGCTGAACCTTGGGTCCGAATTTCACAGCTTTTCGCGTGATATTTTCGGAGATATGATCTGAGGAGGTTGGTCTTTTTGCAGACTCCTGAATTACATTTAAAACAGGTGACCTGGGGAAAATCGTCATAAATTTCTCTCTGAGGATCGGATTGAAATTTCGTAAGAAGGTACAGAAAGAGGACGGATTGTAGTTTCTTGTATGCATTTTTCAGATCCATAGGTCGAAACAATGACTCGTGGCACGTCGTACAATTTTGCTCTATTGAACTAGTCTATAAGCAAGTCACTGTGGGAGATTTCGCATAACTCTTCCTTGGAGAAACCAATTTGGGTCAGACTTGTGGCATTGGAAAGAGGACTCAGAAGGCTACTACAGGTCAATTTATCACTTGTAAACAATTTATCACTTGGGCAATTTTTACGGAAGAATTGATAGCACATTATGAGGATACAAAAAGCAACACTTTTTTTAGCCAATTGATAAGTCTCAAACAAAAGGGTTCAGTAATGGAGCACATTGAGGAGTTCCAAAAATTGAACATAAGGGTAAAAGATATTCCAGAGGAGCATAGGGTTGATGTGTTCATATGGTCTTTAAAGGATAATATCCAACATGATGTTTGCCTTTGGGAACCTGATTCATTAGAGAAGGCATTCAGGTTAGCAAGAAAAATGGAAAGCAAAATTATGGCAACCAGGAAGCATACCACTCACAACTATAAAGATGGAAGTGTTGTTGCCCCTAGTCTTCCACAACCTATAAGGTTGACACCACAACAATTGGAAGAAAAAATAGCAAAAGGGCTTTGTTACAGTTGTGATAGCAAATACACTAAAGGTCATAAGTGTGCTGAGAAGAAATTATTCTACATAGATTGTGAAGAGGAAGAAGAAAAGGAGCAAGAAAGGTCAAAAGAAGAGGATATACTCCAGGAACAAAGCCTAGATGAAGAACAATTAAATCCGACCATATCTTTTAATGCATTGGCGGGAATTACCACTCCTCAAACCATGAAGATAGAATGACAAATCAAGAAGAGAAAGGTAATAGTGTTGATTGATTCAGGAAGCACCCACAATTTTATTCATTGTAGGGTAGCAAAAGAATTGAATTGCTTCCTATATCCAGCACTAGAGTGTCAAGTGATGATTGCAAATGGAGGAACAATAAATTGCTCTGTAAGGTGCCATAATATCAAGCTATCCATGGGAGAATATGTATTGACTAGCCCAATGCTTTCCATTCCAATGGAGGTGCTGATGTTGTACTAGGAGTCCAATGGCTACAATCCTTGGGTACAATAGCTTTTAATTTTCAAGAACTTTTCATCAAATTTTCTACGGAAGGAAAGGAAGTTGAATTAAGGGGTATTGCAGGGAAACCAGGAAAGATAATCAGCTCTAATGGTATGACAAAGCTTCTAAAAAAGGAGCAAAGAGGTGTAATTGCACAATTATGTTCGCTAGATGTTTCCACATCGGAATCATCTATTTCTCCAGATCTCCAAAAATTCCTGGACAATCATTCCAGGGTATTTGAGACTTCCAAAGGTCTCCCACCTATGCGTGATCATGATCATGCTATTCATCTGATTCCAGGAAGTGTTCCTCCAAACATCAGGCCGTACAGATATCCCTATGTCCAAAAAAGTGAAATTGAACGTATGGTTGCAGAAATGCTAGAGGTTGGTATAATTCAATCGAGTCAAAGTTCTTTCTCTGCTCCAGTAGTATTGGTGCACAAGAAGGATGGATCATGGCACATGTGTTCGAATTATAGGGAGCTCAACAAGCTCACTATTAAAGATAAGTTCCCCATTCCTGTCATTGATGAATTACTGGATGAATTGCATGGATCAATTTACTTCACCAAGTTGGATCTTCGTTCGAGATATCATCAAATCAGAATGAAGATTGAAGACATTCTGAAAACAATATTTAGAACTCATGAGGGTCATTATGAATTTTTGGTCATGCCTTTTGGCCTTACCAATGCACCTTCAACATTTCAAGGTTTGATGAATTCAATTTTCAAACCATTCCTTAGAAAATATGTGTTAGTATTTTTTGATGATATACTAATCTACAACAAGTCTTGGAAGGATCATGTTGAACATGTTGACAGGGTGCTACAACTATTGGAGGAGAAACAATTATATGCAGAAAGATCCAAATGTTTCTTTGGAGTCCAGGAGGTGGAATATTTGGGTCATATTGTATCTCATGAAGGAGTTAAGGTAGACCCTAGCAAAATTAAAGCCATTAAGGAATGGAAAATCCCCACATCCATAAAGCATCTGCGAGGATTTCTTGGGTTGACAGGGTATTATCGCAAGTTTGTTAAGAATTATGGGAGAATAGCAGCACCTGTAACAACATTATTGAAGAAAGATGCATTTTCATGGACTCCGGAAGCAACAAAGGCCTTTGAACATCTTAAAGAGGCAATGTGCCAAGCACCGGTCTTAGCTACACCAAAGTTCACAAAAACCTTTATTGTGGAATGTGATGCTTCAGGAAATGGAATTGGTGCTGTTCTAATGCAAGATGAAAGACCCATTGCTTTTGAAAGTCGTCCAACCAAGGGAAAGTTTTTAAGCAAAGCTATTTATGAGAAGGAAATGTTGGCAATACTCCATGCACTTAAGAAATGGCGACCCTACCTAATGGGAAGACACTTCAAGGTAAAAACGGATCATGATAGCCTTAAATAATTTTTAGAACAAAGATTATCCTATGAAGAGCAACAAAAGTGGGTCACAAAGATGTTGGGTTATGACTTTGAAATCATCTACAAAAAAGGGAAGCAAAATGTGGTGGCAGATGCACTCTCAAGAAAGGATGAGGATGTGGAAGCATTGTTGTGCGCCATTTTTATTATCCAACCAGATTGGATAAATGAAGCAAGGGAGGAATGGAAGAATGACGAAGAAGTTTGGGTACTTATTCGAAAGCTACAACAAGATTCCAGTATGTCTGATACATTTAGCTGGCAAAATGATTCGTTATGGTACAAAGATCGCTTATACCTCTGTAAGAATTCCCAGCTAAAACAAAAGATTCTTATGGAATTGCACACTTCTCCCTTAGGAGGGCACTCAGGATTTTTAAAAACTTACCACAGGGTTAAGAAAGAATTTTTTTGGGATGGCCTTAAATCAGATATTCAAAAGTTTGTGGTGGAATGTTTGGTTTGCCAACAAAATAAAGTTGAAACAATTAAGACACCGGGTCTACTACAACCTTTATCCATTCCAAGCCAACGTTGGGAGGAGGTTTCAATGGATTTTATCACAGGTTTACCCAAGTCTGAGGGAAAAAGTGTCATCATGGTGGTAGTTGATAGACTTACCAAGTATGCACACTTTTGTGCATTATCACATCCATTTAAAGCCAGTACAGTTTCTACTGCATTTATGGAAACAATTCAAAAGCTACATGGAAACCCAAAGATTATTGTAAGTGACAGAGATCCAATTTTCACTGGAAATTTTTGGACAGAATTATTTTCTTGTCTTGGTACTCAGTTAGCTCATAGCTCGTCTTATCATCCTCAATCTGATGGGCAAACTGAGATAGTAAACAAATGTTTGGAGGGATATCTTCGTTGCTTTGTATCTGATAAACAAACACAATGGGTCAAATGGTTGCCTCTGGCTGAATGGTGGTATAACACTTCCTTCCATACAGCAACAAAAATGACCCCATTTATGACACTTTATGGGTATCAACCACCATCCATCACATCATATTTAAGAGAAAATTCTAAGGTTCAGGCAGTGGAACATCACATCGAACATCAACAACAAGTCCTCCAACTCTTAAAGGATAACCTCGTGTTGGCACAAAATAGAATGAAACAACATGCAGATCAACATCGCAGTGAAAGAAGTTTTGATGTAGGTGATTGGGTATTCCTACGGCTACAACCATATAAGCAAATGTCCCTAAAGCAAGCTAAGAAGGATAATAAATTATCACCAAAGTATTATGGTCCGTACAAGGTGTTGCAAAAGATTGGTACTATGGTATACAAATTGGAGCTTCCTGCAGCTTCTCGATTGCACCCAGTTTTCCATGTTTCATGTTTAAAGAAGGTTATAGGCGACAAGCTCCCAGTTCAAATAATATTGCCAGAACTTGACGAGGAAGGAAAAATTATATTGGAACCGGAAGCAGTCACAGAAACAAGAACTCGACAGCTACGAAATCGATCAATTTCAGAGTATCTTATCAAGTGGAAGAACTTATCCGCTGAAGATTCCACATGGGAGGATGAGAATTTTATGTAGAAGTATCCAGAACTACTCAAGCGTTGAGGACAACACTTTTTTGAAGGAGAGGGGCATGTTAGGCCCCTATAATACTAGTGATTACCCCATTAATATTGTAGTTATACCCCTTATTTATATTGTTGTGCCCCTATTACCCCCATATTGTTATTTCTGTGCCCCATAGAATCCCTCTATTGTTATTTTTGTGGCTTTATATTATTATTGTTAGGTCGGCTGGATTATATTGTGACTCCTTAGACTCCTATATATAGAAAGGACGTTTTGTCATTTGAATCCTCCAAGAATTGTTCATTTATGTAATGTAAAGTAGGTTGCCCCCTCGAAGAGGCTGAATTCTAAGGCGTTGATCTATCTTTTCTATCTTTTCTTGAGCTGGTTTCATAACAATAAACCACTAAATATCCAAAACCATGACATTTAACCTAACAACCTTTACTCTTTTATATCGTTCTACTATCTTCTTATCATCACAATTTAAAATTTACATTCATTATCAAATAAAAATTCCATATCAAAATCCAAAACACCGCATATTATCACACAATTTGAAATTTACTTTCATTATCAAATCAAAATTCCATATCAAAGTCCAAAACACCGCATATTAATGAAAAATAAATAAAAAACAATATTTTTGTATTAAATAAGCTTTTGCTACTAGATAGGGTCATAATATCCTTATCTTTATAGATATGGTCATAATATACTTATCTTTATAAAGGTGTTCCCATAAAACCTCTTAGTTATATTTTCAACGCTTTATCTATCTTTTAAAATATATAAAGATATATATAAAAAGTAGACATGTTGTAACATTATGAATCAATATAGGCCCATTAGAATGATGACATTATTAAATAGATGGAAGGTGCACCCACACTAAACAACCCATTCACACCTCTTTCTCCTCCATCACCAACATTGACATCGCTTTTAAGGTAGGGTTCTAGATGATATATGACTTGTTTTTCTTTAATGAAAATGTCCCACATTTGACAAACAATCTAAAGCTGAGTTCCTAGATGGTATAAGGGCCTTTTGTTAAATGTTTTTGAAGTTATGGTAAATGGTTTATTTCGTCGATCTAAATTGGGTATTGGGTTCATGATTTCTTTGGGATAGTCATTGTGACTCGAGTATAATATATAATTTTAAATCAATATTATTGTGTATTTGACTGATAAATAAATACTATTATAGTATTAAATATATTATTATGGAAAAGAAAAGATTGAAATAATAATATTTAAATATTTTGGAATTTAATATAGTATTAAATATCCCCGGATACGGGTGATTAAAAACGGAAAGAATGACACGAGCCATCACGTGGCCGAGTGTCAAGACCACATGCAAAGGTGGTACCATGGGGTGAAGGCGTTAAGGCGTTTTAATGTGGTGAAGGCCAGAGATGAGACGGCATTAATGCCTGTCCTCTCGGCTCGAGGGAGGCAGGTGAGCAGTCGAGCGATGGAGAGGTTTAAGCGGGGGAGTATGGCTGGTTTGCGGAAGTATGGAGCGTCTGGTGGAGAGACCCTCCTCTGTGCTAGCCGCAAGGTGAATGCAGAGCCGAGGGGGGAAACGGGAGAATGTGAGATTGCGACACATCGTGGGAGGAAGACTGTGAGTTATATGCTGAATGTCTTATTGATAATTCTTGCAGTTCGAGAGGTGAATTTGCTCGGTCAATGGGTTCGTAAGGCGAATTTGCTCTGTCATAAGGCTCGAGAGGCGGATTCAGGAATTGGGGGTAGGTTTTGGAAGTGGGCTCTGGAACCCTGCTCGTGGTGCAGGCCCTCAAGCCTGGTTCTGGAAGCTAATCGCTATCTGGTCCTTGACGCTAATTCCTAGAGCTCGGGCACATTAAGGTATTGGACTCCTGAGGCCAGAGATCGAGAGTGGTGGTGGAATTCGCTATTGCTACTGGGAGTAGCGTTAATTCTGGTGACTGTTCACAGCATAGACTTTGAAAGGCATTTAAGTATGCCGCGAGACAGGTTACGAATGGGTAGCCGGAGGGGAGGAATTCAAGGTCGCGCTCCACCGAGAGATGACCATCACTCCCCTTCTTCTTCAATAGAAGTCACCTCTCAGCCTTGTTGGTTCCAGGATAGCAATGACGAAGTGGGAGGGCATAAGGAGAGCAGCCCAAGTGAAGGTGACAGTCACAGAGAGCTTCCCATGCTCAGGTATCGCCTCCCCTGTCCGCATGTCAATTCCTCTCTGATCGTGACAATTGCAGTGGAGCATGGCCTGGCCCCTCGGCACGAGCAATCACTCATCCGCCTGGTTCGTGTAAGGGCAAGCAGAAAATGGAAGACTCCGACCTCAATCTGGATCCTGTAGCTGATACCTTGGTGCGTGCTGCTCCTTGGCCCGGTCCGAGGGAACTTGCCAGAAATGACAGTCCTCACAAAATCATTCAGCTCTCGGATTCGGAGAACACGCTCCACTTCGGATGCAGAATTGCAGAGCAGCCCCAGTCTATGGACGAAGAATGATGTTGTCATGGTAATTTATGTTTTGTTTGGGATTTTCCGGGGCAATTCAGTTACATTTTCCATATGTTGGCTTTACAGTCCAAATGTCGCTTGTAAATGTCCAAGTGTCCAGTGTATACGTCCAGTGTTCTATGTCTTTGTCCGTGTCAAATATGTTTATGTGCATCATATGTTCAGTCCAGCAATGGACAGTCTATCAGTGTTATGTAATAGAGTCAGCAGGAGTACAGCGAACCACCCAATTTTGAACTCTCTCAAGTTGGGTGCTGCAATATGGGCAAGGCCAAGGAGCCTGAGAAAATCCACTTAAACCTTGCCCTCTGTAATCTTTTTTGTATATTTGTTTTGTAAAGATAATAGAAGTAGTCATATTCAGAAAAAAAAAAAAAAAATATATATATATATATATATATATATAGTATTAAATATATTATTATAGAAAAGAAAAGATTGAAATAATAATATTTAAATATTTTGGAATTTAAAATAATAATAATTTGAAATCAGTATAGTTGGAAGTTTGTTATTTCAAAGGTTAATAATTATATAATAAATTTTATTATATAAAGTAATGTTATATTAAGTTAATATTGATATGTGAAAGGTTGGTGTGGGTGGCCCAGACCAAGTGGCCAAGTGCGGTGGGCCAAGGGTCAAGGGTGATCTCTCGGTGAGTTTAATGGCTTAGATGTTTTTCTGGGTGATTTTAAGCCAAGAGTGATCTCTGAATGATTTTAATGGTTTAGATGCATTTCTGAGTGATTTTAATGGCTTAAATGCCTTTCTGGGTGATTTTAATAGCTTAGATGCCTTACATGCCTTTATGGGTGATTTTAATGGCTTAAATGCCTTTCTGGGTGATTTTAATAGCTTATATGCCCATTAGTCGTGACTACTCAAGCAACAAATTGAATATCCAATCATGTAAGCACAGACATTCCCAAACAAAAAAAATAGTTTTTTTTTTTTTTCAAAAGGTGGAAAAACCTATCAAACTCAGTTTGTCAAACCAACAGTGAGGACAGCCATCTCTGGCTGCTATCCGCGAATGTCAGTTGACACATCACTGTTATCAAGGAAAACCACGCCACCTGAAATAACCCGCTGGTGGTCCGTAAGGGAGCAGACTTTCACTCCTGCCAGATGCCTCTGGGTCTTGGGCCGTTAACCTGTTTCCTTACGTCCGAGGAAGACGAGCTCTTAGCCAAGCAGAAGCAGTTTTAGGGCATACTCCAGGCCCAAAACAAAAAAAATAGTTAATATTAATATAAAAAGATAAATATTAAAAAAATGTGTTAAAAATTAAATGAAAATTGTATTTTTTTTAAATCTTTATATCACATTTAAAGATTTTATGTTACATATGTAATGGGCATTTCATTTTTATTCCAAGAACAAATGATACTCAATCTTGCCTCAATTTATGGCTACATTCATTATTATCCTTCTTTGAACATGTTGGTTATTTGTCTTCACTATTATCCTCTTCAACATTCTCGAGTATGGTTGCTCATATGATTAGTAGTGGTTTGATTTAGGTTTTTGTCCTTGGATTATTTTTAAATGAGCTTATTCTTGGGGAAATGAATGGCAGGGATATCTTATTTGTTGGGGATTTCACACCAACAAGTGGCATTCTCATTATCTAGAATTAAGCATGTTAAAATGTTTCCTTATTGTGTTGATAGGCACATTCTGCAACCCAATATGAGCGAGATGTGTAATTTTGTCCATGCTCAGCTTGGAGTTGAGACATGTGTCTTTCAAAATAAAAAATATATATACTGAAAATTAAAAAAGAATGTCAACTATAATAAAAATAGAACTGAATATATGTTTAGTTAGTTTTACTTAAAAGCATTATAAAGCATCTATGATCCAGCTCTCACTATGCTTTCTCTGTTCATTGCCAATATTACAACCCAGAATGAAGAAGATGTGGTAACTATGGCCAAGAATGAAGGAGATGTGGTAATTAATATTAGAGCCCATTTTTAAAGAGACATGGTAAAAATATTTCACTTTCACTATGAGAACCACAAATAAAATATTTCTATGCTAAATTTTACAGAGATAAAGTAATTAAAAAAATTCCTTATATTTTTCTTCTAAATATTTCAATATAGAACTTAAATAAATTGTTTAAGGATCCATGCTAGGTAATAAATATATTTCATTATGAATTATTTATATATAAAAGTTGATTATAGGAAAAAATTTCAATACCCATAAGGAAGAAGTAATAAAAAGTAAAATAAGCCAGCTACTTCCTAATAAAATGAAGATGTGTAATTCATTCCATTGTTAATATACCGGTTTAGATCCATATTAACAGGAGAGATTTGATCTCTTTCCACAGTAAAAGAGGTTTGCACTTCAAGAGATTTGATCCCTCTGGTGCTTCGTAGAAGCAGAGTTAAGATGGATCTAGGCTGGTGTAATATTATCTTGCATTGTAAACCCTTGATATTAGTCTCAACATATTAATATTGATATTAATATTAATTGTTAAAATTTATTAACATGGTTAACATATTATTACTTTAAACGTGTTCTTTAATTTGATTTGGTTAACCAAAATTGCTTCCCAAATTCCATTGTCTCTTCATTTTCGTTAATATTGATTGTTAATGTTTATTAGTGTGTTTAACATATTAATACTTTAAACTTGTTCTTTAGTTTGATTTGGTTAACCAAAATTGCTCCCCAAATTCCATTGTCTCTTCATTTTCGTTAGATCTTTAATTTCCAAATTCCATTGTGTCTATTCATTTTCATTAAACTTTTAATTTCTTTATTTGTATATCTATTCCTCTTCTTTTATGCTATAATGCTTCATTTTCTTTCCATTTTCTTTTTCTGACAAAAAAAAAACTCACAATTTTATTCATCTGAAAGAGGAACAAAAATACAATTTACATATGTTGAACGTATTTGAGCATTAATGCCTTATAGATAATAATAAAAACAAGCACATGGAAATAAACCCACACCACAAAAACCCTAATAAAATAAGTCGAAAACCCCTAACAAATATTACAAGAAATTTCAGAAAAAAAAAAACTAGTATAAGGCACAAGTTGCTGTGTGATCTCATGGGAAACGCTTAGAAATAGGCCTAGACACAAATTTAAATAGGCAACAAAGCCCAAAAGAAACCCCACGACAACAACCGAGAGGGAACTAGTGTAGATGTCCCTAACAAAGACAAAACCAACGATAGCAAGGCAAAGCAATGGTACACCCAAACACATGAGCACAGACATGGATCAAAACAACAATAATGACGTTGATGTGAGCATACAAGTCACAAAAACACATGCAGCAGGTCGTCAACTGAGCACATAACTCACCGCAGAGTAAGCCCCAACCAAAAGACGTCAACATCATGAGAAACCCATGGATCATTCCAACAAATGAATGGAAAGAGGCACCAACGAGAGGGTTGAGCAAGGAGAGTTTGGCACAAAGATATTGTAGTGTATATAAATGAGGATAAACATTTAAGTGTTGGCTCAATTAATAATAAAAAGTTAAAAGTAATAAAAATAATAATATTCAATTTGTTATATTGTAATTTTGTTTTTATTATTAAAATTATCAACAATTTTTTTACCATATAAATTATCAACAGTAACTTTTTGAAAGTGGTCATGTTCCTAAGTAGCTAGATTCCCCAAACCACAAAAATTGGAAGAGAACAAAGCATTTTGTACATCTCCATCAAATGATGAAGGGGGTATCCTCAAAGGAAGGTTGATCAAAGTTCTTCCTAATTCCTAGAACCATTAGAACATATTGTCATATTTTCTGCAAAAATGTGGTTAACTGATTATACTTGTAGTCTACAGAGGCAACATAGATTTGGCCCAGAAAAACCTATTTTATGGAGAATTTTTGATTTGGCCCAGAAAAACCTATTTTATGGAGATTTTCCTATGTTAAAATTTTGTTTTGTAGGGCTAACCAAGTGAAACACTTGAGCTTGTTAGGGATTTTCCATTTCCAAAAAGAGTTATTCAACCAATTGAGATCTTGAACCACCCTTGAGTGGGCAATGGCTTCATAAGCAAGGTTTGCTTTCACCTTACTAGAAGAGGTATCCCAACTCCAAACCAATTGATCCTTTGAGTTATTTATTTAAGCTAACAACATTGATAGGTAACTCCTTTGTGAATGAATTCCATTCGTCAGCCAAAGGACCAACCAAACCCAATTCCACTAGAGTTAACCAATAACCATTCGAGAGAAGTGCAACCCCACTCTTTTGACATTATTAAGATAGATATAGCCTTTGGAGTTCAAGAATTGAATCAATTTTGGAGATAACTTGTAACAACAAGCTCCACCAATAAAGGGATCCTTGCCAAGAATCACCTATTTTCCATCTCCAACTTTCCTGGCAAGCCAGTGAAAAAGAAAGAAAAAAGAATCTATGAGGGAATTCCAAACTATGGAGCCCCTATGGACTAGATTTTTTTGCAGCTATTCTAAGGCACTCCACCCCAGGCATCCTTCTAAGATACTTTCCTTTTATAACTTGGCTCCAAATCCCTCCACCAAACAAACCTCTCTATAAATTATTCAGAGCAAGAGCTTTACCAAACCAAATAAGGTTCTTGAAACTCCACCCACCGAACTTTTTTGGCTTAGACAAAGATTTCTAGCTTGCAAGGTGAATCCCCTCCTTAATTTTCTTACCAGTCCACATGGAGCTAAACATCCTTTATCTTACACTGTTTAGAATTGCTTTGGGAATCTTGGAGATGGACAACTAGAAGACCAAAATGTTTTCTGAAACATATTTAACTAAAATCATTCTTCCCCACATGGGTAGCTAGTTATAACACCACACGATTATTTTCCTCTCTACTTTTCTAAGCAACCACTTAGAGTCTTATTTTAAATATCCATTTGGTTTAAGGAAGAAGCCTAAATACTTAAAACCTTTTCAGTGCGTCCACTTCAAAGGGAGAAATAGACTTTATGGAAGAGAGAGTCTCTGAGCTGACATCATTTTGAAGAAATAATGATTTTTGTTACACTAAACTGCATTTCGGTAGCCTGATAAGATAAGGTTATCACCTGTAGAAGACCCGCCATTCTGACACAAAAACAACCCCATCAACAATACATCATCCACAAAGAGTAAATGGATAATGTATTAATTATATGAGATTTTAATTATTTTGATATTTCATTTTTGCTTTTCTCTCAACAAAATGAGACTCAAGCCTTCCATCACTAGCAGAAACAAGAGGGGAGATAGAAGACACCTTTACCTAAAACCTCTAACACTGAAAGAAAGAGAAAAAAAAACATGTACATAAAAAAATCCATTAATCAATATGGAAAAATTGCTGTAATAATAAAACCCGTGATCTAATTGGTAACTCCCCACCCCAAGCCAATTTGTTACAAAATAATCTAAGGAATATCCCTCCCACCCCAAGCCAATTTGTTACACGAGTAATCTAAGGAAAATCCAGTTCAATGGGTAAGGCCATAAAATTCCCATACAAGGTTCCTTATGCACCAAAGCCATAGTCTTAATTTCTTCATAATCTAAGGAAAATCCAGTTCAATTGGTAAGGCCATAAAATTCCCATACAAGGTTCCTTATGCACCAAAGCCATAGTCTTAATTTCTTCCTTTTCCTTTTACACTTGGGGAACTTCCTCAATGTGAACGTAATAATCTTTATTTATTCATCTTTTATATAATATCAATGAATCTTTATCATTCGTTTTTTTAATTCGTAAGTGTTTTGGTAGTCAGCCAACATTATGCACATGTGATAGGGTGGTGCTCGAATAAATGAGATGTTTAAAAATCTGTGTATCGAACTTAGAAAAGAATATAAATTGTTTTTTAAATGATATTTTGAAATGATATATATATATATATTTTTAATTTAATTATTAAAAATAATTGTAATAATAAAATATTACTTAAAACTTTAATAAAATTAATAATATCAATGGAAGTGAAGATTTAAATAACAATTCTATAATTATTAAATATATGTAGCCCACGGGGCTTTGGATTGACGGTGAATGAGTGCCATGTTAAGGCACTCCTTGCGATAGGTCACCGGTTCAAATCCCCCGTGGGTACTTAGGTTAGTCTAATAATATATATATATATATAAAAAAAAAAAAAAGTCTATTAATTAAGTTTATGTAAACATATTTTATATTAAATTAAATTAAATAATTTAAATTACTTTTATTTAAAAATAAAATAAAACTTAATCGAATCAATTTTTAGCATGTAAATTTTCATAGTTAGAAACATGATGTTGAAAATTTTTGGAGCACTGTGTGATCTAGTTGAGGTGCCATTTCATCATTTTAATTTATTGAGCATTGTGTGATCTAATTGAGGTGCCATCTCATCATTTCAACTTACTGAGAATTATGTGATCTAGTTGAGGTGTCATTTCATCATTTCAACTTACTATCCCTGAGGATGGGTGCCATTTCATCGTTTCAACTTACTGAGCATTGTGTGATCCTGTTGAGGTGCCATTTCAACATTTCAACTTACTGAGCACCGTGTGATCTAGTTGAAGTGCCATTTCATCATTTCAACATACTGTCCCTGAGGATGGGTGCAATGTGAGGATGGGTGCCATTTCATCCTTTCAACTAACTGAGCATTGTGTGATCCAGTTGAGGTGCCATTTCATCATTTCAACTTATTGAGCAATGTGTGATCTAGTTGAGGTGCCATTCCATCATTTCAACATACTGTGGCCGAGGATGGGTGCAATGTTCATTTGAAACTTTAGACACCTCAACCATGGGTAAAGTGTTCACCCCAAACCTCAGACACCTCAACAAGATCATACACCGCTCTAGACGTTTTCGACATCAAATAAACTTTGATAAAATTTGTAATTTATTTGTTAATTAAACTAAAATAAACTTTACCTCGATCGGGGTGCGTGTTAGAGGTTGGAAAGGATGACAGACATCATGACAGTTATGAAGATTAATGGCAGGGTACCCTCCATCATCCCCCACACGCTCATGGCAATGGGTGTGGTGGCCTCCCGCATGCATACAGGTAGAGGAGATAAGCAAGGTTGCGGCCATGGCAAGGACAAGGTGGGAGGTGTTGCAGGTAAGGAAGGACATGGGAGAGCTTATGGCATGATAGATTGTGGAGTTAAGGCATTGCAGGGGGGTGATAACCGCATTGTTGCGAACGTTGGTGGGAGCTGGAGCACTAGAGCAAGGAGGCAAAGGTATCGTTGACGACATCAGTGGAGCGAATTTGGGGTGTGGACAAAGCGGAGATGGCTCAACCGACAAGAGGAAGAGGGCGTGGAAGACGTGGGAGGGAGCCTGCACGGGAAAATCACCCGAGCACCTTGGAACTAAGAAGAGGAAGAAAATCGGTAGAACACCTCATCAATGAAGTTGTGGTGGCTTATAGGGAAGGAACAGATACCAGTATCCATAAGTTGTTGGAAGAATGGGAGGGAGATATCAAGCAGGAAGGTGGGACTGAAGAGGAGATTGAGAACTGGAGGACTGTAATCCCGGATCCTAGGAATACTAGAGGTAAAATAACCCAGTTTAAACAGACCCTTTATCTATATTGGCTTATGAAGAGCCTAATGGGGAAGGAGATGGAGAAAATATCAGCGGGGATGGCACTGCCCATCCAAGATATGCCCAACTATAAAAAATATTTCCAGCAAATTCATTTTCAACTTCACAAGTAGGACATCCACCTAGACAGAATGCAAAGGCATATCCCTTGCATCAGCGAGCCAGCTCAGATGCCTGGTGATTCTGTCAAGGACCCGGCTCCAGTCGAGTTAGGTTCAGAAGAGCAGCAGGAATAGCCAGTTTATCTGGGAGCTTTTTGTTTGTTTTTATGGGTAGCATTTACTTGAAAAATATGCATGTTTATGATAGATAGACATATAGAGTCCTACCATGAAACTGAAACTTATCTAGATTGGTTAAAAAGGTTGATACTTTACTGTTTTTGGATGGCATATGACGAGGATAGGTGGCCAACAGACTTGGTTTCCCATTGGGCAAGTTGAGGCCACCTATCTCACATAAGTGGTGTAAATTTGTTGTTTATAAATAGAAAATGAAGGACCTGCCAAGCTTACCAAAAAAAAAACTAAAATAAACTTTGTTAAAATTTGCAATTTATTTATTAATAAAACTAAAATAAACTTTGTCAAAATTTGCAATTTATTTATTAATAAAACTAGCATGATCATATAAATTAAAGGCATAGTGTAACTTATAGATGAAATAGTTTTTTTCACCGGAATCTATTGATAATATTTAAAGCACAATTGCCTTTTCGTTGTTGTTTGAAATGTAGTTTGAATACATAAATAGATTTAACACCCTTAAAAAACCATGGGTTACTTGAATTATTTAGATTAAACAACTTAAACTCAAGTTTTTAAAACTCTTTGCGAGATTTTGGTTAAAATTAACTAGAAAAAAATTCCCTAAAAAGATGGATGAAATTCAGCAGCAGTTACAAGCGAGTGGATCGGGAATCAAGAAGGAGAAGGAGCAACAGGCAGGCCCAGTGAACCAGTAGAGATAGGATGATAATTAGAGGTTTCTATAATGTCTCTCTCTAGTGATAATTAGTTTCCTGTAGGACCTTTGTTATTTTAATATGCAGACAAAAAACAGCGTTAGTAGATATAAGGTTGGTGTGTATAAAGCATGGAAAGACAGAATGAGAACCTATTATTTTTGGTTGGCTATCAAAAACTTAAGGTGGTCAAGAAACCCGGTTTCCCCTCGGGGCGGGTTGAGATCACCACATGCATGTAGTGATTTCAATTTGCGTTAATAGAAAAAGAAGGTCTCTCCTTAGCTTAATTAAATGGCTAATAAATACAACTATAACTCAAAACACTTACCTTGGGATAAATTTCACATAAATTGAAAAAATCATAAAAATAAACTAAACTACAACTTTATTTTAATAATATTATTATTAATTATAAAAAGAATTAATGTATAAGTTAAACATATATACATTTAAAAAATATATAAAAGGGTTCTTAACCTGTAAATAGTTTTTGTTACAATACCATAGGCCAATACCATGACTTGCTAATACCACATGCCCAAAAAACCATAAATCATGTTCACTTGACTATTTTTTTCAATTAATCAATTTAATTAAAAAGGAAAAAGGGCATAACTACTTTTGAGATAAATCTCAACATTTGATTGGTAAATACTACTACGAATATTCAAATTCATGAGGCATTATTCTAAATTAGAGGTCTATTAGCGTAATTAGTGCCAAAATATGGTCAAAGCTCAATAATCTTAATAACCTAAAAAAATATAAAACAAATTAAATAAATAATTTTTAATTAGAATTATAAATTTTGATTAATACATGTTTAATTATTTTTGTTAGGGTAGTTGGGGTAAACTTGACTTAGTCATAGAGTCAATTTATCATTAGTAATTGGTAATAACCCATGAGATTTTGATGTTATGTAACTTATTAAAGGCATAATGAATCTATTGTGAGATGCCTTTGGGCCATTGAGAGGGCATGATAAAATGGACATGATTATAAAAATGCTAATGAGACTGGTGATGAAATAATAAAAGACAACTTCTCACTAAAGGTAGCTCCTCAAATTGGTTGAACCATGTCAATTTTGTTTGCCATGAATTTGTTATTATTGGTGTTTATGTGTGCCTATTATATTTTAATCTCTCCCCTTTTTGAATAGCTAGTATACTAAGCAATGGATCATGGCCTTTAGAAGGAGATGGTCGTTGCAAATGCCCACAAATAGTACGAGGTTGAAGCCAACATAGAAGCCTAATTAGAATTTGATCAACGGGTGCGAGCTCTACGTGGAAGAGCGATGAAGTGAACCACTCTACAAATCTGATTGATTGAAGAAGTGAGATCTACGTGGGAGAGTTGTGAACTGAACCACTATGAAAATTTCATTGATAAGAGAGAGATAACCAAATTGGTTGCATAAAATAGAGTAAAAGGCCAAGTCAAGGTGAGACAATTGTCATAATGATTTCCTAATGAAGGCAGAGTATAAAGGCACTCAAAAGAATGGGTATATAGTGAGAGAGAGGTCACCTGGTTGGGTGGATGAGAGACATGAACAAAGTGGATGGTGATGAAGTCTGGTGAAGGAGCCAACTTGTTATGGAGAGCCATAGTAGTGCGTGAACACCCTAGAGTGTTTTTTCCAAGTTGTACATCCTAGCCATAGACCAAAGCATTCCCCAATGTTGTTGTAAGATCTATTGTTCATGTATACATGTAGATTGGTAGCACATCATGTGATATCTCTCATGCATAGAGAGGATGGAGGATCAAGTTGTGGAATGATCACTGGAATAGGTACTAGGATGTTAGATATACTCATATGCTACCTTGAGAATAGTTTGTTGTAAGACCTATTATTCAAGCATTCATGTTGTAGTGCACTGGCATATGGAGTTATATATGATCAAGTTGTGGAATTGACCACTTATAGGTACGAGGGTGGCAGGTGTACTTGTATGCTAGCTTGAGGGGAGGAATGTGAGATGTTAGGATATGATATGGTTAATGAACTATGTAAAAGAAAAAAGTATCCTAGAAAACCAGCGAATACAATGACTAGTTGATGCATGAGCATCTCCTATTTTGTATTTATTTAATTTGGAGAATCTTAGAAAAATTCTAGATTTTATGAAGACTTATAGAATTTGTTCGAGAACAAGTAGTTAGGATAGATTTCTAGAATTGAGAGTATTTCTCTCAACTTCCTCCAAATATCTAGGAATGAGTTTCTCTTTGTGAATTCGAGAGTTTTCCTCCTCCTGAATAAACAACCTTGTAATTCATTTGTAAAGCCAAGTTTGGAGAGAATTGATTTAATTCAATTATATGTTTGAGTGTTTCCTTATCTAGCCTATGCGTCATATTTTGGTATCAAAGCAGATTTGGGTGATGACTCAGTTGAAACTTGTAAGAGTAGAAGTGTTGGACCTGTGAGAATCGTTGTTTGTGTACAAGATCTTGTGGGCCTGTAGCACATCTTGAACAACCCTCTGAAGTTTACAAAATGTTTATAAAGTGTATTGTGACAAGTCGTTATAGTTATATCCATTATTTGTAATGAGTTGCTTTCGAGATCTACGATTTGCATTGCCTTGGAGATCTACGTTGCTCGGGATAAAATCACATTGAAGCTGAGAGCATTGTGACCTGCGGAGCCACCGGTGTTGATTGAAGCTGTGCATCGTGGTAGGTCGAACCAATAAAAGTGTTTATCAACCCATTGTTATAGATCGGTAAAAGTTGCTAGAAATTTGTATTTATGAAACTGTGGTAAACATTGTAAAGGTTGTGTCTGAATTGAGGAATTTTTCTTCAACTCTGCCGAGCGTGGTATTGATTCTTTTAAGCAAAGTTGTGGAACCCAAAGAGTGATTCGTCATCACATTGTGGAGAAATATACCTTCGCAATCCTGGTGTTGACGGTGCTAGACCCGCCAACATTCAGGGGATCCCCTCGATATGAAGTCCGAACTAGACCTTACACAGTTTGGTGTAGGAGTCCCATCTGGTATAAAGGCCTAGTTTCCATATTCTTAGAGATATGCCTTGGCTCTAGCTGTCAGCATATGAGAGAGTTGCACTGGTATCTTCAAGCAACAAGGCAAGTGTGCCTGGTGAGTGTGTAATGTAACTTGTGTCTCGGTTCTCTTACTGCAAAGGGGGAGAGTAAAGTGAGCCTCCAAGTGAGAGGTAATAGTACGACCTAGGAAGAGACACGCGAACTTGAAAGGTATGTCCGACATCTAGTGGAATAGTCCACAACGGATGCGAAAGTCGTTAAAATCGAAGTGCAAGGGACAACATGTACACCACCCAACAGAGTAATCCACATGGATCTGACTATTATTAAAACGGAAGTGAAGATGACAACACGTACACCACCTAGCGGAGTAGTCCACACAAACGTGACGGTCGTTATAACCAGAAAACAAAGATGGTCTATCGAGTATCCCACAAAGTAGTCTACAAGGATGTGACGACAGTGATAACCACTACGTAAAGGTGGTGTGTCTAGTATTCCGTAGAGTAGTCCATAGGGATGAGACAATGGTGATAACCAATACAAAACATTCCCAACAATGTAAGTTCTCAAATAAACAAAGTAGTTCAAATATCTTAGTACAGGTGAAAAAAACATGCATTACAAATACCAAAAGAATAGTCTTACAAACATCTACAAAACATGCATGAAAACGTGTTGGCCTTAAAAGGGTTTTGAATTAAGAAAAATTCCTAAGAAACATATGTACACCATACATCACTAGTTCCAATAGTGGGACATTAGAGCCACTCCTTGCTCCTCAAAGAACCGATTGTCTACTTGAAGGCTATGTGGGAAGAGCCAAGGTGAAAAGTCCTTGCTCATACAATGGGAGGGGTATATATAGCCAAAGGTGATGCTTGACCCTTGTGACTCTTGGACTACCCTCATGATTGTTTAACTTCTTATGACTTTTCAACTGACATGAATCTTCATCTTCATGTGTGTGTCCATTGGATGTCCACTTTACATTACATTCGGTTACAATAGATATGGCCCATAGTAGTGATGTGGCCTTGACAACTCATGACACAACTTGACATGACACAACTGACATATATTGGCTAATTGTGGTGTCCATGTCAATTTTTTGCGCTGTAAGTGATGGATGTACTCTCAAGTGTGCTTTGTCTTCTCTTCTGCATGACTTGATGTTACAAGGTCTTCAACGATCTTGTTCTTGCAAGACGGTTGTATGCATGTGCTCTCTTCGCTTTCTCTTGGATGTGCTTCTCTCGTATGTCTGATTGCAAGTAAGTCTTCCAACATGTACGCTCCTTTGTCCCATTTGTCATCTCGCCATGGTCCACTAGTGTACCTTCCCTCCAAAGGGTTTTCAATCAAATGAAGTCTTCATGCGATCCCAATCTTCTATCATAACTTGGGTTCCTTGGTTTGCTTATCTTCTTCCTTAGCTCCTTGAGAGCCCTCTAGCATGTCATCCTTATTGTGATCACTGAGAGACACATTTGCGCAATTTCAGTGGGCAGTGATTAATGCGGCCCTGGGAAGACACATTAGTGTTGTTTCAGGATGCAAGGAATAATAAGAAATTGAGGGACAAAACTACACAGTTTTAGGATGAAAGACACTGCTGCGGGATGAGACCTTGGGAGGACACATCTGCGCAGTTTCAGGATGCAAGGCAGACTGGGAAGCTAAGGGACAGAACTGTGCAGTTTCTAGAGACAGTGGGTTTTTGGTTGAGGGAAGGACACTGGAGGAAACCATTGCATAATTTTCAATACTAAGGGAGGTGGGGCATATTTCCCGTTGAAGCAAAACAAACTTCCCTTTGCATAACAAGCGATAATCCCCATCCCTAAAGATGACACATACTGTAGAGAGATAAAAGTGTGAGCGAGTCTTAATATTTAAAAGGGGGCTTGAGTTCATAAACTTACCAACAAGTGATTAAGGAACGATTGATCACGGGATCCACATTAGGCTCCAAAATTTGAGTATAGGCCGAAATTTTGGAGGGTGTTGCAACCGCTACAACACGTGAGAAGAGAAAATTCCACAATTTTTTTTTTTAATGGAGTAAGCGAGAAAAGCAAGATGCTTAGAACTATTAAATATCTTGCACTTTATTATTTTTCTCTTTGGAGTATGATTGCATGTATAGACTCTTTAGATTGGAGCACAAAGTCCTTATTTATGTATGTAATGATATATGATTGTGAGGTGATTCATATTAAATAAAGTGGGCCATAAAAAAGAAGAGGCACTCTTAATATTTTATTTTGAAGTCATAAAGGGGTAATACAGGTGCATATAAAACAAGTGTAGTATTTTGAAGGTATAAAACTATTCATTCCAAGGTGAAGTATTTATATTAAAAAGAAGGTATTTTGGTTACTTCTTAAGAATATTTTCAAGTAAATAATTAAAGAGTTATTGTCCTTATTTTAATTAAAAAGATGAAGATGAAACATAGAGCTAAAGGACCCAGGGGCACTAGAAAACTAGAATTTGTCGAGGAAAACCAGCTGCCAACCAAGTCTTACTCGATGAAGTAAGGCATATTCGAATGAGATTAGATGCATTGGAGACAACATACAAAAGAGACGTCGACGTTGGAGATATTAGCGAAGCAGAAGAAACCTCAGAAGAAGAAGTTGAAGTTGAAGAAGAAACTCCAGAAGAGAAAATGGTCAAGATGATTGCGGGATTAAGCAACAAGTCGAGATTGGAAGTGCCTATGTATGAGGGAAACTTATATCCTGAAGAACTAATCAACTGGATTAGCGTCATGGATAAATATTTTGATTATGAAAATGTAGCTGAAGATAAGAAAGTCAAGTTCACGATGACTATATTAAAAGGACATGCTGCACTATGGTGGGATAATGTGCAAGCTGAGTGGAGAAATAAAGGCAAAAGGAAGACTACTAGTTGGGATCAGATGGTATCCAAGCTCAAAGGTAAATTTCTTCCTCGAGACTATCATTTAAATCTTTTTCAACAAATGCAGAATCTTAAGCAAAAACCCGTGTCTGTAAAAGAATATACATAGAATTTTATAAATTAAGTATAAGGTCTGGTAATGTGGAAACGAATGATAACTAGATATATTAATGGTCTAAGATTTGAAATACAAGATGAATTGGATATTTTGTCTTTGAAAACTGTTGAAGAAGCTTACCAAATAGCCCTTAAGATAGAAGAGAGGATGACAAGGAAGCAGAGCAGAGATGAAGAGGACGAACTACAATAAGGAGCAAAGGGAAATCAAGCATATGACCTTCAATTATAGGAAAATCAAGCAGAGGATATTCAAGCGGAAGCTTTCCCATTCAAAAAGAAGAAGGAAACAATTCACATAAGGCAGAATCATCCTCAAAAGGAGATTTCAGAGGAAGAAGAGCATATTAAAGAGGTAGAGGTAGATATTTTGTGGTAAGATGTTATACATGTAATAAGGTTGGCCATAAATCTGAAGAATGTCCAGAAATATTTCCTGGTCAAGGTAACATACATATGGCACAAACTCATACAAAAAGTGTACAATCCTCTACACATGAAAATGCACATGAAACTAGTGAATCCTTAATGATGAAAATAACTTTATTAAAGTTTCCTAAAGAAGTAAAGGAACCTACACAAAGGAAAACATTATTCAAATCTGTTTGTAAATCAGGAGGAAAATGTTGTAAAGTCATTATTGATAGTGGGAGTACTAATAATCTAGTATCCACAAAAATGGTAGAAAAGTTAAATTTAAGGAAAACTAAGCATCCTACTCCCTACAAAGTCTCGTGGCTACAAAAGGGACATCAAATACTAGTTAATGAGCAATGTGAAGCAAAGTATTAGATATGATGATATAAAGATAAAGTTCTTTGTGATGTTATTACTTTCTTGTCATATTGCAGATTGTGAAGATTTTGCAACCAATATGCAGGAAATACAAGACAGAGTCAAGCAACAATTACAAGAAAGAAACAACAAGTATAAACGAAGGGTATATTCCAAAAGTAGACAATTGGATTTTGAATTTGAGGACTTGGTTATGACAGATCTTCAGAAAAAAATATTTTGTAAAGGGGAATATAATAAGTTAAAACTGAAAAAGATCGGACCATGTAAAATTTTGAGAAATTTTTCCGTGAATGCTTATGAAATAGAACCACCTAAAGGCTTTGGCATCTCGCCAATATTTAATGTTTCAGATCTATACCCATTTAGGGAACCAATAAATGATTCTACAGATGCACTTGCTAGTGATAAAGTTAAGTGGGAGAAGCAACTACCTTCAATACCAGCAAAACATATTGAATCAATCATCGATAAAATGGTGGCTAAAAGGACCAGGAATAAAGAGTATTTTCAATACTTGGTTAAATGGAAGAGTCAACGAGTTGAAGATGCTAATTGGATGACATCAACAAAGATTTCAAAATATGGTACCAATATTGAAGAATTCCAGAAGCAAAGCATATGAATGTATATTTTCCTCCCCGGTAGCATGATGCAAGAGCATCTTCTATTTTTTATTTATTTATTTTGGAGAATCTTAGAAAAATTCTAGATTTTATGAAGGCTTCTAGAATTTGCTGGAGAATAAGTAGTTAGGATAGATTTCTAGAATTGAGATGATTTCTCTCAACTTCCTCCAAATATCTAGGAAGGAGTTTCTCTTTGTGAATTCGAGAGTTTTCCTCCTCAAGAATAAATAGCCATGTAATTCATTTGTAAAACCAAGTTTGGAGAGAATTAATTTAATAAAATTATATGTTTGAGTGTTTCCTTATCTAGCCTTTGCGTCACTAGTTACTCATGTATTCCCGTGGATGGTAATATATTTTTATGTGGACTTTAGCAAAATTATTAAGAACAAGTTAATCTTCCCAAGCCAAGCAACCAAAAAATAGTAATAAGAAAAATAAAAAATAAAATTATAAGGCAACATACACATAAACCATGTACACATGATTTACTCTAGAAAACCCCAACAAGGAAAAAGTCATTTAACAATATATCTATTATTATCCTTGACTTAAACATAGCCAATCCAACCAACACCCTAACCCCCACCAAATAAACCTTCTACTTATTCTTGACACATTACAATAGAAAATCCCATTCCTTTTTAAAACTTTAACTACATATAATACCATAAACTACTAAATATCCAAAACCATCACATTTAACCTAACAACCTTCACTCTTTTAGATGGTTCTACTATTTTCCTATCATCTTATCATCACAATTTAAAATTTACATTTATTATCAAATCAAAATTCAAAACACCACATATTAATGAAAAATAAATAAGAAACATTTTATTATTATTATTAAAAAATAAGATTTTGTTATTGGATATTGTCATAATATCCTTCTTCTACCTTTATACAGATGTTCCCATAAAACCTCCTAGTTATATTTTCAACGTTTTATCTATCTTTTAAAAATATATATAAAAAGTAAACATGGGGTAGGAGGGTAGGTAAATCTGCCATCAAAATGGAATTCAATGATATTGATTTATATCAAAATGGCATTCAAAGATATTGATTTATTTTGTAGGTAGGTTCACAAATATGGTAGATGGTTGGAGGATGGTCCACAAATATGGTAGATATCGTGTCAGAGGATATAATTTTCAATAAAGCACAAAGTAGACATGATGTCACAGTATGAATTAATATAGGCCCAATAGAATGATGACATTATTAAATAGATGGAAGGTGCACCCACACTAAACAACCCATTCCTTTCTTTAGGTCTACATCAATGTTCACATCTCTTCTTCCTCCATCACCAACATTGACATTGCGTTTAAGGTAGTGTTTTTCTTTAATAAAAGTGTCCCACATTTGACAAACAATCTAAAGCTGAGTTCCTAGATGGTATATGGCCCTTTTGTTAAATGTTTTTGAAGTTATGGTAAATGGTTTCTTTTGTCGATCTATTTTGGGTGTTGGGTTCATGATTTCTTTGGGATAGTCATTTGTGACTTGAATATAATATATGGTTTTAAATCAATATTATAGTGTAAGTATTTATTTGATAAATAAACAATATTATAGTATTAAATTTATTATTATTGGTGATAAATAAATATTATTATAGTTTTAAAAATATTATTATGGAAAAGAAAAAATTGAAATAATAATATTTAAATATTTTGAAATTTAATTTTTATTAGGAAGAAGAAAAAACAAATATTAATAATAATAATGATGATAATGATAATGATAATAGAATATTTTGAAATTGGTATAGTTGGAAGTGTGTTATTTCAAATGTTAATAATTATATAATTTTATTATATAAAGTAATATTATATTAAGCCAATATTGATATGCTCTCGTGAAAAAGTGGTAAAAATTTCAATAGGTTGGACATGCCAATTATCTTAAAAACTCACATTCCCTAACCAAAAAATAGTTAACACTAATATAAAAAAATAAATATTTTATTAAAAATTAAATGAAAATTGTATTTATTTATTTATTTTTGTTATCACATTTAAACATTTAATGTTACATATGTAATGGGCATTTCATTTTTATCCCAAGAACAAATGATACTCAATCTTGTCTCAATTTATGGTTACATTCATTACTATCTTTCTTTAAACATGTTGGTTATTTGTCTTCAATATTATCCTCTTTAACATTCTCCAAAATGGTTGCTCATGTGATTAATAGTGTTTTGATTTAGGTTTTTATCTTTTGATTCTTTTTAAATGAGCTTACTTGTGGGGAAATGAATCTGGAAGATATCCTATTTGTTGGGGGATTTGATATCAACAAGTGGTGTTTTCATTATCTAGAACTTAAGCATGTTAAAATGTTTCCTTATTGTGTTAAGAGGCACATTCTACAATCCAATATGAGAGAGATGTGTAATTATGTTCATACTAAGCTTGGAGTTGACATGTGTGTCTTTAAAAATAAAAAATATATATACCAAAAATTAAAAAAAGAATGTCAACTATAATAAAAATAGAACTGAATATATCTTTAGTTAGTTTTAATTAAAAACATTATAAAACATCTATAATCCCGCTCTCACTATGCTCCCTCTGTTTATTGTCAATATTACAACCCATAATGAAGAAGATGTGGTAATTAATATTAGAGCCCATTGTGAAGGAGACATGGTAAAAATATTTCACTTTCACTATCGGAACCATAAATAAAATATTTCTATGCTAAATTTTACAGAGATAAAGTAATTAAAAAATTCCTTATATTTTTCTTCTAAAATATTTCAATGTAAAACTTGGATAAATTGTTTAAAGAACCATGTTAGGTGATACATATATTTCAATATGAATTTTATATATATATATATATATATATATATATATATATATATATATATATATGCAAGACACACACATAGTAGCAAAGCTACCGAAGAATAAAAATAAAACTAAATTTACAGATTGCCGGGTAAACTAGACTTTTCTTTTTTGCCTTTTTCTTTTGGACTTTTTGCTAGATCCCAAAAGGTGGGGCAAAAATAACAATAGCCATCTCATTGTTGCATGTAACATATGGGATATCTTTTCTGAATCAGAGCTTTCAAATACATGTGATTGCTTGGTTCCACTTGTGCCTTAGTTGTTGTTATTCCCCTCTACTTGGGTTTCAATGATCAGAATAACTACTGAGTTATTTGGATTCTCTGATTGTTTCTTCTGTTCTTCCTTCTTTTCTTCTCCCATCTCTTGTGACCATTGTTGTTTTTCTATCCCTTGTTGCTGTTGGGTTCCATCCATTTCTTCTTCCTCATCATCAGATGAAGTGGATTCTGGGAATTGCCATCCTTTTTTCTTTTGCATTCTCTTATTTGTTCTTTTCTTTGCTTGTTTGCATGTGTTTTGCAAATGCCTTGTTTGATGGCAAACCCTGCATTGAACATTGTGTTTTCAAAATCTAACCACTGCATCCATTTAAAATCTTTGTGTGTCTGATTAGTACAACCCGGGAGACCTTTACTTGAATTCATCTCCACACAAATATGTGCAAATGTGAAGATCCCTTTGTCTATTCTTTCTCTATCTGTCTTTAGGAACCTACCCAGAGAGTTCCCAATGCCTTTCAAGACCTGACGGTGCCAAAAGGAAGTGGAAGGTTATGTAGCCTTGCCCATACCAGAATTTTTGTAACCACCATTAAATTTGTGTCAAAACTAGGAAACCATGGGGTTAGGAAGAGGCTTTCCCTTCCCCAGAACCATGGTCCATCATTTATGACATAATTGTAATATTTTTGGGCATCAAACTGAACAACAAAAAAACATTTTTGTGCACAGGTAAATATCGCAATATCTGATCCAGTTGATGTAGATCCATTCATTAAGCTCTTCAGATTTTGGCCAGAAACCATTAAAATGACAAATGATGGATTTTGCATGTAAAGTAGTGAAAAGATCACTTACTTCTGATAATTCAATGGACAAATCTAGAGCTTTTTCCATATTTTCTACAATGTATGAACCTAGGATTGTCATATTTGGGTTTTGTTTGTCCTATGCGGTAGCTTTCCCTCTTAATGCATCTTTGAAAGAAGCTTGACCCTTGTTTGTCGATGATGATCTAACTGGTATGCTTGTTCCTGGAGCCCCACCTTTTAATCTTAGATTCTGGATAATGGTAGAATTTCACTGAATCCCATAATCTTTCAAATGAATCTCTTCCTACAGCACTTTCCCGGAAAAAATTAAACTTTGTCTTGGCCATCTCCTTGAATTGTTTCAGTTGATCTGCATTAGTAGGTTCTGCCACAATGTTCTCTGCATAGGTCTAGAGACCATGCTCATCAAGGAGAAATGACATCTTAGCCTTCCAAATGACATAGTTGGAGGCATCATCCAATCTGTCTTGATATATAAGCCTAACTGTGACCATATCTGCAAAAGATCAAAACTCGAATCTCCTCCTGTTTACCTTCTTGACTACCTGTTCAAGAGCTCATACTCCTTCTTGGAATGGGCATAAATGCTTTGTCTACTCACTCAACCTTTATGAATGTCCTTTTCCAGAAAACTAACGCGTGTACTGTAACTCCAACAACTTGAACTGGCTAGTCTGGAAAACTTGCACAACCTTCTACAACTAGAAAATTATGGATCACCTTTAGAAAATTGGAACTAGAAACCCTCTAGGAAAATTTGGAAATCCCTCCTTTTGTGTGTGCACTTTCTCTTCTACTCGATGTTGATTCTACTCTATCAAACTACTGCAAAACCTTTCTGCGCCCAGACAAGAATGTTGCTCAGCAAAAATATGAGTTGCTGCTCCTTGCGTTGCACTCGCGACTATAAAATTTCTACTCATGCGATCCACGCAACTGTATAGGGAAATCTCGCGAGGCTCTCATGGTTATTTTGAGCTAGCCTGCGTGACATTCTGAAAAATTCATACTACAACCCCCTCTGAGCCAAGGATTTTTCCCTTCGTCTCTGAGCTTCCTGTCTGTCAAATATGCTCTGATACCATGTGAAAATTCCTTGAAATGTAACAACTAGAATTAATTCTCCTAGCTGATTATTCAGTTTATTAATTTTCTGATTAATACTAAATTAATCACATTTCAATTTATTCACAAATAAAAATAAATGACGTGGAAATAAAAATGTTCGAAACTAAGAAATGTTAGAAAACACACAAAATTTATGACACCGTTATTTTTGGACAAATGTCCCCAGAAAAACCAAATGTGGGAAAACGAGTTACAACAGTTGAGGGTTTATTTTATTATGTAACAATGAAAATATGAGTACAATATTTGGAAGCCCAATTGGTTATCCAATAAGTAAGAATCTGACAAAAATATTCAGAGATAAACTTCTCTCACTCCACAGGCAAACCCCTGCCCCAACCTCCCTCTGAAAACTAACCAGACAACCCTTGTGCGGGTCGTTTCTGCTTCTAACGATCTACGTGACTATTTTGGGAAAAATAACGCGATACTCGTGGTTGTATTGGAAAAATCGGTGTGAAGCTTGTAGCTGTTCTGGGGTAGCTTCATTGTGGAATTCTTCAATCACTTGTTGTTGCCTCTCCATAATTGAAAATCTTCCTCTAGATCATTGTCTCTGCCCCTCTGACACTTGCTACTCGATCTCTTACTCAACCTCTCCTGTTGAAACACTTGCACTGGAGAATCGAACTGTCTAAATCACTAAGTATCTGCACTAGTGTGTTCTCCATTTACCCATCGACCTCTTCTTATAATCTCTAGTTGGAACTCCAACAACCATGATTAAAACCTAATCGATGGTTGAGATCATATCCAAATCGATCCGTGTGAATTTATAGAGAATTCTCACCTTTCTCAATTAATTACTATTAATTAACCACTTTTCCTAAGTTAGACTTATATAATTTTTAATTATGGTCAATTAATTTAATTGAGCCATCTCTAGGTGGAATTTCCAACAATAATTTCTGGGTTTTGGAGGAATCATGTGTTTTAGCCTCTCCACCAAGTCTCGATACTATAACACCATCTGATGCAGCAAAAAAATAACACGTCATCCTTTACTCTCTTATGAGCTAGAATCTGTGGACAATGATGAAACAAAGTAGGGGACTTGAGGGTGAAATAAACATTGTGAGGCCAGGGGGCCACTACAAATATGATGTCCACCTTGTGAATTGATTAGGTCAAGGATGTCTAAAAAGCCACTACCACTGCTATAAGTTCGTTCCAACATCAAGATGACCAAAGCTTTCTTATTACCAAACCCATTGTCGAGTGGGCGGAGAGAATTAGAATGAAAAGCATTGTTTCTACTCATACAAATTGCCAAGCTCATCATTGCATCTACTGATTAATATGCAATGGAGGGCGGAATGATTAAAAGGGTGCTCAAGTAGGGATGTCGGCTCCACCTGATGCCATCCGTGTCCTTTCTTACCAGAGAGTGTAATGAATGATTATGAGGTGCCATCATGTTCCCACAAGGGAAGCGAGTTGCAATGTACATTCTCCCAAAGTTTAAATGTGTGAGGATCTTGTTGAGGTGAGTGCCAAAAGAACAAGAAATTGAATGCATAGTCAAGTGTCCTGTGATCTACAATGGCTTCGTACACCTACTATCTTTCCTTAAGGCTCGGCACCTACGGTGGCGGAAGCGTCCTATGCACGATGGAGAGGTAGACACTTCAAAGTTGGTCTAGAATTTGATAGGACAATTGTGCGTCCATAAGAGGGCTCTTGGAATCAAGAGTGTAAATAGCCAGACTATCTGCAGGCTTGTTTCTAGACTAGTACAAAATATGAGGCAAAAGAGGAGCACTAATTTGATCTAGAAGAGATGCCACTTTGGATAAATGAGCCTCTATACGCAAGTTGTTGGATATTTTTGAGAGGATCATTCGACACTGCATTTTTTGAATGATTTTGATGATTAACAAGGATTCTCCTTCTATTAGGAGCTAATTATATCCCTTGCTAAGTGTGGTTCGAAGGCTCTGTTCCAAACCCTAAAGTTTGACTTCATTACTAGTCAGATAAACTAGATTTCCTGCTAATACATTAATAATTTGGCATGAGCTATCTCTAAAAACACCTCCATAACTTTCAGGTCCCAACTTACCTCTAAAGGTTCTGTCGAAGTTAAGTTTAATAAAACCATGTGGAGGGGATGACTAAGATGAGCGGCTGATGGGGTGAGGGAAAGGAGAGGTACTTTGGGGTAGGGATGAGTGGGGAGAGAGACCCAAGTTTTTGAGTATCATTTGTTCTCGAGGAGGGCCTTCCCAATCTTGGGGGGACCACTAAGAGGAAACAATGGTTTCTTTTAGTTGATATATAATTATGTTCTAGAAATAATTTAGAGAAGTAGAGGCATTTTTATAGATGCAAGTATTATGTTCTTTCCAAACATTCTAGGTGAGAAATCCAAGGATGAGGGCCCAAGCTCTATTCAACACCATGGTCTTCAACAGAGAGTCTGTCTAGTTTTTTGGAACATTTGAGATGGAATGCACTAGAAATCTTGGACTATTGAATGAGGTGGTCAGATGAATCCATAATTGGGAGGTGAAGGAGAAGGTTAGAAATAGATGAGTTGAGTCCTTTGCTTGAATAAGACAAAGGGGGAAAATTGATGGGCCTGAGAAGCCACATTTAGGAAGATTCTCCCATGTTAAGGTTTTGTTCTTGATTAACAACCATAGGAAAAGAGTGATCTCAAGCCAATGCCTTATCTACCAGAGATGTTTCCAATTGTGGTTGGGAGTAGGAGGTTGAGTGTGAGTGAAAATTTGACATGCCTCTTTGATATTAAAGTTCCCTCAGGAGAACTCAGAAGAATACAAGGGAATAGATCATATGGAACTTGGTAATAGAAAACAAAAATCTGATAAGGAACCACAGCTTTGTGAGATCAGGGGAGCAGATAAGGCTAAGTTCTGGCAAGATGACTGGCAGCAGAGGGAAAAACTCTTTAGTCGACAGGCCTATCAGAGATATTCCTATACAAAAATCAAACAACAATCCTGTCTGTGAATAAATTCTGGGAAGTGGATTATAGATCAACATGGAGAGAGTGGAAAAGGAGACAACACTGGCCCACAGCACCAGATTATCCCCAATGGGTAGCATATGACAAAGAGGTCAATTCCAGAATAATAAGGATATCTTAAGGAACTAACATCATTAGGTGGGGATATAGGATTAAAGGCATGTTTACAATACAAGAGGGCTACCACCTGAAAGCATAACACCAACAACAACAATGTTTACCCATATGGGGAAGAATATGGAAGGGACAGTTATGGCTGAAGGTAGATTTTTTCCTCTGGGTGGTTCTCCATGGCCGAGCTTGTTGGCATTATGATTCTGGTATGGCTCTATGTTACAGATGTTGTACTTGATGGCAACACCCTCAAGTGGCAATGCTCTGATCAGGCCCTCAAAATGTTGAAAATTAAGAAGTACGCAGGAGAACAGTTCAGAAGATGCGTACACGCAGGTACACCGTGAAGGAACTGCGGCCACCCACGCAGGTCACCCGTTCAGAGGGTGCGTACCCCCAGTTTCACTTACTTCAAGGCAGAGAAGCGCGTTCACGTGGGGTTTCCTATGTTTGGCCCGTGGTATTTAGCCCGCCGCTCTTGATTCTATGGTTTTGGCCCGTGGTATTGTTTTATATTATTATTATTATTGAGCCCCATGTTTTTGGGCCCCTAGTATTGGTTATCTATGGTATTGATCCATGATTTTAGGAGGAGCTTGCCTATATAAAGCAAAGGAGATCACTTGGCTAAGTATCTTTTGCAAATTGAATATCTTAAGATCTGAAATATTGGGTTATTGTTTTAAAAGCTTGATCTATACGAAAGTGAAGTTAAAAGCGAATTTGTGAAGGGTGATCTCTCGAGCGCATGATCAGATCTGGGCATCCAACTAACTGTAGCACATTGGTGAACTGCCAATTCGGCCCTAATCAGAAGTACGCAAGTGATTAACGGTGCAAGTGCGTGGGTACGCAGAGCAGAAACAGGAGATCTGTGTGTGTACGCAGAGCAGAAGAAGGGGAACTGCATGGGTACGCAGATCAGAAGAAGGAGAACTGTGTGGGTACGCAGCGCGACACAGGCTCAGGTGCGTACGCACAGTAAAAGTACGCAGCGCGATAGTATCTATGAGTGCGTGGTTTTAGTAGCAGTACACGGCGCGATAGTGTCTCTGGGTGCGTACCTGCAGTAACAGTACGCAGCGCGATTGAATAAGCAGTGCGTGGGTACGCGGTGCAGCAGAAGGCTCTCTGTGGGTATACGCAGGGAAGCAGAAGGTGAAGTGCGTAGCGACGCTGGCCAGAAAAAGAAAAACTGCGTATCTGTCTTAAGATCTTCTGTTGACTGAATTTTTCTGTTGATAAGGTGTTCTGGGTTTAGTTCTGTTACTATTGATCTGGTTACTGCAGTTGACTGTGTAATTTACATGTACTTGATGATCATTTGATGTTTATGGATCCAGTTTGAAAATTATGAAAAGTGATCCTTGTAAGAAAAGAAGTAGGGGGTTGTAGCTCCCTTCCAGGAGAGACTGGAAAACGAGAGAGAGTTGTAGCTCTCTGCAGGTTGCAGCCTGTGTACTGGTAAAGGACTGCACCAGTACAAAATCATTGTAAAAAGAGTTTCTAATTTGAAAGAAGATAGAGACATATTGCAGTAGGTGGTTTTCACCCACATTGGGTTTCCACCTTATATCTGGTGTTCTTTGGTGTGACTATCTGTCTTTCTTGTTCATGCTCATTATTTTATGGTACTGATATGCAAAAATAATTCAAAGTATAAATAAGGAAGATTTGTTAAAAGAACTTGATAATACTGATTCACCCCCCCTCTCAGTATTATTTCCAACAATTGGTATCAGAGCAGGTTCTTCGGAGAAGCTTGATCGCTAGAAGGAAGATCATTCATCATGAGCAACTACGAGAGGGAAGCATCAATCAGGCCACCAATTTTTGATGGGACAAACTTCAATTATTGGAAGGTAAGAGTTACTGCCTATCTTCAATCTCTTGGTACAGAAGTTTGGGATATCATAGATACAGGCTACACTTTTCCTTCAGCTACTCCTACAGATGCGGCCGAAAAGAAGAAATATGAAACAAATGCTAAAGTAGTCAATACTTTGCTGGGATGCTTATCTCAAACAGAATTTGTAAAGGTTATGCAATATAAATCCGCAAAAGAAATATGGGACAAGATTGTCTTGAGCTACGAAGGAGATGAACAGGTAAAGCGTGCTAAACTTCAAACTCTCAGGATTCGGTATGAGAATCTCAGGATGTATAATGATGAAAGTGTGGCTAACTATTTTCTTCGGGTAGATGAGATTGTCAATTGCATGAAAAACTTGGGTGAAGAAATAAAAGAGGCTATTGTGGTTGAAAAAGTTCTAAGATCATTGTCCCCCAAGTTTGAATCTAAAGTGTCTGCAATAGAAGAAAAGGAAAATCTACGAATTCTTACTATGTCTCAGCTACACGGAATTCTAACTGCTTATGAAATGAGAAAGGGAGGTCCATCAGACAGAAGAGAAGCTGCTTTCAAGGCTTCAGGCAAAGGAGATTATTATGAAGCAAGTCACGTGCCAGAAGAAGAAGAAGAAGAATCAAATTTTGTCAGAAATCTTCAAAGGGGTTCTGGAAGGTTCAGAGGTAAGTTACCTTTTAAATGCTTTGCTTGTGGAAGAGTAGGTCATTATGCTGCAAAATGCCCTTATAAGGATAAAGGAAAGGAACCTGCTAGATGGAACAAGAAACAGAGTGCAAATAAGAAAAGCTACTACACTCATGAAGATAGTGATGGTCTATCAAATAGTGATGAAGATGAACGAGGTAACGACTATAAACTGTTAATGGCATTTGAAGATGATGATTATATGGATGCTATAGATGTGGATAGTCTTTATGAAGAAATTACTAAACTCAAGAGATGTATAGAAGAAAAGAATATGATCATTGATACTCTACAATTTCAAATTGATGAAAAGGAAAAACATCTTGAAAAATTAGAAGGTGAAATTGTTGGTCTTAGAAAAGAGATTGAGAAAACAAAAGCTATTAATCTTAAGTTTGTCAAAGGATCTGAAACTTTGGATGAGATTATCAATGTACAGCGCTCTCCACTAAACAAGACAGGTCTGGGCTATAATGGAGAAACTTCTCAAGCATCCACCTCAAAAAGTTATTTTGATGCAGCAAGAAGGAATGAACAAAAGCACAATGGAGACCATCAGGTAAAGCAGGGACGAATTGCAAACAGAGACTATCAGGGGCAATCCGTCTTAAGGGTGAACAAAAGCTACAACCAGCCACAGGTAAAATCTTCTCAATTTGGTTCAAGAATGGATGACAATAGAAATTATAATCATTTGGCCGGTAGATTTGATAACCGCAGAAGTTTCTTCAATGGACAATGTTTCTCTTGCCATAACTTTGGTCACAAAGCAGCTCAATGTGTTGCATATAAAACAATCATGACTAGAGAAGCTCAAAAACAAAGAAGTATGACCGGGATTACAAAAAGGACCTATAACAACTTTTTGGCTCTTGAAAATGAAGTTGAATGTTCTATTTGCAATAACTTTGGTCATAAAGATTCTGAATGCAGGAGCAGGCTTCAGCAGACAAAGGAGCAAGCCTCAAGCACCAAAACATGGAGAATAAAGGAACCACAAACAGAAAGATGTGGGATAGCATTTTATGCAGAAGGACAGGAAAATCTATGGTACATTGACAGTGGATGTTTGAAGCATATGACAGGTGATAAAGAAAAACTTGAGTCATATTCTGCTCTAAAAAAAGGAAAGAAAGTTTCTTTTGGAAACGATACTCCTGCAACCATATAAGGAAAAGGAATTGCTCAGTTAAAAGAAAAGGTCAAGGTTGGAAATGTTTTGTATGTTGATGGATTGAAGCATAATCTTCTAAGTGTCAGCCAAATGTGTGATCAAAGAACCGAGGTGATATTCAGATCAAATGGATGTCTTGTTCGTGATCTTGATACAGGTAAAACAGTGATCAAAGGTAAAAGAACTCCAAATAATCTATACATATTTGAAGAAGGACAACAACAATGCTATCTGAGTAAGGATGATGAGCACTGGTTATGGCATCGGAGGTTGGGGCATCTAAGCTTTTCACAAATAAGGAAAGCATGCAAATATCAGGCAGCTCGCGATCTTCCAGATATCAAAATTCCAGACAACACCATATGCAAATCATGTCAGTTTGGAAAGCAAACCAGAACTAACTTTCCAGAGAAGGAAGGATCAGCTAGCATGCCTCTTGAGCTAGTACATACAGATACATGTGGTCCATTCAGGAAAAGAACACCTCGAGGAGAAGAATACTTGATATTATTCATTGACGATTTCTCCAGGTTTGTCTGGTTAGGACTTATGAAGCACAAAGATGAAGCATTCAAAAAATTCAAATCCTTCAAAGACTTGGTTGAAAACGAATCAGGACACAAAATTAAGTGCCTCAGATCCGACAGAGGTGGGGAGTTTACCTCAAATGAATTTTTCAATTTCTGTGAAGAACATGGGATAAGAAGAGAATTCTCTACAGCTAGAACTCCTCAGCAAAATGGAGTTGTGGAAAGAATGAACAGAACAGTCCAACAAATGGCTCGTGCTATGCTTGATGAGTCGGGAACTCCCGCAACTTTCTGGGGTGAAGCTGCACATGTTGCGGTTGTTATTCTCAACAAAACAAATGTCCGGGTGAACAGCACTCAAACCCCTCATGAGCTCTGGTGTGGTGAGACTCCTTCGGTAAAGCACTTCAAAATCTTTGGGAGCAAATGTTATATTAAGAATACTGATGAGGAACTTGGAAAACTTGAACCTAGAGCAGATGAAGGTATTCTTCTTGGTTATTCTCCACATAGCAAAGCATACAAATGCTACAATAAAAGACTTGGCAGAATCGTTGACATCATTGATGTAGTGGTTGATGAGAAGGGATACATTCCTAGGCAAGTACATCATGAAGACATCGAAGAAGATGAAGGCTACCCTCAAAGACAGAATGATGAAGAAGAAGAACCTCAAGAAGAACCAGAGGAGCAGACAAGAGTAGAAGAGAAGACTCCATCCAGATATGTTCAGAAGAATCATTCAGAATCTCAGATTGTGGGGCAGAAAGAAGCAGGTGTACAAACAAGAAGAACAGTTGCAGAAGCTTCAAGCTATTTGGCATTACTCTCCTCCACTGAACCACAAAATGTGAAAGAAGCATGCAAAGATGAATGTTGGGTGACAGCAATGGATGAAGAACTTGAGCAGATCGAAAAGAACAACACTTGGGAGCTGGTTCCTAGACCAAAGGATAAGAATGTTATCGGAACAAAATGGGTCTTCAAAAACAAATTGAATGAAAATGGAGAAGTAATTAGAAACAAGGCCAGACTTGTTTGTAAAGGGTATGCGCAGCAAGAAGGAATAGACTTTGAAGAAACCTTTGCTCCTGTTGCAAGACTTGAGGCCATCCGAATGTTCCTTGCTCTCTCAAGCTTTCAAAACTTCAAAGTATTTCAAATGGACGTGAAATCAGCCTTTCTGAATGGAGACTTGGAAGAAGAAGTATACATTGAGCAGCCAGATGGGTTCATTCTTGGAAATGATCCAAATCTTGTATGCAGATTGAAAAAGGCTCTCTATGGTCTCAAACAAGCTCCAAGGGCTTGGTACTATCGGTTGGACAAATATCTTCATCAACAAGGTTTTTCAAAAGGATCAGCAGATAGCAATCTTTATATAAAAGTTGAAAATGACAAATTGCTAATACTTGTTGTGTATGTAGATGACATTATCTTTGGCAGCAATGAAGAAGCTGTGAGTCAAAACTTTTCCTTGGTGATGCAGAAAGAATTCGAAATGTCCTTGCTGGGAGAACTGACATATTTTCTTGGTTTGCAAATCCAACAAAAAGAAGGAGGGATCTTTTTGTCTCAAACCAAGTATCTCAAACAGATTTTGAAGAAATATGGCATGGAAGATGCAAAACCAGTATGCACACCCATGGTCACAGGATGTAGCCTCAGTGCAACTGATGAATCTGCAGCAGTGCATCAACCAACCTACAGATCTATGATTGGAAGTTTACTTTACTTGACAGGTACCCGACCGGACATCATGCATGCAGTTGGAATAGTTGGAAGATTTCAGGCAAATCCGAAGGAGACTCATCTTCAGGCAGTGAAGATAATTTTCAAATATCTTCAAGGGACTCAAAATTATGGCTTATGGTATCCTAGAGATACATATCCCACACTTCATGCTTATACAGATGCAGATTGGGCCGGAAGCGTGGATGACAGAAAGAGCACAAGTGGTGGTGCGTTCTTTATGGGCTCCAGATTGGTATCTTGGTTCAGCAAGAAACAGAGTTCGATTGCCTTGTCTACAGCTGAAGCAGAATATGTTGCTGCTGCATCTTGCTGCACTCAACTCCTTTGGATGATGCAGACCTTGCAGGACTTTCAAATCACTTGTACACCACCTATCTCCATCTTATGTGATAACACAAGTGCAATCAGCATTTCAAAGAACCCAGTCATGCATTCAAAGACCAAGCACATACCAATCAAATATCATTTTCTCCGAGAACAAGTGCTTGAACAGAAGGTCAAGTTGGAGTATGTTCCTTCTAAGGAACAAGTTGCTGATATACTCACCAAACCATTGCCCAGGGAGACTTTTGAATACCTCAGGCAAAAGCTGGGGGTTGTTGATGCATCATCTTGTTGAATCTCTTCTAATGGTTACATGTGCTGGGTTGCGGATTGGTTGAAGATCGAATGGCACAGGTTCAGGGGGAGCATATAATGCATTGTTGGCATTATGGAGGATGTACAGAAGGAGATCATGGATGCTGATCTGATTATAGCTGCAATATGTCTCTATCTCTTTCATGGTCATTTATGGTGTTTGGTGGATTACGGTTCTTCTTTGCAGATCTGGTTCATATTCAGGGGGAGCATGTTCTTAGGGGGAGCATAACCCTTTGCCCTTGATGTCAAAGGGGGAGAATGAAGCTGAAGATTTTGAGGTTGCCATCAAGTCCAAAGGGGGAGATTGTTGGCATTATGATTCTGGTATGGCTCTATGTTACAGATGTTGTACTTGATGGCAACACCCTCAAGTGGCAATGCTCTGATCAGGCCCTCAAAATGTTGAAAATTAAGAAGTACGCAGGAGAACAGTTCAGAAGATGCGTACACGCAGGTACACCGTGAAGGAACTACGGCCACCCACGCAGGTCACCCGTTCAGAGGGTGCGTACCCCCAGTTTCACTTACTTCAAGGCAGAGAAGCGCGTTCACGTGGGGTTTCCTATGTTTGGCCCGTGGTATTTAGCCCGCCGCTCTTGATTCTATGGTTTTGGCCCGTGGTATTGTTTTATATTATTATTATTATTGAGCCCCATGTTTTTGGGCCCCTGGTATTGGTTATCTATGGTATTGATCCATGATTTTAGGAGGAGCTTGCCTATATAAAGCAAAGGAGATCACTTGGCTAAGTATCTTTTGCAAATTGAATATCTTAAGATCTGAAATATTGGGTTATTGTTTTAAAAGCTTGATCTATATGAAAGTGAAGTTAAAAGCGAATCTGTGAAGGGTGATCTCTCGAGCGCATGATCAGATCTGGGCATCCGACTAACTGTAGCACACTGGTGAACTGCCAATTTGGCCCTAATCAGAAGTACGCAGGTGATTAACGGTGCAAGTGCGTGGGTACGCAGAGCAGAAACAGGAGATCTGCGTGTGTACGCAGAGCAGAAGAAGGGGAACTGCGTGGGTACGCAGATCAGAAGAAGGAGAACTGCGTGGGTACGCAGCGCGACAGAGGCTCAGGTGCGTACGCACAGTAAAAGTACGCGGCGCGATAGTATCTATGAGTGCGTGGTTTCAGTAGCAGTACGCGGCGCGATAGTGTCTCTGGGTGCGTACCTGCAGTAACAGTACGCAGCGCGATTGAATAAGCAGTGCGTGGGTACGCGGTGCAGCAGAAGGCTCTCTGCGGGTATACGCAGGGAAGCAGAAGGTGAAGTGCGTAGCGACGCTGGCCAGAGAAAGAAAAACTGCGTATCTGTCTTAAGATCTTCTGTTGACTGAATTTTTCTGTTGATAAGGTGTTCTGGGTTTAGTTCTGTTACTGTTGATCTGGTTACTGCAGTTGACTGTGTAATTTACATGTACTTGATGATCATTTGATGTTTATGGATCCAATTTGAAAATTATGAAAAGTGATCCTTGTAGGAAAAGAAGTAGGGGGTTGTAGCTCCCTTCCAGGAGAGACTAGAAAACGAGAGAGAGTTGTAGCTCTCTGCAGGTTGCAGCCTGTGTACTGGTAAAGGACTGCACCAGTACAAAATCATTGTAAAAAGAGTTTCTAATTTGAAAGAAGATAGAGACATATTGCAGCAGGTGGTTTTCACCCACATTGGGTTTCCACCTTATATCTGGTGTTCTTTGGTGTGACTATCTGTCTTTCTTGTTCATGCTCATTATTTTATGGTACTGATATGCAAAAATAATTCAAAGTATAAATAAGGAAGATTTGTTAAAAGAACTTGATAATACTGATTCACCCCCCCTCTTAGTATTATTTCCAACAGAGCTCTCACATGGGACCAATTACAGAAATAAGGGTTCAAGGACCTTCAGCTTGTTGCTTGTGAGAGGCCCAAGTGGAAACGATGGAGCATCTACTGAACTCATGCAGCTTTAGCAACCAACTATGGAAGAATCACGAAATCCTCTTTGGCCATTTAGATCGAGATTGCTCAAGCACAAAAATAACAATGGAAAATTGGAGGAAGAAAATTTATAAGAGCCCCATCCTCAACCAAGCCTGAAACATCTCCTTATGATTTCTCATGTGGGTGGTGTGGAAAGAAATAAACGGGAGGGTTTTCAAAGACCAAAAAAAGGCAGTGGCGGAAGTATGGAAGATTATCAACCAAAACATCCGCAAAACCATTATGGCAGAGAAATGATATCCATAAGATTGGGAAACAATGCCCCAGGAGAGATGAATCCTAGCAATGTTCAATTTGACCCCGCAAATTCTAATACCAAACTCATGGAAACTAAAAACTCCCCCCACTCAATCCCTATCTTACTTCACATGCCCTCCGGAGGACTTCATAAAATTAAACTTTGACAGATCTACTAAAGGAAACCCTGGTGAAGCTGAAATTGGAGGTATATTCAGAGACCACCATGGTCAAGAAATTTGGTTTTCTGGAATGGACTGTGGAATCGCGAGCAACAATGAGGCAGAATTCAATGCACTCAAACATCAATTGGAAATTGCAAGAATAGAAAGATTTCAGAAGGTGGTGGTGGAAGGAGATTCTACCTTAGTGATGGATACTGTGAAAAATCTCCAGCATGGTACTCACTGGGAAAAAACAAGCAAGAGTTGGAGAACAAAAAGATTAGTCCAGGAAATAGGAGTCCTCATTAAAGAGATAACATACCTTATCCCCTAACATTTTTGTCGTTTGGGGAATGTGGTAGCTAATTTCCTAGCAAATTGGGGTTGTGGTAATCCTGGAAGTAACTTGGACATCCCCGAGAACGAGACGAACCACGTAGAAGGGCTGAACACTTTGAGGGAGATTCTGGGAAAGGATAGAGAAGGAATACATGGCCCCTGATCGAGGTGTGATGTGAAAGGAGATCTGGAGATGGATGGTGGACATGCTTAAAGAACAAGTGGCTAGGGTTAGTGGGTCACCCACTCAAGGACCCGACATGTGCGCGGTAGGAGGTACCGAGAGAGAAAGGAAGGTCTTGATTGCCTCGAGAAAACAAAAGGGCAGGTCAGAAGGTAATCAAGGAGGAAAGGTGGTGAAGGAAGTCAGTGCATGCATGTAAGGTTGGAGGAGGAAATGGGTAGCAGGTGACAAGACTAGAAGTTGGGGGGAGAGCCTTGCTTGCGAGAGAAGGGATTGTCGCCACCATCTGGAAAACGCCTTCAATGCCACATAAGGAAACTGGTATGTAATTCAAGTCTACCTTAGTCCCTATATGGAGTCAATGCTGCAAGAATGGAGGCTTGTCTGACAACGAATGGTGATGGTTTCGAATGTTTCAGAAGAAATTTGGCTCAGTTCTCTATTGTTGATGTCTGGTTTTTTACTTTCTGTAATGTATGGTAGCCTGTTAGGGAATAAGGGGATCCCTGGAGGGTTAGGAGCGACTTTTGGCTCCTGGGTAGCGAAATTTGCTACGACCCTTGTTGAAACTAGAAGATTGAGACGAAGAAGGGGAGGAGGCTCCCTTGAGGGCCTATGGTCATCTGACAATATCTAGAGCCAGAGAAGAACGAGAGGGGGGTATGGGATTCAAAATGCATACATGTTCGTCCAGTCTGCCTTAGTCTGGTTCTTGGGAGACCTATAGAACCAGGGGGTTAGGAAATGGGTGTTGGGGCACCACAAATTCAGAAAGCTCGACCAACCAACAACAACTTAGCTTCCTGGTAATCTTGTGGAGTAGAGGGGAAAGAATTGGGAGTTGGGGCACTTGAACCTCGGTGCGATTGGTAATTTCGCCATTGCAAATGCAACCCATTGGAAATGGAAATAAGGAAAGGTAGAGGGTTTTATGACTGACTGGGGGGGGTGCTGGGTATGTTATTCACCATTCTCTCAGCCAACCCAGTTAAAGTCGGGCTGCAGGGTAGCTTCAATGACCAGAGGGGTAAGAGGGAGGAAACGTGGGCTCTAGACCTCGGGGAGCTTGCAATTTTAGTTAGAACAGAGTCAACCTCTTGCATTTATTTTCTTAAATTCCCCAAACCCTATTTTTCCGTCAACTTGGGTGTCGTTGGGCCTAAGCCGGGAACCCAGTGGGCCGGCTGGAGCAAGGGGGGAATTGAGTGGTTAAGGGAAGAGTATCACTTACCATTGTGCATAGTGACCATAGTGAGGATGAAGGAAAGATGAGAAGGGACTATGGGGAACTTGGGTCATCTCCCTCAAGCCCGAATTCAAGATTTTGTAAGGGTGCTTCACATGGAATGGATGAAGGCCAATATTGAAATATGGTTTGGTTATAATGTTTGTGCTTATTCTACTCTTACAGGTTTATTTAATTTTCCTCCTCTTTTGAATCCAATGCTCCTACATTAGGAGCATGAAAGAATTAGAGAGGGGTGGTGGTTGGAAGAAATTCAGAGTGAAAGCAAAATGGTGAAGGTAGAAGTGGGGCCGGGAAGAAAAGGGGGTTGTCATGCTTGCAAACAGATAGACAAGAAAAAGAAATCATCGATGGCCTCGACCAACAAGACCCAGTAGAAGAGGGGCAGGAAAATTGGAGAGGAAAACATGCAGAACCTCATGCATGCATACCATGGAGGAACTCCAGCACAGGTTAAGGCCATAATTTCAACATGGGAGGCAGAGCTAAATGCCAAGGTAGCGACAAAACCACTTCCAATGGAGGAATGAGATCCCTTGCTCATAGATCTGGGACACACCCGAGGCCGGAAAACGTTGTTTAGACAGACAATCCAGCTTTACTGGGTGATGAAGAACCTACTGGCCAGGGCCATGAAAAAAAACAGGGACCTGGAAGAACCATCGCAAACATGACAAGAGGGGCCAAGCTTAAAGGACATTCAAAGGGAGATTTAAGCTGTGTAGGTGCAACAATATCATTAGAATGTCCGTTTTGGCTGAATGGAGAAACAAATTCAAAGCTTGCTACAGAATGAAGTGCCCAGGTCGAGTGCTAAGGACCCGACTCCTATTGAATCATGAGATGACTGAAAGTAGATTAGATAAAAGTAATTTTTCTTGTTTCTATAATGATATGGTCGGATAACATTTAATTTGATAGTAGAAGGATTAAACATATAGTAGATACAGTAGAATACTTAGCATGGATGGATATTCTGAAACTGTTTAAATTTTGGATGGCATATGATGCTAATCAGTGGCCAACAGACCTGGTTTCCCTTGGGTAGGTTGAGGCCACGAAACACATTTTTTGTTACCTGCCTATATATGATTAATAGAAAAAGGAAGTAATGCCAATCTTACACACACAAAAAAGTTCCCTGAGGGACTGTAGCCCCAATGTAATATATCAATATCAATGTTGATTGCGATGTTCCTTGTCTGCAAGGATGGTGTTAGGAGCTCAAGTTCCCCTATATGAGTGGTTACATATTTTGGGTCTTGAATTTTCCATCTGCGCCAAGGAGAGTTAGTGGAAGAATCATGCTAGTATTGTGCAACCATAGAGATACCTTGCTAATTGAACTATTCTTGGAGTTGTTGTGAGTTGGCCAATATTGAGAGCTTGGGCCACTGGTTCCATGAGTCGTCCCACAAAATATCTGTCAATCCATTCTTGATCTCCCAGACATAGTGGTCTTGAATTAGATGCTTGTTTTTCCATGAAACATCCCAAATGTGAGAGCCTTTGGGGCTTGTTGACATTCTGACATTCTGCTCTGTATATTCCCTGGATATATTTATTTGTCCACATTTGGCACCAAAGTGTCGATTGGTTTTTGATCCATTTCCACTCGGTTTTGGCACTTAGGGCCTTGCTAAGTATTTCAAGATCCCTCAGGCCTAGGCCACTAATAAATTTGGGAAGACATAACTTCTCCCAGGCCACTAAGGCCCATTTCCAATTTAGCTAAGCTCCTCCCCAAAGGAAGGAGCATTGAAATCCATGGAGCTAGGAGAGGATGGCTTTGGGGGAAAATAGAAATGAGAGGACGTAAGAATGCATAACTTGTAGCACAAAATTTAGGAGAGTAAGTCGATCAACCATATTGAGAGATTTAAAGGTCCATCAAGATAGTTTGGATTTAATTTTTTCAATAACACTTCCCAAACTATGAGACACAAAGGATTGGAGGTGATGGGGGCACTAAGGTATTTGGTTGGAAGGGAGCTCTTTTTGAGATATGTGAATTTGAACTACCTAAGGGGTATTGAAAAATATGTTTTGGGATTTGCTACTATTTATTTCAGTTTGTGAGGGGATGGAGAAAATGTACATGATGTGCTTGAATTCCATGGCCTCTTGATGAGATGGATGACTCATTAGCAAGGTATTATCAACAAATTGTTGGTGAGCTGATCGTAGATGATTAAAGCCAAGAGGGAGACCAATAAGGCGGTTATATGAAAGAGCATGCCTAATGAAGTGACTTAAGCCTTCATCCACTAGGAGAAAGATGTAGGGAGAAATGGGATCTCCTTTACCAATGCCATAGGATGGAGTGGAGGTTAGGGAGGGTGATCCATTGTCCAGGATGGAGAAGAATTCTTTGGAAATGAGTGACATGACCCAGGAAATCCATTTATTGTGAAATCCATAGGATTGGAGGTATGGTAAATGTACTACCAACTAACTTTTTCAAATTCCTTAGACATGTCAAGTTTAAGAAACATGCCAAGTTGTTTAGATGATCATAATGAGTGAATGTGCTCTTAAGCTATAATTAGGTTGTCTAAGATTTATTTGCCCTCCACATATTATATTTGTACAGGGGAGAATCATTTTGAGACGATTAGCAATTATTTTGGAGATAACCTTGTAGATTACATTGCAGAGTGCTATGGGACAATAAGCTGCAGGGGATGAGGCATTAGATGACTTAGGCATTAGGGAAATGAAGGAAGCATTGGAGGAAGTGAGAAGTGAGGTAATGCATCTTGAGTTTTACATCACTTACCACACATCTTGGCCCATGATTGTCCAACATGTTTAATAGATTTCAACTGTGAAGCCATCGAGACCTGGAGCATTATTGTCAGGCATATCCATGACCACATTATCAACCTCTTGGAAAGTGATCTCTAACTGTTCTTAGCATTATATATAAAAGAATTACAACGATTTTTAGTGTGTGTGTGTGTATATATTATTTTGCAAAATTTATAATATGTTAAATGTAATATTGAATTTTATTTTCAAAATTTCAACTATGGGTTTTTTTTTCAAACTTTAAAATCATCAAACTCGAACATATACATGAAATAGATGAGTTAGTGTGAAGTAATCATTATATTTATTTATTAATCTTTTCAAATACTAATCATTCATTTTTTTTTATTTGTAAGGGTTTTGGTAATGGGCCAACATCATGTACATGAAATAAGGTGGTGTTTGAATAAATTAGATCTTTAAAATCTTTGTATCAAACTTAGAGAAGATTATCAAATTGTTTTTAAATGATACATCAAAATTATATAAATTTTTTGTTTGTTTGTTTGTTAGGTTATGTGAGTTTTGAGATGACTGGCATGCTAAACCTGTGACTTGAGCACATGTGAGCTTGGGGCATCTAAGTTGTCAAAATCACTCAGGGATTGTACCCGGTCTGGGCCACACCAACCTTTAGCATCTCTAGATTTTCCCATGGAGTTTTGAACCAATGACCTTAACACCACGAAGTGCGTTAATAAAACACCTTGTCATCGCCTATTCTAGACCCAATGGGCCTAAATTATATAACTTTTATTTTAATTATTTAAAAATAATTATAATAAAAAATTGTCATTTAAATTTAAATAATTTATTAAAATGAATTAAAATAATAATATCAAAAAATTATTACTAAATAACAATTATACAATTATTAAACATCTATTTACAAAAATCTATCTATTATGTTTATGTTAAATATACAACTCTCCCCGATCGGGGTGAAAGCCAGAAGGTGGGGAATGGTGGAATTCACGCCACCGCCATGTAATTAAGTATCGTACAATAAGGGTGGTGGCGTGGCCACACCCACACACGATTAAGCATGCATGAAAACACGAGAAATTAACTTACAACAGGATAAGGTACTCTGTGAATTGGGACTTGGGTTCAATTGAACTTATTGCAATCAGAAAATTTATTGTCTTCACAAGCTCTCAATGGAACCTCTCTTGGGAAGTTCTTGGTAAGGGAAGCAACTCTCAAGCTCTAGTAGTTGTCATCACGTCGCCTCCTCTCCTTCTTAGTCCTATCTGGTATGTTAAAATGGGTCACTCCATCAGCTCAATTCTTTCTGTAATTTGTATGTTCTGTGTTTGGTTTGGAATGGTTGGTCCATAGTCGACATTTTGGAATAATGTTGATTATAGCCCCCTAATGAATGGTTGGGATGAGGTCCACCCTCTCATATGCATATAAAATGTAGGGAAATCTCTTTTCCAAAAACCCTTGTTGGATTTTAGTAACCTTATCAAACTGGAAGCCTGGATGATCAGGGATGAAAACATCTCTCAATTCTTAATAGATAGTCAGTTATATCCCTCTGTTGCTAATTCTAACTCCATTCAAACCTTAGGAAATATTACTTATGTCGGGTTAATGCTAGATATGCCCTATGATCATAAGGAATTCAAAAACCTGCTTGATAAGAACCCTCATGAGATTTGGGAGGGGTTTCATGTTCATTACTAGGATAATAAGGGGGATAACTTCATTCGAATGTGGTTTAATGGTTGTCTTTGTCATGTTTATGTTCTTGTAGCCTATGCACATCCTTTAATTAGTTTGAATTTTGGCCACGTCCACCCTGGGTGACCTCTAGACCATTTTTCTGTTGTTGATATTTGCAAGCCAGATCTTTGCATCCTTGGCATACCTTAATTATCCCTACAACAATAGATTGTAGCTCATTGCTCATCCTACAATGCGTCGAGGTCACACTCCTTCTGCAGGATGGGGGAGAGGTCGAGGTCATGGCTGCGGGGGTGGGAAATCATGAGCTTATGGAGTGCATATTCCTGAGACCATAACATTGTTTGCCTTAGCCACAAGTAGAGCATATAGATCAACGAACCACCCACAGGCCCGCCAGACGGTTGAGCAGTGGGAAGCAAAGATTATCAACCATGGTACTATTAGTGACAAGGAACTCTTAGAGGATTTGTGGGACCTAGTCCTAGATCCGGGCCACATCCGCGACCACAGCTCTCAGTCTCAACAATATTTATTCACATATTGGCTAGTGAAAACCCTTCTCACGAAGTTGTTGATGATGAGCATTATAGACATTTCAGGTCCCATAGAAGAAATTCAATCTATTCATGAGGAATTATGGTTAATCCAATGTTAGATACATCAACAAAATGCTTGCCTTGCTTGCATAGAGAAGCATATTCCTTGCTTGCCTCAGACTAAGTTGCCGGGCTCCAACGCCAAAGACCTGGCACCATTTGAATCTTCAAATGATTAGTCTGTCCTTTAGATGAATATGGTTTTTTTGTTGTCTAGGTTTAGTTTTCATTAGATGTATAAAAAATAAGTACGACATATCCGGTATAGGTTACAAGTTAATAGGGGTTATAAAGACTGTCAGGTTTTCCTTGCTCTATTGGATAATCTTAAACTTTTAATATTTTGGTTGGTCTATAACGCAACCAAATGTCCAATAGACCTAGTTTCCCTATGGGCAGGTTGAGACCATCTGATGTTGGATGTTGATTTTGTATCACCTGCTTATTTTTGAAAATTAATGAAAGGTTCTCCCAAGCTTACAAAACAAAACCTAACAACTCAAACGACTCATTTTTAAAAAGATAATCCAACTTAAAGCATAATCTCACACAATTTGATAAAATCCGTAATTTAATTATTAGTAAAATTAACACAGTTATATAAATTAAATAGTTAACAAATTCCAATAAAAATCAAAACACTTATTTTATGATATAAAAAAATCATAAAAAGTAATTAAATTATAACTTTATTGTGTGTATATATATATATATTGAGAGTGAGAGTCAATACAACAATATTCATAGTCATGAAGCCATTACAACAATATTTCTCATTATCATGTCACTAGGAGGAAATTGAACTTGGGTGGGGGCGATAACAACTATTCTACCTAATTACACAAGATAACCCCAATTGACATTTATTATTATTATTATTATTTATAAAAAGAATTACTATATGAGTTAAACATATATACAATTTAAGAAAATCTAAGAAGGTTCTTAACATGGAAATAGGATTTGTTACAATACCATGGGCGAATATCATGGCTTATTAATACCACACGCCCAAAAAACCATAACTCATGTTCATATGACATATTTTTTTTAATTAATCAATTTAATTAAAAAGATTATAACTACTTTTTAGATAAATCTCAATCTTTGATATGTGACCATCTTAACTTCGGATTACCAAGTGCCGAGAGGGAGCAAACATCTTTTCACTCTAAAAGAGGTTTGTACATCAAGAGATTTGATCATTCTTAGCACTTGGTAGATCTGGACTTAAGATGGATCTAGGATGGTTTTATTATTAATTATAATCATAAATATAATTTTATTTTATTTTTTAATTATTTTTAATGTAATTTGATGACTGTGCGCTTAACATTTGGCTTGAGAAACCACGACCCAAAGGCATTTAAACTGTTGAAATGACTCGGGGATTGCACCCGTCCTGGGCCAAACTAGCCCTTAACATGGCTGGATTTTTTCCTACGGAGTTTCAAACCATTGACCTTCACATCATTAAGTTCCTTAAAAATACACCCTATCATTGTTTATTCTATGCCCCATGGACAATTTATAATTATAATAATAATAATAATATATATATATATATATATATTTTTATTATTATTTTTAAATTTATTATTAATTTTAATTTTGTGTAATTTGATCGAGTCAAAACGTTTACAGAACATAATAGAACATGTCAAGACAACATCTCTTCCATATTGGGCTAGAGAGCGCCTCTCGACACAAAAATATTGTAGAATATTTCATGGTAGTTAAATCCCTACTGTCCACCTATTAATTGTTGATAAATGAATTAAATTTCTAGAGGTCCTATTCCAAAATAGACACACCTATCCACATAATTAGTGTCAAAATATGATCAAAGCACAACAACCTTAAAAAATTAAAAAATATAAATAATTGTTAATTAGAATTATATATTTTGGTTATTAGATGTTTAATTCTTTTTGTTTGGGTAAACTTGACTTAGTCATATAGTTAATTTATCGTTAGTGATTCACAGGCTCGAGGTATCCATAACCCATGGTATTTGGATTTTATGTACCCTATTTAAAGGCATAATGAATCCATTGTAAGATTCCTTTATACCAATGTGAGGCCATGGTAAAAAGGAGGATATTGTAAAAATGCCAAAGAGTTTGCCGACATAATAAAAGGCTTGGCCATTTCTTAGTAGACATAACTCAAATAGGGTGAACCTCGTCAATTTTGTTTCCTGTCAATTTGTTATTGTTGGTGTTTATGTGTGCCTACTTTATTTTACTCTCTCTCCTTTTATTAACGACTAGTATAAGAGCCAAGAGATCATGGCCTGAAGAAGGAGATAGTGGTTGCAAATGCCACTAAATTTTATGAGGTTAAAGCCGACAAAGAAACTTGATTGGAATTTGATCAACGTCGAGTGGGCGTGAGATCTAAATGGGAGAGCCCTGAAGTGAACCATTGTGAAAATTAGATCGATTAAAGAAATTAGATATACGTGGGAGAGTTGTGAAGTGAACCACCATGCACATTTGATCGATTAGAGAGAAACATAACCTAGGTGGCCATAGAAATAGAGTAAAAGGCCAAGTCAAGGTGAGATGAGTGTCGTAGATAATTTCTTAGTGGAGGAAGAGTGTAAAGGCACTAAAGAATAGTCATATAATGAGAGAACATAGACAGAGTTGATGATGCTGAGGTTTGGGGAAGTAAGAAACATGTTATGGAGAGGGACAATAGTGCGTGAACGCCCTAGAGTGTTAGGTCCAGGTTGTAAATCCTAGCCATAGGCCAAAGTATTCCCCAGAGTTGTTGTAAGATTTGTTGTTCAAATATACTTGTAGCATGGTAGCACGTGATGTGAACCTTCACATGCTTAGAGAGGATGGAGGATCAAATTGTGGAATGACCATTAAATAGGTACAAGGGTGGTAGGTACGCTCATGTGCTAGCTTGAGATTAGTTTGTTGTAATACCTATTATTCAAGCATACATGTTACAATGCAATGGCATAATGTGGAATTATATATAATCAAATTATGAAATTAACCACTTGAACATGTATGAGAGTGATAAATATACTTGTATACCAGCTTGAAAAAAAATGTTATATACTTCCTATTATCTTATCATCACAATTTAAAATTTATATTCAATATCGGATCAGAATTCCATATCAAAATTCAAAACACCAAAATAAAAATAAAATTAAAATTAAAAATAAATAAATAAATTCTATATTAAACTTTTATATTAAATAAGCTTTTGCTATGGGATGTTGTGTTATAATATTCCTCTATCTCTATATAGGTCACATCAAACCTCTTAGTTATATTTTCAAAGTATATATAAAAAGTAAACATGGTGTTCTTTAATTAGAATGTCCCTCAATCAATGTCCACATGTTTTCTTTAATTAAAAAGTCCCACATTTGACAAACCATCTAAGCTGACTTTCTAGATGATATACGACCTTTTGTTAAATGCTTTTGAAGTTATTGTAAATGGTTTCTTTTGTCGATCTATTTTGGGTATTGGGTTTATGAATTTTTGGGATGGTCATTTGTGAGCGAAATATAATATATATTTTTATATTTTTAAATCATTTTATAGTGCATTTTTGAAAAATAAAAAATATTTAAAATATTTAAAAATAAAAAATGAAATAATAATAATAATTTAATATTAAAAATGTTATCTTGAATGAAGAAAAATTAAAACAATAATAATATTGAATAAGGAAAATTAAAACAATAACAATATTGAATATTTTGAAAAAATTAAAACAATAATAATATTGAATAAGAAAAATTAAAATAATAATAATATTAAATATTTTGAAATTGATATAATTAAAAATTTATTGTTTCAAATTAATTATTATTAAAAGAATACTAAATGTAAAAATAGGAAAAACAAGAACAAGAGATGCATGTGAATAAGAAGTGAAAATAAGACAGATTGGGGAGCGGACGAACAGCTAGGGTTTCCAGGTTTCTGCAAGTGTTTATCTCCATGGAAGGGCACAAAGGAGGGAGCTCCACTCCCTCCTACAAGCAGGTTGTGGCCAGCAGAGGTAAGAAACCAATAGAAAATGATAGAGGTCCTTCAGAAGAAGGGAAAAGGAACATTGAAGAGGAGCAAGATTGTACCAAATCAAGGGAGAATAATAGCACAAAAGATAATGAGGAAGAAGACAAGGAACAGGGAACAAAAGACAAAGCACAAAAGGGACCATGTAAACCCAAAGCTGAGTTCACACCTAGAGTAGTCTTAAATGATCATGCTTTGTAGGTGCACAGGGACCACATGCGGACATATGCAATCATTTGTAAATTCATGGGATTATGGCCCACTGAAAAAGCTTTACAGACATGGATTAAATACCACTGGAAACCAAAAGGAAGCATAGACCTACATCTTGGGTCAAAGGGATTCTTCACTGTGGTCTTTACAAATATTGAAGATAAAGACAGAGTGTTTGAAGGAGGGCCCTACTTCTATGCAGCAACAGGCCTCTATATGCGGCCATGGATTATGAATTTTGTCCCGGAGTGTGAGACTTTTACTTCGGTCCCGGTCTGGGTAAGACTCTACTCTCTACCTCTTGATTACTGGCAAACGGAATCGTTATCTACCATAGGAAATAAATTAGGGCGTTTTGTCAAAGCTTCTGAGGCCACCAGAAGGGGAAAATATACTTCCTTTGCAAGAATATGTGTGGAGATGGATCTCTCTGGAGCTCTTCCGGATGAGGTAATCTTGGAAGTTTTTGATGAAGAATGGGTGCAAACAGTAGATTATGAGCATATTCCATTCAGATGCTGCAGATGCCATGAGCATGGGCACCTATTCAGAGACTGCCCTCTCAGTAAAATAGAGAACAAGAGTAAAGCTAACACAATGAAAGATACTGAAAGCTTTCACAAAGTGGTACATAGAGGAAAAGGGGGCAAAAGGGGGCCAAAGCAACATCAAACAGAAGGGCAACAGGCCAGTCAGAACAGGTTCCAAGTACTCAAAGAAGAAGAAGTGATAACAAAAGTAGATTAGGCAATGGGAGGAAGTCTAGTGGAGAAGGAGAAAGAAGAAGACCGTGAACAAACACAGGATATTAATAAACAGAAAGAGACTATGATGAGCGATGCAAAACTGGAGATGGACTAGGAAATGACCCAGAGTGAGATGGAAATGGAGGACCACGAACTACAGGAGATTCTTGACAGAGAACATCTAGATCTGAAAAAGTTCTTGAAATAGGGAACCATGGGAGGGGTAGACTCATTACCTCAAGAAGAGTTCAATAGAGTACAACAGCTATTCATATGGAAAACTCAGGCTAAAGGGTTGGAGAGGCAAAGAAACAATGAAAGGTAGGGTAACGAAGGTGTGAAAACTATGAAAACCACACCAGGATTAGCACCTAGAAACCCAGGAAAGAAAAGAGGCAGGAAAAAGCAGAACGAGCTATTGATGGAATGTGGAAAGCTAATGATAGATTTAGGTAAGATGAAAGACCTAACCAGCTACTCCTTTACAAATCTTTAATAATGAAGTTCACATCTTGGAATATCAGGGGTCTAGGTAGTAAAAGAAAACAAAGATTACTTAGTAATAGAATGAAACAAGTAGCTCTGGATATGATCTTCATCCAAGAAACTAAATGTTCCATTGAAAAAATAAAAGAAATACATAGCAAATGGCTCAATCGATTTGAGTTTATAGAAGTCAAAGCAGAGAATATAGCAGGAGATATGCTCACTCTTTGGAACCCCCAAAAGATTGGCATAATAGATGCTGAGGCATCTAGGAATTATTTATCAGTGGTTATTCAGCTTGTGGGAGATAGGGAGACCTATCTGGTCACAAATGTTTACGACCCTCAAATAATGGATGATAAACTCAGGTTTCTAGATTCTCTTGTGGATCTCAGAGACAGACATGCAGGACTATCATGGATCATGGGGGGGGACTTCAACATGATCAAATCACTCTCGGAGGAAAAAGGCGGAACCAGAACTCTAAGCAAAGACTCTTTAGCATTTCAAACTTTTATAGATAATTTGAAGCTAGTTGACACTGATACAAGTAATGGTCTCTTTACTTGGAACAATAAAAGAGGAGGAAAGTCTCAAGTAGCCTCAAAGTTAGACAGATTCATAATCTCAGATGACCTTATGCTCATTGACAAGGAAATGATAGCGAGATTTCTTCCCTTTGGAGGTTCAGATCACTGGCCGATTCAACTGGAGGTTCAGGGCATTAGTACCCCGAGGAATAGACCTTTTAGATTTGAGAATATCTAGCTCACCCACCCAGATTTCATTAGCAACATTGCAATTTGGTGGTTAGAATATTTGCATATTCAGGGTACAAGAATGTTCCTTCTACACAAAAGACTAAAGCACATCAAGCTCAGGGTAAAAGAATGGAACAAGAATAAATTTGGCAATATCTTTGAAGCAAAAAAATCTGTTGAAGATAAAATGCAGGAACTCAACCAAGCCCTTATCACGGATGGCTTTGATAAAGTCAGAAGTGATCAAGTCACCAAACATCATCAAGACTGGGAGAATTTATGTAAACAAGAGGAAATATTTTGGAGACAAAAATCTAGAGTTCAATGGCTAAAAGAAGGAGAGTGAAACACTAGATTTTTCCATAGATCCACCATGGCAAACAGAGCTCATAATAGGATCTCTTTGATCAAGGACGAGGGAGGGAATCTTCTTAATTCCCATGAGGAAATAGAAGCTGTGTTAGTTCAGCACTTTCGAGGTATAGCAAAGGAAACCATTTCAGATAGAGAGCATTTCATCAGGGACTTAACAAGACATATACCTAGGCTGGTGTCTAGAGAGGATAATTTCAACCTTAATAAGCCAGTGACTGAAGAGGAGGTTAGTGAGGTCCTCAAAGAAATGCAGAATGGTAAAGTGCCAGGCCCTGATGGTTTCAATGTGGATTTCTTTAAAGCTTGCTGGAATATTGTTAAACAGGATATTCTGAATGTAGTGGAAGATTCCAGGATGAACAGAACTATTTTGAAGGTGCTTAATACCTCCTTCATCTCCCTGATCCCTAAATAGGACATTGCTCAAACTCTAGAGGGGTTCAGACCCATAACTTTGTGCAATGTGGTATACAAGATAATATCCAAGGTTGTGGCCAATAGACTCAAACCTGTTCTTCCTACACTAGTTTCTGGGGAACAATCTGGTTATATGGAAGGCAGACAAATTCTCAATAACATTCAAGCGCATGAGGTGGTGCACTCATTGACTAGCAATAGGAAGGCTGGAATGATCATGCAATTGGACCTTTCCAAAGCTTATGATAAGTTGAATTGGACCTACATCAGGAAAGTTCTTATTGCTTTTTGGTTTGATCATAACTGGGTCAGATGGGTCATGGCCCTGGTAACTTCTTCCAGCTTTTCAATTTTGGTTAATGGTTCTCCCTTCGAGACTTTTATTCCTTCAAGTGGCCTCAGGCAGGGAGACCTGCTCTCTCCCTTTCTTTTCATCCTCATGATGGAAGGACTTGGTCGATCTATCAAGTATGCTAAAGAAGTTGGTAAGATTAAGGGTCTCCAACTTTCTGAGAATGGTCAGGCCTTGACTCATCAACAATTTGTTGATGATACCATGCTGCAAGGAATCCCCACGGTCAAAGAAGCTCTTGCATATAAACAAATCTTGAGTGACTTTGCCATGGCTACAGGTATGGAAGTTAATCTCTCCAAATCTAAGACTTTTTTTTGCTATTCAGCTCTTGCATATAAACAAATCTTGAGTGACTTTGCCATGGCTATAGGTATGGAAGTTAATCTCTCCAAATCTAAGATTTTTTTCTTTAATACCAATATTGCTATTCAGAGGAATATCTCCATAATTCTGGGCTTTCAAAGGGATGTCCTCCCTTCAAAATATTTTGGAGTTCCTCTAACTGCCAAACCTTTGCATAAGAGCATCTGAGAGTTGGTGATTAATAAGGCGCAGGATAAAATCAGGAAATGGACTATTAGATCTTTAAAATTGGTTGGTAGGCTGGTGCTTACAAAGGCTATTCTTCAATCAATCCCAATTTTCATGCTATCAGCACTCCCAGCACCAAAAGGAGTCTTGCAACAATTCAAAACCATCCAAAGAGACTTTCTTTGGGGTAAGGGGGAGGAAAGAAAGAAATGGGCCTTGGTAGCTTGGGAAAAAATCTGCAAACCCAAAAACCATGGGGGTCTTGGATTGGATGATCCAGAGATTCTAAGCAAGGTTTTAGGGGAAAAATTATGGTGGCGTTGGGTAAAAGACCCAAAGGCTCAGTGGGCTAGTATCTGGAAAGAAAAATATGCCAGCACTTGGAAAAATAATGATCACATAAGGATGTCTGGAAGTATAAAGGGCTCACACATCTGGAATAAGGCCTGGGAGAACAGAGGCTTAGTACAAAAAACAGCTTCTGGGAAATCAGAGAGGGAGATCTAGCTTTATTTTGGGAGGATAAATGGCAACAAGAACCTATACTATTAAAAGAGGACTTTTTGGACCTCAATAAAGAGACAAACACCAAAGGGTTATCTAAGGTAAAAGATTTTTGGGATCAAACCAATAGTGCAGGAAAATTGAGAACCTGGAGGAACATTGATTACAGGGATGACAACCCCTTGAAAGCAAAAGCAGAGGCACTTATGAAAATGTTGGAACAAAGGAAGATTTTAGTGATAGGGGGGCATGACCAACTTAGATGGGGCAACAATAATGAGGGCACCTTTAATCTTAAGGAGGCAAAATGCATTCTCCTTGAGCTGGATTCCCATGTTCTGGATAGGATTTGGTAGAACCTATGGAGGCATCAAGGTTGGATGAAGATTAAACTCTTCATGTGGCTGGTTCATCATAAGAAAATTTTGACTTGGGATAACATTCGGAAGAGGGGTGTTCTAGGGCCTTCCAGATGCTAGCTCTATGAAGCCCAAGAGGAAACAATGGAGCACCTTCTCAATAGTTGCATTTTCACCTCCAGGTTGTGGGATACTTTTGCCACCATTTTCCAACAAACCAACAGGGACAAAGGGAGTATTATCAATACCCTAAACAATTGGAGACAAAACTTTTCTGATTATGAATTTCTTGGCTTAGCTTGGGCTCTTACACCAAGCTTCATTATATGGAATGTCTAGAAAGAAAGGAACAATAGAATCTTCAAAAATGAAAAGAGTCCCTCCCAACGCCTTTTTGAGCAGATCTTAAAACAGCTTAAGGAGACGGTTGGCACTATAGTGTGAAATCCCCCTAAGAATCCACCTTCAGAAGCTGAAATGCGGATTCTCAGTTAGCTGGGTATGCAGGGGCTTATTCCTCAAGGCCTGGATAGGAAGGTAATGAAAATGGATACTGAGCAGGATTTTTGGCATCCTCCCCCTCAGGGTTTTCTGAAATACAACATTGATGGGGCTTCAAAAGGCAACCCGGGTACTACTGGCTTTGGAGGGGTGTTAAGGGATGAAGATGGAAGTATTCTTTTCATCTTCCATTGCCATTTAGGAAGAGCCACTAACAATATGGCGGAATTAATGGCTCTGGAGCAATGTTTAGATTTCCTGGAGCAGGATAACTGCCAAAATGTGATTGTCGAAGCTGATTCTGAGTTAATCATTAACTCGGTCAAGAGAATCAGCTGTGGCACGACACTGGAAAAAGTCTCTAAACACTGGAGGCTGATCTAGGTCTTCCAACGGATTCAACTTCACCTCCAGTGCCTTCGTACAATAAGTTTTAACCATGTGCAAAGAACGACCAATAAACTGGCGGATATTCTAACCAATCAAGGAGTGATCTGTACTGAAAGCAGGGTCGCGATGGGTTGGCAAGAGATGCCTCATAATAGATTAAAGGCACATTGTCACGATTAGGCAGATGAAGACATGATGGTGTTTCGAAACAGAGCCATGGACGCGGGGTCTAGATGACTGGGATTCATTATGAATTGTTGTTGTTTTCTTAGTTTGGTCTTTGGTGGGATGTAGGCCACTGTCGGCCTTCGCAACCCTGGTACGTACAATCACAGAGGCTCCAAGTGGAAGCAGTTCAACAGACTTTGTTTTTCGGATGGCCGAACGGATGGATGGAGAATCTTCTTACATTGGTTCATGTACAGGCGTAGAGGAGATGGTACGAGGGGTCAGAATCCTGGCTTTCTCGGCGGGCGTAATACCCCCGGTTATCTTTCTATGGACACAAAACCGCTCTCGTGGTGGTATAGGGTTTATCGCAGGCCTTTCAAGCGGGAAGCGGTTTTTCCGAAATGGAAGTGATTCCACTCACCAAGCTACACGTGGCCTAGGGGAGGGACTGATTACCGCCCTCATCGCGCGCTAATGTTCGATGCTTTAGACCCGTGCGATATGATCCTCAGTCGTCGGATTAAGCAAGGCGGATCTATGGTCAAGAACGATCGAGCATGTAGGTGGGTCTAGGTCGTTAAGCGCCATGCTTCTAAGTACTGCGAAATCTTCCACTGTCGTTGGATCGGGCGAGGAGATTTGACGGTTGAGATTAAGGATGCAAGTCCGGATGAGGAATATATTCAGTGCTTGTTTTGTTTCATGGCGGGAATCGATGATTTTCGCACGTTCTACAGGTTCGTGGGTTATTCTCCCATTCAGACCCAAAATCCTTTTAGATTGGTACCTTTTTTCCTCTTCGGGTCCGATGCTAATTTTAAAGCGTGTGCTTGTTGCCAGCACGATTTGAATCTCATCCGTCGGATTTCCATGGGAAGATCGTATGGCCTCAACATTGTTTGTCTTTTGAGGGTTTTGTGGTTCTATTTGTAAGATTCGAGGTTTTTGCCCTGAGCTCGATGCCCTTGGCAGTTAGAGAATGGTTTTTCCTTGGTCCACATTTTTGTGCGGACTGTTGTATTTTATATAATTTATTTTCTGATTCAATGAAGTAGAAGGTACGACTCTTGCTTCAGCGAAATATATATATATATATATATATATTTTAATCTTAGATATGTTATTCTCAATGAAAAAAATTAAAACAATAATAATATTGAATATTTTGAAATTGATATAATTAAAAATTTATCGTTTCAAATTAACTAATACTAATCTTATGTAAAGCAATGTTATATTAAGTTATTGTTAATATAAAAAATATTAATTTTTTTTTTTTTTTTTAACAAAGTCGTCTACTTGTGTATTATAAAACAGCAGTTCAGAAATCTAGTACAAAGAAGGGAAGGTTTCGAGAGCTGAGGTTCAAAATTGGGTGCGCAGACCCATAGTCCTCAAAGCTTCTCTTGATTAAACATAAAACTAAAAGCCAACGGCTATATTGCCTGACGAACGAGCCTCCTAGCCAACTAAATTTGCAATGCATAGGTGTTATGGAGAGTGCTGTGTGACCGAGTCATCCGGGAGGTGTTCCCTCCTGCTTACTTTAGTTGAGGCTTCAGCCTGCTGGCTTTCGGTGAGGGAACGAAGATGGTCTATGGCAGCTTCCATATGAATGCAGCGATCCTTTAAATCTTCGATCTCTTTCTTCCTTTTCTCCAGCTTTTTACGTTTGGAGTTTCTGTCGGCGTGGTAATCCTCAGTCAGCTCCTTCACTTGCTTGTTCAGGGCATTGATCATGACAACATGTGCTTTGCACATGTGACACTCCCTGTTGTTGAAGATATTGCTCATGGGGTTTCTAGGCTGTGGCTGATTAGCAGGCTGATTGTGCTGCTCAGCCATCTTGTTTGGAACATATTCGACAGTGCCTCGAGAAGTATCAGGATTTATGGAAGGCGAAAGGCTGTTGCTGCCGGGCTGCTTGATCGGATCGATATGAGACTGAAGGCTCCGATGCTGTGTGTGGGCGCAGCTGAGGACATAAACCGGATTATTAGAAGTAGTAATATCACAGAAATAAGGAGAGTTGGTTACCCTGAACAGAAGAATGTCGACTGAATCCCAGAACTGATAGGGCGTCTTCGAACGATGCTTGATGTTAGAGAGAGCAGTGCCGACCGAGAGGAGCTCGGTGGATCCTTTAACCCCGATACTGGTTTTGCAGTCTTGAAAGAGGCCTTTTAACCGCTGACCCCGCCTCCAGAGAGCTTTTCGCCTCTGTCTCAGGTTACAATGTTTTGTGGAAGCGCTGAGAGGCTTGCTGTGATTTATAGGAGCGAAGCGGGCTTGCTCACGTTTGTAATGGGGGGTGGTGAATCTGATCTTGGCTATCATGAGATCCTTTGAGTTGATTTTTGCCCGTCCTTGAGGTCTGAAGCCAGCATGGGCGTGATCACGTCCTCTGATTTTATCTGAGTTGTTCAATGATGACTTCCTGCCTTTTCCTACATTCCTCGATTCCGGAGGCCGATACATTGTCCTATTTCCCCTTATTCGGCAGTCGAGAAGGATATGTATTGTAGAGGATCGAGTTTGAGCAGGCCAGCAGTATTGAAGCGGATGCCTGAGGTGACTAGTAATCTGGTGCAAGAGGATAGCATGTTGACTAAGGAATGTCTTTGTCATAGAACTCATTGTTTTCTTTAACCTTACCCGTGGGTCTTCCCGTGGCCTTGTTGGCTAGCCCGTCCGCTGCCGAATTGAAGCTTCTTAGGACGTGTTTGTAGGTCTCTTTGCTAATGCCCCTGGTTTGATCCATTATTCTTTCTTTGATTCTGTTTAATGCAATTTGGTTGAAGTCTTTCCCAGTATTCATGGCTGCTATGAGAATTGCAGAGTCCCCTAACACTAAGAGATCATGAATGCTCAGTTTCAGGGCAATGGAGGTCCCCAATAGAAGGCTGTATGCTTCAGCCTTATTGTTCGACATGGTACCCAAGCTCCACTCATAGGTGACGATTGTTTTCCCCTGAGGATCTCTTATTATTCCCCCTGCTCCAGCTTTGCCTGGGTTGTTTTTTGAGGTCCCGTCAAAGTGGAGCGTGAACCTCTTTTGCTTTTGAATCCAACTATTGACTTCCTCCTTTGTCCCTCTGAGTTTCCAATCCTTCTGCCCAGTTCCTTTTATTGGTTTGCTTTTCGTTTTTAGCTTGTAGTTGAATCTTCGGACCCATTCCTGCGCCCTCTCATCTGTGTAGTCCGGGTCAGCATGATGGATCCCATTAGATTCAATGGTCTCTGTTATGAGCGCAGTGGTTTTAGCCAGAATGCTTGTGACACTAGGTTTTTTGTCTTTGAAAATACTTTCGTTCCTGGCTAACCATAATTGCCAGCAGAGGTTTGAAGGGATGCTGGTCCATAATCTCTTGGCGAGGGTCATGTTCTTGCTTGCATAAGGGAAGAGTTTCCCCCATCCTTTCTGAAGTAGTGAGACCTGATTGGGTAGATCTCCTATATCTAGTGGGCTAGTTATGAGTTTCCAGCAGGACGATGCTACTGAACACTCAATGAAGAGATGATTGATGTTTTCTTCCGCCTTCCTGCACATAAAACAAATTGAAGGACCCTGAATACCCTTTTTCCTAAGGTTTTCTACTGTTAGGATTTTGCCATGTAGCAAGGTCCAATTAAAAAGTTTGATCTTCGGAAGACTTTCAATTTTCCAGGCTGCCTTGTAGGATTGCCAATTGTTGGGTGCTGTTAGGTTTTGTAGCGCCTTGTAACCTTCCTTGACTGTGTAATTGCCTCCAGTTGGATCCCAAGCATAACTGTCATCTCTCAATCTGCTTGAAGGGGCTGCCCCTGCAAGAGACAGCTTGAGATCGGTCCATAGGTCGTCTAATTCTTCAGGAAGGTGCATATTTTTCCAACCTTTCCAGCTGTTATGATCCCAAATTGAGATGTCGAAGAGGGTTTTAAGGTTGGCTTCAAACATCCACAGCTGCAGCGGCCTCAGATTAATGGACTTTTCCTTGGCTTCCGAACCCATTATTCTATCCCTCCATATACTGATATGTTTCCCATTACCTGGGACTTTAGAGATATGGGACTTGAGGAGAGGCAAGGTTTTTTTGATCAATTTCCAAACAGGGGTACATTGCCTTTCTGTGATTACATCAGAGAGGATGTTGCTATTGCTCCCACTCAGATATTTCTTTTTGAGAACCTCTGCCCACCAGGATCCCTTCTCTTTTAAGATTCTCCAGGTTAGTTTAAAGCCCATTGCCAAATTTGCCAGCCTAGGAACTCTAATTCCTAGTCCACCATTTTCTATGGGGAGGATGACCTTTTCCCATTTTACTAAACTGAATTTTTTCGTATCTTGCTTTCCTCCCTTCCAGAGGAAGCTTCTTAGGATCAGCTCCATATGCTTGTGAATGCTTGATGGGGCGAGGGTAATGGCAAATTGGTAGATAGGGAGGGCTGAAAGGATTGCTTTGATAAGGATTGTTCGGCCCGCCAGATTAAGCCAATGCATCCCCCAACCCTGAAGTTTCCCTCTCAGCTTCTCAATTAGCTTGACCCAAACTTCGCTTTTGATTGTCTCTTTGGCCAGAGGCAGTCCTAAATACATAAAGTGGGACCAGCTTGATTGAGCTGGGATTTCCATAATTATAGAGATCCTTTGGGTTATGTATCTAGGAACATTCCAGGTATATATCATGCATTTGTTGTTGTTTAATTTGCCCCCCGAGGCTTGGAGGAAGAGGTCCAGAATGGCTTTGAATCTCCTGGCCATGAGGCTTGAAGCACCGCCTATTAGAAGGGTGTCATCTGCAAATAAGGAGTGATTGATCCCTTTGGCTCCTCGAATGATGTCCACTCCTGTTATTTCTTTTAGCCTTCGCTTGTTTTCCAAGTGCAAACTTAATGTCTCTGCCATGATGATGTAGAGGAAAGGGGAAAGAGGACAGCCTTGCCTCAAGCCTCTTGTGCTTTTGAAGGCTCTGCATGGCCTACCATTGATTAAAGGAGCTGTCCAATTTTGGGAAACACATTCCATAACCCTGCTGATGAAATGCTCTGATACCCCGAAGTTTGAAAGCACAGTCCTTAGAAATGTGTGGTTTACCCTGTCAAAGGCGTTCGCCATATCCAGCTTAATTATCATACCCTTCTCATTTCTAGCAACACTGCTGTGTATCGCCTCCTGAACCAGAATTACATTATCTGTTATGTGTGTCTTGGGGAGAAATCCTCCTTGGTTGTCCAAGATGAGTGAGGGAAGGATTTTTTTCAGCCTATGTGCCAGAATCTTTGAGATGATTTTGTAGGAGACATTGCATAATGAAATAGGTCTGAACCTGTCAAAGGATTGAGGATTGGGCTCTTTTGGAATTAGAGCAAGATGCGGAGATTTGATACTGCTGCCCATTTTACTTTTTGAGTGGAAATTTCTCACCATTCTAATGAAGTCTTTCTTGATGATATCCCAGTGTGTTTTGTAGAAGCTCACCGTGAAGCCATCCGGCCCGGGTGCTTTATCAAGAGGCATGCTATTGATTGACCACTCAACCTCCTCTATTGAGATTTCTTTGTCCAGTTCACAGTTTTGGGCTTCTGTGACCTTCCTCTCAATGATGTTGGCGAAATCTGTGTTTTCCTGATAGAGGGGATCAGCTGTGAGCAAGAATTGAAAGTGATTTGAGGCAGCTTCCTTGATTTCCTCTTTATCCGTTAGCTCTTTCCCTTCAAACATTATCCTTTCAATGTTATTTCCAGCTCTCCTTACTTTGAGACAATTATGGAAGAACGAGGTGTTTTTGTCCCCAGAATTGAGCCAGAGACATCTTGACTTTTGTCTTAGCTCTTCCTCTTCTTTACGATGTTGATTGTACAGTGCTTTATACATCTCCCCTTCTTTCCTTTGGTCTTCTTCCGTTTCTTGGACTGCCTCTTTTTCCTGATTCCATTTCTCCAGTTTCATTTGCAGTTCATTTTTTGCCTTCCTTTCCTCCTTCACATGATTCCTCGCCCAATTTTTTATGGCCACCCTTAGCAATTTGATCTTCGTTTCCCAAACGAAGTGCGGGGAGCCTGTTATCTCTGTCCTCCAGATTTCTTTTATCATGGCTTTGAAGTCCTCGCTGGCGTCCCAGGCTTTGTTGTATTTGAATGGCAGCGGACCCAAATCTTCGTCTTTGTCTAGATACAGCGCCACGGGTTTGTGATCAGAAATGAGTCCCTGGATGATTGTGCTGCGAATCCTCGGAAAGTTGGCAGCTGCTCGCTCCTGAACGAGGATTCTATCAAGTCTTTCTTTGATATTGTTCCTGCCTGTCCTTTTATTTGACCATGTATAACGGCCATTTTGGGGAGGAATGTCTATGAACTTGTGAGTTTGTATGATATCCTCCAGTTTTTCTCTATATGGGTCAATGTAAAACTTCCCTCCTAGCTTCTCCTCTGCATTCCTTATTAAATTCAGGTCTCCTCCTAGGAAGATATTCCTCCCTTGGGTAGTCTCAATATCTGCTGTCAAAGATTCCCAACAGGTAGCTTTGTCTCTGAAGTGTGGTGGAGCATACACGTTATAGATTGTGTATTCCTCCTTCAGATCTGTGCTCTGCATATCAATTCTAATCCACCATCTGTTTTGTTTGTTGTTTATGAGGTTCCAGTTACTTTTATTCCATATTACTCCTATACCTCCTGAGGCTCCTATTGCGCTCGTGGCTATTCCTTCATACTTTCTATTTCTTATCAAGCTGTTTTGGAATTCTTGGTCACTGATTTTGGTCTCCTGGAGTAGGAGGAAGTCTGGTTGTTCTGCTTTAATAAGGTCTCGGATTGCATTTGCTTTCAGGGAGGAGCCCATCCCCCTACAGTTCCAAGAGACCAGAATCATCATTTACCTGGTTTATTGTGGATCCCGCTTTTCTCCTTCATCTTCTCGCCACTTCCCTTGTTCCTGTCCAGGTATGTGTCTATTGGTTGCTGAGTCCCTGTAGTCATTTCTTTAGCTGCATTCTCATCTCTTATTTCCTTGTTTGATTTTCTTCCTACTTTTCTTGGTGGATCCGTGGCTGCTATGATTTCCTTTGTTTTATTTCTCGTTAGGATCCTTTCAACTGTTTGAGGTGGGGAGGCCTGGAGGGGAGAAGAGGGGGAGGTTCTGGGGCCCTTGGGGGATGGAGGGGGGGATGTGGGTTCCTCTGGAGCTAGGGATTCAAAGGGATTGGAGGATGTGGGGATAGGGTGGCCCGGGCTTGAAGGGTGAGTGGAGAGGGTTGGAGTTTCAGAGGAGGGCACTGCTGATTCAGGGGGAGGGTTTGACTTCTTCTTTTTCCTGACTATTTCCCATGCTTCCTCAGGGGTTTCATTATTGCTATTATCATTTGATCTAGATTTAGTGCACCTATTAGCAAAATGACCGTACTCGTGACATACCTTACATTTGAAGGGGAGCTGCTCGTAATCCACCTGCTGAATGTGCATCCACTGATCCACTTTGAGTTTGATTGCCTCTGGTAAGCCTTTGCCCAAGTCTACTTCTACACAAATCCTTGCGCATGCATGCATATTCTCCTTTGGCTCCGATCTGTCCACGTATTTCCCTATTGCGTTTCCGATGGCCCGGACGGATTCATCAGCCCAACAGTGAAGCGGAAGATGCGGGAGGCGAACCCAGACAGGGACTGCATTTGGAACGTCCATTTCTGGGTCGAAGTCAGGGGTCCAGCGGTTGAGATAAAGGCCTCTGGTGTCCATGAAATATGGTCCATTCCTGAAGATGAGGTTACGATCCTCCACCGTTTCAAAAAGGAAGGTAAAGAAGCCCCTTCCACAAAACCTTATTGCGATTTTCCCCTGTACCATAGCATTCCAGTTTCTTTCAACCCAGCGCTGAACCGTTCGAGGGGAAGGCCATAACCCCGTGAACTGGCCAACCAGGCCGCGTTCCGTCAGGGCCACAGCAGATCTCCTTGGAAGAGCTGGGGGAAGAGGGACTTCCGGGATTTCATCAAGCTTCTTGACAAACTTTGAGGCTGAAGGCCGAATCCTTTCCGAGTTATTCTCTGGGATAAGAGATGCAAAAGCTTTCTCCAATTCAGCCTGTTCTAGAGAGGGAGGATCCATCGAGCCACACAGGGGCACTCGACGACAGGCGAGAAAAAGGAGGAGGAGACGGCAGGAGGCCCTGAGAAAAGGTAAGCAGCAGGAGGCTGCCAACAGCTGCAGAGCTGCCAAGTGCGATCGGGAGGACAGGGAAGGAGGCCCGAAAGGGAGGGGGGCAGGAGGGCTCAGGCGGAGGGGGCCCGCAGCAGGCTGCTGCAGCCCGGCAGCAGAGCTGCCAAGCTCGGGCAAGGGAGGGAGTCAGGGCCGCGTCCTGGAGCGGGAGATCGCCATCGATCCTCTCTCTTACCTCGTTGATGTGTATATTAGGGTCTCCCAACTTTTATTAATGATTAAAATAATAGGATATTGTAGATATTAAATTATTATTAATATAAAAAGATAAATATTTAATTATTATTATTATTATTTTAAATTTAGAAATTGCATTTTTTATTTACATATCACATTTAAATATTTAATGTTACATATGTAATTGACTTTTCATTTTTATTCCAAGGACATATAATATTTAATCTTGTTTTAATTTGAGATTCTTTTTATTGTTATTCTTCTTTGAATATGTTGGCTAATTGTCTTCAGTGTTATCAGTTTCAACATTTAAATATGGTTGCTCATATAATTGTTAGTTTTTTGGTTTACGTTTTTGTCTTTTTTTTTAAGTAAGTTTTCTCTTGAAAACATGAATTTTGGAGTTATTTTATTTATTAGTAAATTTTACACTAACAAGTTGTATTCTCATTATCTATAATTTAAATTTATTAAAAAATTCTCTTGTGCGATATTATATTACAGAGTAAATTTTATTGATATTAATCTCAATATAAAAGCTTGATGATGAACCATACTAACTGGTTCAAAACACAAAAAATTCCATGTATATAATTTCTACCTAAAAAACGCTAATTTTATGTATGACAATAGTAACTTGGAGGAAGTGTCCTCTTACAAGTACATAGAAATTGATATTTCACAAGCTCAACTAGAACTATAGCATTGAGAAAAAGATTAATGGGATGTGGAAAGCTTATTTTGGTCTTGAAAATAATTGTAAAATGACAAACCTTGTAATGTGGGATAGAAAGAAGTTCCTCTTTGAAACTTTAGTCACTCCCGTTATCTTATATGGATGTGAGGTTTGGGGTTGCAGCATCTCTAGAGAATCCTGGTGAAAGATTCAGCAAATTCAGAAGTATTTTATAACGTATAACCTCAAGATTAAAAGCAATACACTCTATCCTATTCTCCTTATAGAAGTGGGTCTTTCTCCTTGATTTGAAAATGGGTCTCTAAAGGCTTCTTGTGAGCTTACAAGAACCTCTCCCACTTCCAAATCTTAGTTATTCCCAAGTCTTTATGATTAACCAATTGCAGAATTAATAAGTGCTTGAAAATATAGGTATATCCTTATGTTTGTTTTAAAACTGTTTATGTGCTGTAAATTGATTTTCTAAAACAGATATAAAACATATAACAATGAAACAATGCAGCAAATGAGCATCACACATAAGACAAGAAGTTTAATATGGAGTTCACGCAAAACTCTTGGGCTACGTCTCCTTGAGCTCTAGTCAACCCGACTAGGCTCTCTGGGATTATGGCGGCAATTCTTTTACAAGCTCCCCACTCAACTCCATTGGTTTACACAGAACACAATGGGTTCAGAACACCATCTTATCCCTAGCTCTTGAAGCTCTCTGGCTTTCTGGCTCTGCGCTCTCGGCTCTGGCTCTGTGGCTCTCAGCTTTGGCTTCCCTGAGTTCTCTCTTTCACCCTCTGCGTGCATCAATGGGTCGCTTGACCTCCAAGCGACTTCTTGCAACCTTCCAGTGACCCTTTTGCAGCTTTTGCTACCTATCTCATGCGTTCTCTGGCTTTTCGCTCTCTCTGCTAATAGCTCTTCCCCAACGACCTTCAGCTCTCACCAACCTTCCTGTCAATTGGGCTTTTTGGCTCCTTTGAGGCATTTTCTGGCTCTGCGGCTTCCCCAGCTGTTTCTTTGCATGTCATTACTCCTCTGCGGTTCTGTGGCTTCTCTGCGCGTTGTCTGTTCGACTGGCCATCTGGCTCTACGGCTTTGTGGCTTCAAACGCATCATTGTCTGCCAAAAATGCCTACTTGCAACGTGGCACAGTGATCCGGGGCCGTTACAGAGGATTCGGGGCCTTCCCTGAGGCGAAAGCCCAAAAATGGAGAAAAATCCAATACACAGAGATTTTTATGAAAATACACTATCGGGCGTGAATACTAGACTTGAAATGCCATTAAATCGCCCCTATAAACCCATCGGGTCCGCCATTTTATCGCAATTCGCTATCACATGGCGAAATGATAAAAAAACCCAATACACAGGAAATACAAAGAAATCCTGTGTTTCTGGATTTCAAATTTTATACAATCAGGTCCATAATCCCTGTCGGGTCCAGCCTTATTGGCCGATCGCTATCGAAAATTGCATTGGCCTTATTATCGAGATTGCCGATCAGCGATTGCCGATTGAATCTGGAGCGTTGATCTCATTTTCAATCCAACGGTCCAAATCACATCACATATCGCTATCGCATCGACCCTTTGTGTCGGGGATCGCTAATCTCCCAACTGCCAATTAAATCCTGGCCGTTGATCTCATTTCCGATCTGACGACTGCGATTGTATGCTGCAGATTGACATAACGCATTATCACATATCACATTTCTAACGGCCCGAGGGTTTTGTCTATTGACTACGGTAATTGTCGACGCCGATATCGACGATCACAATGTCACATCAACTCGGGGTCCCTTCCTTACGTTATTTTCATATGTCTGCCTCCAACCCGATATGTCGGGGATCGACAATCGGGGTATCTTCCGCCTCCGCTTAAGTCTACCTCTTGGACCATCTCCGATGCGATTTCTCTTTATAAGGGTTTTTTGCCATTTTTTTTGAAGCTTTTGCCTCTTTTTCAAAGGATAAATGGCAACTTCTTTTTGTGATAACTTCTACATCCGAAGTCCATTTTAGCCCATTCAAGTTGTAGTAGATTCAGAATGAAATGATCTCTGCAATGGGGCTATTTGCAGGAACATCCTTGGACTTTCATTTTCCTCTGTGAGGAACACTTAGACTTAGAAGTTTATCCAAAATCATTTTTGGATCATGCCTTCCCACTAAAAGAACTTTTGGTCTCCAAAAGACTAATATACTGATCTGAACAATAAATGAGAGTAACAACACCCTCTTCTTTTAGCCTCCATACACTTTTCCTTACATAGTGCCTCTGAACCAAAGCCTTTGACCACTCTCCTTCTGGGATGTGCTAGTCCTCCTGGGAAGAACTGCCTTCCTCCTTGCCTTCTTACATAACTCCTACTGAGATGGTCACAGAAGGTAGTTTGAACTTTTTCGCCTTGGTCATTGATCTAAGGTGGCTCAAACAAATGTGAAGTACATCTGCTCCACAAAATTTTTATTTTTACCTGTTTGAAAAGTTGTCAACAACAACTGTTCACAACAACAGAAACACAGACAACAACTGGATGGACTAAACTCTTGTTTCAACAAAGGAAATAGATTTCACATCTTGTGAATACCTCCATGTCTTACATCTGCATACAAATGATGGACTAGATAACAAGCCCACAAAACATGCCTTTAAAACAAATGACCCTTCAAGTTAAGCATGTAGAAAAGACCATTATGACTCTTTTCCAAAAGATGAAACACTTCATTATTATCTCCATCTTGGAGACCAAGTTAACTTCTCCCAAGTCAACATTACATGCATGTTTACAACAAAGCAATCAGCCCTTCAAGTTAATTACACATACATGTTCAAATACAAGGAAAACATCAACATCCCTGTGTTCATGCATCTCATTCTCATGCATGCATTTCATCCTTCAACTTCCACTTAAGCACATTGTACTTTCGAAGCTGAAATGAAATATAATGTTGCAGCAATAAAATGAGTCTCCTACTCAACCTTTTTCCATTCACCATCTTGGTAAAAACCTACAACTTGCATCCCATTAACAAAGAAATGCACATAGATGCATTAATAGACATGCAATCTTCAATTGGATAAGAACTCTAACCATTTCTTACCAATCCATGTCAAAGGTCCTTCCTTTGTCTACACATCAGCATCAACATGGGAATCATCCCGAGACACATCATTCATGGAATATTCCTTTCCATTCCTACCATTCTCTCTTTCCACCTTCTTCAACTTTTGTGGAAGCATTGTTGGATTCAGAGTCCAACATTTTGCAGCAACATGTCCTTGCTTATGGCAGTAAGAGCAACACATGTGCATTCTCTTGACAACATGATTTGCTTTGTCCAATGGACCTTTGGCTTCTTGCTTCTTTTCCTTCAAAAGTTGCCTGTATGTGGCCATTCTCTTCCAACATCTAGAAACATGATGGTTATCCAAACCAAAAAAGGAACATGCAATTCTTTTCCCATATCTATGTGGAAATTTATCATGCTTTGCAAAATCAAAAGGAATATGGTTAGAACCAGATTTATACCTTTCTCTTTCACCTCTATTTCCTTCATGAGGAGGTGAATTGAATGAAGAAGTAGCTCCCTTTGGAACACCATCAACCTCTCCAATGCTTTCAGAGTTTCCACAACTCTCTGGTTCAAATGTGTGCTTCTGAACACCTGCATCCTACAAATGATGTTTCAAGCTATTGCATTCCTCCTGAATACAATCTTCACACTCTTGAGGTAGAATACCTACAATGCAACTGCTTCTTGGAGTTTTTTCAATGGCCTTCATGGAAGCTTTGGAACTTTCTCCATAAGACCGTCCATATCCAAGACCCAAATACTTAGGCCTTTCCTTAACTATTATTGGCTCAACAATACCTTGTGCGTGTTTACCCAAGCCTTTTCCTTCATAGCTCATCTTGGACATTAGCTTGGAACCTATGCCTCTAGTATGTTTTTCAAAAGAACCAATATAAGAATTCTTAGAAGAATTTGAAGACAAACTGGAATGGTTTACCTCTTCTTCAAGCTAATACATGACCAAGGCTTCTTTGGCAACAAAGAGCTGTGACTCCAACTCATGCATCCTTTTCAGGTTCATATTTGCAATATGAAGTTGCCTCTCCATTTCCTGCAATTTGTCAAAAAGCAACTGCTTCTCTTCCTTCATGGAATTCAACTGCTCTCTAAGTATGCTGCTCTTCCTTCCATCCTCATACATTTCTCTCACCTTGTCCATCACGATGAACAAGTCTTGCTTCATGTCTCCATCAAAGAGTCTTGTGATGGAGGAGGAATTTGAGGATACACTTGTAGAAGTTGTCATTATGCCAATGAACAAAAGAACTTCAAACAAGATTAATAAATATCTTATTCAAGCAACCTTTTGCAACAAACCTCTTGTGCTTTAAGGATTTCCTTAAGGTCCTTTGGGATAGAAGAATGCCTTCAGCCCTTCTTCCTTCTTGTCCTTCCTGGACTGAGCTATCAATAGCTTTCCCTTCACCTCTGCAAACTCAAACAATAGTCAGTCCGCCACAAGCATACAATCACTCAGACAATCAATCCTTGACTGCCCAAACACCTTTCAGATAAGCAATCTTTGCTCTGTCAATCAAGAATTCTGAGCTGATACCACTTGCTCTAGTATAACCAGCTTTGATATCACCTCCTTTGAAGGTGGGGTTAACCAAACCTAATGCTCCAATACCACCTGATCTTAAAATGGGTCTCTAAAGGCTTCTTGTGAGCTTACAAGAACCTCTCCCACTTCCAAAGCTTATTTATTCCCAAGTCTTTATGATTAACCAATTGCAGAATTAATAAGTGTTTGAAAATATAGGTATATGCTTATGTTTGTTTTAAAACTGTTTATGTGCTGTAAATTGATTTGCTTAAATAGATATAAAACATATGACAGTGAAACAATGCAACAAATGAGCATCACACACAAGACAACAAGTTTAATATGGAGTTCACCCAAAACTATTGGGCTATATCTCATTGAGCTCTAGTCAACCCGACTAAGCTCTCTGGGATTATGGCGATAGTTCTTTTACAAGCTCCCCGCTTAACTCCATTGGTTTACACAAAACACAATGGGTTTAGAACACCATCTTATCCCTGGCTCTTGAAGCTCTCTAGCTTTTTGGCTCTGCTCTCTGGATTTGGCTCTCGGCTCTGGCTCTGGCTCTGTGGCTCTCAGCTCTGGCTTCCCTGAGCTCTCTCTCTTGCCCTCTGCATACATCAATGGGTCGCTTGACCTCCAAGCGACTTCTTGCAACCTTCCAGCGACCCTTTTGCAGCTTTTGTTGCCTGTCTCACGCGTTCTCTGGCTTTTCGCTCTCTCTGCTAACAACTCTTCCCCAGCGACCTTTAGCTCTCGCCAACCTTCCTGTCAATTGGGCCTTCTAGCTCCTTTGAGGCATTTTCCCGGCTTTGCAGCTTCCCCAACCATTTCTGTGCATGTCATTACTCCTCTGCGGCTCTATGGCTTCTCTACGCGTTGTCTGTTCGACTAGTCATCTGGCTCTGCGGCTTTATGGCTTCAAATGCATCATTGACTGCCAAAAATGCCCGCTTGCAGCGTGACACAGTGATTCGGGGCCGTTACAGAGGATTCGTGGCCTTCCCTGAGGCGAAAGCCTAAAAATGGAGAAAAATCCAATACACAGAGATTTTTCCGAAAATACACTATCAGGCGTGAATTCCGGACTTGAAATGCCATTAAATCACCCCTATAAACCCATCGGGTCTGCCATTTTATCACAATTCGCTATCGCATGGCGAAATGATAAAAAAAACCAATACACAGGAAATACAAAGAAATCCCGTGTTTCCGGATTTCAAATTTTATACAATCGGGTCGATAATCCCTATCGGGTCCAACCCTTATCGGCTGATCACTATCGCAAATCGCATTGGCCCTATTATCAGGGATCGCAGATTGAATTTGGACCATTTATCTCATTTTTGATTCGACGGTCCAGATCGCATCACATATCGCTATCGCATCGGCTCTTTGTGTCGGGGATCGCCGATCTCCCAATTGCCGATTAAATCTTGGCTGTTGATCTCATTTTTGATCCGACGGCTACGATTGCACGCCACGGATCGGCATATTGCATTATCGCATATCGCATTTCTAACGGCCTGGGGGTTATGTCTATTGAATACGCCGATTGCCAATGCCAATCCGCCGACGCCGATATCAACGATCGCAATGTCGCATCGGCCCGAGGTCCCTTCCTTACATTATTTTCATATGTCTGCCTCCGACCCGATATGTCGGGGATCGACAATCGGGGTCTCTTCCGCCTTTGCTTAAGTCTGCCTCTTGGACCATCTCCTATGTGATTTCCCTTTATAAGGGTTTTCACCATTTTTTTTTTGAAGCTTTTGCCTCTTTTTCAAAGGATAAAGGGCAACTTCTTTTTGTGATAAATTCTGCATCAGAAGTCCATTTTAGCCCATTCAAGTTGCAATAGATTCAGAATGAAACGATCTCTGCAATGGGGCTATTTCTAGGAGCATCCTTGGACTTTCATTTTCCTCTGTGAGGAACACTTAGACTTAGAAGTCTATCCAAAATCCATTTTGGATCACCCCTATCGAGAGCCTAGCTATGACTAGGCTTCTGGTGTACAAACATAAACTCAATAACAAAGGAGACCATAGACTTCCTAAGCTAGCTTTAAATTCCAACCAAAACCACCTATGGCTCAAATGAGGTTGGTATAAAGACACCAGGGCCTGGTTAAACCATTGGGAGATCGAAGAGAATGTTGCATTGCAGAACATTAGTAACATTAAAAATATTGTTACTTCTAAGTTCAAAGAAAAAATGTGGTGTGAGAAAGATTTAGCAGCTAAAAGAAATTTAAGATATTATAAGGAAGTCATCAACCCCATCCTAGAATATCAAAAGTATCTCTCTGTTTTAACTAGCTCAAAGAAGAAAATTAATATAGTCAAGATTAGAACAAACTCTCATGAGCTCCATAGTGAAATGAGTCGTTGAGCAGTTCCTAAAACACCATGGATGAAAATGATTTGCCATCTTTGTGAGAATATGAACATCGAGGATAGAAATCACTTTCTCTTAGAGTGCCCCACGTACAACCACATTACATCTCAATGTCATAATCTTTGTTGCAATACTGACCTTCATAGCCTTTTACAATGTCAAAATTATAGTGAGTTCGAGAGACTTCTCTCCAAGCTTTTTGAGCATAGAAATAAAATCTTAAATCAAACTAAATAATTTGTTTCTTTAGGTCTGTTAGACCAAAGTTGGGTCTCAGTGGACATTAACCATCATCAGCATCATCATTTTAAACTTGTTCTTTAATTTAATTGGTTAACCCAACTCATCTGTTACATAAAGTCCATTATCTTTTTGATCTTTAATTTTTTGATTTGTATGTTCATTCCTCTTCTTCTATGTTATAATGTTTCATTTTCTTTTCATGTCCTCCTCTTCTATGATATAATGTTACATCATTTAATTTACATTCTAAATTGTTTTTATTTTTATCACACTTTTATCGCTTGACATTATTATTATTATTTTTTTTTATATTTTTTTGGGACTAACTTTCTCGTGCTTTGTAACCTTGTCATATACTTGATATGACATTATCCATATATACCATTCTTAACTTTTAAAACCTTTATTATTTTCATAAAAATTTAACATTAAGGTTTTATGTTTTCATGCATCGACAATGTATGATTTTCACGCTAATTTATTTGCCTTTTTATTTTTTCATTTATCCCCTCCTAAAATCAAAGATAAACTTTAATAATTAAATTTAATAATAATATTGTTTTTTAAATTTGGATTATTATAATCAAAATATTAAACATCTCATTATTAAATTTAACACATAACCTAATACATTGGATGAATTAGTGAAAATGATTATTATAATCAAAATTTTAAACATTTTATTATTAAATTTAACACATAACTTAATACATTTGATAAATTAGTAAAAACTAATAATTTCTTATGGTTAGTTTCTGAATTCTTATTTTACACCAGTCTAGATTTATCTTAACTCAAGATTTATCAAGAGCCAAAGAAGAATAAAATATTTTGAGATACAAACATCTTTTAGATTAAAAAGAATTTTGATCCCTCTCAACTCTTAATATTTGGATCTAAGCAAGTATAATATATATGTAATTGATATTGAAATATTTCATTTATAGTTCATTTTCTCCATATTAAAATGTAAAATATATATTTAATTATTTTTACTATTAATATTTTCTAAAATATTACATATCAAATCCATATTAAATATTGAAAGAATTATAAATATCCCTTATACATTGAATTATAAAGCAATCATTAATGAAATAAGAATTTTCTCGATTTTTTTCTCTATATATCTATTTCATTTTAAAATCTTTTATAGAAATATTTTATTTATAACCTAGGTTAAACGTTTTTATATATCTATTTCATGTTAAAATCTTTTATAGAAATATTTTATTTATAACCTAGGTTAAACGTTTCTTTGTTATTGATATTTTTAAAATCTTATATATCAACTCAATATTAAAAATAAAATAAATTACACATCTCCCTAGTTATGGAAAGTGAAAATATAAGAATTTTTTTAAATTTAATTTAATCTTTTTTTTTTTTCTTTTATTTATTTATTTATTTATAAAGTAGATACAAAATTATATTATTTAATATAGATATTGCAATATTTTACTTATGGTTGGCAATCAAATATTTTTTTATTAATATATTTTTGTTTTAAATATCACACTTAAGCTTAAAGTAAAATGTATCACACATAATGTAATATCAATAATATTATTTAAAAAGTAATTTTTTTATTCATCTCATTATCGCATATTAAGTAGTGAATACATTTCTTCCTCATACTAAAAAGTAATTTTTTATATACTTTAAAATTATGTGACAATATCTCTCCCAAAAGCACCTCTAAGCACAATTATTACTGAACTTTTTTCCACATTTCAACCTATTTAAAATACATTATTTATATTATTACTTAATATTTTTTTATAATTAGTTATAGCTCTATTTAAAATTTTAATAAATTATGAATATGCAATGAAGGTTTAGGTATGAAATTAAAATATGAATAAGTTAAAAGGACAAATATTCAACTTATTTTTTAATTATGTAATAAAGATTTAGGTATGCACCTAAATTAAAATATGAATAAGCTAAAAGGAGAAATATTCAACTTATTTTTTAATTATGTAATAAAGATTTAGGTATGTACCTAAATTAAAATATGAATAAGCTAAAAAGACAAATATTTAACTTATTTTTTAATTATGTAGTAGATATTTAAATATGAATTTAAAATGGGAATAAATTAAAAATGAAATCAATTTAAAATAATTTTATTATTATTTTTAATTAATTAAATAAATTTATATCATATTTTGTTTAATTGGTTTAAAATATAATATTATATATATATATATATATATATATATATATATATTTGTGTAAGCTTAGCAGTGATTTTTTTTCTATTAATCATATATAAGGCAAGTAACAAAAATATGTTTGGTGGCCTCAACCTGCCCGAAGGAAACCAGGTCTGTTGGTCACTGATCAACATCATATGCCGTCCAAAATTTATACAGTTTGAGCATATCCATCCATTCTAAATAAGCTAATGTGTCTATTATATGTTTAAACATATTTCTATCAATGTAAAAGTTATGCGGCCAGATCATTGTAGCAAACAACAAAATTGCAGTACATCCTATCTTATCTTCATTCAGTGATCTGGCGATTCAATGGGAGACGGGTCCTTAGCACTCAAACCTAACATTTCATTTTGCAGCAGGCTTTGAATTTGCTTCTCCATTCGGCCTAAGCAGACATTCTAGTGGTACTGTTGCACTTGTACAACCTGGATCTCCCTTTGAATATATTTTAAGCTAGGCCCCTCTTGTTGTGTTTGCGGTAGTTTCTCCAGATTCCTAGTTGTTGTCATGGCCCTTGTCAGTAGGTTCTTCATAACCCATTAGAGCTGGACTATTTGTTTGAATAGAGTTTGCCTACCTCGGGTGTGTCCTGGTTCTATGAGCAGGGGTTTTGAGTCCTCCACTGGAAGTGGCTTTGTCGCTGCCTTGGTATTCAAATTCGCCTCCCATGATGAAATTAGGGCCTTGACCTGTGTTGGAGTTCCCCCATTGTATGCATGCATGAGGTTCTGCATATTTTCCTAACCTGTTTTCCTGCCCCTCTTTCGCTAGGTCTTACTGGTTGAGGCCACCAATGTTTTCTTTTTGTTGTCAGTCTGTTTACAGGTGCGACAAAACCCTCTTCTTCCTGGCCCCACTTCAGCCTTCACCATTTTGTCTTCAATCAGAGTTCCTTCCAGCCATGGCCACTCCCAAATTCTTGCCTTGTCCTGAAGCAGGAGCGCTGGAGTCGGAGGGGGAGGAAGATTAAATAGACTTGTAAGAGTAGCGTAAGAAGAAACATTAAAACCAAACCAAATGTCAGTGTTGCCATCTGTCCATTCCCCGTGGAGCACAATTACAAAGTCATAATTCCGGGTTTGAGGAGTGTAACCCGAATTCCCCCCAACCCCTTCATGAATTGCCTTCATCCTCACTATGCCCAGGTTTAGATGAATTTATTCCCTCTGTCTCTCAGTTATCCCCTTGGTCCAACCAGCCCTTTGGCTTCCTCGTTTAGGCCCTGCCACAACCATCTTGATAGACTCATAGGTGTTGGAATACTCAGGTATTGGGATGCATGTGGCTAACCATACTCTAACAAAATTTACAAACCCACCAAGGTTTGGTGGCCCCGGCTCACCATTCCTGCCCCTCTGGACTTTGAAACTGCCATATGACCTGACTTGATGGGATTGGATGAAAGGTTGGAAAAGGACATGCCTAGGATAGATAGCATTCCTTCCCTCCATCGTTTCATTTTACCCTCAACCCTTCCATGTCTCTGGCTCCATGGAATTAACCATGCCATTGCATAATTGACAGCTGCATCAAGGTTAGAGTCCCCTGAATCCCCTTTAATGCCCCACTGAACCAAAGGTTTACCAGGAAGTCGAACAACGGCCGGTTGGTTAGACTCCCTAGCTTTATAAGGCCCCGACACCTCGTTCCTAGCCCACTGGGCCAAAAGATCACCTAAGGACCAGACGAAACCAGACTGGACAAACATGCAGGTGGTTTGGACCCCAACCACCCCTTTCTTTCCTCTTTGGCCCATAGAACTTATAAGTGATTGCAAGCCCTCAGGGGTGCCTCGGCCCCTTCCAGGTCCTAGACACCTAGTATTAATGAATGTAGGCGAGAAGTTCACAACTTGAGTGCAAAGGGAAGCCCCTGACCCTCTATGCATCCCCCTTTTTTCCAACAAGTTACCATATAATACAGAAATTAAAATACCAGACATCAACAATAGAGAAATAAAACAAATTCCATCATAAACATGCAGAAACATCACCATTCGTTGCTAAACCAGCCTTTATACTTGCAACATTTACTCCATATCAAGACTAAGGCATGACTGGAGTAAATACCAGGTTCACTCCGAAGCATTGGTGGCATCTTCTTGCTGGTGGCGACAATCCCTCCTTCCGTAGGCAAGTTCCTCCCCCTTGCTACCAGTCTTGTCTCCCGTTGGCAAGTTCCTCCTCAGACCTTGCATGCATACTCTAGCGTCCCTTACCACCTTTCTTCCTCGTATAACACCTTGTGTTACCATTTTCCTTCCCAAGGCAATTGACACTTATTGCCATTCTCTCCCGGTCCTTAATGTCGTGCGCGTGTGGGGTCCTTAGGTAGGCTACCCACTAGCCTTGTCTTCTTCCTTTTCACACATGTCATCGATTCGCTAGAGAATATGCTTTCCCATCACACCTTGATCGATACCATAATTTAAAAATAAATCAAAAAATAAAATAATAATATAATTTAAATTTAAATCATCTTAAAATAAACCAAATTTTTTAATACCAATATTTCATAATCAAATTCTCATAAAAAAAAATTAATAACAATATTTCATAATCAAATTCTCATCAATTAAATAACATTATAACTTTCAAAATTTTATCCAAAAAAATATTTTTATTTTGCTTCACTAGCATAGTGAGAGTCAAAGGAGCGTATACTTTTTCATCGATGGCATTCACTCCCCGAAGCCAAGTATTTATGCATGATGAAGGTCCTTTATCATTCCTATCAATTTAAATTCCTCATAAGTAGCTCATCAAATATATATATGTAAGGTGTTGGGCCCTCATTATGTAGCTTATTGATATATTTGTAAGATGTTGGGGCCTCTTTCTCTCCATTGACTTAGTAGCTCAAATAATATATTTATAAGGCGTTAGGTTCTCCTTATCTCGAGTCATCTAGTATTCATAACTAGCTCAGTGATGATATTTCCGCCCTAACGTCTAAACACCCTTAAGAAACATTTATCATTAATTATTTGGTCTCGGGCTAGAGACACTTTAGAAACACTTCTTAATCCTTGCAGTGACTTTTTTCTAGTGAAGATGTGGACCATATTTATTTCATGTGCTGGGATCTATTTTAGAAATATCGATGGTATGTGTATATATTAAAAACTAATCAAAATATTAGAACACTGGGAATTAACATTTACAATAATATATTGGTAGATTTGGTTTGTTGGTTCTTGAAGTTTGTTGAGAGATTTTCTGAACAATATTCTCCTATTTTATAATATGTTGGATCTCATATCATATTATATATTTTTGATGTATTTCGATTTCAAGAGCGTAATAGATAACTTGTGTTTGTGTGTAATATGTGCACTATGTCTCTAATTCCAATTTCTTTGTTGGTATTAGAGCCCATATGGGCTTGAATTCCTTATCTAGGTGGCTCTAGAAACGCTCAAAATTTAGTAGTGGTTCAGGAAAGGCTCAAAAATTAAAGTTCTCAGATTTCACCAAAAATAGGACCAGATTGTAGTGCTCGTTGTCCTGATTTCAATGACATGAACAACACTCAAATCTGAGTTCGTATGCTCAAGATATTCACGGTCAAATTTCTAGTAAAACTAGGCCAAGTGGTAGTGACTAACGAGGCATCAATTTGGAAAAGTACCAGCACATGGAATTTGGTTGTCAGAACGGGAAAATTTTTCGCCTCTTTAATTTTGCAAGTGACCATTAAAATCTGGTCGAAATTTTTTGGGTAGTTGGTTTTATAAAACGAAAAAAATATATAAAAAAAGAGGTGGCGAGCCACCACCCCCGCCACCGCACAGTGTATATATGACCAAATAAGGTTGGCAGGTGGTCAAACCCTGCCAAACCCTAAAATCCATATACAATATGCGGGCCAATGACTCATGTGACAATGGAGCCGCGAGGTTCGAACCCCCCTGGCCCAGTGGGCCGACCCACCAATCAGGCGACCTCAAATGGCATGCGTGAATCCATAAACCACCAAGGATTATGTAATAAACACGCCAAAAAACTAACGCACTCATTTTTTGTTAATAAAAATAATGTGTCTTATATGGCAGAGGCTGCTCGCGAGCTTAACCCCCAGACCTTCGCCCTCCAAGCCAACCACCCAACTGTGTGCCCAATGAGCACGTCTTTGTATTGTTTTCCCATAAATATTTATTTAAACCATGCTCATTTTCCCAATGGAGGAGGAGAACAGTGCACACAAAACCCAGCCCAGGCGGGCCACATTTTTCGAGATAGGTATATTCCAAGGGAATATTCCATGCATAATCAGTGAGGAATCTAAAAGATACACTTTAGGGTGATTTTCACAGTGTCAGATTCATGTCAAGTTTATATTGAAACGAACCATAATTTCATAGGGAACGTGATGGTGTGGTATGTTTCCCCATCTGAGCCACAAACTTCCAGGCAGTCAGCAGTGAGGAATCTTTGCAAAAGCTTGAGGAATCTAAAAGATTCCCTTGGAGACTGATTTTTGACAGAGGCAGAATGATGCTGACTTTATAGTCATTTTTCTCAAAATTTCGCAAGGAGTGTAGAAGTGTGCTTAGAATTTTCATTCGAGTAGTGGATTTTTCATCCATCTCTAGGAAGGATTCTTTGGGGGAATCTTCGAAATTCTCAAGGGTCCAGATTTTGACGGTGTCAGAAAAGGTTCAAGACAATAGTCGTTTGACACAATTTCGCACCATGAATTCAACAGTCATGTTCGTTTCAGCAGCTGAGCTTTGCATTTTTATGCCATCCCAGAAAGTGGAGGTATATGAAGCATTGATGCCATGTCTTTCTTTTGATTTTTGGAGATTATGATTTTTTTTGTTGAGATCCTTGTTACCATTATGTTGAAGGATATTTGTATGCCACATCATGTGAGAATTTATTATCTTGTCATGCTCAAGGAGGGCCCATATGAGTGAGAGTTCTCGTAGGAGAATGTCTTGTGGAGAGACATGCCACTCTTGTTGAGGGAATTTATCCTTGTAATGAAAAATAATATACCACGTACGTCATCATCATCTTGCAACATTTAATGAAGTGGCCTCCCCACTCTTGACACCGGGCCCGAAGATGTAAACCACACTAGGTGAACTCCATTATCAATGTCTGCGTGTTCTTTGTTTTGATGGTCGTCATTATGTTTCATATTCTTTAAAGCATGCACATCTGATTTTTCATACTCTTTCACATGCAATTATGCTAACATTACAAAATTAGAAGATCTTAGTTAATTCCGGTAGTAGAGAGATCTTGATCAAGTTTGGTATCAGAGCGGCCTTCTTGTTGATGCAAATTGAGAGTGTGAATAATTGGACGTGCAGCTAGAAGGAAAATGGAGGATGACAAAGATCTCTATGAGGCCTTCTACAGGATGTCAAAAATGGTAGATTTAATGTATGTAGATTATGAGGTGAAAATGGCAAGAGAGGAACAAGAGAAAGAAAGATTAGAGAATGATGCTCCATCTACCTCCTCGAGTGAACATTCTTATTCTTCTTCATCTTCTCATCATTCAAATGAGGAGATCACTCAGAGCCTTCAAGAAGAGAACACTGAAATGAGGAGGCTTCTACGAGAAGAAAATGAGGAGAAGCAAAGATTGCAGTTTTAGTTACGAGCCACAAAAGAGGCCCTGGAAAAATTGAAGTGGAACAAAGGCTTAGTGAAGCCATCATCACCTATTTCATAATCGAAAATAAAGGTAAACAATGTTGATTGTTCTTCAGTTTCATTTTCACATAATGTTATTTCTGTTGGAAGCCTTGAGGAACCCATTTCAGGAATCGACCTGAGACTCCTTAACAACATGGGATACACTGAAGCAGAGTGCTCGAAGGTAGCAAAAAATTCGAAGGCATTGTCCAAGCCATCAAAGAAAGAGGATGATTAGAGCACATCACAATCCTCCCATGACAGTGGACATTGCAGAGGAAGAGCTAAGGCAAACTCTCATTACCAGGATTTCAAGAAAGGTATAAAAATTATTGGTATTCAAAAGTGCATTTTGATTACAAGTATATTGTTAATGTTGAGCAGAAAGCATGGCGAAGAAAACCATGCAGTTTTTGTGGTTTGCATATCCATGTGGTCACTGAGTGCTGGAAGAGAATGAAAGAGGATGAGGCGTGAAAGGCCTTCTCCACATCAGGGAAGGAAGAAGGTTAGGCAGGCATGGAGGAAGAATAATTTTTGCAATCATTTCAACATAGGTGGACATCAAAGATCCACATGTTGGAGGCTCCACCTAGTGTAGGAATTTACAGGGTAAGTTCCTCAGAAAGAACACCAAAAGGACACCGCTCACAACCAGATCTCAAATCAATACACCAGTATTTTTGATGTGGTTAAAACCCTCAAAGTGCAAGGAGGGAAACAGTCCACGGCCTGCGCCAACGTGGCTACTACAGGCAATTTATTAATCAAAGAATGAAAATTTACATAAGCTTCTCTCATGCACGGATTACCCGAACAATGACCCTCCATGCGCTTTAAATAGAACTCATGGACCAATCGGGTGTCAAGCCACGGATCAAGTGTCGGTAATACCGAGGTGAGAGTGAACCGTCGGATCACTACATATCGTGACCGTCGGATTGTAAGTTACAAAATGTACAACGGTAAAGAAAGACACTTTACCTAACTCTATACCTAACTCTATACTAGACCAAGTTGAACTTAACTATATCCTATGTGTCGGAATATCCTAACATCCCCCCTTAAGAAAAACTTGGGATAGGATTGAAGGATTTACAAATATGACACAATAGGAGAAGGAAGGAGGCACTAGAGCCTATCCCCCCTTAGTGACAACTTCCTGAACTCCAAGCATATATCGAAGTTTAGTGAACTTCGCCTCTGTGAGAGCCTTTGTGAAGATGTCTGCAACCTGATCATCTGTTGAACAATATTGCACTTCAAGAACATGGTCATGAATGAGCTTTCTGATGAAGTGCATGTGTAGTTCAATGTGTTTGCTGCGCTGATGCTGGACTGGATCTTTGCATAGCTGAATGGCACTTTGATTATCACACCAAAGTGTGGTTGGATGCTGCTGCTCAAAGCCAAACTCTGATAGGATCTGACGAAGCCACAAGGCTTCCTTACTAGCTTCCACGGCACCACGATACTCTGCTTCTGCTGACGAAAGAGAAATGGCAGCCTGTTTCTTACAAGCCCATGTAATAGGTCCTGAACCAAGAGTGAAGACATAACCGGCAGTAGACTTCCGATCATCAGGGTCACCAGCCCAATCAGAATCAGTGAAACCAACTAATAGAGGAGCTGCTTTGGCACTGTAATGAATCCCAAACTGTACTGTACCTCGAACATAACGAAGTATTCTTTTAGCTGCTTTCCAATGACTTTCACGGGGGTTTTGCATAAAACGAGCAACAAGGCCAACAGCAAAGGAAAGATCAGGACGAGTATGGGTTAAATACAAGAGTTTTCCTACAAGTTGACGGTATAAGGTAGCATCAACTTCAGGAGAAGTACAAGAGACTGAAAGTTTGACTCCAGACTGAAAGGGAGAAGGGGCTGGCTTACAGTCTTCCATGTGAAAATGACGAAGAATATCACAAGCATACTTGGACTGGGAAAGGAAATACCCTCCTTGGATTGCAAGACTTGAAGACCGAGAAAATAGTGTAAGTGTCCTAAGTCTGTCATTTCAAATTTCTTTTTAAGGCTGGACTTCACATGGTTGATAAGGTTGGGATCACTACCAGTAAGGATAAGATCATCAACATAAAGAACAAGGATGATAAGAGAGTTGCCCACTTTCTTGGTGTAGACAGTATTGTCAGAATGACACCTAGAAAAGCCAGATTCTAAAAGAAAGCTATCCATTTTGGCATACCAAGCCCGAGGAGCTTGCTTGAGACCATAAAGGGATTTCTTAAGTCGACAAACAAGGCTGGAGTCTGTTTGTATGAAGCCAATGGGTTGTTCCATATAGATTTCTTCCTGCAAGTCCCCATGCAAGAAGGCAGATTTAACATCCATCTGATGGACTTCCCATTTTAAAGAGGCAGCAAGGGAAAGAACAAGGCGGATAGAGTTCATTTTGGCAACAGGGGAGAAGGTTTCAGTGTAGTCAATGCCTTCAACCTGTGAAAAGCCCTTAGCAACGAGACGAGCTTTATGTTTATCAACTTTCCCATCTGGTCCATACTTGGTTTTGTAAACCCATTTACATCTAACAAGTTTGCGTCCCTTTGGTAGAGGAACAAGATCCCATGTATCATTTGTCATCAATGAATGATATTCTTCATTCATAGCTGCTTCCCAATGTGGATGGCCTGAAGCTTCTGCAAAAGTGTCAGGATCATGATTTACTGGAGCTTGAGCCAGTAAAGAAGAGGCTCTTTCAAACTGAGAACGTGTACGTCGCTGATCTGTAGGATCACCGGCAAGATCACCTGCTGCATCCCGAGTAGCACGGACCCATCTTGGAAGTTGAGGATCCTGAGAAGGTGGGGGAGGATTATCATCCTCGCTTTCATCATCTGAAGAAGAAATGTTTTCAAAAGTAGAAGAGATAGGAAGAGGTGGCACATCCGCCGGACTAGGCTCGCAGGCCGATTTATTTTCATCAAATTTTACATCTCTTCTAATGATAACATTTTTGGACTTAAATGGAATAAGTCTATAACCTTTTACATCTTCAAATATCCAACAAAAGTACATTTCTCACTCTTAGGTTCTAAAGCTTTATGCTTTTCATCTGGAATATGGGCCCATGCTTCACTTCCAAACACACGAAAGTGACTTACATCTGGTTTAATGGAACTCCAAGCTTCTTCTGGAGTGATATTCTCTAGAACCTTAGTAGGAGTGCGATTGATTATATAATTTGCACAATTAATTGCTTCGGCCCAAAAACTAAGACTGAGTCCTTTAGATTGCAGCATACAATTAGCCATTTCCTTTAAGGTGCGATTTTTCCTTTCAGCTACACCATTTTGTTGTGGAGTGTATGGAACAGTATGTTGCATTTGAATTCCATTTTCGGTGCAAAAGTTGATGAATGTGTTTTTAACATATTCTCCACCATTATCAGTTCTTAGCTTAAGAATTTGATGTCCAGATTGTTTTTCAACAAAGGCTTTGAAGGCCAAAAATGTGTTAAATACTTCGCTCTTGAGTTTTAAGAAGTATACCCAAGTGCGTCTGGAGAAATCATCAATGAAAGTTAAGAAGTACTTGCAGCCAGAGAATGAAGCAACAGGAAGAGGACCACATAAATCACTGTGCACAAGCTGTAAAGGGGCTGAGGCGTGCCAAGAGGCACGTTTGTCAAAACTGTCCCGATGATGTTTTCCGAGTACACATCCGGAACAAACACCATCTCTGCAAGATACCATAGGAAGACCTGTCACCATATTTTCTTTACATAGATGCTGAAGGGAGCGATAGTTTAAGTGACCAAATCGCTCATGCCAAAGTTTGCTCACTTCATCATTATGAGCAACAAATACTGAGGGAAGATTGGATGACCCAAAGTTGTGAAACTTATACAACCTTGTGGAATCATCAGCAAGACCAGTAGCTAGAATCTGTTTAGGATCTTTTAGATCCTTGATTACAACATCATGAGGTGAAAATTCAACAATTTTACCTTCACCTGAATGAGTTATCTGATAGACAGATAGAAGGTTGCAGGATAAGGTTGGAACACATAATACATCATTAAACTGACCATTGTCTAGATGAACAGTTCCAGTCCCTACAACATTAAGAGATCTATCATCACCAACATATATATTTTTGGTGTTACAATCATTTAAAGAAGAAAACATGGCTTGGTTTTTGGCCATGTGATAAGAGGCTCCAGAATCAATGAGCCACTCATGAGAATGAGAAGAAGAAGAAGATACATTTAATGCATAACCAGACTGAGATGATTGACAACGACATGCAGAAAGTGCCATTCCGGAAGTTGAAGTTGAAGTAGGCTCCACATGGATGTTATGTTTCTTCATTGCGGCTTCCAAGGCTTCCATCTTCTTAAAGCATTTAGATTCTAAGTGGCCATCTCGATTACAAAAGTTACAATGTCTATCAGTCTTCTTCCATTTGTTTTTATTGGTCTTATCATTTTGCTGAAATGATCTTTCATTTTGAGGCTGAGTTGGTTTAGGACCATTCTTTTGAGGATATGACTTCTTAGGATTCTTTGAATTTGGTTGCTGCTGGGCGGCTAACGCTTTCGTGGAAGAGTTTCCAAGATTAAGAAGACCAAGGTGTAAGAGTTTTTCTTGTTCTCTTATTAAGGAATCACAAAAGGAGTCAAAGGAAGGGGCCTTGTAGTCTTTTCCTTGACAAATGAAAGCTTCCCTTGTAGAATGGAAAGTGGAAACAAATACAGAGTAGGCTGGTCCCAACTTAGTAAGGATGGAATAAATAAGGTTACCATCTTCTTTCTTAACTTTAACACCTTCCAAGAGATATCTAAGGGTCTTGAATTTGGACAAGAAATCTTCAATGCAAGAAAAATTATTAGGATCCAAAGTAAGCAACTCATTTTCAAGTTGATGGGCTCTAATTTCATTTTTAATCCCAAAAACTTTAGCGAGTTTTTCTAATGCTTCATGAGGAGTCTCAAGTTCTGCAATGTGGAATCTAAGATCAGGAGAAATAGACATCCCTATCAAACCACGTGCTTGATCTTGTCTATTTTCCCATTTTGCAGCCTTGTCTTCATCTTTTGGTTTCTTCTCTTGGTCTGTGGCTATTCTGAAGAGACCTTTACTTCTAAGTAAATCTTCCATGTAGGCTACCCATTGGAAGTAGTTAGTGCTGTCAAGAATGACTTGGCATGGACTTTCCATTTTTTTAAAAACTGAAGCTGAAGATGCTGAAAGTAAGTGTTCCAATGGATAGATCTCGAAAAAATAGGCGGTTTTAAAAAAAACGGCTCTGAAAAAGGCTTCCGGATGAAGAAGTTATGGCTTTTTGAAAAAAAATTGTTGACGTTGCCGGCAAAGTGCGCGAATGTGCGGAAATGGAAAAAATCCGCCCCCACAAAATGGAGACTTGAACCCAAGACCTCTACTCTCTTAAAATAGCTTTGAACCAATTGATCTATACAAAAAATTTGAGAGAGAGAGAGAGAGAGAGAGAGAGGGGGGGGGGGGAGGGCCTTGGTTTGCGTGCTTGCCTTGAGAAAGCTCTTTTTCCCTACAAAGCACAAAACACAAAACCCAACACGAATATGCAAAGAAAAACGAACCTTGCGGCTCGAAGTTAGCTTTAGCCAAAAAACTAGAAATTTTAAAAAAAATCTCAAAGTTAGCTTTAGCCGAAAAACTAAATATTTTTCTCAATGTTTCTGATTTTCCGAGATCACACTAAGGTGCAGGGAAAAGAGCATACGCATGAGAAAAATCCTTCCTTTCTGTTTCTGATTTGCCCAGATCGCACAGAGTCGCAGGGCAAAGAGCATACGCAGAAATGAAAGGTATAGATCCGGTTAAAAAAAAGGCTAAATAAACCGAAACGAAATAAGCAGAGAGAAAATAACAGTAAACTGCAAAAAAAACACTGTATACCTCCCGATCTGAAAAATGACGCAGCTAGGGCTACCGGAAACCTTTTCGCGTGAAACGAAAGGGGTTCCTCACTGGAACAGATGCTCCGAACGCAACAGAGCAGTCCTCTCGGCCCGAAAGCAGTCAGAAACAACAGATCTAGGAAACGACAGCCGCATGCAGTTCTACCGGCTTCAGATTTGGATCACCAATGGACGCGGCCCTCAAATAGCTCTGATACCATGTAGGAATTTACAGGGTAAGTTCCTCAGAAAGAACACCAAAATGACACCGCTCACAACCAGATCTCAAATCAATACACCAGTGTTTTTGACGTGGTTAAAACCCTCAAAGTGCAAGGAGGGAAACAGTCCACGGCCTGCGCCAACGTGGCTACTACAGGCAATTTATTAATCAAAGAATGAAATTTTACATAAGCTTCTCTCATGCACGGATTACCCGAACAATGACCCTCCATGCGCTTTAAATAGAACTCATGGACCAATCGGGTGTCAAGCCACGGATCAAGTGTCGGTAATACCGAGGTGAGAGTGAACCGTCAGATCACTACATATCGTGACCGTCAGATTGTAAGTTACAAAATGTACAACGGTAAAGAAAGACACTTTACCTAACTCTATACTAGACCAAGTTGAACTTAACTATATCCTATGTGTCGGAATATCCTAACACCTAGAGTAGTGTCTTAAGGACAAAGTACCCATGCAGGAACCAGATGGTGAAGTTGTTTAATAAGCAAATTCCCCACAAGGAGATGACCCATTCAGCGTGATAAGTCAGAGATGGTTTTAATGGATATAGTAGCTTGTCATGGCCGCATTTTTTACATCATATGTTGAGATATAATTGTAAAAGTGATGATTTGTTTTCCATCGCTTATTAAAGCAACGATGATGTTTTGGCCTTTTATTGATAGCTAGGGTATTGATTTCTAATATGATGTACACTTGACCAAAGAGTGTGTGTTATAAAGTCTTGGAAAGTATGGGGATGCTTGGGTCATGATTGGTCATGTAATTGAACATTTAGTTTGCAAAGATTGTACTACAAGTTTGTAGAGGATGCATGTCTCAATTCATCACTTATGGCTTTGAAGAACAAGGGTGAAGGAGAAAGAAGTCTGACATGTTATGACACTTGTTGTGCATACAATGTAACATAACAGTTATAGATTTTGTTTATGCTTTTGGAGGACCAAAAGCTCCTCAGTTGAGAGGAATGATCCGGGTTAGAAATGCTCAGAATTCAGAAGTGGCTCAGGAAAGGCTCAAATATCAAAGTTCTTGTATTTCACCGAAACCAAAACCAGATCATATTTCCTGTCGTCCTAATTACAACGGTGCAAATGACACTCAAATCTGAGTTCATATGCTCAAGATATTCATGGTCAAAGTTCTAGTCAAACTAGGCCAAGTGGCAGTCACTAAAGAGGCAATAATTTGGCAAAGTACCAGCGCACGAAATTTGGCCACTGGAACGAGTGAATTTGTCGCCTCTTTAATTTTTCTAGTGACCCTTAAAATCCGATCGAAAAAATTTAGCTAGTTGGTTTTATAAAACGAAATATATATATTTTATAAGGAGGTGGTGGGCCACGATCCCCACCACCCCACCGCATATATATTATATGACCAATTATGGTTGGTGGATGGTCAAACCCCGCCAACCCCAAAATCTATATACAATATATGGGTCAATAACCCACCTGAAAACGGAGCCAGCAGAGTTTGAACCTGCTCGACCAGGTTGGTTGGCCCTCCAATTAGACAACCCCAAATAGCATGTGCCAACCCATAAACGACCAATGGTTATGTAACAAATGCACCAAAAAAACTAACGCACCCATTTTTTGTTAATAAAAAATGCGTGTTATATGGGGGAGGCTCACTGGCTTGACCCCGAGACCTCCACCCTCAAGGCAACAACCCAACCATGTGCCCAATAGGCACGTCTTTGTATTGTCCACCCAAAAATATTTATTTAAACCATGCTCATTTTTCCAACAGAGAAGGAGAACAGTGTGCATGGAACCTAGCCCAGGCGGGGTACATTTTTTGAGACAGGTATATTCTAGGGGAATATTCCACAAAATATTCCATGCAGAATTAGTGAGGAATCTAAAAGATTCCCTAGAGGGTGATTTTTCACAGTGTCACATTCATGCCAAGTTTATACTCAAATGAACCAGAATTTCACAGGGAACATGATGGTGTGGTCTATTCCCCATCTGAGAACCAGACTTTTAGGCAGTCAACAGTGAGAATTTTTTGTAGAATCTAAAAGATTCCCTTGGAGGCTGATTTTTGACAGAGTTGGAATGATGCCAAATTTATAGTCATTTTTCTCAGAATTTTGCAAGGAGCACAGTGGTGTGCTCATAATGTTCATCAGAGGAATGGATCTTTTGCCCATCTCTAGAAAGGAATCTTTAGGATTCTCAAGGGTCCAAATTTTGATGGTGTTAGAAAGAGGTCAAGTTTATAGTCGCTTGACACGATTTCACACCACGAATTCAACGACGATGTTTGTTTCATTAGTTGAGCTCTGCATTTTTAGGCCATCCGAGAAAGTGGAGGTATATGAAACATTAATGCCATGTCTTTCTTTTGATTTGTGGAGATGATGATTTTTGTCGTTGAGATCCTTGTTACCATTATGTTGAAGGATATTTCTATGTCACGTCATTTATTATCTTGTCATGCTGAAGGAGGACCCATATGAGTGAGAGTTCCTGTAGGAGAATGTCTCGTGGAGAGACATGCCACTCTTGTTGAGGGAATTTATCCTTGTAATGACAACGAATATACCATGTACATCATCATCAACTTGCAAAATTTAATGAAGCGGCCTCCCCACTTTTGACACGAGCCTGGAGACGTAACTCATGCTGGGTGAACTTTGTTATCAATGTGTGTGTGTTCTTTGTTTTGATGGTATTCATTATGTTTCATCTTCTTTAAAGCATGAACATGTGGTTTTTCATACTCTTTCACATGAAATTCTACTAACATCACATAATTAAAAGATCTTGGTTAATTCTAGTAGCGGAGAGATCTGGATCACTTCCTCGAGGGAGGGCCCAGGAATATGGAAAATTTTTGAGGATTAAGTTATTACTTTGTACATAAGTTTGTGACTGATTATGAGAGTAGATAGTTTTAATGTGCCAAAAAAAAATTGTTTTGTGTTGTTGAGTTGCGAGGAGAAGCCATTGCTTGAAGGAGAAGAGCACCAATGAATCTATAAGGAGGAGTTTGTCTCGAATCGATCTGACTAGTTTAGTGAAAAAAATGGGAAAAGATATAAACAGAGACCGAGGCATGATATGCACCTACACTGTTTGCTCGATCGCTCGCTTGCCTCTTTTGTTCACTTCAACTGCACTGACTTTCTTTGCATCATGTGAGCTACTGCGGGCTATTGTGAAGCACTTGAAATTGTGGATTGTGTGGATGTTGCTTTACTATCAATTTTGCGTGGAGTGTAATCTTGCCTAAAACAAATCTATCAAATTACTAACTATAGTAGCGTATGAAAAGAAACTAGATGATGCTAGAAGGGAACCCACAACTACCTTCAACAATCAATGTGCTTAGCATCCATGCAATCAAAGTAATTGGAGAAATGAGTGTCATCAACAGGCCTTTTGCAACACTACCACGGGATGGAGTTCTACAAGTGTAGGAGGAGCACTTGACCAAGACTAGTTGGGAGTACTAGGCATACCTTTTTGGTAGACGAATGATAAGTATATACATATAACAGGATTTGTGTATGTCATAGGGGTCTTGTAGGAAAGTTATAGAAGCCAGCAAGGTATGCACTTGTCAATGCCCCTCACCTCCCATGCATGTCAGACGAAGGCTATGTTGGAGACAATAAATGAAGCGCCCAACCCTACCATGCTATTTAATTTATGAGAAAGCATAAGAGGGCCAACAGAAAAAGGAAGTAGCAAAGTCGATCCTAGGACCAACTGATCATTTGTCTAAGTCTCGTTCCACCTTCACTGTAAAGGAAACATGCTTGACATTTTTTTATGAAAGAGTTCTCGGACAGGCTATTTCTGAAGGTTTATATATTCACTGATTTTGATGTATTGTGCATTGTGTTTGAGAGTTTGCAAAAGATTGGTTCTATTATGGGATTTTCTTTGTTCAGTTCTTTCTTTATGTTTTTTCGTTCTTTGTTAAGTTTGTTTGTGAAAGACAAAGAACCAAAATTAATGAAAACATATTAATAGGATTATCGGGCACTAAATAAAAACATTATCAGGAATAGGTATCAAAGCTCACAAATTAATGACCTTCTTGACTAGCTATAGGGGGACAAGTACTTTAGTAAGATTTATTTGAAGTTCAGTTATCACCAGGTTCTAATAGAACCCATGGATATATGGAAGATAGTCTTCAAATCCAAGGAGGGCCTTTTTGAATGGTTGGTCATGCATTCTAGATTTACAAATTCCCATACAACTTTTATGAGATCGATGGATGACAACTTGCAACCCTTTACCTACTTGTTCATGGTTATATATCTGTACTACATCCTCATCTTCAACAAGAGTTGGGAAGAACACTTGCAACATATTCTACAGGTCCTTCAAACCTTGCGACAACAAAAATTATGTGCCAAATTGGAGAAATGCACCTTTGGCATGAACCGGGTCCAATATTTGGGTTACATCATTGATAAGCAAGGCGTGCATGTGGATCCGGATAATATCCAAGTCATTCGGGATTGGATAACCTTGACCACTTTAATAGAGCTTTGCAACATTTTGGGCCTTGTCAATTTCTATAGAAGGTTCGTGTTTGGATTCTCTCATATCACTTGGCCTTTGAGTCAAGTTACCAAGGGAAAAGCAAAAGCAAAGTTTTTCTTGTATGATTCCCAACAAAAGGTGTTCATTGAGCTGAAGCACTACCTTTTCTCCTCCTTAGTGCTCACATTTCCAAACCTGCAATAACCATTTGAAATTGAGACAAATTCCTATGACTATGCTATTGATGTAGTTCTCACAAAACAAGGACATCCAGTGGCCTAACATAGTGAGACACTCTTTGATACAATTCGGAAATACCCCACTTATGATAAAGAGATGTATTCCATCGAACAAGATTGTGGGCAGTGGAAACATAAAATTTTGGGGAAGGAGATGATCATCCACACAAATCACTGACCTATCCAGTGTATACATACACAAGGGAAGTTGTAGAACGACCACCATCATAAATTTTCCACATATATGCAATAGTTTCATATGAACATTAAGTACAAGAATTGCAACACCAATAATGTTGCATATTTCCTCATTCGTCCACCAGCTGAAGCACTGACCACTAGTCTCGACTCTTATGGGCACGATAATTATGGATGGCTGTAGCTTTACAAAAATGATCTAGAATTATCCATGACATACCATATGTTGATGGATGGCAAGCAATTTCCATAATTCCACATTTAGGATGCAATGTTATGCCAGTTAGGACACCTTTGTGTTCCTTCAAGCGAGTGTAACAAGATAATTTGGAAGGTGCACTATAGTCGAGTCGCAGGACACTTTGGTGTAGAGAAGACAGTGGCTGTACTGCAAAAGTATTTTGACTAGCCAAATCTTCGATAAGATGTTAGAAAATATATTAGATCCTGCATTGCTTGTGTCATCGTCAATCCAACCATTAAAATCAAGGCTTGTATATTAAGTTGCCTATGCCTAGTTGACCCTAGGAATCCATTGCGATGGACTATATGTATGGCCTTCGTTTTACCAAGCATGGTAACGATTGTATATTTGTGGTCATCTAAGTCACCTGACACGGGGATTCGGGACACGTAGGATTCGGGATTCGTGGTGTCGGATTCGGGACATGCTGACCCCCCGGAACAGGACACGTTAGGACACGTTATATATTATTTTATTAAAATATATATATATATATATAGATATATATAAAATATTTAAATATATATATATATATATATATATATATATATATATATATATATATTAAAAATTAGATATTATCATATTTCTTACACAAATTTTAATTAATGATACAAATTTATTGATTTCAAACATAGATCTTCATCTATAGCTATTAGCATGCATAGTACATACAAAATTCAAATAAATGTCAGTGGTACTGGTCACATAAATGATAAATCTATTAAAAATTTAAATCATGATTCATAATTCATAATTGAAAGACCTTACAACTACAAGATAGTAAGATAAACACACTGACAACTGTAGTTTTCTCATTAAGTCATCAAATCAAAATGTGTTACATAGGTAGTGTTGGTGCAATGCCAATGGCAAATAGAAATAGAAAATATAAAACAACTACAGGTATACAAGCCTCAAGGCATCAATCAGCATCAGAATCAGCATCACTGTCCCCATCATCATGGTCCCCACTGCTCTCCTCTACATCCTCCTCCTCCCCTGTATCCATAGTCGCCTTTGCATCTGCTGGAATGGAGGCTGACCCCTCTAATTCATCAAATCTAACAGGCTCTAGCACTGGATCATTGAGATCCATGTTGGCCAATGCCAACTCAACAATGGTGTCCAGACCCATATCATCAGGAACAGTGTTACTTGGGAGCGGAAGCGAAAGCGGGGAGCGAGAGCGAAAACGGGAGCGGGAGCGACATATTCAGAAGCTCTTGGTTTGGTGCTCTTGATTAAATACGAGTTCCATACCCTAATACATGACAAAATTCAATGGAAACATTGCAATCCCCAATCCTAAAATCCTGAAAAACTGATAAGTCTGCTGGATTTTGAATGAAATCTAAAATTCTACTTTCTCCATATGAAATCCAATGAGGCCAGAACCACTCTCAAACATCCTGAGTCATTTCATGGTAATGTTAAAAATTTAAGTAAAAGGATGAAAATGAAGATTAAGGAGAATGTCACTTTTACTTTAAGAATTTAACATTACCATGAATAGCATATCAATACTAGGGCCTAGACTTGATTATGAAGCTGCCAAAATGCTCTACGCCTTGCTGCAACAGCACAAATCACTTACCAAATGAAAATATTAATGAGCAAACACGCCCTTTTCATACCCGCGCTGAGCTTAGTGAGTCCTGGAAACTGGACACGTGTCCTAAAATCGTGACACGCCCCTGAAAATCACGACACGCCCTCGGACACGACGTGTCCTGTGATTTGGACACAAATCTGGACCGAATCGTGTCGGATTCGCCAGATTTGGGATTCGCAGGGGGTTTAGGACGAATCCGGTTTCCTAGGTGGTCATCAATAGATTTTCTAAGATGGCCATATTAGCATCCTACAAGAAGAGTATCACTTCATAAGCCACTGCTAAACTCTTCTTCAAACGAGTGTGGGTGCATTTCAAGGTCCTATAGACCATTATATCCAATCGATATAGCAGGATCCTAAGCACATTTTGGTTGAGACTCTGGTCATTGTTGGACACCAAGCTCACCAAGTCGACTGCATTCCACCCCCAGATTGATGGCCAGATTGAGGTTATCAATATGATGATTGTGCAGATACTACGCTTGTACATCTTTGAGCATCCACGAACATGGGATGAGTGTCTTACCTATGTGCAACACATATATAATAGAGCTCTCCATAGCTTAACTAGCCACATCCCCTTTCAAGTGGGCCTAGGATTTCAACCATTTTGTATCCTTGATGTTGCACTACCTTTTGCAACTACACAAGAACAATATGCTCATGTTCAATCCAAAGTTGATAAATTCACCAGGTATATTGAGCACATTTAGCACATCCACCAGCAAGTTCACGACATCTTGGATAAAGCTAATGCCAAGTAAAAACAATGACATGATCAACATCAGGTGCCACATAAGTTTCAGGTGGGTGACAAAGTTTGCTTCCATTTGCAGAAAGAATGCCTTACTGGAACCCATCGAAAGTTTTGACCACTCTGATACAATCCTTACACCATCACCCAGGTTGTGGGAGATAATACTTTAGATCTCAGTGTCCCCCCATTCCTTGGATTTCACCCCGTATTCAATGTGGACCGCCTTCAGCCATACTTTCCACCATTATTAGATACATCAAATATTATTGAGCAGCTGATATCAGCATAGCTCAACTTAGATTGCATTGAATGGTCCACAACTGATTGGATCATGGACACACATATCAATAACACTCGCAAATAGAGGATCCTACTGTATCGAGTTGTCAAAGTTGGCCAAATCTTGCACCAAGGCAAGTGGCTCACTAGGGACCAAGTTCAACAGAAGTATCCCCATCTCATGAAGGCACTCAACGCAATGGGGACCATTGCTTCCTAAAGGGGGAGGATTGACCTAGGTGTATATTAGTGTCCACTCACCTATTCCACCTGGATCCCTAACACTCTTTCTTTCAGTTTCCCTAACTATAGCACAATTTACTATTTTTGGCAGTTTTTTGAGCCTTGAATTTCCGGAGCCATTTTGAGGCCCTAAATGACATTTGTTTGGAAAATGGGAATAGCCACCAAAAGGGGTTTGAAATAGTAAGTTGTCCTCAAATAGGAATTTCTAACGAGGTATCGTACACATCAAACGGGGATCATATGCCAATACGACCCCGGGAAGTTGATGTACCAACTAACCCCAACGGGGCCCACAAAATTTTGGTGCTTCATCTCCTAGGGTTAGGTTTTTTAGATGTTTATGGTTTTCCCTTGTTTCTCAATAATAAAAAGGCCTTGGAGCCTCATTGTAACACAATTTATAAGGCATGTAGTCATCACCTCTCTTCTCAGAGATAAGCTACCATCACCTGAGCTAGTTTGTTTCCATTCTGCATGTAAACAATTTCCAGTGTTTGTTACTAAATAATTGAAGTTCAATTTTATTTGTAGCTCTGTGTTTCTGTTCAAATCTGTATTTCATTTTGTTCCTGAATAAATTTAGATCACAAACGAATTTCAACAATTTTCACAACCTAGCCTAAAACTAAGGATGCCTTCAATCACGGGCCTTAAGTAGTCTTGTCTAATATATTCATTGAAGATAAAAATTTGTATGATCTTAACCTCCCCTTAGAAAAGCTTAAGGTTCCCCTTGTAAATTACGAGGACCCAAAATTGCAAGGGTTTCCTTGTGACTTATATAAATTTGTTTAGAATTCATTGTCCCTACTATTCTTAAGCATTAATATCAAATCCCTTCAAGCCAACCATTTGTGTAGTATGATTCATCAAGGAAACATCAAAATAATACCTGAGTAATAATCCCAAGAGAACATCAAATTAACACATAAGAGTGTATAATTAGTATTTACTGATTGTCTTTAAAAATGATTTACAACAATTTTATCTTAAGCATCTTTTATCTATTAATATATGGGTGTTTACATTGTAGATTGATTCTATGAAACAAATTGACACACTATTAAAAAAAATAGTTTTTTTTTTAATGTTTACTATTATTATAATCCATATAAACATTAATGATATATATATGGGTATGAAAAATTGAAATTTGATGCAATTTCTTAATAGGAATAAATAATTTTTCATTTCCCTAAATGACTGAATAACATTACTATGTGCATGAAACTTAAAATAAGCATAAAGATACGTCAACAGCCACTAAGTCTAGAGTAACTAAATATGGATAATATGCCCAACAAATATAATCTAAAAGTCCCTTTAACTAAGAACTATAAAGCCTTGGTCAAACTGAAACAAGGTAGGGCACATTACTTCTAGTGTGAACGTGGAGGTAAATAAGTGAAATATATTTGAAATAGTTAATTATAAACATCTTTAGGGTTTATGAATTATAAAATAATTATAAATGTTATTGTAGAAACATGAAAATGTTATGGGTGATAAAATTGTTATGTTGTTGGTAGTGGCCACTGAAAGGTTTATCCTACCACCATGTATACTACTATTCACATTCATTATATGTATAATGAATCATTATATATATTTATAATGAATTCTATTAAATTAGATATTTTATTGATAATAAATTATATATATATATATATATATATATATATATATTTTATGTTCATATATGATTTATAAATGGTTTTATTTTTTTTTAAACGTGGGTTTTAGTTGGGTGTATGGAACCATGTTTTATGATTTTAACAATGTTTATTAAGAAGTAGACAACAATGTTGTTATTATGGACATTTTGAAACAAAAACACTTACGACAAAATAGTGTAGTAGATATTAGTTATATGATTGAAATGTACAAATAATGTTAGTTAAAACTAGTTACATGATGTTTTCAACAAGCTTGACATGAAGCTTAGCTTGGTATTTGTTGGTCAACTTTGAAATTGTGAATGTTGTGATTTTTGTAATTTCTCTGTAATTTATGATGGTACTCTTTATAGCGAAAGCACAACTTAAAATATATTTGTGGAAAAACTTGTTTATTGTTTTTTAACCAATGTTTCAGACTTTTCAGGTGAGTCCATCATCAGGGAATTGCAGTGCACAATTGAGAAGTATGAGTATGAATTACTTGAGCTATTAATAGTCATAAGAGGGAAATTATGGTTTATGCCGGCTCACAATGATAATTATTTTAATTTTGGTGTATAATGATAATTATTTTAATTTTAGGATTTTAATGGTAGTTAAATTAATTTTATTTTGGTTTATTATTACTTTTGTTTAATAAAGATTTCCAAGAGTTAATTTTAAACCATCATCTCTATTTATTGTGTTGGATCTTTTTTCTATTTCAATGGCCTCTTTTACTCTTCTTTTTAAATAATGGTCTTCTTTTTTAATTAGTTTTGCATTTTCCATGCAAATGTAGTGTGAGGAGGAGCATGCATGTTCCACAAGGGTAGATTTTTCTGTCCTATTCCTTGTTATGTTTGTTATGTGATCTTTTAATCTTATGCCAATAGCTCTGCATGTTTCACCTATATATACTTTTCCACATGAACAAGGGATAGAGTATACTCCTTTTTGTAGTTTTGGGTCTATTAAATCTTTGACCGAATCAGTTATTTTCATAATGGTGTTTGGGGGGGTGAAAGCAACGTTGACATTATATTTGTTGATATTTTTTGCAATTTTATAAGTGGTTCCTTTTATATAGGGTGAGGTGATTTTGGGTTCTTTAGAGATTTTCTTTTTTGAATTTTGGTTGTGGATTGTTGAATGGCCTTGTAGATAACGCTTCTATGATATCCATTATTTTCCAAAACCTTGTAGAGATGGTTAAGTTCATGACCTAAGTATTTAGGGTCAAAAATTCTAGATGCTCTTGTAGCTAGGGTTTTGATGATGCTGAAATTTTGTTTTGGATGGTGATTGGAATTAGAGTGAAGGTCTTTATCTATGTGAGTTTGTTTTCTGAAGACTTGGGACTAAGCTTACCATTTTTATTAGTGAGGAGGATGTCTAAGAAAGGGAGTTGGTTTTCCTTTTCAATTTCAATGGTGAATTTAATGTGTTCTGAGAGGTGTTGATGTGTGATAAAAAAGTCTTTAAGTTTATTCAACCCATGGCTCCATTTTGCGAATATGCCATCCATGTATCTTTTCCATTCATCCAAGGTAAATGAGAATGAATTAAGAGTCTTTTTTTCAAAGTGTTCCATATATATTTTGGCAATTATTAGTGATAAGGGTGAGCCCATGGCAACATCATGTGTTTTTTCATAGTTTAAAAGAGCACATAACAGACATAGCAAGGAATAGGACAAAAAAAATTCCCTTCCAGAACATGCATGCTCCTCCTCACTACAGTTGCATGGAAAATGTGAAACTAATTCAAAAAGAACATTATTTAAAAAGAAGAGTAGAAGATGTCACTGAAATTAAAAAAAAAAAGGTCCAACACAATAAATAGAGATGATGGCTTAAAATTAAGTAATTCTTCAAAACATTTATTAAACAAAATTAATAATAAACCAAAATAAAATTAATTTAATTATCATTATAATCCAAAAATTAAAATAATTATCATTATAAACCAAAATTAAAATAATTATCATTGTGAGCCCACATAAACCATAATTTCCCTCTTATGACTATTAATAGTTCAAGTTATTCACACTCATACTTCTCAATTGTGGACTACAATTCCCTGATGATGGACTCACCTAGAAAGTCTAAAACGTTGGTTAAAAAACAATAAACAAGTTTTTGGACACAAATATATTTAAAATTCAACCCACATGTATGGATTTACTCTTTAGCAAGTACGACTTAAATTACTAGTAATAGAGCTTAATACAAAGATGTTTTGCTTAGATTTGTGATAATAGTGCTTAAATAATTGATTCAAAGAATTATTAGCCACATAGCCTTATTGAATGCCCATATGATAAAATCAAGGTACGAGAAGCACAAATTTTTGCATACAAATCCTCAACTTGCATTTCACCTATTTTCCCTCAACTCTTAACTGGAAAAGTTGTGTACTAAAAATTATATTTATTACATTTTCTATGAATCATTTAGATCTTTCTCTTTGACCAAAGTCCCAAAACAAGAGCATTTTTCCATTGTTGAGGATTGTGCAATATTGTTCTACAAATATTGTAATCATGTTTTAATTGTTTAATCAAATTTTGTTATAAATTTTGTGTTCAAGTTTGGAATAAAATGCATTTTTTGATATTAAACAGTGGAGTTGGAATAAGTAGCACTAAAGCCCTAATATAATAAAAATGATATGTAATTGACAACATAGGTATTAAGTAATCACTTAAGCTTTAGAAAGTATGTTAGTGTTGGTGGTTAGGGTTGATTAGATAGAGAAGCGAGCTTAATCATAAATAAAAGGATGTACACTTATGTATCAATTGACTTAGTTGATAATAAAGTCATATATTCTAGATCTACCCTCTTTATTCTGAGATTTTTTGTCAACAATTTCAACATATATGATTTATTTTACTTGATTTGTTTCATGAATATAAGACTAATTCTTCATGCAATAGACTAGGACGGGCATCACAAAACAAACACTTTTATTAGTTTACATGGGTTTTTAAAAACCCTAAAAATTTCACTAACATTTTCAATTTGCAAATTTTTAGATGTTACCACATTAATTTGAAGCTTTGATAGATATTACATCATTAATATACATTTCGCATTCTATTTACCACTAAATTCTAACATAAATATGAAGATTTAAAAATCGATTTCCTATAGCTAATTTTAATAGGTGTAAACATATGCTTAAAACATGTGGTGCTTGTACAAACTTGTAAACAATGGATTATCCAAATTACTTTGAAGTACACATTAGAAATGCATTTTCCATAGAAGTCTGGTTGACATGTCATATTTTCATATTGTTCATCGTGATTCTTTGAAAAAGTTGGATAACGATGTCAAAGTTCTATCATTAATAATATGTAGAAATGTTGCAAAACCATAATTTTATCCTAGAGAAAAGTGCATAATTCATTTGCAAGGATGAAAACTTCAAGAAATATAACTTTATGCTTCTAAAGAAGCAAACTTACAAATACTTAATCACTTCCATTTATTAGATGCACACAATATCTAACCTAATGCACTTCTAGAGAGACCTACAAATGCATAAGAATTTTTCTAGTCATCTTCCAATTTTGTAGCATATGCCATTTCTAGAACATCTTCAATAACATCTTTTGGGCCAACTACAGTGACATAAGGTTCTCAAATATTCAGAATGTTATTGGGCTTATATTTAAATAGAAATTATTATGGACATTTTAAATTATAAGCAATATTTTTTTGTTTTCTAGATATTTAAAAATCTTCCTTACTAAACATGGATGTGTAATCCAAACTAGTAATCACTAAACATCTAATTAAATATCTAAACATATCATCACATGGATTGGTAATTATATCATAATGAATGCATAAATTTCGAAGTACTAGATGTATATCACATCAATTATAATACGATATTAACTAAATCAATAAATTAATAAATTTGCATTTACTCTAGTTAACTAAATAACATTAGCATGTGCTTGAAACTTTTGATAGGCTTAAAGACACATCAACTACCGCCAAAGCTAGATTTGAGAAGGATGAATAAGATGCCTACCCAAGACAATCTAAAATTCGTCTTATCTAGGGACTATAAAGCCTTTGTCAAACTCAAGCAAGGAGGGCACATGACATTCTTATAAAAACAAGGAGGGCAAAGTAGGCTAATTTTTCATGCCTTTTCCAAAAAAAAAATTCATAATTTTCTGTTTTTTCTAAAAAAGATTCACCAAAATTTTATAGTAGAAAATTATTTTACCTTAAATATCGTAAAAATTTTATATATAAAAAACCATTAGAAATTTGAATACTTTTACAAATATATCACCAAATATTTTATTGTTTGCATATTAGGGACTAGTAAGATTCGCTAAAGTTTTTGAACTTTGAGATAAATTTCCATTCTTAAAAGTTTCCATATTGGGCATTTCATAAATAATTAATTATATTTTTTATGTTCATATAATATAAATGATGTGACTTATAAGTGGGTTTATTGTCTTCTAGATGTGAGTCCTACTTAGTTACACAATTGAAGCATGTTTTACATTCTCATTAATGTCCACCATTCATCGCTAGTCCTCATAATCCAACTCTAACCATCAAAGCCACCAACCTCCCCTGACTTGATTTTTACTTCAACTACCAATCTTCTTTACCTCAAGAAAGCATGCATTTATACCTCCTTATAAGTATGTCATTTTCTTTTCCCTCTTACTTTCCCTTTAAAAAGAAAGGAAATTTCTAAGAACAAAGGAAGCGTACAGAGTGGGGAAGTACAAACCCTTGACTCATACCTTTTTCAATCATAAAGGATGAACCTACTTATATCCATAAAATTTTTGTATAAGCTTGCAACTTTATGTTTATATGCACTAGGGTCATAATCTTAATCTCTTCCTTTTCCTTTTACATTTGGTGCACTTTGTCATATGTGAAAGTAATCATTATGTTCATTTATTAATCTATTATTATTACCCGCCCAGGCAAGTACTGTAGTTTTTGATCACAATTTCATTTTATGTTAATTTGGTTCACTTTTACATTTTAACCAAAGTGTTCTCATATTCATTATTAAATTTCTTTATGGAATATATAAATAATTTTATTTATTTACTTTTTATTTTGATGATGCTATTTTCTAATCGGTTTGAATGTATTGATAAGGCAAAATTACCCTAGTGTGTTTCTATTTATTATCATATTTGTAAGTGTCTAAAATTTATTCAAAATAAAACAAAATTGCATTAGCCATTGTTGGTCCATTTTGAATTCAGGATACTCTCTTGAGGTTTCCCTATAGTCAAGGTCTCTTTGAAAATACTTCCAAGGCCGCCCAAAAGTTAAGGTATTTGTTGTGCCATTGATATGTATTTTGAAGTTGAGGTGTCTATTGTGTGGTCTCCCAATAATCAAGGTGTATGTTGTGTCTTCAAGATGTTCATTGCAGTCAAGGTGTCCATTGTGTGAAGGGAGGCTTGCATGCAAACATGTGGAAATTTGCATAAACAATGTTAAAGGAATAAGGCCTTCTACATGCAAGTTGATTTCATTAACTCCAATGTTAAGGAGAATGCTAAGGACCCTTCTCCAAATTCTTGTGCTCATACCATATACTTCCACACTCCTCTTGAATCGTCCAATAATTATGTTATATACTCACATATGATAATTACTTTTCCATCCATAAAAACTCCTTGACATTCGTCTTACTCTTGGTCCTTGGAGAGGGTTAGATAGAGTTAGCCCATAAGCGGTCTATCCTCGTCATCTATCCTCTATTGACTTCTCTTGAGGAATAGCTTGAATACAACAATTAACTACTTGTTTGTACCAATTATCTTTCTATTCACATAAAGAAAGGGGCTAATCAACATAACCTCCTTGATTTTACACACATAGTTGAGCTTTTTGTGTGATTTGTAAGACAACTAAGTCTAGGAGGAATGGGTGATCTTCCTATCAATGTTTATTAGTAGTCAAGTTATCTCTTTACTATTGCCAAAGCCATTGAGTTCATGTTGTTCCTCTTTTTGTTATTCCACTGCCACCATTAGAAATCTTGATAAATTTTTTTGTTTGTCTTAAGAAACCCATAGGCTAGAAAGTGAGGTTAGCAACTAGTAGGTTCATGTTTAAAGCTTACCTGAAAAATATCAGTCGTTGTACTTCTTTTCATGGTAAAGTTGTTATTCTTTCTTCAACAAATTCAATATTTTTTTCCAACGGAAAAATCGTAATCTTTCATTATATGGTGAAAAATTACATGTAGTAAATGTTGTTCAGCATATGCGGATTTCCTTCATGACTTAAGAGTCTATGGTCCTTCCTGTACATGTCTGTATCATAATCAAAAAATCATCACGCAGGATGATGCTGTATCAAGCTGTCAAAAATAAACATCACGCAGGATGTTTGTATAATAAGCAAAATATATAATTGCACCTCGCAGGATGCTGTTCATGAGTAAAACTAGATTTCTGCATCATCATATATACATGGCAAAATCAGTGGTCATCCACCCGGGGGTAGATTTGGTCTATGTAAGGCCTGTGGTAGTATTGATACTGTGAGTTGCCCCTCTGTTCATGGATTATCCACTGTCCTCCTGGAATGTGCGTGGCTTCCTTGGATAATCCGTCGGCACTGTGATTATGCTCCCTGTAGATATGACGAACAATGATGTTATTAAACTGTGATTTGAGGTGCATAACTTCATCCAAAATATTTAAGAGTGTGTGTGCATGACATCTAGATTTCAGATTGATCCAGTTTATGATAATATTTGAATCCCCATATATCTGTAAGTCTCTGCAATCATGATTTAATGCAAAATGCATGAGGTGTCTAATGGTAATGAGCTCAGCGAAATTGTTCGTTCCTATGCCTAAGCCCATCTTAACTTTGAAATGATGATGAGTTGATAAATATAGAATGACCCCCCCCCACATCCATGCTGCTGCACAACACCATCAAAAAAAGCCCATGGTATGGAGTGGTCTATGGGGTCCGGGGCAATTGGTCTGCGAATGCGTGGAGGGGTATATTCCGACAGTTCATGATATGCTGCAATGATTTTGGCAGTAACAGATTGCCATCGAATCGAGCCATTTTCGAAGATCAGTTTGTTCCTAGCCAGCCAAATTTCCCAGCTAATGATGAGGGGAAGGCACATGCGATTTGTACCGGAGTGAGCTCGATACCAAACCTCCCATGCTACTGAGATGTTTTCACCCTCCCAATTACTCATGAAGCCGAGCTCCTCAGTCACTTCCTGCCATATCTGTTTAGTTTTTCCACATGTAAGAAAAAGATGAGTGGTCGATTCGGACTGCTGTTTGTAGAGTATGCACCAGGTGGGACCATGCACAGACCTGCGCATGAGCGCTTCCCCAGTGGGGACCTTGTTCCAGAGTAAGCACCAGAAGAAGAGTTTTGTCCGGGGCGGTGTCTTTAATTGCCAGATGATCTTCCACCAGCTCTGCAATATTTCTGGCTTTTTGTAATTAATCAGACACAGGTGCCCTTCCTTGGGGGAGTAATATCCAGATTCAGCCTTGTCCCACATGAGTTCGTTTGGTCCGTATTTAATGCGAATATGAGATTCACTCAGAGCATTCATGTAATCCTCCCAGTTTTGGTGCTAGTCAGGAGGCAGATTTAACTGCGCAGCTGTTTTCCATGCTTGAGTGAATATGGAAGAGTTCTCCTGATCCGCAATGTGAGCTATTACTCTAGTATTCTGTTGTTCGAGAATCCGAATAAGCTCTTGTGGGAGATAACACCTCCCTCCACCTCCTGTCCATGGATCCATTCCGATGCGTGCCCTGGATCCATCATTTATTCTCCATGTTATATGGTTGCAATGAGAGAGAGCGAGTACAATAGAGCTTTCAATACCGTTGATATACCTGTTCTGTTCCAGCCAGGTAATTGGATCAACTCCATGAGTTGTAAGGGCCATATGTATTTGTGGTATGAGATAGATGTCCAGAGATTTTGTTTTGTAAGCAAAGTCCATCCCATTTTCGCAGCCAAAGCGTGTGCAAAGTGTGTAAGATCCTTAAGGCCCCAACCTCCCCACTTCTTAGGCAGAGTAATGTTATCCCAGCTGATCCAAGAAAAAACTCGTTTATCCTGTCTTCCATTCCAGAGGTATCTACAACATGATTGCTTTAGGCGAGCAAGAATACCTCTAGGTATCCAGGCTAAAGCCATCTAGAATACAAGTGTGGCTTCCAAAACTGATTTAATGAGAACTAGCCTCCCTGCTCTGGATAGAAAGTGATGGCTCAAGTGCGAGATCCGTTTCTCTAATTTTGTGATCAGCTAGGTCCAATCCACAATCTTGTGTCCCGTCGGCTTGATCCAATAACCCAAATATTTGAACCCCTGATCCAACGGTCGAGGGTTATAAGGGAAACGATGCGTGGCTAGATCGGATTCTTGAGCTGAAGTGTAAGCCTGGGAAATAGTTGATTTTGAGTGGTTAGCCATCATGTCGGTCGCCCTGTAGAATGAGGTGAGAATCTTATCAAGGGTGGTCGTGTCTCGAACACTCCCATCCAAAAATATGATGACGTCATCTACAAATAGGAGGTGTGTTAAATAACATTGATCAGTGATCTTCAAGCCTGATAATCTGCCATTCTGCTTTTCATGATAGATGAGTCTGCTCAATCCTTCCATAACAAGTAGGAAAAGGAGCGGGGAGAGAGGGCATCCCTGCCTGAGACCCCTTTCAGCATGGAAAAAAGGGGAGGCGGATCCATTAATGAGCAGACTGTATGAGGGGGTTGATATGCAGGCCATTATCCAATTTGTAAAAGGAAGAGGAAAGCCCAGATGAATAAGCAGCATTTTGATATAAGTCCAGTCCACCCGATCAAAGGCCTTGGCTAAGTCAATTTTGAGGATGATACCTTTAAGACGGCGAGCTCGGATAGAATGAATGGCCTCTTGAGCAGCGCCAATCGCTTCATGAATCTGGCGATCTTCAAGAAAAGAAAATTGTTCAGGGAGAATGTGCTGAGAAAGAATAGGTCTGATACGATTGGCAATGATTTTCGAAATAATCTTATAGAGGCAATTGCAGAGGGAGATGGGACGGAAGTCATCAAAAGAGACAGGGGAATCAGTCTTAGGAATGAGGGCTATGAAGGTGGAATTGATAGCATTGAACATCCTCCCAGATGAATGGCATTCCTCCACAACCTGAAGGAGATCCGAGGCCAATAAATCATAGAAAGCCAAATAGAATTCAATAGTCCACCCATCGGGTCCCGGGCTTTTATCCTTCTTGAACCACTTCAGAACCCCCTCCAGTTCCTCCAGTGTAACCGGCGAGGTTAATTCATTTGCTTCTTCTTCACCTACAAAACGGGGGAAAAGTCCAGCCACATGAATGATATCTGCTAAGTTGGCTTCATGGGGTACTTTGAATAGACTCCGAAAATGAGATGTGCCCAGTCTGGAGAGTTTTTGGAAATTGTCTGCCAGTTCTCCATTAGGAAGGGGCAGTTTCCAGATCGTATTAGTGACCTTCCTTCCTTTGGCATAATTCTGGAAAAATCTGGTATTGTCATCTCCTGCCTTCAACCATATGGCCCTGCTCTTCAATCTCCATGCTTCCTCCCTTTCCTTAAGAATCTTGTCTTTCTGCTGCTCAAGCTCGATCAATTTGCTCTTTTCTTCAGCTGAGGTAAAGCCAAGATTCCTATCATCCATCAGTGTTTCCAGCTCAGCTTCTATGTCCAGAATCTTCCGATCATCCTTGGCCTTCTTCTCCTTAGCCCAAGCCATGGTTAATTGTTTAAGCTGAGAGAGATTATGGCAGAAACCCTCTGCTGCCGATCTGTGATTAGATATAGGGTGGGACACCCAATAGTCCTTGATCAGTTTAGAATACTCTTCGTCTTGAAGCCAGACATGATTGAATTTAAAGGGAGCCCTTGGCTTGGCTTCAGGTCCCAAAATTTCCAAATAGATAGGGGAATGGTCGGATTTACCCCCTGCCCCGACCCATTGTCTGTATCTGGACAGTCTCTGGAGAAGGGGGATTTTGATCATGAATCTGTCAAGTCTCCTAGCCAGGGCAGCATCCCCTATCCTCTGGTTCCTCCAAGTAGGCATCGGCTTATTCATGGGGATATCAGCAAGTTGATGTTGCTCCAGAATGTCTTTAAAGAAATCAGACAAGGGGTCAACCTGTGCATGTGATCCCCAGGATTCCCCAAATCCCATAGAGAAATTAAGATCACCCCCAATGATAATCTGATCTATAGATGTCATGCTTGATCCAAGAAAATTCTGCCAGAATTCCTCTCTCCTCTGGCAGGGGCCATATACATTGATAATCCTCAAGGTCTCCCCTAGCTCGGCCGAGAAGAAATCCATGCCTATGAATCCCACTCCCCCCCAAGTGGCAGATACATTTATTGTCCGAGGATTGTAACCGATGGCTAAACCTCCAGCCCTACCTATGGCATCCAGCGCATGGTGATGCCATCCAGGTCGCAGGGTGGCAAGGGTATGCTCAATGGAATCAGCATTGCCCAAAGTTTCTTGCAGCATAAGGATATCAATTGGTTCATTCTCAATCAACCTCCGCATGGCTAGTTTCTTGGAGGTACTAGCCAGACCTCTGCAGTTAAAGGATAGGCATTTCATGGTGGAACCCCCTCTGGGGTTTTCAGTGCTCTAAGGACCCCTTCCATGGTGGATTGCTTGCCTGATACTACCTCAGCTCCAGCTTTCTGAATAGCTTTGGATAGGTTAGATTTGCACCCCCGGGATGAAAGAGCAGGGGGTCCAGGGTAGACCATTCCCAAACCAGAATGTGAGTCGGTACCAGATAAGGGCCTTGACCGCAGGTTGTAAGAGTGTGACAATATCTGGCAGGACGAGGCCACGACCTCTGTAGGAAGTGGAGAGGAATGGACAGTAGGAGAGGATGGTGCATTGATGGGCGGAGGGGGGGAGATTGCACATGTAACCAGTGATGCAAAAACATCCGAAGGTGCATCAACAGAAAGTGATAATGAAGGTGAAATCAGAGGGGAGGAAGTAGATGTACCCGATCTCTGCGCCACCTCCGCAGCTGCTGCGGCCCTAGCCTGGGTCAATGGGGGCGAGGGCACCCTGATTGCTTCTTCTGCCTCCTTCGACGATCCACCCAAGTTGAGATTCTTTGGTGCCGGTGTACCCATACGCGATGCCGAACCCGGGGCTTGCGTTGTTTTCGAGAGTAGAGGGCATTCTTTGAATACATGCCCAACCTTGTGACACCTTCTACAACGAAACGGTACCCCCTCATAATCCAAGATCTGAATCCTGGTGTAATGCCTCCACTTCAGGGTGATCTTCTCTTCTAAGCCCTCCCTTGTGTCCAAGTGAACCAGTATTCTTGCCAGTGCCCGATTTTTTGTCTGAACATAAGTCTTATCATATTCCAAATATGTTCCAAGGGCATTGCCAATCCTGATAAACACTGCTTCAGACCAGAATTGTAGAGGTAGACTAGGTAATCATACCCATATAGGTCCCGCCCCAATTTGTTCCCGCTCCGGGTCGAATAACGGTGACCAGCGTTTGAGAAGGACCGGTGCCATCTCTATGTGCCAATATTTGGCCAGGATCAGATCGGTGTATTCAGCTTTCGAAAAATGCAGGGCAAACCAGCCCCGAGCCAGGCTCTGTACCTCCGGTAGCTCCTGAAGAATGCCACCCCATATCTCCTGTACCCAATTTGTGAGCCTGGTTGCTGAGTAAGCCCTCCCTCGCACATGTCCAACAAGTACTCTGTTGGCCTTATCCACGACCTCGCCCATAGGGATATCTTCACCAAAGGTGATGGTAAGATCCTTTGTGGACTTCTTCACGCACTTAACCTTTCGCTTTCCTGTTCTCGGCGCCGATGGGTGCTCCGTCAATGGATCTGATCCCGCATCCTTCAGGGGAGTCGCCGATTTAGGGTTTATGACCGGGGAGTCAAAGCATCCTGAAGGGAGGGAGTTAGGGTTTGCCAAAACCGGATGAGGCGATCTCTGGGGGGGCACTGGGTTAAAGGAGGGGAGCAGATCGAAATTAGGGGAGGGTGGCGTAATAGCAGAGAGAAGATTGAGCGTACCAGGGGAAAGTGGGGGAATGTCTAAACCCGGGGTCTCCAAGGAGAGTGATCCAAAACGCAGCGGCGATGCAGAAGATCCAGGGAGCGCAACAGTCGGCGAGAAAGCTGGGTGAGAAGGTGCAGATCCGATTATGCTAGGGTTAGCACCGCGACCGCAAAAAATGGATTGTCCTTCATAAGGATCCTGGGAATAATCGATCGCCTCTTCTTCATAATCCATTGCTTCCATAAACGGAAACCGCCTTCGAAACCGCCAGGAAAGGAGTTAGTTGACCGAGGACGGTGAGACGGATGTCGACCGGTCGAGGAAACAGGGAAACAATTATCGCATTTACCCAAAATAACTGCGAATTAATTTCAGTTCTGTCTCTGTGCAGGTGCAGGGAGACGCGCTCGCCACCTGCCCGCCTGTGGCCACGTTAGAGCCTAGAACCCCATCTTCTTCCTTTCAACAAATTCAATATGTAGTAGTGTTTCTAGAAAATATCATTAATAGAGAATAACAATGCAACCAAGGCTCATCTTTCTTTCTATAATAAATTATAATCATTAAGCTCTAAAAGTTGTAAAATTCCAATTATTTTTCATAAAAAAATAAAAATAAATAAATAAATAAACTTAATCTCCCTTTCTTCAATTCAAGAATTTAAGCTTCGTTTCCACATCAAAGAAGCCCTGCAATCTAATAATGTGAATTATTTTCCTTAATATAAATGAAATATGAACGTGTGATATAAATATGAACTTGAATCATTTACCTCAGATTTGTTTGGTTGTAGATAAAGTTGAAGTTTAGAGTTTTAGCCCTAGATACTTTCTGTTAATGATATTTTCTAGAAACACTACTACATATTGAATTTGTTGAAAGCACATGAGTGCATGATCTGGCGGTCGGGGCTGTCGGCTGTCTCGCTCCCCGACTGCGTTCGATTCCCCTACTGCCACTGTTGCTGCTGTATGCTGGTTCCATGGTGAACGTTCGATGTGATCCATTGCGAATGTAATGTATGATGTGATGGTTGTCAGCGCGTCTGACAAAATATAAATGTAATAAAAAGAGGGCCCCATTCCGCTTCTCTTGGGAACTAGCCCCTCCCTTTTTAAAAAAAACTTGTCCCGTGATGAAATAGACTTTAGAGTTTTAAAAAATGCAAGATCTCACTGTGTTTTAATGTTTTGTACCCGAACAATAAGACTAAGTTGCATTGTGTTATATAATTTATAACAACAATCGTTGAGCATCAAAATCTATATGTTACATTTTATTATAAAATCGTTTTTACAATGATCTTTTTATTGTGCACTTTTCTCATGATCTATAATGTTTAAAATGTTTCTTTAGTTCTTTAATTCATTAGTGGATGCGGTGAATTGATTTTTAAAGATACTAATCCAAAGATTATAAGTTAAGCATGATATAAGAGGGAGAGTTGGGAGAATTTGTAATCACATGGATGATATAAATACCATGTGGTAACCTGCAGGGATGATATAAATACCATATGGAAACATACACGAATTAGCTTAAATGTGGTAACCTACAGGGATTAGATTTATTATTGTGCACACAAGTTTTAGAAAAAGAATGGTATTGAGACATGACATTTTTTCTAAGAAAACAAATTATTCAAAATATTAATAAAATATTTACAAAGTAATTATAAGAGTGTATGTTGGGTTTCGAGCATACTTTAATTTTTTAATTTGGTTAAGAGCTTGTTTTTTTAGACGTAAAGAAACATGTTAACAATCCAAGACCTAGAGCCATTTGTCAAGAGGGCCTAAGACCTAGAGGCATGTCAAGAGTGAAACGCTGCTCCCTTATGGACTATTAATAGGTAATTATAGGAACATGGTTTTCCTTGAATAATGGTGATGAGTCAACTTGCATTCACAACCAATAATGATTAGCCTCATTACTGGTCTAACAACAAAGTTATGATAGATTTTCCCACTGTGTAACAAAAAATGCAATCTACAAGGCCAAATCCACGTTGGCATTATGTAGTAAAAACTTTGTAGCCTTTCTCATTTTCTTCCCATGCCCCCCACATTGAAAATGTACAATAAAATCTCCATGGTTTTAACTATCTTCTCCCCTCTGGCTTGAATCATCTTCTCAGGGTGATCCTCGATAAGATATTCTTGCTCTATCTAATGTTTCAATTTCACAATTTTTTTTTTTTTTTAATTCATAGTAAATTGATTTTGAAAATTAATAAAGTAGTCATAAACTATCCTAATTCAAGTGAATGGAAATGACGTGTATAATTGGCAAATTTTATTTTATTTATTTATTTTTTTCATAGTAAATTGATTTTGAAAATTAATAAGGTATTAATAAATTAGCCTAATTCAAGTGAATGGAAATGACGTGTATAATTGGCAAATACTAGGTATTAGCCATTACGTGGCTTATGCCTTTGCATCGGGACGTGCTCGACAACTTTTTATGTAGTGATGTTGTAGTTGTGTAAATGTTTGTAAATATTTACATGCTGGCACAATTAAAAAATAATATTACAAGGGAAATATTGTAGTGTATATAAATGAGTGTAAACATTTAAATGTTGGCTCAATTAATAATAAAAAGTTAAAAGTAATAAAAATAATAAAATTCAATTTGCTATATTGTAATTTTGTTTTTATTATTAAAATTATCTAACAATTTTTTTAGATAAAATAAAATAAGTATCTATAAATTAAGATCCATTTTACCATATAAATTAAAATAATGATTCTGTAACCATAATTAAATTTAATTAATAAGCACATAAAACCTTAATACTTACAATAAACTTACAATACAATAAGATTCTTAACCATGGATATTGGCCCCACTTTACCATGAATATTCTTAACTTGTAAATAGACATTGTTACAATACCATGGCTTATCAATACCACATGCCCAAAAATGGTAACTCATTTCACAATCAAAATATTTTATAAATAATTTATTTTAATTTGATTTTATAACATTTTTTTTTATAATTAAATCTAAAAGCAAAAATGTTAATTAATTTTGCAATCTATTAAACCTTCTATTCTTACTACTAAAAATATTATATATAGATTATATCAAAATTTTGATAAAAAAATAAAATAAAAATACTTTTATACATAAAAAAATATGAAATTTATGTAATATAAATATTATTATTCAAAACCAGCAGAATCTATTTTATCTTAAAAAAATACAATTTTTTTCTCAAATATTATAAAAAAATCACATCTTAAATAGAATCAAAATAACATTCGTCAATTTAAACCATACATATCCTTCATCCTAAATATGTCTCCCGCTTTAATTTACAAACCACAACCATGTCTAGCTTTCTTTTATTTATTTTTAACGAAATACATGGAACACATTTCAAAATCTAAATAAACAGTAGGTAAAATATCACAAAAAATTTAAAATTTAGTTTATAAAATTAAAATGTTGGAGAGAACACGGGCTTGATTTTTTGCAAATTGATTTTGAACACCAAAACTCTAAAAACCGAAAAAAGAGAGTAAAAAAACACTTATATAAAACAACAACGATCTTTCATTTCTAATTTTCACAATCTAAATCAATCATTATATGCAAAAAATAATTATTTTGAACTGCTATTAATATATTTTAATGGAATGCATTATAAGAGACATTTTTGCAAGATAGTCAAATTTAACATTTGAGTTTCCCCTTTAAAAAATAGTAAATTTATTAATTAGATAAAATAATTTATTATTAATTATTATTATTTTTTTGAAATTATTTTTTGTTATTTAAATAAAATAAAAAATATAATTATAAGTAAAAAGTGTATAACATTGTTTAAATATAGAAGGTTTTTAAGAGGGATAACGCAATTTATAAAAGTACAAAAAAAAATGATAAAAAGTTCGAGAAAGATGTACATAATTTCTGATACCACAAGCATAATTTTCAGGATGCTAAAATTAAATTTGGGAGCTCTCTATAAAGTAAAATAAAAACTAAACATTTCCTTAAGATAATACCGGAAATGTAGCATAAATTTACAACTAACATGCAGGTACTAAATGTGCACTTTGCTATGAGGTTCCAACAAGTTCTTCATAATATAAAAAAAGTGTTTGTTTTGATAGAGAGTTTGCAATAGAAATTAGCTCTCTATATATGTGTTGAAAATTGATTACCTAGAAGTTGTTCCTTATCTTTTCTATTTTGCTTTTCCAAAAGGCAGTATTTAGAACTTCGAGTTGGGGTTTACCTCTTAACTAGTCAATTAATCATTTGGAGTCACCCAAAATTTGTATACAATTTATATTTTTCAACAAAGCTAGAAACATTAGGGCCTAACAAGCAATTAGTCCAGCTTTTGTATTTGTTCCATTTCCTATTCCTATTCGGATTTTGAACTGCACAAATTTTTTCCCTATCATTTTAATAATCCCTCCACCTTGCATTTATATCCTTGTGCTTCCGTGTAAAAAACACTTGAATGAGAAATGCTAGGAAAGATGAGCCTTCTCTGATTTTTCTTGTTTTCTTCCAGGTTATGTTCCCTAAAATAGGAAATAATCTTAGAAGATTGTTGAAGAATAAATATGTTTGAACTTTTGAAAGTGACCCTATTCCTAAGTAGCTAGATTCCCCAAGCCACAAAAATTGGAAGAGAACAAAGCTTTTTGTACTTCTCCATCAAATGATGAAGGATATCCTTAAAGGAAGGCTAATCAAAGTTCTCTCTAATTCCTAGAACCAATAGAATGGATTCCCATATTTTCTTAGTAATCTTACAACATGAAAAAAGGTGGTTAACCAATTATACTTGTAGCCTACAGACGCAACATAGATTTGACCCAGAAAAACCTATTTTATGGAGATTTTCCCAGGTTAAAATTTTGTTTTGTAGGACTAACTAGGTGAAACACTTCAGCTTGATAAAGATTTTCCATTTCCAAAAAGAGTTATTCCCCCTGCTGAGATCTTGAACCGCTGTTGAGTGGTAAATGGCTTCATAAGCAAGGTTTGCTTTCACCCCACTAGAAGAGGTATCACAAGTCCAAACCAATTGATCCTTAGAGTTATTTAAGCTAACACCATTGATAGATAACTCCTTTGTGAATGAATTCCATCCGTCATCCAAATGACCAACCAAACTCAATTCTGTGGAGTTAACCAATAACCATTTGAGAGAAGAGCAACTCCCACTCTTTTGACATTATTAAGATAGATATAGCCTTTGTAATTCAAGAACTAAATCAATTTTAAAGATAACTTGTAACAATGGGCTCCACCAATAAAGGGATCATTGCCAAGAATCACTCGTTTTCACTCGTTGGCAAGCCAGTTAAAAAGAAAGAAAAAAGAATCTATGAGGGCCTTCCAGACTATGGAGCCCCTATAGACTGGATATTTTGTAGCTCTTTTAAGGCACTCCACCCCTGACATCCTTCTAAGATACTCTCCTTTTATAACTTGGCTCCAAAGTCCTCCACCAAACAAGGCTCTCCAGAAATTATTCAGAGAAAGAGTTTTACCAAACCAAATTAGCGTCTTGAAACCCCACCCACCAAGCTTTTTTTTTAGCTTAGACAAAGATTTCTAGCTAGCAAGGCGAATCCCCTCCTTAATTTTCTTACGAGTCCACAAGAAGCTAAACATCCTTTATCTTATATTGTTTAGAATTTCTTTGGGAATCTTCGGATATGGACAGCTAGAAGACCAGAATGTTTTCCAAAATAGATTTAACTAAAATCATTCTTCCCCACAGGGATAACTAGTTATAACACCACAAGCTTATTTTCCTCTCTACTTTTCTAGGCAACCACTTATAGTCTTCTTTTAAATATCCATTTAGTTTAAGGAAGAAGCCTAAATACTTAAAACCTTTCCAGTGCACCCACCTGAAAGGGAAAATAGACTTTAAGGAAGAGAAAGTCTCTCAGTTGACATCATTTTGAAGAAATGATGATTTTTTTACACTAATATCCATTTTGGTGGCCTGATAAGATAAAGTTATCACCCTATGGAAGACTTTCCATTATAAAACAGTGACAACCCCATCAACAGTGCATCGTCCACAAAGAGTAAATGGGTAATGTACTAATTATTTGATATTTTATTTCCTTTGATATTTCCTTCTTACTTTTCTCTCAACAAAACGAGACTCCAACCTTCCATGCATCATCCACAAAGAGTAAATAGGTAATGTACTAATTATATGATATTTTATTTCCTTTGATATTTCCTTCTTACTTTTCTCTCAACAAAATAAGACTCCAACCTTCCATCACTAACAAAAACAAGAGGGAAGACATATGACACCCCTACCTAAAGCCTCTTAAACTAAAAAAAGTACATAAAAGGATACATTAATCAATATGGAAAAATTTGCTAAGATCACAAAACCCATGATCTAATTAGTAACTTCCAACCCCAAACCACTGTGTTTACCAAACTAATATAAGGAAATTTGTAAGCCCATAAAATTCCCATACAAGGTTCCTTATGCAACTTTAGGCTTACATACACCAAAGCCATAGCCTTAATTTCTTCCATTTTCTTCCTCAATGTGAACATAATAAGCTTTATTTATTCATCTTTTATATAATATGAATGAATCTTTGTCATTCATTTTTGTTTATTCGTAAGTGTGTTGGGGCGGCCCATAATGGTTGTTGTGCATGTGGAGTCTATATTATTCCTATGGAGGGTCAGCATATTGAAATTTTTTGGAATGGAGGTAAAGGATCGAATAACAAAGCTGAGGTTATGGCGCTGGCAGGTCTTCTCACCTTCTGTGACTATCTTAACATCCAAGATCTGCAAATATTCGGGGATTCAAAGGTTATAATCGACCATGTTCGGTCTATACACGTCATAAATAACCTCAACCTTTTGGGATGGTTGAACAGAATAGAATCAATAAGGAATTTCCGAAAGGACTATTCGATCAACCATATTAATAGAGAAAAAAACAAAGTTGCTGATTCTCTATCAAAAAAGGCCTAGCTTCTCATAACGAGGTTTGGAAGATGAGTATTACAGTGGGGGACAAGATTCACCATATTCAGGATTTCAATATGCCGGGTACCTAACTCTCTCACTCCTCTCCTCCAATCTGGTATGTATCTTGCCCCCTGTTCTGTTGATTTCACTATTCTGCTTGGTACTCCAAATTTTCTGATCTTGTTTTTCTGCTGATGACTCATATATTGCCTTCTTCTTATTCTGAACATTTTGATGGGGATTTGTAGTCATGGACTATGTTTTTGCCTATCTCTATTAAGTTTTGCATAGTCTAGTTCGGCATAACTATGTGATTATCATATAAGTCATATGATGTACTGTTTTTTCTCATAATGAATGAATAGCAATCTAGCTTTTTTCGTGCTGAAAAAAAGTGTTTGGGGTAGTCAACGAACATCCTCTACATGTGAGTGGATGGTGCTTGAATAAATTAGATATTTAAAATCTTTGTGGTGTTTGAATAAATTAGATCTTTAAAATTTGTGTCTTGAACTTAAAAAAGATGATAAATTGTTTTTCAAATGGCATATCGAAATTATATAAATTTTTTTTTAACAAATAATTATAATAAAAAAATATGGCTTAAAATTTTAATAAAATTAATAATATTATTAATTTAAACAAAATTGATTATTTAAATAACAACTATAATTATTAAAAATATGCTTAAAAAATATTAATTAAGTTTGTGTTAAATATATTTTATATTAAATTTAATTTTATAATTCAAATTATTTTATTTAAAAAAAAAAAGAAAAACCTAATTTAATCAACTTTTAACATGTAGATTTTCATAGTTAGAAACATGATGTTGAAAATTTCTGGAGCATTGTGTGATCTAGTTGAGGTGCTATTTCATCATTTCAACTTATTATCCTTGAGGATGGGTACAATGTTCATTTGAAACTTTAGACATCTCAACCATGGGTAAAATGTTCACCCAAAACTTTAGATACCTCAACCAAATCACATAGTGCTCAAAATTTTTTCAACATCATATAAACTTTGATAAACTTTGCAATTTATTTATTAATAAAACTAGCATGATCATATAACTTTAGTGTAACTTACAAACGAAATAGCCTTTTTCACCAGAATATAGTGGTACAATTTCAAGCACAATTGTGTTTTTGTTGTTGTTTGAAATACATTTTTGAATACGTAAATAGATTCAACACCCTAAAAAACCTAGGGCCCTTGAATTCTTTAGATTGAACAACTTAAACCCAAGTTTTCAAAACTCTCTACGAGATTTTGGTTAAAATTAACTAGAAAAAATGCCCTTAAAAACATATATAACTCAAAACACTTACCTTAGGATACATTTCACATATATTGAAAAAACCATAAAAATTAACTAAATTACAACTTTATTTTAGATTATCATTATTATTTATAAGAATAATTAATGTATAAGTTAAACATATATACATTTAAAAAAAATCTAAAAAGATTCTTAACCTGTAAATAGGTTTTGTTACAATACCATAAGCTAATACCATGACTTATACCATATGCCAAAAAAACCATAAATCATGTTCACTTGACTATTTCTTTTCAATTAATCAATTTAATTAAAGGGAAAAAAGGGTATAACTACTTTTGAGATAAATCTCAACATTTGATTGGTAAATACTACTAAGAATATTCAAATTCATGAGGTGTTATTCCAAATTAGACACGTCTATTGGCACAATTAGTGCCAAAATACTATAAAAGCTCAAAAATCTTAATAACCTAAAAAGATATAAAAGAAATTAAATAAATAATTCTTAATTAGAATTACATATTTTGATTATTACATGTTTAATTATGTTTATTAGGGTAGTTGGGGTGAACTTGACTTAGTCATAGAGTCAATTTATCATTGGTAATTAGTAATAACCCATGGCATTTTGATGTTAGGTAGCCTATTAAAGGCATAATGAATCTATTGTAAGATGCCTTTCGTTCATTGAGAGGGTATGATAAAAAGGGAGAAGATTATAAAAATGCCAATGAGATTGGTGATGAAATAATAAAACACAGCTTCTCACTAAACGTAGCTCCTCAAATTGGTTGAACCATGTCAATTTTGTTTCCTATGAATTTGTTATTGTTGGTGTTTACATGTGCCTATTATATTTTAATCTCTCCCCTTTTTGAACAAATAGTATAAGAAGTAAAGGATCATGGCCTTTAGAAGGAAATAGTACTTGAAAATGCCCATAAATTGTACAAGGTTGAAGCCAACAAAGAAGCCTAATTGGAATTTGATGAAGAGATGTGAGATCTACGTGGAAGAGCCATGAAGTGAACCACTCTACAAATCTGATCGATTGAAGAAGTGAGATCTATGTGGGAGAGTTGTGAAGTGAACCACTATGCAAATTTCATTGATTAAAGAGAGACATAGCCAAATTGGTTGCATAAAATAGAGTAAAAGGTTAAGTCAAGGTGAGCCAATCATCATAATGATTTCCTAGTGAAGGCAGAGTATAAAGGCACTCAAAAGCATGGGTATATAGTGAGAGAGAGGTCACCCAGTTGGATGGATGAGAGAACATAGACATAATGGATGGTGGTGAAGTCTGGTTAAGGAGCCAACTTGTTATGGAGAGCCATCGTAGTGTGTGAACACCCTAGAGTGTTTTTTCTAAGTTGTAAATCCCAACCATAGACCAAAGCATTCCACAAGGTTGTTGTAAGATCTGTTGTTCATGTATACATGTAGCATGGTAGCACATGATGTGATCTCTGTTATGCATAGAGGATGGAGGATCAAGTTGTGGAATGATCACTGGAATAGGTACTAGTATGTTAGATATACTCATATGCTACCTTGATTTTAGTTTGTTGTAAGACCTATTATTCAATCATTCATGTTGTAGTGCACTAGCATATGGAGTTATCTTGTACGAGGGTGGCAGGTGTACTTGTATGCTAGCTTGAGGGGAGGAATGTGAGATGTTAGGATATGAGTTGGTTGATGAACCATGTACAAGAAAAAAACATCCTAGAAAACTAGCGAATACAATGACTAGTTACTCATGTATTATGGTGGATGGTAATATATTTTTATACGGACTTTAGCAAAGTTATTAGGAACATGTTAATCTTCCCAAGTCAAGCAACCAAAAAATAATAATAAGAAAAATTAAAAAATATAATTCAACATACACATAAACCATGTACACACGATTTACACTAAAAAAACCTCAACAAGGGAAAAAACATTTAACAATATATCTATTATTATCCTTGACTTAAACATAGCGAAGCTGACCAACACCCTGACCCCCACCAAGTGAACCTTCCACTTACTCTTAACACATTACAATGGAAAATCCCCTCCTTTTTAAAACTTTAACTACATATAATACCATAAACCACTAAATATCCAAAACCATCACATTTAACCTAACAACCTTCACTCTTTTATATCCTTCAACTATCTTCTTGTCGTCACAATTTGAAGTTTACATTCATTATCAAATCAAATTTCCATATCAAAATCCAAAACACTGCATACTATCACAATTTGTTACATTCGTTATCAAATCAAAGTTCCATATCAAAGTCCAAAACACCGCATATTAATGAAAAATAAATAAGAAACAATATTTTTGTATTAAATAAGCTTTTGCTACTAGATATGGTCATAACATCCTTATCTTTATAAATAGGGTCATAATATCCTTATCTTTATAAAAGTGTTCCCATAAAACCACTTAGTTATATTTTCAATGCTTTATTTATCTTTTAAAATATATATATATATATAATAGACATGATGTGACAGTATGAATCAATATAGGCCCATTAGAATGATGACATTATTAAATATTAGAATGATGGCATTATTAAATAGATGGAAGGTGCACCCACACCTAAACAACCCATTCCTTTCCTTATGTCTACATCAATGTTCACACCTCTTTCTCCTCCATCACCAACATTGACATTGCTTTTAAGGTAGGGTTCTAGATGATATATGACTTGTTTTTCTTTAATGAAAATGTCCCACATTTGACAAACAATCTAAAGCTGAGTTCCTAGATGGTATATGGGCCTTTTGTTAAATGTTTTTGAAGTTATGGTAAATGGTTCTAGATGATATATGACTTGTTTTTCTTTCATGAAAATGTCCCACATTTGACAAACAATCTAAGTTGAGTTCCTAGATGGTATATGGGCCTTTTGCTAAATGTTTTTGAAGTTATGGTAAATGGTTTATTTCGTCGATCTAATTTGGGTATTGGGTTCATGATTTCTTTGGGATAGTCATTGTGACTCGAGTATAATATATAATTTTAAATCAATATTATCGTGTATTTCACTGATAAACAAATAATATTATAGTATTAAAAAGATTATTATGGAAAAGAAAAAGATTGAAATAAGATATTTAAATATTTTGGAATTTTAAATAATAATAATTTGAAAAATATATTATTATGGAAAAGAAAAGATCGAAATAATATATTTAAATATTTTGAAATTTAAAATAATAATAATTTGAAATGGGTATAGTTGGAAGTTTGTTATTTCAAATGTTAATAATTATATAATTTTATTATATAAAGTAATGTTATATTAAGTTAATACTGATATGTTAAAGGATGGTGTGGTCTTAGGCCAAAGGTCACACTGGGTCGAGGGTCAAGTGTGATCTCTGGGTGATTTTAATGGTTTAGATGTTTTTCTGGGTGATTTTAAGCCAAGTGTGATCTCTAAGTGATTTTAATGGCTTAGATATCTTTCCGGGTGATTTTTATGGCTTAGATGCCTTTCTGGGTGATTTTAATAGCTTAAATGCCCCTTAGTACTCAATCAACAAATTAAACATGCCAATCATGTAAATAATGACATTCCCTAACCAAAAAAATAGTTAACATTAATATAAAAAGATAAATATTAAAAAAATGTATTAAAAATTAAATGAAAATTGTAATTTTTTTTTTAATCTTTATATCACATTTAAAGATTATATGTTACATATGTAATGGACATTTCATTTTTATTCCAAGAACAAATGATACTCAATCTTGCCTCAATTTATGGCTACATTCATTATTATCCTTCTTTGAACATGTTGGTTATTTGTCTTCACTATTATCCTCTTCAACATTCTCAAGTATGGTTGCTCATATGATTAGTAGTGTTTTGATTTAGGTTTTTGTCCTTTGATTCTTTTTAAATGAGCTTATTCTTGGGGAAATGAATCTTGGAGATATCTTATTTGTTGGGGGATTTGACACCAACAAGTGGCATTCTCATTATCTAGAACTTAAGCATGATAAAATGTTTCCTTATTTTGTTGATAGGCACATTATGCAACCCAATATGAGGGAGATGTGTAATTCTGTCCATACTCAGCTTGGAGTTGAGACGTGTGTTTGTCAAAATAAAAAATATATATACTGAAAATTAAAGAAGAATGTCAACTATAATAAAAATAGAACTGAATATATGTTTAGTTAGTTTTAATTAAAAGCATTATAAAACATCTATAATACGACTCTCACTATGCTCTCTTTGTTCATTGTCAACATTAAAACTGAGAATGAAGAAGATGTGGTATTTGTGGCCAAGAATGAAGGAGATGTGGTAATTAATATTAAAGCCCATTTTGAAGGAGACATAGTAAAAATATTTCACTTTCACTAACCACAAATAAAATATTTCTATGCGAAATTTTACAGAGATAAAGTAATTAAAAAAATTCCTTATATTTTTCTTCTAAATATTTCAATATAAAACTTAAATAAATTGTTTAAAGATCCATTCTAGGTAATATATATATATATATATAAGTTGACCATAGGAGAATATTTCAATACCCATAAGGAAGAAGTAATAAAAAGTAAAATAAGTCAGTTACTTCCTAATAAAATGAAGATATGTAATTCATTCAATTGTTAATATATTGGCGTAGATCCATCTTAACAAGAGAGATCAAATCTCTTTCCACACTAAAAGAGGTTTTCACTTCAAGAGTTTTTATCTCTCCGGTTGCTTCGTAGATCTAGAATTAAGATGGATTTAGACTGATGTAATATTATCTTGCATAGTGAACCCTTGATATTAGTCTCAACATATACATGATGCGATGGTTGATTGTTAAAGTTTATTAGCGTGATTAACTTATTAATACTTTAAACTTGTTCTTTAATTTGATTTGGTTAACCAAAATTGCTCCCCAAATTCCATTGTGTCTCTTCATTTTTTTTTTCTTGGTAAAACTATGCTAATATATTATGTACAGAAGACAATATTTACATCGGATCAAAACACAGAGAACCAGGCACCCGGAATATCATCCTGGAGCAGCTGAGGCCAATCAAAAGAGCTAGCCCACGCAGGGGCGCCAAACAGAAAATCTAGACCATTCAAAAGAGCTAGCCCACGCAGGGGCGCCAACCAGAAATCTAAATTATCCCACGCAGGGGAGACTGACATTATCCAGCCCATCAACAAAGTTTCTAGGACACAAACAAAAAGCACAGATGCCAAAACTAAGCTAATACAGACAGCATTAGAGACCAAAAGACCAGACAGAAGAGCCATGTAGACCTTGAGCTCGGGCATCGCTATTCTTCCAGTTGCACCTCCTCTACCCGGCACCAACCGTATGCCTCCCTCTCCGCAGCAGTGGGGGCAGTGTCCATATGGATATCTTCTGCTTCGCTGGTCCTCGCCCTCTGATCCAGCATGCTTTTCGAGACATTCTCCAGGTCTGTGGCAGGATCCTTTATTTCTTTCTCCGGGCCAGTATCAGGATCCTTTGTTTCTTGCACCGTGCTGTCAGCTTTCCCCTGCCCACGTTCGTCCAGAGAGTCATTGTCTTCCTGGGAAGTTTCAATGAACAGAACCGAAACGTGCGCACTGATCTGGGGGCTGTTCATGGAACTGCTAAAGTTAAAAATAGCAGAGCCGAAGGCGGGCAAGGAAGCCGAGCTCGAAGCACCAGCGTCCATGAATTGACTTGAATGAAGGGGATTAGCTCCAGTGGAGCGAATGCTATGGCAATGACAACAGTGGGCGGAAGTATCAGCAACGGGAGTGCGAGAGGTTCCTCCCCTGGAGGTGCCTCGACGGCTAAGCATGCGCTGTCGAGGTCTCACCATCCTTGCAGGGATCGAGGGGAAGAGATCCAAACAGACAGCGGAATAACCCAAACAGACAGCGTGAGGAACAGACTGCGGAATAACCCAAACAGACAGCGTGACGATCCCAGCGGAGACGGAGAGGCAGGGCATCTGAGGTTGCAGAGACCTGCCAGAAGGAAGAACCAGCAACATTCCCTGACCTGACGCAGCGACATGGTTTATAACCTCAGCTACCTCACCTTGGAACGCGCCCGCCATAACTGCAACCTCCAAGCGAGCCGAATAGCCATGCAGGGCATTTACTCTGCTCTGCTAAATAGACTTATACCAGCTACCATTTACGCCTGTGCCAACATTAGCCCCGACGTCTGCCACGTGATGGCATATGGCCGGCATGTGGCCTGCGGCATACTCCCGTCCCATCCTAACTAACACCCGCATCCGGGGGAGCTGCATCTTTTTGGACCAGATGTGTGCATTCTTGAGCTTTGTCATGAGTCAAAATAGTATCCAGTTGCCCTGTGAGTAGAGAGTTGTCATTTTCCACCCCCAAATTGGCCATGAAGTCGGCAACCTTGTTACCTTCCCTTTTTATGTGATTGAAGGTGATAGCTCTGTTTCTGTGGAGCTCAAGTTCTATGGCCTCCAGTCTTGCTTCGAGCCTCCAGCTGGTAGCTATTTTCCTGGCATGAGATCCATTTAGGAGATGCTTAGCCATATTTATGAGGATCTGAGAGTCTCCTTCCACCTCCAGTGGATGGAAGTTATGACTCCATGCAAGAAGGAGTCCCTGCCATAGCCCCTCTAACTCAGCTGAGTTATTGGTGTCCCATCCAATGTTCCCGTAGTACAGCATCAGGGGTTCACCTTCATGATTCCTTATTATTCCGCCAAAGCCTGCAATTCCGGGATTCCCTTTGGAGGCGCCATCGAAGTTGAGCTTGAACGTATGCTTTGGTGGGGGAGTCCATGTGACTTTTTTTTGAATGTTGCTTTCAGAATGGCCTTGCTTGTGAGATCCTTGAGGAAGATGTATTTGCCAGTTTTCCAGAATGGCTTTCTCATTATCTAGAGTAGGCCAGTCCTCCTCCTTCCAAGATCTTAGCCTCAGAGTCTCTTGAAGATTTCTACAAAGCAGGTTCCAAATATTGTCTATCGAAGAGCGCTGATTTTTGAATATGCGTTTATTTCGTTCCTTCCATATGCTCCATAGGACCAGCCCGGGAATTAGTTTCCATAGGTGATTGAGGATTTCACTCTTGTAAGGATCCCGTTGCCACTGACGTATTGAGTTAGTGATTTCATTCTCGAGTCTGCATCTTCTTTGACATCTAAAGCTTGCCTTTTCCCATAGCTGATTGGCCAAGGGACAGGAGTCCAGAAGATGTTGGAGAGTTTCCTCATGGGCGTTGCAATTAAAACAAATGGAGGGGCCGTGAAAATTTTTGCTCCTGAGTTTGTCCCACGTTAGAATTCTCTGATGTCCTACCAACCAGAGAAAATGGGAGATTTTGGGCCAGGAGCCAAAACTCCAGATTTTGCTCCAGATTGGGTCCTGGGGAGCGGAACTATTGCAAATGATTTTGTAGGCCTCGGATGTGGTGAAGGCTCCTTTCGGCTGGTAACCCCATCTTAGTATGTCTCTGCTTTCATCGTACCTGATTCTTCTTTTGCTCAGTTCCCTATCCAATTCCTCGACAATTTGGTGATCTTCATTTGTGATTACTTGGTTGCCCTGTTTCCAAATCCTGAAGCCCTTCTCAGTTTCCTGGGTCCAGTACTGCCAAATCTTTTCTTGCTGCTGCTCCTCCCTAATGAGGTCCGGTGGCAGGTTAAGTACTCGGCTGAGTTGAGGCATTTGATTCCAGGCATCTGTCCAGAATCTTGCGGTGTTACCATTTCTTACCTCCCAAAAACTGTGCTTCTGAATCATTTGGAAGTGTTCTTTGGCTGCATTCCAAATTAGCGATCCTTTATCATTGGGCGTGAACCTGATGAGCTCTTCCTGGGGTCGGTGATTGGCATACTTGGCTGTCCAAATTGTGACCCAAGGTTTTCCTGGGCTGGTGAGCCATTGCCACCATATTTTAGCTCCCATGATGGCGTTGCTATGCTCGGGATCTCTAAGGCCAATGCCTCCTTTTTCTTTGGGCTTGCAAACGGTGCTCCATTTTACCAGGGCCCATTTGCGATTGGTTGCAGTGTTTCCCCAGAGGAATCCTCGCTGAAGATTCCTTATTCTTTTTAGGACCCACTTTGGCGCAGCAAGGATGGAGAATAAGTATAGCGGCATTGCTTGAAGGACAGACTTTATGAGCACTGCGCGACTGGCTAAGTTCAGAGCTCTATGCGACCATAGGTTGAGACGGGATTCGAGCTTCTCAATTAGATTACGCCAAGAGGAATGCTTGATGGCGGAGACCGTTAGGGGGGCTCCAAGGTATTTGGAGGGAAGGGTGGCAATTGGGAATCCCAAAATTCGGACGATTGCAGTCTTAACAACAGGAGGGGTGTTAAAGAAAAAGATCTGCGATTTTGAGCTATTTATGCTGGTTCCAGAGGCTTCAGCGAAGTCATTGAGCACGACTTTAAATCTGGAGGCCTCCTGGACAGAGGGGTAGCCAAAGAGCATAGTGTCATCTACAAACTGCTGATGGGAAATGGCAGACGAGTGATGAATGGAGAGGCCTTTGAGCTGTTGAGAGTGTAGGGCTTTTTTAATGTGACGTCCCAGGCCTTCAGCCATTAAAACAAAGAGGAAGGGGGAGAGGGGATCACCTTGCCTTATACCACGGGAGGGAGAGAAGGGGCGAGAGGGGATCCCATTCACGAGAATGGAGAAGAAGGTGGAGGAGATTAGACTCATAATCCAACGGATCCATGTGGGACTGAATCCGAAAGCAATTAGCATTTGCTGTATGTAAGTCCAACTGAGCTTATCAAATGCTTTAGAAAGATCAAGTTTTAGGAGCATACCTGCCTGTTTTGAGTGCTTGAGTGAGTGTATGATCTCATGCGAGAGGATAATGCCATCCATAATCTGTCTCCCTTCCACATATCCAGACTGTTCCTGAGAAATGAGCAGTGGCAAGAGGGGCTTTAACCTGTTTGCAATGACTTTAGAGATGACTTTGTATATTACGTTGCAGAGAGCAATCGGCCTGAATTTGTCCGGGGTGATTGAGTCCTCCTCTTTAGGGATTAGGGCAATGAAAGTAGAGTTAAGTGAGGGAAGCAGCCAATGATGTGCTCGCGATTCCTCTACCACTTGCCAGACTTCCAATTTTATCAGCTCCCAGAAATTGTGGAAGAAAGTAGTGGTGAAGCCGTCTGGGCCAGGAGCTTTTCCATCTTTGAGCTGGGCCATAGCAATATCCACTTCCTGAGTTAGAATTGGACGGAGGAGAAGTTCATTGTGCTCCTCCGTGATTAGTTTTGGCACATTGTGTGTGATTCTGTCAATTGCAGGACGTCTGTCAATTTCAGGCTCTTGATGGACTTGCTTGAAGTGATTGAGGAATTCCTTCTCAATTTCCTCATGTTGTTCGACCCTTTCCCCTCCTTGTTTTTGTATAAAAGGGATGTTATTGCACATTCTTCGTTGAACAGTGGTTCGGTGGAAGAACTTAGTGTTTCGTTCGCCCTCTTTCAACCATCTGATCCTGGACTTTTGCTTCCAATATATCTCCTCCTGCTTTCTTCTCTCCTCCAGCTGATTGTGGATGTGCTGCTCCTGCTCAAGGGTTCTTTCTGTGTGGCCTCCTGTGCTTATTTCTTGTTGTAGTTCCGCCAGTTCTTTTTGAAGATCATGTTGCGCCTTGAAGATGTTTCCGAAGGTCTCGCTATTCCATCGCTTTAAGTTGAATTTTAGATGTTTGAGTTTCTGTTGGAACTGGTACATCTTGGAGCCTTCTGGCGGGATGAAGGTTGTCCAAGTTGTGTTAACAAAGTCTTTGAAGGAGGGATGGGTAAACCAGAATTCCTCGAAGCGAAAAGGTCTTCTTGTGGCGCTGCCAGGACGTTGCCATTGAAGAGCAATAGGCCAGTGATCCGATCCTGAGTGTGGAAGAATGGCCGCTGATATGTCTCCCCCTAGATGAATCGAGTTGTCTGAAATTAGAAACCGATCCAGTTTGGAGGCTATTTGATGCCTGCCTGCTCTTCGATTGCTCCACGTAAAAGTGCCATTACAGAAATGCAGATCTATTAGAGAGGCGTTCTGGATGAAGTCTTTGAAATGGGTGTTTTCCTGTTCCAATCTGTTTCTGCCCCCAATCTTTTCCTCCAATTTGGTAATCATGTTAAAATCCCCCCCTATAATCCATAGCGGGTACCTTCTATTGAAGTTTAGAGCTTCTATGGTGTTGAGGAGAGCAATTTTTTCCCCTGCTTCCTGTGGGAAGTAGACATTCGAGAGATTCCCATGAATATTAGTGCCAATAATGTGGAATGCAGCCTGGATTAGATGATGAGAAGCATGAAAGTCCGAGAGAGTAAGCGCTTGAGAGTTCCACGCAATGGCTAGCCCCCCAGATGCACCGGATGCATCCACAGCCACCGATTGACATCCTGGCCAAGCCTTAGAGAGGATAGTACCTAGAGTTGAGCTGTTACATTTTGTCTCCTGGAGAAAGCATATTTGCGGCTTTTCCATTTTTATCATATTTTTTAACATTCTGAGTTTTCCTGGGCTATTGAGCCCCCTTAGGTTCCATGAAATGAGCTTCATGATTCACTATTGGTAGAGGGCTTATAGTACTTCGTAAGCTTAGCATACCTGCCTGAGTCCACCAGGATTTTCCCTATCGCTATTGTTCGTTGGAGATCAGTTCTTCTTCCCCTTTTTTTGGAATCTTTTGGGGGAGGGCCTAAATCCCATTGACTTCCTGATTGGATGCCGAGCTGATACTGATGGTAGGCTCGAGAAATGACCACTTCCAGTTTGTTGAGCTGAAGCTCTGGGATACTTTCATAGGCCTTCTTTTTGCATGCTGCTTCTAGTTCTAAAATATCTAGTCCATTCAGATCTATGCTTTCTGGTTCTTCCTCCATCTGTTGCACCTGGTTATTTCCTTCTGTGGGAATATCTGAGCTTTGGAGGGGATCTGAAGATCCGTCTACTTCCATTTCATTGTCTTTTTCTACCTGCTTCTCTTTACCTTCCATGGGGTTTGCTAGGGTGACTTTGGGGGGTTGGGGTTCAGAGGAAGGGGCTGAAGGAGGTGGCTGGGTGGAGGAGGAGGGGAGAGCAGAGTTGGGCTTAGAGGATGGGTTTTGCTCTTCCGTAGATTGAGCTAGGATTTCAAAGCTATTTCTGACCGCTGGATCAGAGGTATTGTTTTGCTGGGGCTTTTTCCCTGTTGTTGGTTTTTTATGCGCTCGTTTGCGGTTAGGGGCTTTGGTGAAGCCATCATGGGTCAGAGAGTCAGAGGGGGCAGGAGCATTAGCTTTGGCATTTAGGGGACAGTCTCTGAAAAGATGCCCTATGGCATGGCATTTACGGCATCGAAACGGGACATGTTCATAGTCTAAGGGTTGAATCCATTCATAGTCACGGTGAGAGAGACTTACCGATTCTGGCAGAGCTTTGTCCAGGCGCATGAAGACGCAGATGCGGGCATATGATGTGTATCTTCGCATTTTTGTTTCTTCTGCTGCCTTTATATATTCCCCTAGACCATTTCCTATATCTTTCAGGATATCTTCATCCCAGTACTCATCTGGAAGTGAGTACATTCTTATCCAGACTGGTGCCCAAGTGAGGTCCTCCTTATCCGGATTAAATCTGGCTGTCCATTCCCTTAAGTATAGGCCAGCTGAGTTGAAGAAGTAGGGTCCTTCAACCAGGATTCTGTATTTGTCTTCCAGGCAAAAGAAAATCGCAGTGAAGAATCCTTTTGGGCCTAGCTGCAGAGTCACATCTCCTTTAGGCTTCCACTTCGCTGCGATCCAGCCGTATAGGGCTTTTTCCATCGGCCAGAACCCTATAAATTTCCCAATGAGAGCATGATCTCTCATATATTGGATTCGTTCTTCTATTTTCTCTCCCGACAGTTCGATTCTGGGTCGATCTGTTGCTATTGGTTTGCAGGTAGTCGAGGAGACCTTCGGGGCTCCTTCTGGTCGATTAATCCATCCTGGTACTCCTTCTGTCTTGTCTCCTTGGTTGTCTTTTTCAGTGCGCTCATTCCGTCGTGGGATCTCCTGGTTTATCACTTCCTCATTGACCGAGCCAAATAGAATCGTCCTTTCAGGTCTGTGCTGCAGGTTACTTGCTTTGGGGGAGGGCGTTGAAGCCCCCCCCTGGGGATTGTCCATTCGCCCTTCGATCCGTCACTGAGCAGTTAGGTAGCGACAGAGCAAGAGGTCAGGTCCGTGATGGCTGTCTGAGCAGAACAGACTGCGCCGTCTGAGATGTGTTCAGAACCCTAGCAGTCGAGTTCCCAGCGCTCCTCTCCCGTTGTGTCTCTTCATTTTCATTAGATCTTTAATTTCCAAATTCCATTGCGTCTATTCATTTTCATTAAATCTTTAATTTCTTTATTTGTATGTTCATTCCTCTTCTTTTATGCATTATCATTTTCCTTCCATTCTCTCTTTCTGAGAAAAAAACTCTTAATTTTATTCATGAGACAGAGGAACAAAGTTACAATTTGTGTATGTTAAACATATTCGAGCATTAACGCCTCATAGATAATCATAAAAACAAGCACAGGGAAATAAACCCACACCACAAAAACCCTAATAAAGGAAGTCGAAAAGTCCCAACAAATATTACAAGAAATTTCAGAAAAACTAGTATAAGGCAAAAGCTGCCCTGTGATCTCACGAGAAACGCCTAGCAATAGGCCTCGACACAAATTTTAAATAGGTGTCAAAGCCCAAAAGAAACCCCATGATAACAACCGAGAGGGAACTAGCGTAGATGTCCCTGAGAAAGACAAAACCAACGATAGCAAAGCAGAGAAATGACACACCTAAACACATGAGCACAGACATGGAGAAGAACAACAATAATGACGTCGACATGAGCAAACAAGCCATAAAAACACACACAGAAGGTCATCAACTGAGCACAAAACTCACCGTAGAGTAAGCCCCAACCAAAAGACGTCAACATCATGAGAAACACCTAGATCATTCCAACAAATGAATGGAAAGAGGCACCAACTAGAGGGTCGAGTAAGGAGAGTTTGGCACGAAGATATTGTAGTGTATTTAAATGAGGGCAAACATTTAAATGTTGACTCAATTAATAATAAAAAGTTAAAAATAATAAAAAGAATAATATTCAATTTGTTATATTGTAATTTTGTTTTTATTCCTAAAATTATCAACAATTTTTTTACCATATAAATTATCAACAATAACTTTTTGAAAGTGACCATGTTCCTAAGTAGCTAGATTCCCCAGGCCACAAAAATTGGAAGAGAACAAAGCTTTTTGTACATCTCCATCAAATGATGAAGGATGTATCCTCAAAGGAAGGTTGATCAAAGTTCTTTCTAATTCCTAGAACTGGTAGAACATATTAGCATATTTTCTTGGTAATATTACAACTTGCAAAAATGTGGTTAACTGATTATACTTATAGTCTACAGAGGAAACATAGATTTGGCCGAGAAAAGCATATTTTATGGAGATTTTACTATGTTAAAATTTTATTTTGTAGGGCTAACCAGGTGTAACACTTGAGCTTGTTAGGGATTTTCCCTTTCTAAAAAGAGTTATTCAACTAGCTGAGATCTTGAACCACCCTTGAGTGGGCAATGGCTTCATAAGAAATGTTTTCTTTCACCCTACTAGAAGAGGTATCCCAAATCCAAACCAATTTATCCTTTGAGCTATTTAAGCTAACACCATTGATAGGTAACTCCTTTGTGAATGAATTCCATTTGTCAGCCAAAGGACCAACAAAACCCAATTCCGTCGGAGTTAACCAATAACCATTTGAGAGAAGTGCAACCCCCACTCTTTTGACATTATTAAGATAGATATAGCCTTTGGAGTTCAAGAATTGAATCAATTTTGGAGACAACTTGTAACAACAAGCTACACCAATAAAGGGGTCCTTGCCAAGAATCACCTGTTTTCTGTCTCCAACATTCCTGGCCAGACAGTTAAAATGAAAGAAAAAATAATGTATGAGGGCCTTCTAGACTATGGAGCCCCTATGGACTAGATTTTTTGCAGCTTTTCTGAGGCACTCCACCCCAGGCATCCTTCTAAGATACTTCCTTTTATAACTTGGCTCCAAATCCTTCCACCAAACAAACCTCTCCAGAAATTATTCAAAGCAAGAGCTTTACCAAACCAAATCGAGTTCTTGAAACCCCACCCACCGAACTTTTTTTGGCTTAGACAAAGATTTCTAGCTTGCAAGGTGAATCCCCTCCTTAATTTTCTTACCAGTGCACATGAAGCTAAACATCCTTTATCTTATATTGTTTATAATTGCTTTGGAAATCTTGGAGATGGACAACTAGAAAACCAGAATGTTTTCTAGAACATATTTAACTAAAATTGTTCTTCCCCGTCGTTTTGAAGAAATCATGATTTTTTACATTAATCTTCATTCTGGTGGTCTAATAAGATAAAGTTATCACTTTTAGAAGATTTTCCATTCTGACAAAAAAACAACCCCATCAACAATACATCATCCACAAAGAATAAATAAATAATATACTAATTATATAAGATTTTATTTCCTTTGATATTTCATTCTTACTTTTCTCTCATTTTACTCAAACCTTCCATCACTAGCAAAAAACAAAAAAAACATAAGACACCTTGCCTAAAACCTCGGGAACTAAAAAAGGTGCATGAGAGAATCCATTAATCAATATGGAAAAATTTACTGAGAACACAAAACCCATGATCTAATTAGTGACTTCCCACCCAAGCCAATTTGTTACAAGAATAATCTACGGAAAATCCAATTCAATTGGTAAGGCCATAAAATTCTCATACAAGGTTCCTTATGTAACTTTAGGCTTACATGCACCAAAGCCATAGTCATAATTTCCTCCTTTTCCTTTCACACTTGGGGAACTTCCTCAATGTGAACGTAATAAGCTTTATTTTTTCATCTTTTATAAAATATGAATGAATCTTTATTATTCCTGTTTTTTTATTCTTAAGAGTTTTGGTAGTGTACATGTGATAGGGTGGTGCTCGAATAAATTAGATGTTTAACATCTTTGTGGCGTTTGAATAAATTAGATGTTTAAAATCTGTGAATCGAACTTAGAAAATATTATAAATTGATTTTTAATTGATATTTCGAAATTTTTTTTCAAAAGAAAAATTGTAATCTTTCATTATGTAGAAAAAATACATATAGTAGATGCCCAAGGCATATGCATAACTGTTGTCCCTTGGCTAGTACTAGATACATATAAGAAGATAAGTTATGGCGTTCGCCATTTCCCGAAAATCTGTATGGTTGTGTAGTCATGTGCTAATGCAAAATGCAATAGGTGTTTGAGGGTGATTAGTTCAACGAAATTGTTTGTCCCCTCCCCCAAACCAAGCTGGACTTTATATGAGTGTTGTTTTGATATATGCAAAATGAAACCGCCTCCACAGCCATGGGATTGGGTAGCGCCATCGAAAAAAGACCATGGGCGGGATTTGTCGATTGGTCCCAGGGAGAGAGTGCGCCGAGTGGGGGGATGGACAACCTCTGGGATTTCATGGTATGCTACCACTGCCCTCGCGATGATAAGAGGCCATCGAGCCACAACTCCATTGAAAATAATATCATTTCGGGTAAGCCAAATGGTCCAACACAGGAGGAGGGGTAAGCATAGTTTTTTAGTGCCATGGTGAGCAGCAAACCAAGAGTTCCAAGCTTGTGTGATAGAGGGTCCCTACCACCTTTCCTGAATGGATAGAGACTGAACAATCATTTGCCACAACTGAGCAACAGTAGGGCAGTGTAGGAACAAATGCTCATTTGTTTCAGATTCTTGTTTACACATAACACACCAGTGCGGCCCATAGATAGATCTGTGGGTGAGGAATTCTCCCGTGGGTGTTTTGTTGCTAAGTACACTCCACATAAACAGATGGGCTTGAGGAGGTGATTTCAATTTCCATAGATGGTGCCACCATTCTTGTACTGCCTCTGGTTTGCGATCCGTAAGGAGAGAGAGGTAGCTAATTTTCAGGGTGTATTTGCCATGTTCCGTTGGAGTCCAAACAAGTTCGTCTGGTCCTTCTTTAATATGAACATGCGCCTCAGACAGAGCATTTAAATATCCTCCCCAAGATTGATGCCACTGTACAGGGATGCCAATATTGTGAGCTGATAACCATGCTTGCTCGAATAAAGAGTTGTGTTCCTTGTCTGCTATCTGTGCAACCACCTTGATGTCCCTTTGATGTAGATGGTGTATCAGGTCAGGAGGGAGCTGATATTTGTTGCCTCCCCTGATCCATGGATCCATACCAATGTGCACCTGATTGCCATCATTTATTCTCCAAGCCAGGCCTGCTTTGATAAAAGGCATAGTTTGCAAAATTGCCTTCCAAACAATAGAAATGCCAGTGCGCAGCCAGACTGGCAATCAGACCCAATCCATGAGTTGCTGTGGCCAGACATATTTGTGGTATGTGACAATGGTCCAAAGATTCTGTGTTGTGAGGAGATATCTCGAATATATATATATATATATATATATATATATAATTTAATTATTAAAAATAATTATAATATAAAATATTACTTAAAATTTTAATAAAATTAATAATATCAATGGAAGTGATGATTTAAGTAACAATTCTATAATTATTAAACATCTATTAAAAAAAAATTGTTAAATATATTTTATATTAAATTTAATCTAATAATTGAAATTATTTTTATTTAAAAAAAATAATTTAATTTTAAAACCTAATTGAATCAACTTTTAGTATGTAGATTTTCACATTGTGTGATCTAGTTGAGGTGCCATTTCATCGTTTCAACTTACTGTCCCTGAGGATGGGTGTCATTTCATCATTTCAACTTATTGAGCACTGTGTGATCCAGTTGAGGTGTTATTTCATCATTCCAACTTACTGAGCACTCTGTGATATAGTTGAGGTCTCATTTAAACATTTCAACGTACAACCATGGGTAAAGTGTTCACCCGAAACTTCAAACACCTCAACCAGATCACACAATGCTCTAGCTGTTTGCAACATCAAATAAAGTTTGATAAAATTTGCAATCTATTTATTAATAAAATGAAACAAACTTTGTTAAAATTTGCAATTTATTTATTAATAAAACTAGCATGATCATATAAATTAAAGACCTAGTGTAACTATACAATTTCAAGCACAATTATGTTTTTGTTGTTGTTTGAAATACATTTTTGAATACGTAAATAGATTCAACACCCTTAAAAGCCCATGAATTACTTGAATTCTTTAGATTAAACAACTTAAACTCAAGTTTTTAAAACTTTTTACCATATTCTGGTTAAAATTAACTACAAAAAATGCCAAAAGAAAGTACCCCTAAATTAAATGGCTGATAAATACAGATATAACTCAAAACACTTACCTTAGGATAAAGTTCACATAAATTGAAAAAATCATAAAAATCAACTAAACTACAACTTTATTTTAAATTATTATTATTAATTATAAAAAGAATTAATGTGTAAGTTAAACATATGTACATTTAAAAAAAATATAAAAGAGTTCTTAACCTGTAAATAGGTTTTGTTACAATCCCATAGGCCAATACCATGGCTTATTGATACCACATTCCCAAAAAAACATAAATCATATTCACTTGACTATTTTTTTCAATTATTCAATTTAATTAAAAGGGAAAAAGATCATAACTGCCTTTTTAATAAATCTCAACATTTGATTGCTAAATACTACTAAGAATATTCAAATTCATGAGGCGTTAAGTCTATTACCATAATTAGTGCCAAAATATGATCAAAGCTCAATAATCTTAATAACTTAAAAAATATGAAACAAATTGAATAAATAATTTTTGATTAGAATTATAAAGTTTGATTATTACATGTTTAATTATTTTTGTTAGGGTAATTGGAATAAACTTGACTTAGTCATAGAGTCAATTTATCATTGTAGTTGGTAATAACCCATGGCATTTTGATGTTAGGTAGCTTATTAACGACATAATGAATCTATTGTAAGATGCCTTTGGGCCATTAAGAGGGCGTGATAAAAAGGACAATATTATAAAAATGCCAATGAGATTGGTGATGAAATAATAAAAGAGAGTTTCTCACTAAACGTAGCTCCTCAAATTGGTTGAACCATGTCAATTTTGTTTCCTATGAATTTGTTATTGTTGGTGTTTATGTGTGCCTATTATATTTTAATCTCTCCCCTTTTTGAACAACTAGTATAAGAAGCAATGGATCATGGCCTTTAGAAGGAGATGGTGATTGAAAATGCCCACAAATAGTACGAGGTTGAAGCCAACATAGAAACCTAATTAGAATTTGATCAACGAGTGCGAGATCTATGTGGAAAAGCCATGAAGTGAACCACTTTACAAATATGATCGATTGAAGACGTGAAATATACGTAGGAGAGTTGCGAAGTGAACCACTGTGATAATTTCATTGATTAGAGAGAGACAACCAAATTGGCTGCATAAAATAGAGTAAAAGGCCAAGTCAAGGTCAGACAATCGTCATAATGATTGCCTAGTGAAGACAAAGTATATAGGCACTCAAAAGCATGGATATATAGTGAGAAAGAGGTCACCTGGTTGGATGGATGAGAGAACATAGACAAAGTGGATGGTGATGAAGTCTGGTGAAAGATCCAACTTGTTATGGTGTACCTTAGTAATGCGTGAACACCCTAGAGTGTTTTTTCCAAGTTGTAAATCCTAGACATAGACCAAAGCATTGTCCAAGGTTGTTGTAAGGTCTGTTGTTCATGTATACATGTAGCTTGGTAGCACATCGTGTGATCTCTCTCATGCATAGAGAGGATGGAGGATCAAGTTGTGGAATGATAACTTGAATAGGTACTAGGATGTTAGATATACTCATATGATACCTTGAGATTAGTTTGTTGTAAGACCTATTATTCAAGCATTCTTGTTGTAGTGCACTTGCATATGGAGTTATATATGATCAAGTTGTGGAATTGACCACTTATAAGTACGAGGGTGGCAAGTGTACTTGTATGCTAGATTGAGGGGAGGAATGTGAGATGTTATGATATGAGATGGTTAATGAACCATGTAAAAGAAATGAGTATCCTATAAAACTAGCAAATACAATGACTAGTTGATGTGGGAGCATCTCCTATTTTGTATTTATTTAATTTGGAGAATCTTAGAAAAATTCTAGATTTTATAAAGACTTATAGAATTTGTTGGAGAACAAGTATTTAGGATAGATTTCTAGAATTGAGAGGATTTCTCTCAACTTCCTCCAAATATCTAGGAATGAGTTTCTCTTTGTGAATTCGAAAGTTTCCTTCCCAAGAATAAATAACCGTATAATTCATTTGTAAAGCCAAGTTTGAAGATAATTAATTTAATTTAATTATATGTTTGAGTGTTTCCTTATCTAGCCTATGTGTCATATTTTGGTATCAGAGCAGATTCGGGCGATGGCTGAGTTGAAACTTGTAAGAGTAGAAGTGTTGGACCAATAAGAATCATTGTGCATGTACAAGATCTTGTGGGCCTGTATCACATCGCAAACAACCCTGTGAACGTGTGTGTTTACAAAACATTTATAAAGGGTATTCTGAAAAGTCGTTATAGTTATATGCACTATTTGTAATGAGCTACTTTCGAGATCTACGATTTGCATTGTCTTGGAGATTTTTGTTGCTCGGGATAAAATTGCATTGAAGCTGAGATCATTGTGATCTGTGGAGCCACCGATGTTGATTGAATCTGTGCATCATGGTAGGTCGAACCAATCAAAGTATTGATCAACCCATTGTTATAGATTGGTAAGTGTAGAAGTTGTTAGAAATTTGTATTTGCGAAGCTGTGGTAAGCATTGTAAACGTTGTGTCTGAATTGAGACATTTTTCTTCAACTCTGTCGAGCATGGTATTGATTCTTTTAAGCAAAGTTGTGAAACCCAAAGAGTGATTGGTCAACACATTGTGGATAAATAGACCTACGCAATCGTGGTGTTGAAGATGCTAGACCCGTCAACATTTAGGGGATTCCCCCGGTATGAAGTCCCAACTAGACCTCACATCGTTTGGTGTAGGAGTCCCATCTAGTATAAAGGCCCGGTTGCCATATACTTAGAGATATTCCTTGGCTATAGATGTCAGCACATGAGAGCGTTGCGCTGGTATCTTCAAACAACAAGGTAAGTGTTCCTGGTGAGTGCATAATGTAACTTGTGTCTCAGTTCTCTTACTGTAAAGGGGGAGAGTAAAGTGAGCCTCTAAGTGAGAGGTAATAGTACCACCCAGGAAGATACACACATGAACTTGAAAGTTTTGTATGACATCCAGCGAATAGTCCAAAGCAGATGCGGCAGTTGTTAAAACTAAAGTGCAAGGGACAACACGTACACCACCCAATAGAGTAGTCCACACGGATGTGATGGTTGTTAAAACCGAAGTGAAGGGGACAACGCGTACACCATGCACTAGAGTATTCCACACAGATGTGACAGTCGTTATAACCAAAAAACAAATATGGCCTATCGAGTATCCTGCGGAGTAGTCCACGAGGATGTGACAACAGTGATAACCAATACACAAAGGTGGTCTGTCTAGTATCTTGTGGAGTAGTCCATCAATGTACCTTCCCTCCAAAGGGTTGTGAATCAAATGGAGTCTTCATGCGGCCCCGATATTCTATCATTACTTAGGTTCCTTGGTCTGCTTATCTTCTTCCTTAGCTCCTTGAGAGTCCTCTAGCATGTCATTCTTCTTGTGATCACTAAGAGACACATCTGCACAATTTCAATGGGTAGTTACTGCTGCGGAATGAGGCCCTAGGAGGAAACCTCTGCGCAGTTTCATGATGCATGGCAGACTGAGTAGCTGAGGGAAAAAACTACATAGTTTTAGGATGCAAGACAATGTTGCGGGATGAAGCCCTAGGAGGACACATCTATGCAGTTTCAGGATGCATGGCAAACTGGGCAGCTGAGGGATGAGGCCTTGGGAGGACACATCTGTGCAGTTTCAGGATGCAAGGCGGACTGGGTAGCTGAGGGAAAAAATTGCGCAGTTTCTATAGACAGTGGTTTCTGGCTAAAGGAAGGACATTGGAGGAAACCACTGCGCAATTTTGAATGCTAAGGGAGGCTAGGCAGATTTCCCCTTGAAGCAAAACAAACTTCCCTTTGCATAACATGCGATAATCCCCATCCTCAAAGATGACATGTATTGTAGAAAGATAAAAGTGTGAACGACTCTTAAGATTGAAAAGGGGGCTTGAGATCATCAACTTACCAATAAGTGACTAAGAAACGATTGATCACAAGATCCATACTAGGCTTCGAAATTTGAATATAGACCAAAATTTTGGAGAGCATTGCAACTGCTACAACACGTGGGAAGAGAAAACTCCACAAAAAAGGTTTTTATGTAGTAAGCGAGAAAAGCAAGAGGCTTAGAACTATTAAATATCTTCCACTTTATTATTTTTTCTCTTTGGCATGCGATAGCATGTATAGACTCTTTAGATTGGAGTACAAAACCCTTATTTATGTATGTAATGATATATGATTGTGAGGTGATTCATATTAAATAAAATGGGCCATAAAAAAGAAGAAGCACTCGTAATATTTTATTTTTAAGTCATAAAGGGGTAATAAAGGTGCATATAAAAACAAGTGTAGTAGTTTGAAGTTATAAAACTATTCATACCAAGGTGAAGTATTTATATTAAAAAAAGGTATTTTGGTACTTCTTAAGAATATTTTGAAGTAAAGAATTAAATAGTTGTTTAATAAATAATTAAAGAGTTATTGACTTTATTTTAATTAAAAAGATGAAGATGGCATATAGAGCTAGAGAAGCTAGGGGCACTAGACTTGATCAAGGAAGACCAACTTCCAACCAAGTCTTACTCGATGAAGTAAGACATATTCGAATGAGATTATATGCATTGGAGACAACACACAGAAGAGACATCGACGTTGGCAATATCAGCGAAGTAGAAGAAACCTAAGAAGAAGAAGTTGAAGTTGAAGAAGAAACTCCAAAAGAGAAAATGGTCAAGATGATCACGGGATTAAGTAGCAAGCATAGATTGGAAGTGCCTATGTACGAAGGAAAATTAAATCTTGAAGAACTAATCAACTGGATTAGCGCCATGGATAGATATTTTGACTATGAGAATGTAACTAAAGATAAGAAAGTCAAGTTCACGATGACTAGATTAAAAGGACATAATGCACTATGGTGGGATAGTGTGAAAGTTGAGAAGAGAAATAAAGGCAAAGGGAAGATCACTAGTTGGGATCAGATGGTAACCAAGCTCAAAAGTAAATTTCTTCCTCGAGACTATCAGATAAATATTTTTCAATAGATTCAAAATCTTATGCAAAAATCCATGTCTGTAAAAGAATATACAAAAGAATTTTATAGATTAAGTATAAGGTTTGGTAATGTAGAAACGAATGATGAAAAATTAGCTAGATATATTAATGGTCTAAGATTTAAAATACAAGATGAATTTGATATCTTTTCTTTGAAAATAGTCGAAGAAGCTTACCAGATATCCCTTAAGATAGAAGAGAAGTTTCAAGGAAGCAAAGTCAAAGAAGAAGAGGACGAAGTAAAATAAGGAGCAGAGGACAATCAAGCATAGGACCTTCAAGTAGAGGACAATCAAGAAGAGGATATTCAAGTGGAAGATTTCCCATTCAAAAAGAAGAAGGCAACAATTCACATAAGACATAATCATCATCAAAAGGATATTTCAGAGGACAAAGAGCATATCAAAGAGGTAGAGGTAGATATTTTGTGGTAAGATGTTATACATGTAATAAAGTTGGTTGTAAAACTGATGAATGTCCAGAAAGATTTTCTAGTCAAGGTAACATACATATGGCACAAACTGATACATAAAGTGTACAATCCTCTACACATGAAAATGCACCTGAAACTGGTGAATCCTTAATGATGAAAACAACTTTATTAAAGTTTCTTAAGGAAGTAAATGAACCTACACAAAGGAAAACATTATTCAAAACTGTTTGTAAATCAGGAGGAAAATGTTGTAATTTCATTATTGATAGTGGGAGTACTGATAATTTAGTATCTGCAGAAATTGTAGAAAAGTTAAATTTAAGGAAAACTAAGCATCCTACTCCCTACAAAGTCTCGTAGTTGCAAAAGGGACATCAAATACTAGTTATCAACAATGTGAAGTGGATTTTTAGATAGGATGCTATAAAGATAAATTTCTTTGTGATGTTATTGCTTTCCTGTCATATTGCAGATGGTGAATATTTTGTAGCTAGAATGCAGGAAATATAGGACTAAGTCAAGCAACAATTACAAGAAAGCAACAACAAGTATAAATGAAGGTTAGATTCCAAGAGAAGAAAATTGGATTTTGAAGTTGGGGACTTGGTTATGACACATATTCGGAAAGAAAGATTTCCTAAAGGGGAATATAATAAGTTAAAACTGAAAAAGATCGGACCATGTAAAATTATGAGAAAATTTTCCTCGAATGCTTATGAAATAGACCTAACTAAAGGCTTTGACATCTCGCCAATGTTTAATGTTTCAAATCTATACCCCTTTAGGGAACCAATAAATGATTCTATAGATGCACCTACAAGTTATAAAGTTCAGTGGGAGAAGCAACTACCTTCAAAACCAACAAAGCAGATTGAATGAATCATCAATAAAAAGGTGGCCAGAAGGATCAAGAATAAAGGGTATTTTCAATAGTTGGTTAAATGGAAGAATCAACCAGTTGAAGATGCTACTTGGATGACATCAACAAAGATTTCAAAATATGGTACCAATATTGAAGAACTCCAGAAGCAAAGCATATGAATGTATATTTTCCTCCCGGGTAGTATGATGTGGGAGCATCTCTTATTTTGTATTTATTTAATTTGGAGAATCTTAGAAAAATTCTAGATTCTATGAAGACTTCTAGAATTTGTTGGAGAATAAGTAGTTAGGATAGATTTCTAGAATTGAGATGATTTCTCTCAACTTCATCCAAACATCTAGGAAGGCATTTCTCTTTGTGAATTCGAGAGTTTTCCTCCTCCAGAATAAATATCCATGTAATTCATTTGTAAAGCCGAGTTTGGAGATAATTAATTTAATAAAATTATATGTTTGAGTGTTTTCTTATCTAGTCTTTGCATCACTAGTTGTTCATGTATTCTGGTGGATGGTAATATATTTTTATATTGACTTTAACAAAGTTATTGGGAACAAGTTAATCTTCCCAAGTCAAGCAACCAAAAAATAATAATAAGAAAAAAAAAAAGATTATAAAGCAACATACACAGAAACCATGTACACATGATTTACCCTAGAAAACCCCAACAAAGAAAAAATCATTCAACAATATATCTATTATTATCCTTGACTTAAACATAGCCAAACCGACCAACACTCTGGCCCCCACCAAGTGAACCTTCCACTTACTCTTGACACATTATAGTGGAGAATCCTACTCCTTTTAAAACTTCAACTACATATAATACCATAAACTACTAAATATCCAAAACCATCACATTTAACCTAACAACCTTTACTCTTTTACATGGTTCTACTATCTTCTTAAGATCTTATCATCACAATTTGGAATTTACATTCATTATCCAATCAAAATTCAAAACACCACATAAATAAATAAGAAACATTTTTTTTTTTAATAAACTTTTCCCATTGTATATTGTCATATCTATCTTTATACAGATGTTCCCATGCTTTATCTATCTTTTAAAAAAATATATAAAAAGTAAACATGGGGTAGGAGGGTAGGTGAATCTGCAATCAAAATGGCATTCAAAGATATTGATTTATTTTGTAGGTAGGTTCACAAATGTGGCATTCAAAGATATTGATTTATTTTGTAGGTAGGTTCACAAATGTGGCATTCAAAGATATCGATTTATATCAAAATGGCATTCAAAGATCTCGATTTATTTGGTAGGTCAAGGGTTGGAGGATGGTTCACAAATATGGTAGATATCGTGTCAGAGGATATAATTTTCAATAAAGCACAAGGTACATGTCAAAGTATGAATCAATATAGGCCCAGTAGAATGATGACATTATTAAATAGATGGAAGGTGCACCCACACTAAACAACCCATTCCTTTCTTTAGGTCTACATCAATGTTCACATCTCTTCTTCCTCCATCACCAACATTGACATTGCGTTTAAGGTAGTGTTTTTTCTTTAATAAAAGTGTCCCACATTTGACAAACAATCTAAAGCTGAGTTCCTAGATGGTATATGGCCCTTTTGTTAAATGTTTTTGAAGTTATGGTAAATGGTTTAAATGTTTCTTTCGTCGATTTATTTTGGGTATTGGATTCATGATTTCTTTGGGATAGTCATTTGTGACTCGAATATAATATATAATTTTAAATCAATATTATATTATATTTATTTGATAAATAAATAATATTATGGTATTAAAAATATTATTAATTATTTGATAAATAAATAATATTATAGTTTAAAAAATATTATTATGAACAAAAAAAATAAATAATAATATTTAAATATTTTGAAATTTAAAATTTTTATTATGAAAAAGAAAAAAATAAATAATAATAATAATGATGATAATGATAATATATTATTTTGAAATTAGTATAGTTGGAAGTTTGTTATTTCAGATGTTAATAATTATATAATTTTATTATATAAAGTAGTGTTATATTAAGTTAATATTGATATGTTCTTGTGAAAAGGTGGTAAAAATTTCAATAGGCTGGGCATGCCAATCATCTAAAAACTCACATTCCCTAACAAAAAAATAGTTAAGATTAATATAAAAAATTAAATATTTTATTAAAAATTAAATGAAAATTGTAAATTTTTTTTTTTGTTTTTTTGTTTTTAATATCACATTTAAAGATTTAATATTACATATGTAATGGTCATTTCATTTTTATCCCAAGAACAAATGATACTCAATCTTGTCTCAATTTATTGTTACATTCATTATTATCTTTCTTTAAACATGTTGGTTATTTGTCTTTAGTATTATCCTCTTCAACATTCTCCAGTATGGTTGCTTATGTGATTAGTAGTGTTTTGATTTAGGTTTTCGTCTTTTGATTCTTTTTAAATGAGCTTATTCTGGGGGAAATGAATCTCGAAGATATCCTATTTGTTGGGGGATTTGACATCAACAAGTGGTGTTCTCATTATCTAGAACTTAAGCATGTTAAAATGTTTCCTTATTGTGTTGAGAGACACATTCTACAATCCAATATGAGAGAGATGTTTAATTATGTTCATATTCAGCTTGGAGTTGACATGTGTGTCTTTCAAAATAAAATATATATATACCAAAGATTTAAAAAAGAATGTCAACTATAATAAAAATAGAACTGAGTATATTTTTAGTTAGTTTTAATTAAAAACATTATAAAACATCTACAATCCCGCTCTCACTATGCGCTCTCTGTTCATTGTCAATATTACAACCTAGAATGAATAAGATGTGGTAATTATATTACAACCCAGTGTGAAGGAGACATGGTAAAAATATTTCACTGTCGCCAAGAATGAAGGAAATGTGGCAATTAATATTAGAGCCCATTGTGAAGGAGACATGGTAAAAATATTTCACTTTTACTATCGAAACCACAAATAAAATATTTTTATGCTAAATTTTACACACGTAAAGTAATTAAAAAATTCCTTATATTTTTCTTCTAAATATTTCAATGTGAAACTTGAATAAATTGTTTAAAGATCCATGTTAGGTGATAAATATATTTCAATATGAATTAATATTATATATATATATATATATATCTATATATATATATATATATATATATATATATATATAGATAGATAGATAGATATATTTCAATATGAATTTTTTCCAAGAACTTTCTATTAATAAAAATGAGTCCAGTGTGCAAGACACACACATAGTAGCAAAGCTACCAAAGAATAAAAATAAAACTAAATTTACAGATTGCTAGATAAACTGGACTTTTCTTTTTTGCCTTTTTTCCTTTGGACTTTTTGCCAGATCCCAAGAGCTGGGGTAGAAATAACAATAGCCATCTCATTGTTGCATGTAAGATTTGGGATATCTTTTTCTGAATCAGAGCTTTCAGATACATGTGATCGCTTGGTTCCACTTATGCCTTTTGTTGTTATTCCCCTCTATTTGGGTTTCAATGATCGGGTAACTATTGAGTTATTTGGATTCTCTGATTGTTTCTTCTGTTCTTCCTTCTTTTATTCTCCCATATCTTGTGAGCATTGTTGTTCTTCTATCCCCTGTTGTTGTTGGGTTCCATCCATTTCTTCTTCCTCATCATCAGATGAAGGGGATTCTAGGAATTGCCATCCCTTTTTCTTTTGCATTCTCTTATTTTTTCTTTTCTTTGCTTGTTTGCATGTGTTTTACAAATGCCCTATTTGATGGCAAACTCTGCATCGAATGTTGTGTTTTCGGAATCTAACCACTGTATCCATTTAAAATCTTTCTGTGTCGGATTAGTACAACCCGGGAGACCTTTACTTAAATCCATCTCCACACAAATACGTTCAAAGGTGAAGATCCATTTATCCATTTTTTCTCTATATGTCTTTAGGAACCTATCGAGAGAGTTCCCAATGCTTTCTAAGACCTAGCGATGCCAAAAAGGAAGCGGAAGGTTATGTAACCTTACCCATACCAGATTTTTTGTAACCACCATTGAATTTGCGTCAAAACCAGGAAACCATGGGGTTACGAAGATGCATGCCCTTCCCTAGAACCATGGTCCATCATTTATGACATAATTATAATCTTTTTGGGTATCAAACTGAACCACAAAAAAACCTTTTGCGCACAGGTAAATATCGCAAGTTGATGTAGATCCACTCATTAAGCTCTTTAGATTTCCGCCAGAAACCATTAAAATGACAAATGATGGCTTTTGCATGTAAAGTAGTGAAAATATCACTTACTTTTGATAATTCGATGGACAAATCTAGAGCTTTTTCCATCTTTTCTACAATGTATGAACCTGGGATTGTTCGATTTGGGTTTTGTTTATCCTGTGCGGTAGCTTTCCCTCTTAATGCATATTTGAAATAAGCTTGACCCTTGTTTGTTGATGATGATCTAGATGGTATACTTGTTCCTGGAGCCCCATCTTTTAATCTTAGATTCTGGATAATGGTAGAATTTCTTTGAATCCCATAATCTTTCAAATGGATCTCTTCCTGTAGCGCTTTCCCGGAAAAAATCAAACTTTGTCTTGGCCATCTCCTTAAATTGTTTCAGTTGATCTGCATTAGTAGGTTCTACCACAACGTTCTCTGCATAGGTCTAGAGACGATGCTCATTAAGGAGAAATGACATCTTAGCATTCCAAATGACATATTTGGAGGCATCATCCAATCTGTCATGATGTATAAGCCTGACTGTGACCATATCTACAAAAGATAAAAACTAGAATCTCCTCCTGTTTACCTTCTCGACTACCTATTCTGGAGCTCATACTCCCTCTTGGAATGCGCATAAATGCTTTGTCTACTCGCTCAACCTTTATGAATGTCCTTTTCCAGAAAACTGACACGCGTACTGTAACTCCAACAACTCGAATTGGCTAGTCTGCAAAACTTGCACGACCTTTTGCAACTAGAAAATTATGGATCACCTTTAGAAAAATGGAACTAGAAACCCTCTAGGAAATTTTGGAAATTCCTCCTTTCATGTGTGCACTTTCTCTTCTACTCAGTGTTGATTCTACTCTACCAAACTACTGCAAAACCTTTCTGCACCCAGACAAGAACGCTGCTCAACAAAAATATGAGTTGATGCTCCTTGCATTGCACTCGTGACTGTTAAATTTGTACTCGTGCAACCACGCAACTCTCTCTAAGCCAAGGATTTTTCCCTTCGTCTTTGAGCTTCCTGTCTGTCAAATATGCTCTGATACCATGTGAAAATTCCTTGAGATGTAGCAACTGGAATTAATCATCCTAGTTGATTATTCAGTTTATTAATTTTTTGATAAATATTGAATTAATAACTTTTCAATTTATTCACAAATAAAAATAAATGACATGGAAATAAAAATGTTCAAAACTAAGAAATGTTAGCAAACACACAAAATTTATGACACTGTTATTTTTGGACACATGTCCCCGCAAAAACTAAATGTGGGAAAACCAGTTACAACAGTTTAGGGTTTATTTTATTATGTAACAATGAAAATATGAGTATAATCTTTGGAAGCCCAACTGGTTATCCAATCAGCAAGAATCTGACAAAAATATTCATAGATAAAATTCTCTCACTCCATAGGAAAACCTTTGCTTCAATCTCCCTCTGAAAACCAACCGGCCAACCCTTGTGCAGGTTGTTTCTGCTTTTGATGATCTACGCGACTGTTTTGGGAAAACTAACACGATACTCGTGGTTGTACTAGAAAAACCCGCACGAAGCTTGTAGTTGTTCTGGGGTAGCTTCATTGTGGAATTCTTCAATCACTTTTTGTTGCCTCTCCAAAACTGAAAATATTCCTCTAGATAATTGTCTCTGCCCCTCTCACACTTGCTACTTGATAACTTAATCAATCTCTCCTCTAGATCAATAAGTATCTGCACTAGTGTGTTCTCCATCTACCCATCGACCTCTTCTTATAATCTTCAATTGGAACTCCAACAACCATGATTAAAACCTAATCGATGGTTGAGATCATATCCAAGTCGATCCGTGTGAATTTCTAGAGAATTCTCACCTTTCTCAATTAATTATTATTAATTAACCACTTTTCCTAAGTTAGAATTACATAAATTTTAATTATGGTCAATTAATTTAATTGAGCCATCTCTAGGTGGAATTTCCAACGATAGTTTCTGGGTTTTGGAGAACTCATGTGTTTTAGCCTCTCCACAAAGTCTCGATACTATAACACCATCTGATCCAGCAAAAACTAACATGTCATCCTTTACTCTCTTATGAGCTAGAATCTATGGATAATGATGAAACAAAGTAGGGGACTTGAAATAAGGGGACTTTTAGGTATCGGGTTACCTCTAGAGGCTCTCTCAAAGTTAAGTTTAATAAAACCATGTGGAGGGGGTGACTAAGATGAGCGGTTGATGGGGTGAGGGAAAGGAGAGGTACTTTGGGGTAGGGATGAGTGGGGAGAGAAACCCAAGTTTTTGAGCATCATTTGTTCTCAAGGAGGGCCTTCCCAATATTGGGGGGACCACTGAGAGGAAGCAATGATTTCTTTTAGTTTATATATAATTATGTTCTAGAAAGAATTTAGAGAAGCAGAGGCATTTTTAAAGATGCAAGCATTACGTTATTTCCAAACATTCTAGGTGAGAAATTCAAGGACGAGGGCCCAAGCTCTATTCAACACCATGGTTTTGAACAAAGAGTCTGTCCAATTTTCTAGAACATTTGAGATGGAATGCACTGGAAATATTGGACTATTGGATGAGGTGGTCAGATGAATCCATAATTGGGAGGTGAAGGAGAAGGTTAGAAATAGATGAGTTGATTCCTTTGCTTGAATAAGACAGAGGGGGCAAATTGATGGGCCTGAGAAGCCACAATTATGAAGATTCTCGCATGTTAAGGTTTTGTGCTTGATTAACAAACATAGGAAAAGAGTGATCTCAAGCCAATGCCTTATCTACTAGAGATGTTTCCAATTGTGGTTGGGAGTAGGAGGTTGAGTGTGAGTGAAAATCTGACATGCCTCTTTGATATTAAAGTTCCATGAGGAGAACTTAGGAGAATACAAGGGAATAGACCATATGGAACTTGTCAATAGAAAACAAAGATCTGATAATGAAACATAGCTTTTGGGAGATCAGGGGAGGGGATAAGGCTAGGTTCTGGCAAGATGACTGGCAGCAAAGGGAAAAGCTCTTTAGTCGACAGGACCTAGCGGAGATATTCCTATACACAAATTGAACATCAAACCTAACTGTGAATAAATTCTAGGAAGTGGATGATAAATCAAAATGGAGAGAGTGGAAAAGGAGACAAAACTGGCCTAGAGCACCAGATTCTCCCCAATGGGCAGCATGTGACAAAGAGGTCAATTCTAGAAGAACAACGATATCCGAAGGAACTAACATCATTAGGTGGGGATATAGGATTAAAGGCATGTTTACAATACAGGAGGGCTATTGTGCTCCCCGTTAATGGCGGTGTTGATCCAACGCTCTTGTGTGTTTTGTGGCATGTGCTTAAATCTAGCGATGTTTCTGTTTACTAACACCTGTGGGTTTTGGTGTAATGGAAATCGTGTCTCCAACAAGTGGTATCAGAGCCAAAGGTCTCGAGTTCGAAACACACCTGGCTCGCGTTGAGGGGGGAGATTTTTGTGCTCCCCGTTAATGGTGGTGTTGATCCAATGCTCCCATGTGTTTTGTGGCATGTGCTTAAATCTAGCGATGTGTCTGTTTACTAACACCTGCGGGTTTTGGTGTAATGGCAATCGTGTCTCCAACAAGGGCTACCACTTGAAAAATAGAACACTAGAAACAACAATGTTTACCCATATGAGCAAGAATATGGAAGGGACAATTATGGCCGAAGGTAGCTTTTTTCCTCTGGGTGGTTCTCCATGGCCGATCTCTCACATGGGACCAACTACAGAAACAAGGGGTTCGAGGTCCTTCAGCTTGTTTCATGTGAGAGGCCCAAGTGGAAACGATGGAGCATCTACTGAACTCATGCACCTTTAGCAACCAACTATGGCGAATCACGAAATCCTCTTTGGCCATTCATATCAATATTGCTCAAGCACAAAAATAACAATGGAAAATTGGAGGAAGAAAATCTATAAGAGCCCCATCCTCAACCGAGCCTGGAACATCTCTTTAGGATTTCTCATGTGGGTGGTGTGGAAAGAAAGAAACGGGAGGGTTTTCAAAGATGAAAAAAAGACAATATTGGAAGTATGGAAGAATATCAACCAAAACATCCATAAAACTATTCTAGTAGAGAAATGGTATCTATAGGAATGGGAAACAATGTCCCAGGTGAGTTGAATCCTAGAAATGCTCAATTTGACCCCGCAAATGCTAATACCAAACTCATGGAAACTAAAACCTCCCCCCACTCAATCCCTATCATACTTCACATGCCCTCCGGAGGACTTCATAAAATTAAACTTTGACGAAGCTGCTAAAGGAAACCCTGGTGAAGTCGGATTTGGAGGTATATTCAGAGACCACCATGGTCAAGCAATTCGGTTGTTTGCAATGGAATGTGGAATCACGAGCAACAATGAGGCATAATTCAATGCACTCAAACATCGATTGGAAATCGCAAGAATAGAAATATTTCAGAAGGTGGTGGTGGAAGGAGATTCTACCTTAGTGATAGATACTGTGAAAAAGCTCTAGCACGATACTCACTGGGAAAAATAAGCAAGAGTTGGAGAACAACAAGATTAGTCCAGGAAATAGGAGTCCTCATTAAAGAGATAACATACCTTATCCCGGAACATGTTCGCTGTTCGGGGAATGTGGCAACTGATTTCCTAGCAAATTGGGGTTGTGGTAATCCAGGAAATAACTTGGACATCCCCGGGAATGAGACGAACTAGGTAGAAGGGATAAACACTTTGACGGAGATTCTGGGAAAGGACAGAGAAGGAATACAAGGCCCCCAATTGGGGTGTGATGGGAAAGGAGATTCGGAGATGGATCGTGGACATGCTTAAAGGACAAGTGGCCAGGGTTAGCGGGCGACCCACCCAAGGACCCCACACGTCTGTGGCAAGAGGTACTGGGAGAGAAAACAAGGTCTTGATTGCCTTGGGAAAACAAAATGGCAGGTCGGAAGGTAATCAAGGAGGAAATATGGTGAAGGAAGTAAGTGCATCCATGCAAGGGTGGAGGAGGAAATGGGTAGCAGGTGACAAGACTGGAAGCTGGGGGGAGAACCTTGCCTGCGGGAGAAGAGATTGCCACCGCCACTTGGAAAACGCCTTCAATGCCTTAGAAGGAAACTGGTATGTAATTCAATTCTACCTTAGTATTGATATGGAGTCAATGCTACAAGAATGGAGGCTAGAGGGTTAGGAGCAACTTTTGGCTCCTGGGTAGCGAAATTTGCTATGACCCTCGTTGAAACCAGAATACTGGGACGAAGAAGGGGACGAGGCTCCCCTGAGGGCCTACGGTCGTCTGGCAATCTCTAGAGCCAAAGAAGAACGAGAGTGGGGTATGTGATTAGAAATGCATACATGTTCGTCCAGTCTGGCTTAGTCTTGTTCTTGGGATACCTCCAGAACCAGGGGGTTAGGAAATGGGTGTTGGGGCACCACAAATTCAAAAAGCTCGACCAACCGGCCGCAACTTGGTTTCCTGGTAATCTTGTGGAGCAGAGGGGAAATAATTGGGAGTTGGGGGACTTGAACCCTGGTGCAGTTGGTAATTCCGCCATTGCGAATGAAACCCGTTGGAAATGGAAATAAGGCAAGGTAAAGGGTTGTATGACTAACCAGGGGGGGTGCTGGGTATGTTCTTCACCATTCTCTCAGCCAATCCAGTTAAAGTTGGGCCGCAGGGTAGCTTCAATGACCAGAGGGGTAGGAGGGAGGAACTGGGGGCTCCAGACCTCGGCGGGCTTGCAATTTCAGTTAGAACAGAGTCAACCTCTTGCATTTATTTTCTTGAATTCCCCAAACCCTGCTTGTCCATCAACTTGGGTGTCGTTGGGCCTAAGCCTAGAACCCAGTGGGCTGGCTGCTCCAAGGGGGGAATTAAGTGGTTGAGGGTAGAGTATCACTTATCGTTGCGCACAGTGAGCACAGTGAGGATGAAGGAAAGATGGGAAGGGACTAGGGGGAACTCAGGTCATCTCCCTCAAACCCGAATTCAAGATTTTGTAAGGGTGCTTCACATGGAATGGTTGAAGGGCAATATTGAAATATGGTTTGGTTATAATGTTTGTGCTTATGCTACTCTTACAGGTTTATTTAATTTTCCTCCTCTTCTGACTCCAACACTCCTACATTAGGAGCATGAAAGAATTAGAGAGGGGCGGTGGTTGGAAGAAATTCAGAGTGAAAGAAATTTGGTGAAGGCGGAAGCGGGGTCGGGAAGAAAAGTGGGTTGCCATGCTTGCAAACATACAGACAAGAAAAAGAAATCATCGGTGGCCTCGACCAACAAGACCCAGTGAAAGAGGGGAAAAGAAACTGGAGAGGAAAATATGTAGAACCTCATGCATGCATACCAGGGAGGAACTCCAACATAGGTTAAGGCCATAGTTTCAACATGGGAGGCAGAGCTAAATGCCAAGGCAGCGACATAACCGCTTCCAATGGAGGAATGGGATCCCTTGCGCATAGATCCGGGACACAAACAAGGCTGAAAAATGTTGTTTAGATAGACAATCCAACTTTATTAGGTGATGAAGAACCTGCTGGCCAGGACAATGAAAACAAACAGGGACCCAGAAGAACCACCACAAACACGACAAGAGGGGCCAAGATTAAAGGACATTCAAAGGGAGATTCAAGTTGTGCAGGTGCAACAATATCATCATAATGTCTGTTTTGGTTGAATGGAGAAACAAATTCAAAGCTTGCTACAGAATGAAGTGCCCGGGTCAAGTTCTAAGGACCCAACTCCTATTGAATCATCAGATGATTGAAAGTAGATTAGATAAAAGTAATGTTTTTTGTTTCTATAATGATCTAGTCGGATAACATTTACTTTGATAATAGAAGGATTAAACATATAGTAGATACAATAACATATTTAGCATGGATGGATATTTTGAAACTATTTAAATTTTGGATGGCATATGATGTTGATTGGTGGCCAACAGACCTGGTTTCCCTCGAGTAGGTTGAGGCCACCAGACATATTTTTTGTTGCCTTCCTATATATGATTAATAGAAAAAGGAAGTAGTGCCAATCTTACACAAAAAAATTCCCTAAGGTATTGTAGCCCCAACGTAATATATCATTATCAATGTTAATTGCGATGTTCCTTGTCTACAAGGATGGCGTTAGGAGCTGATGTTCCCCTATATGAGTGCTTACATATTTTGGGTCTTGAATTTTCCATCTGTGCCAAGGAGAGTTGGTGGAAGAATTGTGCTAGTATTGTGCAACCACAGAAATACCTTGTTGATGGAACTATTCTTGGAGTTGTGAGTTGGCCAATATTGAAAGCTTGGGCCACTTGTTCCATGAGTCATCCCATAAAAGATCTGTCAATCCATTCCTGATCTCCTAGACACAGTGGTCTTGAATTAGATGCTTGTTTTTCCATGCAACATCCCAAATGTGAGAGCCTTTGGGGCTTGTTGACATTCTGACATTCTTCTCTGTGTGTATTCCCTGGATATATTCATTTTTCCACATTTGGCACCAAAGTGTCGATGGGTTTTTGATCCATTTCCACTAGGTTTTGGCACTTAGGGCCTTGCTAAGTATGTCAATATCCCTCAGGCCTAGGCCACCAACGAATTTGGGAAGACACAACTTCTCCTAGACCACTAAGGCCCATTTCAAATTTAGTTGAGCTCCTCCCCAAAGGAAGGAGCATTGAAATCCATGGAGCTTGGAGAGGATGGCTTTGGGGGCAGATAGAACTGAGAGGAGGTAAGAAGGCATAACTTGTAGCACAAAATTTAGGAAAGTAAGTCGGTCAACGAGATTGAGAGATTTAAAGTTCCATCAAGATAGTTTGGCTTTCATTTTTTTCAATAACACTTCCCAAACTGAGAGACGAAAACGATTGGAGGTGATTGGGGCACTAAGGTATTTGGTTGGAAGGGAGCTCTTTTTGAAACTGAAAATGCAAGATACATGAATTTGAACTGCCTAAGGGGTGTTGAAAAATATGATTTTGGATTTGCTACTATTTATTCCAGTTCGTGAAGGGATGGAGAAAATGTATAAGATGTGCTTGAATTCCATGGCCTCTTGATGAGAGGGATGACCCATTAACAAGGTATTATCAACAAATTGTTGGTGAGATGATCATAGATGGTTAAAGCCAAGAGGGAGACCAATAAGGCGATTATAGGAAAGAGCATGCCTAATGGAGTGACTTAAGCCTTCATCCACTAGGAGAAAGATGTAGGGATAAATGGGATCTCCTTTACCAATGCCATAGGATGGAGTGAAGGTTGGGGAGAGTGATCTATTGACTAGGATGGAGAAGAATGCTCTAGAAATGAGTGACATGACCAAGGAAATCCATTTATCATGAAATGCATAGGATTGGAAGTGTGGTAAATGCACTACCAATTAACTTTGTCAAATTCCTTAGACATGTCAAGTTTAAACAACATGCCAAGTCATTTAGATGATCATAGTGAGTGAATGTGCTCTTAAGCTATAATTAGGTTGTCTAAGATTTATTTGCCCTCCACATATTATATTTGTTTAGGGGAGAAGCAATTTGAGACGATTAGCAATTATTTTGGAGATAATCTTGTAGATTACATTGCAGAGTGCTATGGGACGATAATCTGCAGGGGATGAGTCATTAGATGACTTAGGCATTAGGGAAATGAAGGAAGCATTGGAGGAAGTGAGAAGTGAGGTAATGCATCTTGATTTTTACACCACCTACCACACATCTTGGCCCATGATTGTCCAACATGATTTATAGAATTCAACTTTGAAGCCATCGAGACCTGGAGCATTATTGTCAGGCATATCCATGACCACATTATCAACCTCTTGGAAAGTGATCTCTAACAGTTCTTAGCATTATATATAAAAGAATTACAAAATTTTTTAGTGTGTGTATATATATATATATATTATTTTTCAAAATTTTTAATATGTTAAATGTAATATTGAATTTTATTTTCAAAATTTTAACTATGGGTTTTTTTCAAACTTTAAAATCATCAAACTCGAACACATAACACATACATGAAATATATGAGTTAGTGTGAAAGTAATCGTTATATTTATTTATTAATATTTTGGAATACTAATCAAATTTTTTTTTTGTAAGGGTTTTGGTAATGGGCCAACATCATGTACATGAAATAAGGTGGTGTTTGAATAAATTAGATCTTTAAAATATTTGTATCAAACTTAGAGAATATTATCAAATTGGTTTTAAATGATACATCAAAATTATATAACTTTTTTGTTTGTTTGTTTGTTAGGTTATGTGAGTTTTGAGATGACTAGCATGCCAAACCTGTGATTTGAGTACCTGTGACATTGGGGCATCAAGCTGTCAAAATCACTCGGGGATCGTACCCGGTTTGGGCCACACTGAACTTTAGCATCGCTAGATTATTTCCCATGGAGTTTTGAACCAGTGACCTTAACACCACAAAGTGCATTAATAAAACACATTGTCATCGCCTATTCTAGACCCAATGGGCCTAAATTATATAACTTTTATTTTAATTATTTAAAAATAATTATAATAAAAAATTGTTATTAAAATGTAAATAAATTATTAAAATTAATTAAAATAATAATATCAAAAAATTATTATTAAATAATAATTATACAATTATTAAACATCTATTTACAAAAATCTATCTATTATGTTTATGTTAAATATACCTAACAACTCTCCCCGACTGGGGTGAGAACCAAAAGGTGGGGCATGGTGGGATTCACGCCACTGCCATGTAATTAAGTATCATACAACAATGGTGGTGGCATGGCCACACCCACACATGATTAAGCATGCATGAAAACCTGAGAAATTAACTTACAACAGGATAAGGTACTCTGTGAATTTGGACTTGGGTTCAATTGAACTTGTTGCAATCAGAAAATTTACTATCTTCACAGGCTCTCGGTGGCGCCTTTCCTAGGAAGTTCTTGGTAAGGGAAGTAACTCTCAAGCTCTAGTAGTTGTCGTCACGTCGCCTCCTCTCCTTCTCAGAGCCATCTGGTATGTTGAAATGGGTCACTCCATGAGCTCAATTCTTTCTGTAATTTCTATGTTCTGTGTTTGGCTTGGAATGGTTGGTTCAGACTCGACATTTTGGAGTAATGTTGATTATAGCCCCCTAATGGATGGTTGGGATGAGGTCCACCCTCTCATCTACATATCAAATGTAGGGAAACCTCTTTTCTAGAAACCCTTGTTGGATTTTAGTAACCTTGTCAAACTGGAAGCCTGGATGATCAGGGATGAAAACATCTCTCAATTCTTAATAGACAGCCAGTTAGAGCCCTTTGTTGCTAATTCTAACTCCATTCAAACCTTGGTAAAGATTACTTATGTCGGGTTAATGATAGTTATGCCATATGATGATGAGGAATTCAAAAACCTACTTGATAAGAACCCTCATGAGATTTGGGAGGGGTTTCATATTCATTACCGGGATAATAAGCGGGATAACTTCATTTGAATGTGGTTTAATGGTTGTCTTTGTCATGTTTATGTTCCTGTAGCTTATGCACATCCTTTAATTAGTTTGAATTATGGGCATGTCCACCTTGGGCAACCTCTAGATCATTTTTCTGTTGTTGATATAGTGATATTTGTAAGCCAAATCTTTGCATCCTTGGCATACCTTAATTATCCCTACAACAATAGATTGCATCTCATGGCTCATCCTACAATGTGTCGAGGTCACACTCCTTCTGCAGGATGGGGGCGAGGTCGAGGTTGTGGCCGTGGGGATGGGAAATCATGAGCTTCTAGAGTGCATATTCCTAAGATCATAACATTGTCTACCTTAGCCACAAGTAGAGAATATAAATCAAGGACCCACCCACAGGCCCGCCAGATGGTTGAGGAGTGGGAAACAAGGATTATCAACCATGGTACTATTAGTGACAAGGAACTCTTAGAGGATTTATGGGGTCTAGTCCTAGATCCAGACCACATCCATGACCACCGCTCTTAGTATCAACAATATTTATTCACATATTGGCTAGTGAAAACCCTTCTCGCGAATTTTTTGATGATGAGCATTACAGACATTTCAGGTCTCGTAGAATAAATTCAAATTATTCATGAGGAATTCTGGTTAATCCAACGTTAGATACATCAAAAAAATGCTCGCCTTGCCCACATAGAGAAGCATATTCCTTTCTTGCCTCAGACTGAGTTGCCGGGATCCAACACTAAAGACCAGGCACCATTTGAATCTTCAAATGATTTGTCTGGACTTTAGATGAATATGGTTTTTGTTTTTGTCTAAGTTTAGTTTTCATTAGATGTATAGAAAAGAAGTATGACATATTCGGTATAGGTTACAATTTAATAGGTGTTATAAAGACTGTCATGTTTTCCTTGCGCTATTCGATAATCTTAAACTTTTAATATTTTGGTTGGCCTATAACGCAACCAAATGTCCAATAGACCTAGTTTCCCTATGGGAAGGTTGAGACCATCTGATGTTGGATGCTGATTTTGTATCACCTACTTATTTTTTAAAAGTAATGGAAAGGTTCTCCCAAGCTTACAAAACAAAAATATACCTAACAACTCAAACGACTCCTTTTTAAAAGGATAATCCAACTTAAAACATAATCTCACACAATTTGATAAAATTTGTAATTTATTTATTAGTAAAATTAACACAGTTATATAAATTAAACAGTTAACAAACTCCAATAAAAAATCAAAACACTTATTTTATGATATAAAAGGATCATAAAAAGCAATTAAATTATAACTTTATTATATATATATATATAGAAAACTATTAAGAGTGAGGGTCAATACAATAATATTCATAGTCATGAAGCCATTACAACAATGTTTCTCATTATCATGTCACTAGGAGGAAATTGGACTTGGGTGGGGGAGATAACAACTATTCTACCTAATCACACAAGATAACCCCAATTGACATTTATTATTATTATTATTTATAAAAAGAATTACTATATGAGTTAAACATATATACAATTTAAGAAAATCTAAGAAGGTTCTTAACATGGAAATAGGATTTGTTACAATACCATGAGCGAATACCATGGCTTATTGATACCACATGCCCAAAAAACCATAACTCATGTTCATATGACATATTTTTTTTAATTAATCAATTTAATTAAAAGATTATAACTACTTGTTAGATAAATCTCAATCTTTGATATGTGACCATCTTAACATCAGATTACCAAGTGTCGAGAGGGAGAAAATCTCTTTTCACTCTAAAAGAGCTTTGTACATCAAGAGATTTGATAATTCTTAGCACTTGGTAGATTCAGAGTTAAGATGGATCTAGGATGATTTAATTATTAATTACAATCATAAATATAATTTATTTTAATTATTTTTAATGTAATTTGACAACTGCGCACTTAACATTTGGCTTGAGAAACCACGACCCAAAGGCATTTAAACCGTTGAAATGACTCGGGGATTGCACCCGTCCTGGGCCACACTAGCCCTTAACATGGATGGATTTTTTCGTACAGAGTTTCAAACCGTTGACCTTCACATCATGAAGTTCTTTAACAATACACCCTATCATTGTTTATTCTATGCCCCATGGACAATTTATAATAATAATAATAATAATATTTTTAATTTGTTATTAATTTTAATTTTGTGTAATTTGATTGAGTCAAAACATTTACATAACATAATAGAACATGTCAAGACAACATCTTACATAACATAATAGAACATGTCAAGACAACATCTCTTCCATACTGGGCTAGAGAGTGCCTCTGGACACAAACATATTGTAGAATATTTCGTGGTAGTTAAATCCCTATTGTCCACCTAATAATTGTTGATAAATAAATTAAATTCTAGAGGTCCTATTCCAAAAGAAACACACCTATCCACCTAATTAGTGTCAAAATATGATCAAAGCACAACAACCTTAAAAATTTAAAAATATAAATAATTTAAATAAATAATTGTTAATTAGAATTATATATTTTGATTATTAGATGTTTAATTATTTTTGTTAGGGTAATCTTGACTTAGTCATATAGTTAATTTATTGTTAGTGATTCACAGGCTCGAGGTATCCATAACCCATGGTATTTGGATTTTATGTACCCTATTTAAAGGCATAATGAATCCATTGTAAGATTCCTTTACACCAATGTGAGGCCATGGTAAACAGGGAGGATATTGTAAAAATGGAAAAGAGTTTTCCGATATAATAAAAGGCTTGTCCATTTCTTGATAGACATAACTCAAATAGGGTGAACCACATTAATTTTGTTTCCTATCAATTTGTTATTGTTGGTGTTTATGTGTGCCTATTTTATTTTACTCTCTCTCCTTTTATTAACAACTAGTATAAGAGTCGAGAGATCATGGCCCAAAGAAGAAGATAGTGGTTGCAAATTCCACTAAATTTTATGAGGTTAAAGACGACCAAAAAACTCGATTGGAATTTGATCAACGCCAAGCGGGTGTGAGATCTAAATGGGAGAGCCCTGAAGTGAACCACTGTGTATATTAGATTGATTAAAGAAATTAGATATACGTGGGAGAGTTGTGAAGTGAACCACCATGCACATTTGATTGATTAGAGAGAAACATAGCCTAGGTGGCCATAGAAATAGAGTAAAAGGCCAAGTCAAGGTGAGACGAGTGTCGTAGATAATTTCTTAGTGGAGGAAGAGTATAAAGGCACTAAAGAATAGTCATATAATGAGAGAACATAGACAGAGTTGATGATGCTAAGGTTGTGGGAAGTAAGAAACATGTTATGGAGAGCAACAATAGTGCATGAACACCCTAGAGTGTTAGGTCCAAGTTGTAAATTGTAGCCATAGGCCAAAGTATTCCCCAAGGTTGTTGTAGATTTGTTGTTCAAGTCTACTTGTAGCATGGTAGCACTTGATGTGAACCTTCACATGCTTAGGGAGAATGGAGGATCAAGTTATGGAATGACCACTTGAATAAGTACAAGGGTGGCAGGTACACTCATGTGCTAGCTTGAGATTAGTTTGTTGTAAGACCTATTATTCAAGCATACATGTTATAGTGCAATGGCACAATATAAAGTTATATATAATCAAATTGTAAAATTAACCACTTAAACATGTATGAGAGTGACAAATATACTTATATACTAACTTAAAGAAAAAATGTTATGTACTTCCTATTATCTTATCATCACAATTTAAAATTTATATTAATATCAAATCAAAATTCAAAACACCAAAATAAAATAAAAAATAAATAAATTCTATATTAAACTTTTATATTAAATAGGCTTGTGCTATTTGATGTTGTGTTATAATATTCCTCTATCTCTATATAGGTCACATCAAACCTCTTGGTTATATTTTCAACGCTTTATCTATTTTTCAAAGTATATAAAAAAAGTAAACATGGTGTTCTTTGATTAGAATGTCCCTCCTTCCATGTCCACATGTTTTCTTTAATTAAGAAGTCCCACATTTGACAAACCATCTAAGCTGACTTTCTAGATGATATGTGACCTTTTGTTAAATGCTTTTGAAGTTATTGTAAATGGTTACTTTCGTCCATCTATTTTGGGTATTGGGTTTATGATTTTTTTGGGATGGTCATTTGTGAGTGAAATATAATATATATTTTTATATTTCTAAATAATTTTATAGTGTATTTTTAAAAATAAATAATATTAAAGATATTTAAAAATAAAAAATAAAAAAAATCAAATAATAATATTTTAATATTAACCCTTTATCTTCTATGAAGAAAAATTAAAACAATAATAATATTGAATAAAAAATTTAAAAAATTAAACCAATAATAATATTAAATATTTTGAAATTGATATAATTGAAGTTTTTTTGGTTTCTAATTAAGTATTAGCAAAATATTTTTAAATCATTTTATAGTGTATTTTTGAAAAATAAATAATATTTAAAAATAAAATATGAAATAATAATATTTTAATATTAAAAATGTTATTTTCAATAAAGAAAAATTAAAACAATAATAATATTGAATATTTTGAAATTGATATAATTAAAAATTTATTGTTTCAAATTAACTACTAATAATCTTAGGTAAATTAATGATATATTAAGTTATTGTTAATATAAAAAATATTAAATTATTGTTAATATAAAAATAAAAATATTTAATTATTATTATTATTTTAAATTTAGAAATTGCATTTTTTATTTACATATCACATTTAAATATTTAATGTTATATATGTAGTTGATTTTTTATTTTTATCCCAAGAACATATAATACTTAATCTTGTTTCAATATAATATTTAATCTTGTTTCAATTTGAGGTTATTTTTATTGTTATTTTTTTTTGAACATGTTGGCCAAAACTGGTTTCTCATATAACTGTTAGTTTTTTGGCTTAGGTTTTTGTCGTCTTCTTTTTTAAGTAAGTGTTTTCTTGAAAACATGAATTTTGGAGTTATTTTATTTATTAGTAAATTTAACACTAATAAATTGTGTTCTCATTATTTATAATTTAAACTTATTAAAAAATTCTTTTGTGTGATATTATATTATATAGTAAATTTTATTGATATTAATTCCAATATAAAATCTTGATGATGAACTATACTAACTGGTTCAAAACACAAAAAATTTCACGTATATAATTTCTACCAAAAAAACTATTCTTAATTTCAACATATATTTTTAATAAATATTTTATTAAAAATTAAATGAAAATTGTAATTTATTTATATTTTTATATCACATTTAAATATTTAATGTTACATATGTAATGGACATTTCATTTTTATCCCAAGAACAAATGATACTCAATCTTGTCTCAATTTATGGTTACCTTCATTATTATCTTTCTTTAAACATGTTGGTTATTTGTCTTTAGTTTTATCCTCTTCAATATTCTCGAGTATGGTTGCTTATGTGATTAGTAGTGTTTTGATTTAGGTTTTTGTTTTTTGATTCTTTTTAAATGAGCTTACTCACGGGGAAATGAATCTCGAAGATATCTTATTTGTTGGGGGATTTGACATCAAAAAGTGGTGTTCTCATTATCTTTCAAAATAAAAAATATATATACCAAAAATTTAAAAAATAATGTCAACTATAATAAAAATAGAACTAAATATATCTTTAGTTAGTTTTAATTAAAAACATTATAAAACATCTATAATCCGGCTCTCACTATGCTCTCTCAGTTCATTGTCAATATTACAACCCAGAATGAAGAAGATGTGGTAATTATATTACAACCCAGTGTGAAGGAGACATGGTAAAAATATTTCATTGTCGCCAAGAATGAAGGAGATGTGGTAGTTAATATTAGAGCCCATTGTGAAGGAGACATGGTAAAAATATTTCACTTTTACTATCGGAACCACAAATAAAATATTTCTATGCTAAATTTTAGAGAGATAAAGTAGTTAAAAGATTCCTTATATTTTTCTTCTAAATATTTCAATATAAAACTTGCATAAATTGTTTAAAGATCCATGTTAGGTATAAAAATATTTCAATATGAATTTCATATATATATATATATAGATATATATATATATATATATATATATATATATATATATATGTGATTTTTTTTCCAAGGAAAAAATCAGTAACTTTCTATTAATAAAAATGAAAAGTTGCATTTAGTAGATGCATTGAAGCATTCACAGATTGTCCTGTGGGTCCAGTGTGCAAAACACACACATAGTAGCAAAGCTACCAAATAATAAAAATAAAACTAAATTTACAGATTGCCAGATAAACTGGACTTTTCTTTTTTCCCTTTTTTCTTTTGGACTTTTTGCCAGATCCCAAGAGGTGGGGCAGAAATAACAATAGTCATCTCATTGTTGCATCGAAGATTTGAGATATCTTTTGGATACATGTGATTGCTTGGTTCCACTTGTGCCTTGGTTGTTGTTATTCCCCTCTACTTGGTTTTCAATGATCATAATATCTACTGAGTTATTTGGATTCTCTGATCGTTTTCTTATGTTCTTCCTTCTTTTCTTCTCCCATCTCTTGTGAGGATTGTTGTTTTTCTATCCCCTGTTGTTGTTGGGTTCCATCCATTTCTTCTTCCTCATCATCAGATGAAGGGGATTCTAGGAGTTGCCATCCTTTTTTCTTTTGCATTCTCTTATTTGTTCTTTTCTTTGCTTGTTTGCATGTGTTTTGCAAATGCCTTGTTTGATGGCAAACCCTGCATCGAATGCTGTGTTTTTAAAATCTAACCATTGCATCCATTTAAAATCTTTGTGTGTCAGATTAGTACAACCCGGGAGACCTTTAATTGAATCCATCTCCACACAAATACGTGCAAAGGTGAAGATCCCTTTGTCCATTCTTTATCTATATGTCTTTAGGAACCTACTCAGAGAGTTCCCAATGCCTTCTAAGACCCGACGGTACCAAAAAGGAAGTGGAAGTTTATGTAGCCTTACCCATACTAGAATTATTGTAGCCACCATTGAATTTGCATCAAAACCAGGAAACCATGGGGTTACGAAGAGGCCTACCCTTACCCATAAACATGGTCTATCATTTATGACATAATTGTAATCTTTTTGGGCATCAAACTGAACCACAAAAAAACCTTTTGTGCACAGGTAAATATCGCAATATCTGATCTAGTTAATGTAGATCCATTCATTAAGATCTTCAAATTTTGGCTAGAAACCATTAAAACGACAAATGATGGCTTTTGCATGTAAAGTAGTGAAAAGATCATTTGCTTCCGATAATTCGATGGACAAATCTAGAGCCTTTTCCATATTTTCTACAATGTATGAACTTGGGATTGTCAGATTTGGGTTTTGTTTGTCCTGTGCGGTAGCTTTCCCTCCTAATGCATCTTTGAAAGAAGCTTGACCCTTGTCTGTCGATGATGATCTAGCTGGTATGCTTGTTCCTAAAGCCTCACCTTTTAATCTTAGATTCTGGATAATGGTAGAATTTCTTTGAATCCCATAATCTTTCAAATGAATCTCTTCCTGCAGCACTTTCCCAAAAAAAATCAAACTTTGTCTTGGCCATCTCCTTGAATTGTTTCAGTTGATCTGCATTAGTAGGTTCTGCCACAACGTTCTCTGCATAGGTCTAGAGGCCATGCTCATCAAGGGGAAATGACATCTTAGCCTTCCAAATGACATAGTTGGAGGCATCATCCAATCTGTCTTGATATATAATCCTGATTGTGACCATATCTACTAAAGATCAAAACTAGAATCTCCTCCTGTTTACCTTCTCGACTACCGCTTCTAGAGCTCATACTCCCTCTTGGAATGCGCAAATATGCTTTGTCTACTCGCTCAAACTTTATGAATGTCCTTTTCCAGAAAACTAGCACACGTACTGTAACTCCAACAACTCGAACTGGTTAGTTTGGAAAACTTGCACGACCTTCTGGAACTAGAAAATTATGGATGACCTTTAGAAAAATGGAACTAGAAACCCTCTAGGAAAATTTGGAAATTCCTCCTTTTGTGTGTGCACTTTCTCTTCTACTCGGTGTTGATTCTACTCTAGCAAACTGCTGCAAAACATTTCCGCTCCCAGACAAGAACGTTGCTTAGCGAAAATATGAGTTGCTGATCCTTGCATTGCACTCACGATTGTTAAATTTGTACTCGCATGATCCACGCAACTGTATAGGGAAATCTCGTGAGGCTCTCATGGTTGTTTTGAGCTAGCCCGCGCGACGCTCTGAAAAATTCATACTACAATTGCCTCTAAGCCAAGGATTTTTCCCTTCGTCTCTGAGCTTCTTGTCTGTCAAATATGCTCTGATACCATGTGAAATTTCCTTGAAATGTAGCAACTGGAATTAATTCTCCTAGCTGACTATTTAGTTTATTAATTTTTTGATTAATATTGAATTAATCACATTTAAATTTATTCACAAATAAAAATAAATGACGTGGAAATAAAAATGTTCAAAACTAAGAAATGTTGGCAAACACACAAAATTTATGACACCATTATTTTTGGACAAATGTCCCTAGAAAAACCAAATGTGGGAAAACCAGTTACAACAGTTGAGGGTTTATTTTATTATGTAATAATGAAAATATAAGTACAATCTTTGGAAGCCCAACTGGTTATCCAATCAACAAGAATCTAACAAAAATATTTAGAGATAAAATTCTCTCACTCCACAGGCAAACCCCTGCCTCAATCTCCCACTGAAAACTAACCAGCCAACCCTTGTGCAGGTCGTTTCTGCTTCTGACGATCCGTGCGACTGTTTTGGGAAAACTAACGCGATACTCGTGGTTGTAATGTAAGAACCCGCACGAAGCTTGTATCTGTTTTGGGGTAGCTTCGTTGTGGAATTATTCAATCACTTGTTGTTGCCTCTTCAGAACTGAAAATCTTCCTCTAGATCATTGTCTCTACTCCTCTGACACTTTCTACTCGATTTCTTACTCAATATCTCCTGCTGAAACACCTTCACTGGAGAATCGAATTGTCTAAATCACTAAGTATCTGCACTAGTGTGTTCTCCATCTACCCATCGACCTCTTCTTATAATCTCCAGTTGGAACTCCAACAACCATGATCAAAACCTAATCGATGGTTGAGATCATATCCAAGTCGATTCGTGTGAATTTCTAAAGAATTCTCACCTTTCTCAATTAATTACTATTAATTAACCACTTTTCCTAAGTTAGACTCACATAATTTTTAATTATGGTCAATTAATTTAATTGAGCCATCTCTAGGTGGAATTTCCAGCAATAATTTCTGGGTTTTGGAGAACTCATGCGTTTTAGCCTCTCCGCTAAGTCTCGATACTATAACACCCTCTTATGAAACGAAAACTAACACATCATCCTTTACTCTCTTATGATCTAGAATCTGTGGACAATGATGAAACAAAGTAGGGGACTTGAAATAAACATTGTGAGACCAGGGAGCCACTACAAATACCATGAGCACCTTGTGAATTGATAGGTCAAGGACGTCTGAAAGCCACTACCACTACTATAAGTGCGTTTCAACATCAAGACGACCAAAGCATTCTTATTACCAGACCCAATGTCGAGTGGGAGGAGAGAATTAGCATGAAAAGCATTGTTTCTACTCATACAAACTGCCAAGTTCATCATTGCATCTACTGACTAGTATGCAATGGAGGGCGACCTGAATAAAAGGGTGCTCAAGGAGGGATGTCGTCTCCACCTGATGCCATATGTGTCCTTTCTTACTGGAGAGCGTAATGAATGATTATGAGGTACCATCATGTTCCCACAAGGGAAGCGAGTTGCAATGTAAATTCTCCCAAAGTTTACATGTGTGAGTATCTTGTTGAGGTGAGTGCCAAAAGAAAGAGAAATTGAATGCATAGTCAGGTGTTCTATGACTTGCGATGGCTTAGTACACCTACTTTCTTTCCTTACCCACGGTGGGGGAAGCGTCCTATGCACGATGGAGAGGTAGGCACTTCAAATTTGGTCTAGAATTTGATAGGACAATTGTGCATCCATAAGAGGGCTCTCCGAATCAAGAGTGTAAATAGACAGACTATCTGCAATCTTGTTTCCAGACTGTCGAATATGAGGCAAAAGAGGAGCACTAATTTGATCTAGAAGAGACGCCACTTTGGATAAATGAGCCTCTATACGCAAGTTTTTGGATATTTTTGAGAGGATCATTCAACACTGCATTTTTTGAAGGATTTTGATGATTAACAAGGATTCTCCTTCTATTAGGAGTTAATTATAGCACTTGCTAAGTACGGTTCGAAGGCCCTGTTCCAAACCCTAAAGTTTGACTTCATTACTGGTCAGATAAACTAGATTTCTTGCTAATACATTAATAATTTGGCATGAGTTGTCCCTAAAAACACCTCCATAACTTTTAGGTCCCGGGTTACCTCTAGAGGCTCTGTCGAAGTTAAGTTTAATAAAACCATGTGGAGGGGGTGACTAAGATGAGTGGCTGATGGGGCGAGGGAAAGGAGAGGTACTTTGGGGTAGGGATGAGTGGGGAGAGAGACCCAAGCTTTTGAGTATCATTTGTTCTCAAGGAGGGCCTTCCCAATCTTGGGGGACCATTGAGAGGAAGCAATGGTTTCTTATAGTTGATATATAATTATGTTATAGAAATAATTTAGAGAAGCAAAGGAATTTTTAAAGATGCAAGCATTACGCTCTTTCCAAACATTCTAGGTGGGAAATCCAGGGATGAGGGCCCAAGCTCTATTCAACATCATGGTCATGAACATAGAGCCTGTCCAGTTTTATAGAACATTTGAGATGGAATGCACTGGAAATATTGGACTATTGAATGTGGTGGTAAGATGAATGCATAATTTGGAGGTGAAGGAGAAGGTTAGAAATAGATGATTTGAGTCCTTTGCTTGAATAAGACAAAGGGGGGAATTGATGGGCCTGAGAAGCAACATTTATGAAGATTCTCCCATGTTAAGGTTTTGTGCTTGATTAACAACCATAGGAAAAGAGTGATCTCAAGCCAATGCCTTATCTACCAGAGATGTTTCCAATTTTGGTTGAGAGTAGGAGGTTGAATGTGAGTGAAAATATGACATGCCTCTTTGATATTAAAGTTCCTTGAGGAGAACTCCGGAGAATACAAGGGAATAGACCATATGGAACTTGGAAACAGAAAACAAAGGAACCATAGCTTTTGGGAGATCATGGGAGGGGATAAGGCTAGGTTCTGGAAAGATGACTGGCAGTAGAGGGAAAAACTCTTTAGTCGACAGGACCTAGCGGAGATATTCCTATACACAAATTGAACAACAAACCTGACTATGCATAAATTATGGGAAGTGGATGATAGATCAACATGGAGAGAGTGGAAAAGGAGACATCACTGGCCCACAACACCAGATTCTCCCCAATGGGAAGCATATGATAAAGAGGTCAATTCCAGAAGAATAACGATATCTGAAGGAACAGACATCATTAGGTGGGGATATAGGATTAAAATCATGTTTACAATACAGGAGGGCTACCACCTGAAAGCAGAACACCAGCAACAACAATGTTTACCCATATGGGGAAGAATATGGAAGGGACAGTTATGGCCAAAGGTAGCTTTTTTCCTCTAGGTGGTTCTCCATGGCTGAGCTCTCACATGGGACCAACTACAGAAACGCTGGGTTCAAGGACCTTCAACGTGTTGCATGTGAGAGGCCCAAGTGGAAACGATGGAGCATATACTGAACTCATGCACCTTTAGCAACCAACTATGGCAGAATCACGAAATCCTCTTTGGCCATTCAGATCGAGATTGCTCAAGCACAAAAATAACAATGGAAAATTGGAGGAAGAAAATCTATAAGAGCCCCATCCTCAACCGATCCTGGAACATCTCTTTAGGATTTCTCATGTGGGCAGTGTGGAAAGAAAGAAACAAGAGGGTTTTCAAAGATGAAAAAAAGACAGTAGCGAAAGTATGGAAGATTATCAATTAAAACATCCGCAAAACCATTATGGCAAAGCAATGGTATCCATAGGACTGGGAAACAACACCCCAGGAGAGCTGAATCCTAGAAATGCTCAATTTGACCCTGCAAATGCTAATACCAAACTCATGGAAACTAAAAACTCCCCCCACTCAATCCTTATCATACTTCACATGCCCTCCGGAGGACTTCATAAAATTAAACTTTGACGGAGCTGCTAAAGGAAACCCTGGTGAAGCCGGATTTGGAGGTATATTTAGAGACCACCATGGTCAAGAAATTCGGTTGTTTGCAATGGACTGTGGAATCATGAGCAACAATGAGGCAGAATTCAATGCACTCAAACATCGATTGGAAATCGTAAGAATAGAAAGATTTCAGAAGGTGGTGGTGGAAGGAGATTCTACCTTAGTGATAGATATTGTGAAAAAGATCCAGCATGGTACTCACTGGAAAAAAATAAGCAAGAGTTGGAGAACAACAATATTAGTCAATAAAATAGGAGTCTTCATTAAAGAATAGAATACCTTATCCCGGAACATGTTCGCCATTCGAGGAATATGGCGGCTGATTTCCTAGCAAATTGGGGTTGTGGTAATACGGGAAATAACCTGGACATCCTCGGGAATGAGACGAACCAGGTAGAAGGGTTGAAGATTTTGAGGGAGATTTTAGGAAAGGACAGAGAAGAAATATAGGGTCCCCGATCAGGGTGTGATGGGAAATGAGATCTGGAGATGGATCTTGGACATGCTTAAAGGACAAGTGGCCAGGGTTAGCGGGCGGCCCACCCAAGGACCCCACACATGCGGGGTAGGAGGTACCAGGAGAGAAAGGTAGGTCTTGATCGCCTCGGGAAAACAAAAGGGCAGGTTGGAAGGTAATCAAGGAGGAAAGGTGGTGAAGGAAGTCAGTGCATGCATGCAAGGTTGGAGGAGGAAACAGGTAGCAGGTGACGAGACTGGAAGTTGGGGGGAGAACCTTACCTGCGAGAGAAGGGATTTCTGCCACCACCTGGAAAACGCCTTCAACGCCTCAGAAGGAAACTGGTATGTAATTCAAGTCTACCTTAGTCTTGATATGGAGTCAATGCTGCAAGAATGGAGGCTAGTATGGCAATGAATGGTGGTGGTTTCGAATGTTTCGGAAGAAATTTGGCTCAGTTCTCTATTGTTGATGTCTGGTTTTTTACTTTTTGTAATGTATGGTAGCCTGTTGGGGAATAAGGGGATCCATGCCTATGGTCATCTGGCAATCTCTAGAGCCAGAGAAGAACGAGAGGGGGGTATGGGATTCGAAATGCATACATGTTCGTCTAGTCTAGTTCTTGGGAGACCTCCAGAACCAGGGGGTTAGGAAATGGGTGTTGGGGCACCACAAATTTGGAAAGCTCAACCAACCGGCCGCAACTTGGCTTCCTGGTAATCTTGTGGAGCAAAGGGAAAATAATTGGGATTTGAGGGAATTGAACCCAAGTGTGGTTGGTAATTCCACCATTGTGAATGCAACCCGTTAGAAATGGAAGTAAGGCAAGGTAGAGGGTTGTATGACTGACTTGGGGGGGTGTTGAGTATGTTCTTCACCATTCTCTTAGCCAACCTAGTTAAAATCGGGCCACAGGGTAGCTTCAATGACCAAAGGGGTGAGAGGGAGGAACTGAGGGCTCCAAACCTTGGCGGGCTTGCAATTTTAGTTAGAACGGAGTCACCTCTTGCATTTCTTTTCTTAAATTCCCCAAACCCTGCTTGTCCGACAACTTGGGTGTCGTTTGGCCTAAGCCTAGAACCTAGTGGGTCGGCTTCTCCAAGGGTGGAATTAAGTGGTTGAGGGTAGAATATCACTTACTTTTGCGCACAGTGAGCATACTAAGGATGAAGGAAAGATGAGAAGGGACTGGGGGGAACTCAAGTCATCTCCCTCAAACCTGAATTCAAGATTTTGTAAGGGTGCTTCACATGGAATGGTTGAAGGTCAATATTGAAATATGTTCTGGTTATGATGTTTGTGCTTATGATACTCTTACAGGTTTATTTAATGTTCCTCTTCTTTTGACTCTAACGCTCCTACATTAGGAGCATGAAAGAATTAGAGAGGGGCAATGGTTGGAAGAAATTCAGAGTGAAAGAAAAATAGTGAAGGCGGAAGCCGGGCCGGGAATAATAGGTGGTCTTTGTGCTTGCAAACAGACAAACAAGAAAAAGGAAATCATCAATGGCCTCGACTAGTAAGACCCAGCGGAAGAGGGGCAGGGAAACTAGAGAGGAAAATATGTAGAATCTCATGCATGCATACCATGGAGGAACTCCAGCACAGGTTAAGGCCATAATTTCAACATGGGAGGTAGAGCTAAATGCCAAGGTAGCGACAGAACCGCTTCCAATGGAGGAATGAGATCCCTTGCTCATAGACTTGAGACACACTCGAGGCTGGAAAACACTGTTTAGACAGAAAATCTAGCTTTACTGTGTGATGAAGAACCTGTTGGCCAGGACCATGAAAAAAAATAGGGACCTGGAAGAACCACCACAAACAAAACAAGAGGGGCCAAGCTTAAAGGATATTAAAAGGGAGATTCAAGCTGTGCAGGTGCAACAATATCATCAGAATGTCCATTTTGGCCAAATGGAGAAACAAATTCAAAGCTTTCTACAGAATGAAGTGTCTGGGTTGAGTGCTAAGGACCATACTCCTATTGAATCATCAGATAATTGAAAGTAGATTAGATAAAATTAATGTTTTTTTTTTATTTCTATAATGATTTGGTTGGATAACATTTAATTTGATAGTAGAAGGATTTATATAGTAGATATAATAGCATATTTAGCATGGGTGGATATTCTGAAACTGTTTAAATTTTGGATGGCATATGATACTGATTGGTGGCCAACAGACCTGGTTTCCCTTGGGTAGGTTGAGGCCACCAGACATAATTTTTTGTTATATCATTTTTTTGGGATTCAACTGCGTTAAGTAAGTCATTCATGTATGACCAGAGGCGATCTGGGATGGGTGACCTCCCGGGAAGTCCTGGTTACCGGGTGTAAGCCCTGGAAGTGATGATTGACGCTATGTGACTCATTTCACTAGTTTCAATCCCACTTCTTCAAACCTGTGAGCATCACCCGATGCAATAAGTGCTAAGTGGGCTATTCAAAATTCATGAGAAATTAGTCAGTTATAAGTTCCTCTCATGGAATGGTCATAAATGAATGACTTACTTAACGCAATTGAATCCCAAAAAAAATGATATAATATAATGCACAGCGAAAACCCCTTAATAGTTTTTTTTACCTGCCTATATATGATTAATAGAAAAAGGAAGTAGTTCCAATCTTACACAAAAGAAAAATTCCTTGAGGGATTGTAGCCCCAACGTAATATATCATTATCAATGTTGACTACGATGTTATTGTCTGCAAGGATGGCATTAGGAGCTGATGTTCCCTTATATGAGTGTTTACATATTTTGGGTCTTGAATTTTCCATCTGCGCCAAGGGGAGTTGGTGGAAGAATCGTGCTAGTATTGCGCAACCACGGAAATACCTTGCTAATGGAACTATTCTTGGAGTTATTGTGAGTTGGCCAATATTGAGATCTTGGGCAACTGGTTCCATGAGTCATCCCATAAAAGGTCTGTCAATCCATTCATGATCTCCCAGATGCAATGGTCTTGAATTAGATGCTTGTTTTTCCATGCAACATCCCAAATGTGAGAGCCTTTGGGCTTGTTGACATTCTGACATTTTGCTCTGTGTGTATTCCCTGGATATATTTATTTGTCCACATTTAGCACCAAAGTGTCGATGTGTTTTTGATCCATTTCCACTAGGTTTTGGCACTTAGGGCCTTGCTAAGTATTTCAAGATCCCTCAGGCCTAGGCCACTAACAAATTTGGGAATACACAACTTCTCCCAGGCCACTAAGGCCCATTTCCGATTTATCTTAGCTCCTCCCCAAAGGAAGGAGCATTGAAATCCATGGAGACTGGAGAGGATGGCTTTGGGGGCAGATAGAACTGAGAGGAGGTAAGAAGGCATAACTTGTAGCACAAAATTTAGGAGAATAAGTCGATCAACCAGATTGAGAGATTTAAAGTTCCATCAAGATAGTTTGGCTTTCATTTTTTTCAATAACACTTCCCAAACTGAGAGACGCAAAGGATTGGAGGTGATGGGGGCACTAAGGTATTTGGTTGGAAGGGAGCTCTTTTTGAAATTGAAAATGCAAGATATGTGAATTTGAATTGCCTCAAGGATGTTGAAAAATATGATTTGGGATTTGCTACTATTTATTCCAGTTCGTGAGGGGATGGAGAAAATGTACAAGATGTGCTTGAATTACATGGCCTTTTGATGAGAGGGATGACCCATTAGCAAGGTATTATCAAAAATTATTGGTGAGTTGATCGTAGATGATTAAAGCCAAGAGGGAGACCAATAGGGCGATTATAGGAAAGAGCATGCCTAATGGAGTGACTTAAGCCTTCATCCACTAGGAGAAAGATGTAGGGATAAATGGGATCTCCTTTACCAATGCCATAGGATGAGGTGAAGGTTGGGGAGGGTGATCCATTGACTAGGATGGAGAAGAATGCCTTGGAAATGAGTGACATGACTTAGGAAATCCATTTATCGTGAAATCCATAGGATTGGAGGTGTGGTAAATGTACTACCAATTAACTTTGTCAAATTCCTTAGACATGTCAAGTTTAAGCAAAATGCCAAGTTGTTTAGATGATCATAGTGAGTGAATGTGCTCTTAAGCTATAATTAGGTTGTCTAATATTTATTTTCCCTCTGCATATTATATTTGTTCAAGGGATAAGCAATTTGAGATGATTAACAATTATTTTGGAGATAATATTATAGATTACATTGCAGAGTGCTATGGGACGATAATCTACAAGGGATGAGGCATTAGATGACTTAGGCCTTAGGGAAATGAAGGAAGCATTGGAGGAAGTGAGAAGTGAGGTAATGCATCTTGATTTTTACACCACCTACCACACATCTTGGCCCATGATTGTCCAACATGATTTATAGAATTCAACTGTGAAGCCATCGAGACTTGGAGCATTATCGTCAGGCATATCCATGACCACATTATCAACCTCTTGGAAAGTGATCTCTAACAGTTCTTAGCATTATATATAAAAGAATCACAACAATTTTTAGTGTGTGTGTATATATATATTATTTTTCAAAAATTTTAATATGTTAAATGTAATATTGAATTTTATTTTCAAAATTTTAACTATGGGTTTTTTTTCAAACTTTAAAATCATCAAACTCGAACACATACATGAAATATATGCGTTAGTGTGAAAGTAATCATTATATTTATTTATTAATATTTTGGAATACTAATCATTCATTTTTTTTATTTGTAAGGGTGTTGGTAACGGGCCAACATCATGTACATGAAATAATGTGGTGTTTGAATAAACTAGATCTTTAAAATCTTTGTATCAAACTTAGAGAAGATTATCAAATTGTTTTTAAATGATACATCAAAATTATATAACTTTTTGTTTGTTTGTTTGTTAGGTTATGTGAGTTTTGAGATGACTGGCATGCCAAACCTATGACTTTGGGGCATCTAAGCTATCAAAATCACTCGGGGATCGTACCCAGTCTGGGCTACACCAAACTTTAGCATCGCTAGATTTTTTCCCATGGAGTTTTGAACCACTGACCTTAACACCATGAAGTGCGTTAATAAAACACCTTATCATCGCCTATTCTAGACCCGATGAGCCTAAATTATATAACTTTTATTTTAATTATTTAAAAATAATTATAATAAAAAAATTGTTATTAAAATTTAAATAAATTATTAAAATTAATTAAAATAATAATATTGAAAAATTATTATTAAATAATAATTATACAATTATTAAACATCTATTTACAAAAATCTACCTATTATGTTTATGTTAAATATACCTAACAACTCTTCGTGATCGAGGTGAGAGCCAGAAGGTGGGGCATGGTGGGATTCACGCCACCGCCATGTAATTAATGTTCATCAAGGGTGGTGGCGTGGCCACACCCACACACGATTAAGCATGCATGAAAAACTGATAAATTAACTTACAACAGAATAAGGTAATATGTGAATTGGGACTTGGGTTCAATTGAACTTATTGCAATCGGAAAATTTACTCTCTTCACAGGCTCTCGGTGGCGCCTGTCCTGGCAAGTTCTTGGTAAGGGAAGCAACTCTCAAGCTCTAGTAATTTTCGTCACGTCGCCTCCTCTCCTTCTCAGTCCTATCTGGTATGTTGAAATGGGTCACTCCATGAGCTCAATTCTTTCTGTAATTTCTATGTTCTGTGTTTGGCTTGGAATGGTTGGTTCAGACTCTACATTTTGGAGTAATGTTGATTATAGCCCCTAATGGATGGTTGGGATGAGGTCCACCCTCTCATCTACATATCAAATGTAGGGAAACCTCTTTTCCAGAAACCCTTGTTGGATTTTAGTAACCTTTTCAAACTGGAAGCCTGGATGATCAGGGATGAAAACATCTCTCAATTGTTAATATACAGTCAGTTAGATCCCTCTGTTGCTAATTCTAACTCCATTCAATCCTTGGGAAAGATTACTTACGTCGGGTTAATGATAGTTTAGCCCTATGATCATGAGGAATTTAAAAACCTGCTTGATGAGAACCCTCATGAGATTTGGGAATGGTTTCATAATCATTACCAGGATAATAAGGGGGATAACTTCATTCGAATGTGGTTTGATGTTTGTCTTTGTCATGTTTATGTTCTTGTAGCTTATGCACATCCTTTAATTAGTTTGAATTGTGGGCACATCCACCTTGGATGACCTCTAGATCATTTTTATGATGTTGATATAGTGATATTTGCAAGCCAAATCTTTACATCCTTGGCATACCTTAATTATCCCTACAACAATAGATTGCATCTCATGGCTCATCCTGCAATGCATCGAGGTCACACTCCTTCTACAGGATGGGGGAGAGGTCAAGGTCGTGGCCGTGGGAGTGGGAAATCATGAGCTTCTACAGTGCATATTCCTGAGATCATAACATTGTTTGCCTTAGCCACAAGTAGAGCATATAGATCAACGACCCACCCATAAGCCCGCTAGACGGTTGAGGAGTGGGAAGCAAAGATTATCAACCATGGTACTATTAGTGACAAGGAACTCTTAGATGATTTGTGGGACCTAGTCCTAGATCTGGGCCACATCTGCGACCACCGCTCTCAGTATCAACAATATCTATTCACATATTGGCTAGTGAAAACCCTTCTCGTGAAGGGGTAATACTATGGGTAATACCGATGAATGATTCAAGTCTGACCCGGCTGGTTGGAGCGAAGGTGAGAACGGAAGAGCGGATGACTAGGGTTGCGGTTTTTGGAAGGGATTTCCTCCATGAACGGTTGCAGAGGAGGGAGCTCCACTCCCTCCTACAAAGAGGCAGTGGCCAACAAGGGAAAAAAACCTCCAGAATCAGGCAGAAGTAACACTAAGGAAGGAAAAAAAACAGGGAAGAGGAAACAGATAGTATCAAAGTGAAGGAGAATGATGGCACAAAAGACAAGGAGGATAATGACAAAAAACAGGGAAGAAAAGACATAAAACAAAAGGGATCGTGCAAACCCAAAGCTGAAATCACTCCCAGAGTAGTTTTAAATGACCCAACGCTACAGGCGCACAGGGAGCACATGCAAACCTATGCAATCATATGCAAATTCATGGGACTATGGCCCACTGAAAAGGCTTTACAAACTTGGATCAGATACCACTAGAAGCCTAAAGGGAGCATTGATTTGCATCTAGGATCCAAGGGATTCTTCACCGTGGTGTTTGAAAATATCGAAGATAAAGACAGAGTGTTTGAAGGCAGGTCCTACTTCTATGCAGCAACAGGGCTCTATATGCGGCCGTGGATGATGAACTTCGTACCGAAGTGGGAAACTTTTACTTCAGTCCCGGTTTGGGTAAGACTCTATTCTCTTCCTCTGGATTATTGGCAAATAGAATCGCTAACTTCCATAGGCAATAAATTAGGAAGGTATGTCAAAACTTCTGAAGCCACAAGGAGGGGAAAATATACCTCCTTTGCTAGGATCTGTGTAGAGATGGATCTATCTGGAGCTCTTCTGGACGAGGTCATCTTGGATGTTTTTGATGAGGAATGGGTGCAAAAAGTTGACTACGAGCATAATTTATTTAGATTTTGTAAATGTCATGAACACAGGCACCTTCTAAGAGACTGCCCTCTCAGTAAAGCAGAGAACAAAAGCAAACCTAACACAATGAAAGATACAGATAGCTTTCACAAGGAAGTTCACAAAGGAAAAAGCGGCAAAAAAGGGCCAAAGCAGCACGAAAGTGAAGGACAAAGGTTAGGCCGAATCAGTTCCAAGTTCTTGGAAAGGAGGAAGAAAAAGTAGTTGAAGATCAAGTAATGAAGGATGGTTATGATAAGCAGGAAAAGGAAGAAGAACATGATCAGGAACAGGTAAATGATAAACAGAAAGGGATCATGATGAGTGAATCAGAAACAGAAATGGATCAGGATATTACCTAGAGTGAGATGGAAATGGAGGACAATGAGCTACAAGAGATTTTGGATAGAGAAAACCTAGATCTAGAAGGGCTCTTGAGTAAGGGAACAACTGGTGGGGTACCACAAGAAGAACGCAATCGAATAAAGCAGTGGTTCTTATGGAAGACTCAGGAAAAGGGCGTGGAAGAAGTAAACAACATTGATAGATAGGGTAAACAAGGAGTGAAAGTAGTAAAAACAACTCCAGGGTTAGCTCTGAGAAACCCAGGAAAAAAAAGAGGCAGAAAAAAGCAGAATGAGCTACTTATGGAATGTGGTAAGCTCATGGTAGACTCAGGTAAGATGAAAGATCTAACCAATTACTCCTTTACCAATATGTAATTATGAAGTTCACAACTTGGAATATCAGAGGTCTAGGCAGCAAGAGAAAACAAAGATTGCTAAATAACATAATGAAACAGGTAGCTCCGGATATAATTTTTGTCCAAGAAACGAAGTGCTCCGTTCAAAAGTTAAGGCAAATCCATAGTAAATGGCTCAGCAGATTCGAGTTTCTAGAAGTCAAAGCAGGAAACACAGCAGGGGGTATCCTCACCCTCTGGAACCCCCAAAAAATAGGAATAGTAGATGCGGAGGCATAAAGGAATTATTTATCAGTTGTTATACAGCCTGTAGAAGACAGGGACACTTATCTAGTAACAAATGTTTATGGCCCTCAAAGGTTAGGTGACAAAATCAGGTTTATTGATTCCTTGGTGGATCTTCGGACCAGACATGTAGGGCTACCATGGGTTATAGGAGGAGACTTCAATATGATTAGATCTCTCTCAGAGAAAAAAGGGGGGCACAAGAGCACTAAATAAAGACTCCTCAGCCTTCCAAATTTTTTCAGAAAACATGAAGCTTGTGGACATTGAGACAAACAACGGTCTATGTACATGGAACAATAAAAGAGGAGGGGATTCCCAGGTAGATTCCAAGCTAGACAGATTCATGATCCCTGAGGACCTCATGCTTCTAGACAAGGAAATAATAGACGGAATTATTCCTTTTGGAGGCTCGGATCACTAGCCGATTCAAATGGAGATTAAGGGTATTGGCACCCCAAGAAACAAACTGTTCAGGTTTGAAAATATTTGGCTTTCACACCCAGAATTCATCAACAACATTGAAAAATGGTGGGCGGAGGACTTGCAGTTTCAGGGATCAACTATGTTCCTACTACATAAAAGATTAAAACATATCAAGTTGAAACTAAAGGATTGGAACAAGAAGGAATTTGGTAATATTTTTATGAATAAGAAAATTGTGGAAAACAAAATCCTAGAGCTCAATCAAGATTTGATCAAGGATGGATTTGATAAAGACAAAAATGATCTAATAGAGAAGCATCATCAAGAATGGGAAATGTTGTGTAAACAAGAGGAAATTTTTTGGAAACAAAAATCTAGGGTTCTATGGCTAAAAGAAGGAGAACGTAACACCAAAATTTTCCATAGATCCACCATTGCAAACAGAACTCACAACAAAATCTCTTTTATCAAGGACGAGGAGGGCCAGATTCATCAATCCCATGGGGAGATAGAAGCAGTGTTAGTAAAGAACTTTCGTGACATTGCCAAGGAAAACGTTTTAGTAAGAGAACCTTTCATCAAGGACTTAATTAAACATATCCCTGAACTGGTTTCCAGAGAGGATAATTGTAATCTCAACAGACCTGTAACAAAAAAGGAGGTCAGTGAGGTCCTCAAGGAAATGCAAAATGGCAAGGCTCCAGGTCCAGATGGAGTCAATGTGGATTTCTTCAAAGCCTACTAGAATATTGTAAAAAAGGATATTTTCGAGGTATTCGAAGACTCCAGGTGGAACAAAACAATTTTGAAAGCTCTCAACACCTCCTTTATAGCCCTTATTCCAAAACAGGATAATGCTCAAACGCTAGAGAGATTTAGGCCCATTGCTTTATGCAATGTAGTTTACAAGATAATTTCCAAGGTGGTGGCTAACAGACTCAAACCCTTGCTACCCTCGCTTGTCTCGGGGGAACAAACTGGTTATGTGGAAGGCAGACAAATTCTGGAAAACATAATTCAAGCTCACGAGGTGGTTCACTCGTTAACAAGTAATAAGAGAGCGGGTATGATCATGCAACTGGACATAGCCAAAGCATATGACAAAGTGAACTGTATATACATCAAAAAAGTGCTCACAACGTTTGGTTTTGATCATAATTGGGTCAGATGGGTCATGGCCCTGGTGACTTCATCCAGCTTTTCAATTTTAGTTAATGGCTCTCCTTCTGAAATTTTTCTTCCTTCGAGGGGACTTAGACATGGAGATCCGCTCTCTCCTTTTCTCTTCATCCTCATGATGGAAGGGCCGGGGCAGTCCATTAAGCATGCTAGAGTAATGGGAAGAATTCAAGGACTCCAACTTTGGGAGAATGGTCAAGTTCTGACTCATCAACAGTTTGTAGATGATACCATGTTACAAGGAATTCCCTCAGTTTAGGAAGCGCTTGCTTACAAACAAATTTTGAATGACTTTGCTATGGCTACAGGTATGGAAGTCAATATTTCTAAATCAAAAATCTTTTTTTTTTAAAACCCATATTGTTATCCAGAGAAATGTCTCCAGAATTCTAGGCTTTTAAAGAGAATTCCTTCCCTCCAAGTATTTGGGAGTTCCTCTAACACCTAAACCCCGACACAAGAGCATATGGGATCCATTAATAATTAAAATTCAAGACAAGGTCAGGATGGACAAGTAGATATTTAAATCTAGCTGGTAGACTAGTTCTTACAAAGGCAGTACTCCAAGCTATCCTAATCTTTATGCTATCAAGCTCCAATAGGAGTCTTGCAGCAATTTAGAAATATTCAAAGATATTTTCTTTGGGGCAAAGAGGAAACGTGGAAAAAATGGGCTTTAGTCTCATGGGATAAGATCTGCAAACCCAAGAACCAAGGAGGCCTAGGCTTAGATAATCTAGAGATTCTTAGCAAGGCCCTAGGGGCCAAACTCGGGTGGAGGTGGGTCAAGGATCCCAAAGCTCTGGTGGAGGTGGGTCAAGGATCCCAAAGCTCAATGGGCAAGCATCTAGAAGGAAAAATATGCCAATGCCTGGCCTTATTCTGAGATCATACGAATTTCTGGAATTGTGAAAGGCTCTCCCATATGGAACAAGGCCTGGGAGAACAGAGGAGTGGTTCAAGAAAACAGTTTCTGGGAAATCAGAGAGGGCGATTTGGCACTTTTCTGGGAGGACAAATGGAAACAAGAACCTAATCTTCTGAAGGAGGAATTTTTGGACCTCAAGCATGAGACAGACAAACAAGGATTAGTAAAGGTGAAAGACTTCTGAGAACATTCACATAACGTAAGAAAATGGAGAACATGGAAAAGAAAAGATGGCAGAGAGGATAGAGCCCTCAATAGTAAAGCAAAGTCCCTTAAGAGGATGTTGGATCAGAGGATGATTTTAATAACTGAAGGACAGGACCAGCTAAGATGGGGTAACAACAAAGAAGGCAACTTTAATATCAAGGAAGAAAAAGGTATTCTCCTTGATCTAGAATCTCAGGCTCCAAATAAAAATTGGCAAAAGCTATGGAGGCACAAAGGATGGATGAAAATCAAACTGTTTATGTGGTTGGTTCACCACAGGAAAATATTAACCTGGGACAACATTAAAAAATGGGGTATGCTGGGACCCTCCAGATGCCAGCTTTGTGAAGCCCAAGAGGAGACTATGGAACATCTTCTCAACAACTGCATTTTCACCGCCAGGTTATGAGATTTCTTTACCAACATCTTCAATCAGTCTGATAGAGACAAAGAAAGTATCACTAACACTCTAAACAACTGGAGGAATAACTTTTTGGATTATGAAGTTCTCAACTCTTCCTGGGCTCTCTTGCCAAGTTTCATTATATGGAATGTATGGAAAGAGAGAAACAAAAGAATATTCAAAGAGGAAAAGAATTCCTCTCTTCGCCTGGTAGAGCTGGTCTTAAAACAACTTAAGGAGACAGTTGGTACCATAGTTAGGGACCTCCCCAAAAGTCATCCCTCAGAAGAAGAGTTAAGAATTCTCAGACAATTAGGCATGCAGAGGCTTATTCCACAAGGCTTGGACAGGAAAATAATCATGAGAGAAACGGTTGAAGAGTTTTGGTGTCCTCCCCCGGAAGGTTTTTTAAAGTATAACATTGATGGAGCTTCTAAAGGCAACCCGGGGAAGGCTGGCTTTGGAGGAGTTCTTAGGGATGATACCAGTAGCATAATCTCCCTCTTCCATGGGTACTTAGGAAAATCCACCAACAACATGGCAGAACTGATGGCTTTGGAATAGTTCTTAGAACTTCTGATACAGGACAATTGCCAAAATGTTATAATAGAAGCTGATTCAAAGTTAGTCATCAACGCAGCCAAGAGAATCAGTAATGGAACAGGGCCGGAAAAGGTTACAAAACACTGGAGGTTAACTTGGGTTCTCCATAAAATTCAGGTACATCTACAGGAACTACGCACTCTCAGATTCATTCATGTGCGGAGAAAGGCCAACAAATTGGCAAACATTCTTGCCAACCAAGGTGTCAGCTGTAAGGATAGTGCAATTTTAATGGAGTGGAACGCAATGTCACAGAGCAACCTGAGAAAACTCTACCATAACCAGGTGGAAGAGGATAGAAAAGTGTATAGAAGCAAAACTAAAGAATACAACTCGTAATGGACAGAGGTCAGAAGGTTTCACAATTTTGGATAGAGAGGTTTACGATGGAAGGTGGGCCAGGGTTGGCCTTAGCAGTCAGGGTGACCACAATCCGGAATATTCCCAGTGTAGGGCGAAAAGTTTTCTCAGACAGAAGGTATGTTAAAGGTAGAAAGTGAAGGAATCAGTTTAAGCAACAACATTACCCAATCTTTCAGTGGCAGAAGTCAAAACCGCTACCGGAGTGGTTTTGGTGCGATTGCACCGCTTTCATGATAACGATGGTTTCGAAAATATGGCAGCGATGCCATACAACGCATGACACGTGGATGAGGGCCTGGTCTAAAAACCACCCTCATCACACACTAAATTTCGACGGCTTTAGTCGCGCGATTCTCGGCTTAGTCGTCCGATGGTGCAAGGCAGATCAACGCTCAGGATCGAACGAACAATTTATTGAGGCCCAGGGGTTAATCTTCTTACGTCTTCATGGCGCGATGTATACCTCGGCCATCAGATCAAAAGAGAAAATTGAACGGCAGCGATCAAAAGTTAGGAAGGGTTTGTGTGTGTGGTTACACATAGGGAGGGCTCATAGGACTTGAGATGCCTGATGATTTTACGTGTTTATAATAAAAAAGGGTTGGGTGGGTGCTTTTTGGGAAACTGAGGAATAGGCTATAGATGGGCATTTTCCTTTTAGCCTATTATCACACAGTGTGTTGAAGTTTGTACATATTGTAATTTTTGTTTGATTTAATGAGAAGAAGGAACGACTCTTGCTTTAGCAAAAAAAAAAAAAAAAACCTTCTCGTGAAGTTGTTGATGATGAGCATTACATACATTTCAGGTCTCGTAGAAGAAATTCAATCTATTCATGAGGAATTCTGGTTAATCCAACGTTAGATACATCAACAAAATGCTCACCTTTCCCGCATAGAGAAGCATATTCCTTGCTTGCCTCAGACTGAGTTTATAGGATCCAACACCAAAGACCTGCCACCATTTAAATCTTCAAATGATTAATCTGGCCTTTATATGAATATGGCTTTTTTCTTGTCTAAGTTTAGTTTTCATTAGATGTATAGAAAAGAAGTATGACATATCCGGTATAGGTTACAAGTTAATAGGGGTTATAAAGACTGTCAGGTTTTCCTTGCTCTATTGGATAATCTTAAGCTTTTAATATTTTGGTTGGCCTATAATGCAACCAGATGTCCAATAGACCTAGTTTCCCTATGGGCAGGTTGATACCATCTGATGTTGGATACTGATTTTGTATCACCTGCTTATTTTTGAAAAGTAATGGAAAGGTTATCCCAAGCTTACAAAACAAAAATATACCTAACAACTCAAACGACTCCTTTTTAAAAAGATAATCCAACTTAAAACATAATCTCACATAGTTTAATAAAAATCGTAATTTAATTATCAGTAAAATTAACACAGTTATATAAATTAAATAGTTAACAAACTCCAATAAAAATCAAAACACTTATTTTATGATATAAAAAAATCATGAAAAGTAATTTATATATATATATATATATATATAGAGAGAGAGAGAGAGAGAGAGAGAGAGAGTCAATACAACAATATTCATAGTCATGAATCCATTACAACAATATTTCTCATTATCATGTCACTAGGAGGAAATTGAACTTAGGTGGGGGAGATAACAACTATTCTACCTAATCACACAAGATAACCCCAATTGACATTTATTATTATTATTATTATTATTTATAAAAATAATTACTATATGAGTTAAACATATATACAATTTAAGAAAATCTAAGAAGGTTCTTAACATGGAAATAGGATTTGTTACAATACCATGGGCCAATACCATGGCTTCTTAATAACACATGCCCAAAAAACCATAATTCATGTTCATATGACATGTTTTTTTAATTAATCAATTTAATTAAACTATTATAACTACTTTTTAGATAAATCTCAATCTTTGATATGTGACCATCTTAACTTCGACTTACCAAGTGCGGAGAATGAGAAAATCTCTTTTCACTCTAAAAGAGGTTTGTACATCAAGAGATTTGATCCTTCTTAGCACTTGGTAGATCTGGAGTTAAGATGGATCTAGGATGGTTTAATTATTAATTATAATCATAAATATACTTTTATTTTATTTTTTAATTTTTTTTAATATAATTTGATGACTGTGCACTTAACATTTTTCTTGAGAAACCACCACCCAAAGACATTTAAACCTTTGAAATGACTCGGGGATTGCACCCGTTCTGGGCCACACTAGCACTTAACATGGCTGGAATTTTCCTACAAAGTTTCAAACCGTTGACCTTCACATCATGAAGTTCCTTAACAGTAAACCCTATCATTGTTTATTCTATGCCCAATGGAAAATTTATAATTATAATAATAATAATAATAATTTTTAAATTTTTTTATTATTTTTAAATTTATTATTAATTTTAATTTTGTGTATTTTGATCGAGTCAAAACGTTTACATAACATAATAGAACATGTCAAGACAACATCTCTTCCATACTGGGCTAGAGAGCGCCTCTCAACACAAAAATATTGTAGAATATTTCGTGGTAGTTAAATCCCTACCGTCCACCTAATAATTGTTGATAAATAAATTAAAATTCTAGAGGTCCTATTCCAAAATAGACACATCTATCCACCTAATTAGTGTCAAAATATGATCAAAGCACAACAACCTTAAAAACTTAAAAATATGTAAATAATTTAAATAAATCATTGTTAATTAGAATTATATATTTTGATTATTAGATGTTTAATTATTTTTGTTAGGGTAAACTTGACTTAGTCATATAGTTAATTTATCGTTAGTGATTCACAATCTGGAGGTATCCATAACCCATGGTATTTGGATTTTATGTATTTAAAGGCATAATGAATCCATTGTAAGATTCCTTTACACCAATGTGAGGCCAAGGTAAAAAGGGAGGATATTGTAAAATGCCAAAGATTTTGCCGATATAATAAAAGGCTTGGCCATTTCTCGGTAGACATAACTCAAATAGGGTGAACCACGTCAATTTTGTTTCCTGTCAATTTGTTATTGTTGGTGTTTATGTGTGCCTATTTTATTTTACTCTCCCTCCTTTTATCAACAACTAGTATAAGAGCCAAGGGATCATGGCCCGAAGAAGGAGATAGTGGTTGCAAATGCCACTAAATTTTATGAGGTTAAAGCCGAGAAAGAAAATCGATTGGAATTTGATAAGCGTTGAGTGGGTGTGAGATCTAAATGGGAGAGCCCTAAAGTGAACCATTGTGCAAATTAGATCGATTAAAGAAATTAGATAGATGTGGGAGAGTTGTTAAGTGAACCACCATGCACATTTGATCGATTAGAGAGAAGCATAGCCTAGATGGCCATAGAAATAGAGTAAAAGGCCAAGTCAAGGTGAGACGAGTGTCGTAGATAATTTCTTAGTGGAGGAAGAGTATAAAGGCACTAAAGAATAGTCATATGATGAGAGAACATAGATAGAGTTGATGACGATGAGGTTTGGGGAAGTAAGAAACATGTTATGGAGAGCAACAATAGTGCGTGAACACCCTAGAGTGTTAGGTCCAAGTTGTAAATCCTAGCCATAGGCCAAAGTATTTCCCAAGGTTGTTGTAAGATTTGTTGTTCAAGTATACTTGTAGCATGGTAGCACGTGATGTGAACCATCACATGCTTAGAGAGAATGGAGGATCAAGTTGTGGAATGACCACTTTAATAGATACAAGGGTGGCAGGTATGCTCATGTGCTAGCTTGAGATTAACTTGTTGTAAGACCTATTATTCAAACATACATGTTGTAGTGCAATGGCACAATGTAGAATTATATATAATCAAATTGTGGAATTAACCACTTAAACATGTATGAAAGTAATAAATATACTTATATACTAGTTTGAAGAAAAAATATTATTTACTTCCTATTATCTTATCATCACAATTTAAAATTTATATTCAATCTCAAATCAAAATTCCATACCAAAATTCAAAACACCGAAATAGAATTAAAAATAAATAAATAAATTCTATATTAAACTTTTATATTAAATAAGCTTTTGCTATTGGATGTTGTGTTATAATATTCCTCAATCTCTATATAAGTCACATCAAACCTCTAAGTTATATTTTCAACGCTTTATCTATTTTTCAAAGTATATATAAAAAGTAAACATGGTGTTATTTAATTAGAATGTCCCTCCATCAATGTCCACACGTTTTCTTTAATTAAAAAGTCCCACATTTGACAAACCATCTAAGCTGACTTTCTAGATGATATATGACCTTTTGTTAACTGCTTTTGAAGTGAAGTTATTGTAAATGGTGTCTTTCCTCGATCTATTTTGGATATTGGGTTCATGATTTTTTGGCACGGTCATTTGTGAGTGAAATATAATATATATTTTTATAATTTTTAAATTATTGAAAAATAAATAATATTTAAAATATTTGAAAAAAAAATAATAATAATAATATTTTAATATTAAAAATATTATCTTCAATGAAGAAAAATTAAAACAATAATAATATTGAACGAGAAAAAATAAAATAAAATAATAATAATATTGAATATTTTGAAATTGATCTAGCAAATGAATTATTTTTCCGTCGGAAAGATTCATGACGTGTGCGGTAGGGAAGGGAGTGGATAGGGCAAGCAAATTCTAGTGGATAAGGCAAGCAAATTCTTTTTATCCTTATAAAAGACGTGCGGCAAGGAAGGGAGTGGATAGGGCAAGCAAATTCTTTTTATCCTTATAAAAGGCAAGGAAGGGAGTGGATAGGGCAAGCAAATTCTTTTTATCCTTATAAAAGACCTTAGTACGTTTAATCTCTTGTTTTTATCTCTCCATGAATGGTATGCTTGTAACAATAGGGACAAAATTTATTTGATTCCAATCGAAAGATTAAAACAATAATAATATTGAATATTTTGAAATTCATCTAATTAAAAAATTATGGTTTCAAATTAACTAAAACAATAATAATATTGAATAAGAAAAATTAAAACAATAATAATATTAAATATTTTGAAATTGATCTAATTAAAACTTTATTGTTTCAAATTAACTATTAGTAATTTGATGTAAAGTAATGTTATATTAAGTTACTATTAATATAAAAAATATTAAATTATTATTAATATAAAAAAATAAATATTTAATTATTATAATTATTTTAAATTTAAAAATTAAATAGAAATTGCATTTTTATTTACATATCACATTTAAATATTTAATGTTACATATGTAATTGACTTTTCATTTTTATCCCAAAGATATATAATATTTAATCTTATTTCAATTTTGCATTACTTCAGAAGGTCGGGACCATCCATGAGGGTTTTGCTTTAGGGTTTTGTTGCTAGTCACCATGGCGGGGCGCGGAGGAGGGAGATTAGCTCCCTCCTACGGTCAAGTGGCTATGGACAGAAGCAAGGGAGTTGGATCACATTGCTTCAAGAAACCAATGGAGGAGGTAACAAAGGCTAAGAATATAGAAAAATCGGAAACTATCAGACCTCAATGACAGGGACAGAATCATTGAGGAAGCTAGTAAGGAGAAGAGGACAGAGGTTAGTAGTTTGAAAGTTGCTCCTATGAGTACATCAAAGGTCTGTAAACCCAAGTCGACCACTATTCCTCGAGTTGTTTTAAGTGACCCAGCGCTGCAGGTACATAGAGACCACATGTCGGAGTATGCTATTATCTATAAATTTATGGGGATTTGGCCGACGGAGAAGGCTTTGCAAGCATGGATAAGGAACCACTGGAAACCAAAGGGGGAAATTGACCTTCACCTTGGGTCCAAGGGCTTCTTCACGGTGGTGTTCACAAGCTTAGAGGATAAAGACAGAGTGTTCAAGGGAGGACCCTATTTTTACGCTTCTGTAGGCCTTTATATGAGACCATGGGTAATGAAATTTGTCCCAGAATGAGAAACTTTCACCTTGGTGCCGGTATGGATAAGACTCTATTCCCTTCCTTTAGATTATTGGCTGCCGGAGTCTCTAGAGGCTATCGGCAACAAGCTAGGGCATTTTATAAAGATCTCAGATGCTACTCTAAGAGGCAAATACACTTCCTTTGCCCAGATATGTGTGGAAATGGACTTATCTGGGGCACTTCTGGATGCAATCATTTTAGAAGTGTATGACAAGGAATGGGTGCAGGCAGTGGACTATGAACACGTCCCATTTAGGTGCTGTAAGTGCCATGAGCACGGGCACCTATACAGGGACTGCCCATTGAACAAGCTGGAGAGCAATACGAAAGCCACTACAGGCAAGGATCCTGAAGGTTTTACTAAGGTTGGGGGTAAAGGGAAAGGAGGCAAGCGGTACCAAAAGAAAATTAATGAAGACAGACAACCGAGTCACAATAGTTTCAAGATCTTAGATGAAGAAGGAAAAAACAATGGGACAAACCAGGAATCAGAGAATATTCCCACTGAGAAGGAAAGGGATACTAATATGGAGGATATACCAGAAAACAACAAACAAAAGGATGATATGCCGAGCATTATGGAGCTCAGTAAGGACCACGAGATGACCCCAAGTGAGGCTGGAACGGAAGACCATGAACTGCAGGAGATTCTAGAGAGGGAGAATTTAGATCTAAAAAAGTTTTTGGAGCAGGGAATCACCAAAGGGGTAGTCTCTCTGCCAAAAGAGGAGTTTGACAGGGTTCAATAGTTCTTCCTATGGAGATCACAAACAAAGTGTTCCGGAGTCAAAAGAAACCATGTTAGCTAGGAGAATATGGGAGTGAAAACTATGGAGGACACACCGATGCATTCTTCCAAGAACTCAGGTAGGAAAAGAGGAAGAAAAACACAGAATGAGCTGCTGACCAAATGTGGGAAACTTATGATTAACTCAGGTAAGATGAGGGATCTTACCAGTAACTCCTTTACAAACCTTTCATAATGAAGCTTACAACCTTGAACATTAGGGGTCTAGGAAATAAAAGGAAACAAAGAACTCTTAGCAGTAGAATGAAAGAAGAAAAATCAGATATGGTTTTTATTCAGTAAACAAAGCGTTAGATGGACAAGATCAGAGAGATACACAACAAATGGTTAATCAAGTATGAGTATCTAGAGGTTAAAGTGGATAACTCGGCGGGTGGGATTCTTACTCTATGGGATCCTCAAAAACTTGGAATCCTGGATGCTAAAGCTTCTAGGAACCATCTATCGCTAGTGATTCAACCTTTGGGTGATAGGGAGATCTACATGATCACTAACATCTACAGTCCTCAAAAACTAGAAGACAAAGTTAAGCTTCTCACCTCCATTGAGAATTTGAGAGATAGATATCCTGATATGCCCAGGATTCTGGCTAGGGATTTCAATATGATCAGATCTCTTACAGAGAAAAAAGATGGTACCAGAAAACTACGCAAAGATTCCATTGCCTTCCAGAACTTCATGAATAACATGGGGCTAGTAGACACCGAAACAGTAAATGGCACTTTTACTAGGAATAATAAGAGGGGAGGGGATTTTTAAGTCACCTCTAAACTAGATAGATTCATAATCTCAGAGGACCTCTTTCTCAAAGACCTTGATATGTCAGCTTCAATCCTTCCCTTTGGAGGCTCGGACCTCTGGCCTGTCCAGCTTGAAGCTATTTTCATGGCTACACCGAGGAACAGACCTTTTAGGTTTGAAAATGTCTGGCTCTCTCACCCTGACTTCACCAGCAATATTGACAAATGGTGGGTGGAAGATATGCCCGTTCAAGGCACTAAAATGTTCATGTTGCAGCAGAGACTTAAACACATCAAATCCAGGCTTAAAGATTGGAACAAAAAAGAGTTTGGTAATATTTTTAAAGCCAAAAGAGAAGTTGAGTAGAAACTCTAGCAGATTAATCAGATCATCATCTCAGAAGGTTTTACGAAGGAACGGAAAATTCAGGTTAACTCTCTTCAGAATGAATGGGATGATCGGTGCTTGCAAGAGGAGATTTTCTAGAGACAGAAATCGAGGGTGAAGTGGATTAGAGAAGGAGAAAGAAACACGAAGTTTTTTCATAGATCAACCTTGGATCACAGATCTCATAACAGAATTTCAAAACTTAAATATTCTCAAGGGAAAGAGCTCGTCTCTCACAAAGAAATGGAATCTGTTCTAGTTCAACACTTCCTTAGCATAGCAGAGGAGCCTCTCGTTGATAGATCTCAGTTCATTAACAAATTCACCAAGTTCATTCCTAAGCTTGTAACCAGGGAAGACAACCACAATCTTAACAGGCCAGTGTCTGAAGAGGAGGTTAGTGAAGTTATCAATGAGATGCAAAATGGGAAAGCTCCTGGCCCTTTGGATTCAATGTGGATTTCTTCAAAGCTTGCTGGAAAACAATCGAAGAAGATGTCCTTGATGTTGTGGAAGACTCTAGAAGATCCAAAACTGTTTTGAAAGCTCTTAATGCCTCTTTCATAGCTTTGATTCCAAAGCAGGAAAAATTTATGACACCAGACAGATTCAGACCCATAGCCTTATGTAATGTGGTGTACAAAATTATTTCCAAAGTGATCGGTAATAGACTCAAGCCTCTTCTTCGTGCTCTCATCTTAAAGAAGCAAACTGGATTTGTGGAAGGAAGACAGATTCTCAACAACATCATACAAACTCACGAGGTGGTACACTCTCTTAAGAGCAATAAGCAAGTTGGTATGATCATGCAGCTTGACCTAGCGAAAGCATATGATAAGCTAAGTTGGTCTTACATCAAGGCAGTGCTAAGAGCTTATGGCTTCAACCACAACTGGATAAGATGGGTTATGGCCCTTGTATCCACGACTAGCTTCTCCATTTTGCTTAACGACTCTCCCTCTAGAACCTTTATGCCTTCTAGGGTTCTCAGACAAGGGGATCCGCTCTCCCCCTTCCTCTTTGTTCTCATGATGGAAGGGCTAGGCAGAGCGATCAATATGGCAAACTCTAAAGGAAAAATCCAGGGTCTGAAACTTACTCCGAATGGTGCTGCTTCTACTCATCAACAATTTGTTCATGAGACAATGCTGCAGGGAATTCCTATGGTCAAGGAAGCCAGAGTCTTCAAAGAAATCCTGAACGACTTTGCATTGGCCTTTGGTACAGAGGTAAGCCTTGACAAATCAAAGGTGTTCTTTTTTAACATTGACATTTCTATTAAGAGGAACCCCATCAGAATTCTTGGGTTTCAAAGGGATCAATTACCTTCTAAGTACCTTGGAATGCCTCTCACTGACAAACCTCTGAGCAAGGGAGTGTGGGAGTCGGTAACTAATAAAATTCAGGACAAAGTCAGGAAATGGACTTGCAGGTCTTTGAATATGGCGGGGCATCTTGTGCTTACTAAGGTTGTCTTGCAGGCTATACCCATTTTCATGTTTTCAGCTCTTCTTGCTCCTAAAGGAGTTATGCAACAAATCAGGTGTATTCAACGAGATTTTCTTTGGGTCAAAGGGGAAGAGAAAAAGAAGTGGTCTTTGGTAGCTTGGGACAAGCTTTGTAAACCTAAGGCCCATGGTGGTATGGGGCTACATGACCCTAAAATCCTCGGCAGAGTTTCAAGAGCCAAACTTTGGTGGAGGTGGCTCAATGAATCGGCCACCCCTTGGGCCAAGATTAGGAAGCAAAAATATGCAAATAATTGGCAGGAGAAGGATCATATCCAAATGTCAGGGCTCATCCAGGGCTCCCACATTTGGAACCTTGCTTGGGAGAATAGAGCCATTGTCCAGAAGCATAGTTTCTGGGAGATCCGAGATGGGAACCTTGCACGATTTTGGGAGGATAGGTGGCAGCAGGAACCAAATGACACTGACGACAAAGGTTTACTTATGGTAAGTGACTTCTGGGATCAGGTAAGGAATAATGGTAAATGGAGAATGTGGAAGGATCTTGGTTAGAGTGAAGAGAGTCCTTTGAAGGCCCAGGCGGAGTCTCTTGCTCTTGACTTGGAGCATAGGAATATTTTGGTGTCATCCTCGTCTGACCAACTAAGATGGGGTCAAAACACCGAAGGCACCTTCAACCTCAAAGAAGCTAAACGCATGGCCTTAGGTTTCAATTATCCAAACCCTGATTAGGTTTGGAATGACCTTTGGCAGAATTCGCAATGGATGAAAATCAAGTTGTTTATGTGCTTAGTTCACCAAAAGAAAATTCTCACATGGGAGAATCTTCTGAAAAGGGGCTTTGTTGGCCCATCAAAATGTCATCTATGTGGCTTACAGGAGGAGACGATGGAACATTTACTAAACCTCTGCCCCTTCACCTCTACCCTGTGGGATTGGGCGGCCTCAGTCTTCAGGCAAACTGACAGGGACAGACTCAGCATCACCAACACTTTGAAGAATTGGAGGAAAGACTTCTCAGGTAATGAAATCATTAACAAGGCTTGGACTCTGGTTCCAGGCTTTATCATCTAGGATGTCTGGAAAGAATGTAATGGCAGGATTTTCAAGAACAAAACAGGCTCGACTTAGAACATCATTGTCTAAATTTTACGATAGCTCAAAGATACAGTTGGAGCCCTTATGTGGAAAATTCCTGAGGACCCTCCTTCGCCCCAGGATACTCACATACTACTACAGTCGGGTCTCCATTCTCTGGTTCCCCAAGGCACTGTCAAGGGTGTGAGCAAAACAACTGCTGGTAAAGATATCTGGCAGCCTCCTCCTCATGGTTTTTTGAAAATCAATATAGACAGGGCCTCTAAGGGCAACCCAGGGATGGCTGGATTTGGCGGTGTCATAAGAGATGAGCAGGGGTGCATAAAGGATATCTTTCACAGTCATTTGGGGACTGCCACCAATAACATGGCGAAGCTCATGGCCTTAGAGCAGTGCCTGGAAATCTTGATGGAGTCAAATTTACACAATGCCATCATTGAAGCTGACTCTGAATTGGTCATTAATGCGGCCAAGAAAATGTGTAATGGAACGACACCTGGAAAAGTGTCAAAACATTGGAGGCTCTCGCAGGTCTTTTAGCGTATTCATTCCCACTTGCGAACCCTGAGAACCATCAGCTTCGTTCATGTGCGAAGAAAAGCCAATATGTTAGCTAATCATCTAGCGAATGAAGGGGTGCTATGTAAGGAAAGCTATATTCGGTACGACTGGGAGTCTATACCCTCTGGTAAACTGCGTGATGATTGTCAACGACAGGCAACCAAAGACATGGCGTACCTCCAGACCATGAATAATGAGCAGGAGGAAGACTAGCAGGAGTTGAAGGAATGGCATAAACCCAAAGTGAAGAGAAGGACGAAGAGGTGAGGTAACGATGCACAGGAGTTGTTAGATCATGTAAGATCAACAGACATAAATGGTGGAAAAGATTAGCGGGAGTAGGAGAGGGCGGAAGTCCTTGAGCCTGGTTGAAGTGTCGCAATAAATCCTGACTGTCAATCTTATTTCCAAACGCTGACGTCACAAGTAACTACGGGGGTTCAGCTATTTGTAACCCGCGTTCTAGTTGAAAGGTCGCAGACTGTAGGATTTAGGTGCCTCCGCCATCGAATGGATAACAAGTTTTAAAGTGGTTGGAGGTTAAGTCTAAGAGTGGACCTGAAGTTTTATAGACCAAGGTTTATAATCTATATCGGCTCTGGGAAGCGGTTAAGTGTCGCGCAAGTTCCCGATGCGATGTTGCGACAACCATCAGATCAAGAACCAAATCGACGGTGGAGATTTAATCGCAAATCACATTCGGTAAAAGAGTCTGGTCAGTGATAAACCCATATTTGCGATATTGCGATGAGTCGAGGTTTGCAATGTTGCGATGGACTATGGACCGTCAGATCAAAGGGTTGATCAAACGGCGGAGGTTAACTCTCGCATTTTGCAGGAATCAAGTGTTGGCGACTTGCGGAAACTGCGATGTGTGATAAGCTGAGATTGTGATGAAGCGTCAATCATTGGATCGTGAAATTGATCAACGACGGAGATTGAAGAACAGCGGAAAGGCTTGGGAAAGAGAGGAACCGAGAATGTTATAGGCGTGATTGCGATAATGGACGAACTGGCATGTAGAAGCAGGGTTTAGCTAATAATGCCCAGGGGTCTAATTTTGTTTTTGTGTGTAATGTTTTGGGTTTTGTTGACCTTGTTGTTTGTTTATGATCAACGGGTCTGTCTTTTGCTAGTGTTTACACTTGTAAAGACATGTACCATATGTAATCTTTTTTTGGTTAATTGAAGGCTCCACTCTTACTTGACCAAAAAAAAAATCCTTGTTTTAATTTGGGGTTATTTTTATTGTTATTTTTCTTTGAACATGTTGGCGTTATCAGTTTCAACATTTAAATATGGTTGCTCATATAATTGTTAGCTTTTTGGTTTAGGTTTTTATCTTTTGTTTTGTTAAGTAGGTTTCTTTTCTTGAAAACATGAATTTTGGAGATATCTTATTTAGTAAGTTTTTTTTCTTGAAAACATGAATTTTGGATATATCTTATTTATCAGTAAATTTGACATTAACAAGTTGTGTTCTTATCATCTACAATTTAAACTTATTAACAATTTCTCTTGTATGATATTATATTATATAGTAAATTATGTTGATATTAATTTCAATATAACACTGTGATGATAAACCACACTTATTAATTCGAAAATAAACCACACTAATTAATTCGAGAAAAAAAATTCACATATATAATTTCTATAAAAAAACCTTCTTAATTTCAATATATACCTAATACAATAATCTATTAATATTGATTCTCAAAATTAATTAATATTTAATTAACTTATTAATATTTTAAACTTGTTCTTTAATTTAATTGGTTAACCGAACTCATCTGTTACTCAAAGTCCATTGTCTTTTCGATCTTTAATTTCCTCATTTGTATGTCCATTCCTCTTCTTCTATGTTATAATGTTTCATTTTCTTTTCATTTCCTCCTCTTCTATCTGCTAATGTTACATCATTTCATTTACATTCAAAGTTGTTTTTATCTTTATCACACTTTTATTCCTGGGCATCATTATTATTATTTTTAATATTTTGTTTGGACTAACTTTCTCGTGCTTTGCAACCTTATCATATACTTGATATGACATTATCCATATATTCCATTCTTAACTTCTAAAACCTTTATTCTTTTCATAAAGAATTAACATTAAAGTTTTATGTCTTCATGCATCCACAATGTATGCTTTTCACGCTAATTTATTTACCTTTCTATTTTTTCATTTATCCTCTCCTAAAATCAAAGATAAACTTTAATAATCAAATTTAATAATAAAATTGTTTTTAAAATTTCGATTATTATAATCAAAATATTAAATATCTCATTATCATTATCTAATACATTTGATGAATTAGTGAAAACTAATAATTTCATAATTGTTAGTTTCCAAATTTTAACTTTACACTAGTTTAGATTCATCTTAATTCAAGATCTATCAAGAGCTAAAGAAGGATCAAATCTTTTGAGATGCAAACATCTTTTAGAATAAAAAGAGTTTTGATCCCTCTTAACTTTTGATACCTGGAATTAAGATGGATATAAACAAGTATAATATATATGTAGTTGACATTGAAATAATTCACTTTCTCCATATTAAGATGTTAAAATGGATATATTTAATTATTTTTACTATTAATATTTTCTAAAATATTTCATATCAAACCCATATTAAATATTGAAAAAATTAAAAATATCCCTCATACATTAAATTATAAAGCAATCATTAATGAAATAAGAATTTTCTCAATTTTTCTTTCTATATATCTGTTTCATGTTAAAATCTTTTATCCAAATATTTTATTTATAACCTAGGTTAACCTTTTCTTTGTTATTGATATTTTTAAAACAGTCTTTTATCGAAATATTTTATTTATAATCTAAGTTAAACTTTTCTTTGTTATTGATATTTTTAAAATCTTATATATCATATGTATATTAGAAATAAAATAAATTACACGTCTCCCTAGTTATGGAAAGTGAAAATATAAGAATTTTTTTTAATTTAAATTACTTTTCTTCTTTTTTCTCTTTATTTATTTTTTTCCAAAGGAAAAATCGTAATCTTTCATTATGTAGAAAAATTACATATAGTAGATGCCCAAGGCATATGCGTAGCTATTGGCCCATGGCCATTTCTAAATACATATCAATAAATAAGTTTGGCGAAAGCCAATTCCAATGGGTATTGTTCAAAAAATATATTAGAAAAAAAAAAAAAAAAACTATACATAAATTCCTCGCAGAGGTATTTAGCCTGTTGAGCCATATGTGCATAAATATTTTCAAAAAATAGACACTGTTTTTATGAAATATATAAAAAAAAAAACAATAATTTAGGGCCTATCCACTCTATGATATTCATGATCTATATAGGGGCGGTGATGGTATTGGTACCGTTCAACACTCTTCTGTTCCGTGGTCATCCACAAGCCTCGGGGTAGTAGTGTGGCCTCCTTGGAAAGCATGTCAGCACTTTTGTTATATTCCCTATATATATGATGACAAGAAATTGAATTAAAAATTGCTTTGAAGATGATGACTTCGTCCAATATATTTCTAAGTGAATGAGCATGACAGTGATTTGTATTGTTGAACCAGTTTATTGTGATTTTAGAGTCCCCGAAAATCTGTATGGTTGAGCAATCATGTGCTAATGCAAAGTGCAGAAGATGTCTGAGAGTGATAAGCTCGGCAAAATTGTTTGTCCCCTCCCCCAATCCCAGTTGAACTTTGTATGAGTGATGTTCAGATATATGCAGAATGAAACCCCCACCATAGCCATGGGCTTGGGCTGCACCATCAAAAAATGACCATGGCCGGGATTTGTCGATCGGTCCAGGGGAGATAGTGCGTCGGATGGGGGAGTTGTCAACTTCCGGGATGTCATGATAGGCTACCACAACCTTTGCAATGATGAGGGGCCAACGTGCAACAACTTCATTAAAAATGATATTATTTTGGGTGAGCCATATAGTCCAGCAGAGGATGAGGGGTAGACATTGTTTTTTAGAGCCATGGTGCGCAACGAACCAAGAGTTCCAGGCTTGAGGTATAGAGGGTCCCTGCCATCTTTCCTGAATGGATAGGAGTTGTGTAATAGTTTGCCACAGCTGGACAACGGTAGGACAGTGCAGAAACAGATGCTCGTTTGTTTCAGAGTCTCGTTTGCACAATACACACCAATGTGGGCCATAAATAGATCTGTGTATGAGGGAATCTCCCGTGGGAGTTTTATTGCTGAGGACACTCCACATGAACAGTCGGGCCCATGGAGGTGTTTTCAGCTTCCATAGATGGCGCCACCATTCCTGAGCTATCTCTAGTTTGCGATCCGAGAGGAGAGAGAGGTAACCAATTTTTGGGGTGTATTTACCATGCTCAGCTGGAGTCCAAACAAGTTCATCTGGACCTTCTTTTATACGAACATGTGCCTCAGTCAGAGCATTTAAGTATCCTTCCCAGATCTAATGCCACTGTACAGGGATACCAACATTGTGAGCAGACATCCATCCTTGTTCAAAAACAGTGTTGTGATCTCGGTCAGCTATCTATGCAATCACTTTGATGTCCCTTTGATGTAGGAGTTGTATCAGGTCAGGTGGGAGCTGATATCTGTTTCCTCCCCCAATCCATGGATCCATACCGATGCGCACTAGATTGCCATCATTTATTCTCCAAGCCAGGCCAGATCTGATGAAAGGCATAGATTGAAGGATTGTCTTCCAGACTATAGAGATGCCAGTACGCGGCCAAGCTGGTAAGCGAGCCCAATCCAAGGCTTGTTGCGACCAAATATATTTGTGGTATGTAACCATGGTCCAGAGATTTTGTGCAGTGAGTAGAGTCCAGCTCATCTTTGCTACTAGATCTTGTGCAAAAACAACCAGATCCTTTAAACCCCAGCCTCCCCATTTTTGGTAAGGCAATTTTCTTCCAACTAACCCATGCAAAAGTTTTTCCTTCTTTTTGTCCATTCCAGAGATATCTGCAGCATACCTTCTGGATACGGGCAAGGATTTCCTGAGGGATCCAGGCAAGCGACATCTATTACACAGGTGTGGCTTCCAGAACAGATTTGATGAGGACAAGGCACCTGGCTCTAGAGAGAAATCTATGATTCCAATTTTTTAGCCTATTCTCGATTTTGATCACTAGCCAGGTCCAGTCAGCAATCCGATAGCTATGAGGTTTGATCCAGAACCCCAGGTATTTTAGGCCATTTTCTAGATTGTGCAGTTGATAATGGAAGAAAATATGGGCAACTCTGTATTCCTGTGGGGAAGTGTATGATAGAGCGATAGTTTACTTGTTTTGATTAGCGACCATGCCAGTGGCTTGTGCAAAGAGAGCTAAGATTTCATGGAAAGTGGTAGAGTCCTGTATGCTGCCATCCATAAAGATAAGAACATCATCAACAAATAGGAGGTGAGTGAGGTAGCAGAGGTCACTCATTTTCAGTCCTTTAAGTCTACCATCCTTTTTTGTGGATGCAATGTGCCTGCTGAGGCCGTCCATCACAATAAAGAACAAAAGGTGAGAGAGAGGGCATCCTTGTTGGAGTCCCCGTTCTGCATGGAAGAAGTGAGAGGCAGATCCATTTATGAGTACACTAAAGGATGTTGAGTTGATGCAGCACATGATCCAATTCGTGAATGCCAATGGGAAACCTAGATGAATCATAATCATCTTTATATAGAGCCAGCTAACTCGGTCAAAATCCTTTGCAAGGTCAATTTTTAGGATAATGCTTTTCAATTTTTTTTACTTTAATAGAGTGTATAGCCTCCTATGTTGTTCCTATGGCCTCATGGATCTGACGGTCCTGTAGGAAAGCAAATTGCTCAGGGGAGATATGGTGAGAGAGGATGGGGCGGAGCCTATTTGCAATAATCTTGGCAATGATTTTGTATAGGGTATTGCAGAGAGAGATTGGGCGAAAATCATTGAAAGATGAAGGGGTGTCAGATTTAGGGATCAAGGCAATGAAGGTAGAATTGATGGCCTCATACATTTTTCCTGTGATCCTGCATTCTTCGACTACTTTGAGGAGATCATTCCCTATAAGCTCATAAAAATCCAAATAGAATTCAATAGTCCATCCGTCCGGTCCAGGGCTTTTGTCTTTTTTAAACCATTTCAGAGTCCCTTCAAGTTCTTCTGCGGAGACAGGTGCAGTTAGTTCTTCTGCAGTGTCCAGATCTACAAACCTTGGGAAATTCCCTGCCAATCGAATTATATCTGCAAGATTTGCAGCTGGGGGTTCTTTGTATAGATGTTGGAAGTGAGAGATTCCCAGCTGAGAGAGATGGCTGAAAGTATTAGCTGTGCCACCATCCTGAGTGGGCATATTTCAGTGGGTGTTTGAGACCTTCCTCCCCTTGGCATAATTCTGAAAGAAGCTCATGTTCTCGTCTCCAGCTTTTAGCCAGAGCGCTCTGCTCTTAAGGCGCCATGACTCCTCTCTTTCCTTCAGGATTTTGGCTCTCTGGTTTTCTAATTCAATAAGGTGGATCTTGGATTCTGTAGAAATGAAACCCCTGTTCCGGTCATCCAATAGGACAACTAATAAGGACTCGACTGTGGCGAGGGTGTTGTCATCCTTTAGGGTTTTTTCCTTTGCCCACTGGATAGTTAATTTCTTGAGCTGATAGAGATTATAGTAGAATCCTTCATCCCAGGTGTGACCCCTTGTGGGAGGGTTTGCCAACCAAAAAAGGAGATTAGATTGGAGTAGGAGGGGTCCTGAAGCCAGGTTGAGTTAAATTTGAAAGGTGCCTTGGGCTTTTTAGGGGGTCCAGTGATTTCTAAGTAGATAGGGGAGTGATCTGAGATACCACCTGAGCCGACCCATTGCCTGTAGAGGGATAATCACTGTAGCAGCGGGGTCTTAATTAAAAATCTGTCCAGCCTTCTGGCTAAGGTCGCCTCCCCAACTCTCTTGTTCCTCCATGTGGGCAATGGTCTAGTCATGGGGATATCATTCAGTAGGGCCTGTTCCAAAAGGTTTTCCATGGTATCAGAGAGCAGGTCAATCTGTGCAGATGAACCCCAAGACTCGCTAAATCCGATGGAAAATTTTAGATCTCCACCAATAATGATGTTTTCTGACGAAGTGATGGAGAGATTTAGAAGCTGATTCCAGAAGGCCTCCCGCCCCTGGCAAGGCCCATATACGTTGATGACATGGAGGTCCATACCCAGGTCAGTAGAGAAAATATCTATCCCAATGAAACCCTGCCCTCCCCAAGCAGATTTTAGATTAATGGAACGAGGGTTAAATCCCATAGCCAAACCACCATATCTCTCGACTGCATCGAGGGAGAGGAAGGTCCAACCTGGTTTCAGATTTCCCAGGATACTGGTAATGTGATTCGCTTCACCAAGGGTTTCTTGAAGGAAAATGATGTCAACAGGCTTGGATTCGAAAAGCCTTCAGAGGGCTAGTTTTTTGGGCGAGCTAGCCATGCCCTTGCAATTGAAGGATAGCCACTTCATGGAGGTAACATGTCATGGGTGTTCACTTCTCTAAGAACCTGGTCCAAAGAATTTTGCCTGCCAGAGGCCACCTCGGCCCCTGTCCGAAGGATAACATGCGAGAGGAAGGATTGGCAACCACGAGGTGGTTTGAGGGGTAACGAGTGAATGGATAGGCCCAGGCCAGAGTGTTGTGAGGGGGATTCAGATGAGAGGGAGCGGAGGCACAAACTGTATGAGTGGGGAGGGACATATGATGTAGGGGGCGAACTAGAGAGTGCCTCCAGAGGGAAAGACGGGGAGGTAGTAGAAAATACAGGCTAATGGGAGATCACGGGGAAGGGGATGGGAGGGAGGATGGCAGTTTGATCTAATACTGATGCATTATGCAAATGGAGTGTAGAGCATGCAAAAGTAGAAGAAAAAATAGGGAGTGGTAGAAGAGGAATACCCGAGGTACGTGCAGCTTTAGCTGCTGCCCTAGCTCAAGTCAACGGCGGTGATGGTGGTCGCGAGGAGCTTCCAGGAGGTTGCTGAGCCTACTGAACTAAGGTCACCTTCCCAAGCGAAGAGAATGTTGCTGGCGTAGTCTTCTCGGGGGTGACTGAGGTGGTCTTGCCCATCCCGCCCTCTTTTTCCAATGGCATTTCGGGGGTTTTTTGCACCAGGGGGCATTCTTTGTAGAGATGCCTGACTTTGTGACAGCGGCAGCATCTGAATGGCACACCCTCGTAATCTAGGATTTGAATCCTTGTAAAATTTCGCCATTGTAGAGTAATATTCTCCTCCAAGCCCTCCCGAGTATCCAGGTGCACTAGGATGCGGGCTAGAGTGCGATTTTTAGACTGAATGATAGATTTATCGTAGTCCAAAAATGTGCCCAGAGTGTTTCCAATTCACATGAATACCTCTTCTGACCAGTATTGAAGGGGCAAACCAGGTAAACGCACCCAAAGGGGTCCAGCTCTGATCTGTTCTCTTTCTGGATCAAAGAGAGGGCTCCATCGTTTTAGTAGGACCGGGGCCATTTCAATGTGCCAATATCGGGCGAGCGCCATGTTTGTATATTCTTCCAGAGCGAAGTGGAGCGCGAACCATCCTCGTGGTAGGATCTGTACCTCGGGTAGCTGTATGAAGATTTTCCCCCAAATTTCTTTCACCCATAACCCCAGACATTCCACTGAATAGGTTCTTCCACGAACCCTACCCACCAGAACTTTGCCTATCGTGTCTGCTACTTCTCCCATGGTGAGTCATTCCCCAAATTTGATGGTGAAGTCCTTCCCTGAGGCCTTGACACACTTAGCTTTCCTTTTCCTTGTTCTTGGCGCTGTTGGGTGGTCCTGCAATGGATCCGAAGGACTCAGGTTTTCTTGCTGAGTTTGTTGAGCTGCGGTCCTTACCTTGATTACAGGGGTTTCAAAACATCCTGATGGAGGGGCCGTAGTGTGTGCCATCGCGGAGCTGCTGGGAGTGTCGTTTCGAAGGCCTGAGTTGCTGGTAGCATAGGAATTTCAAGGCCCGAGGAGGAGGGAGGGTTGGCGGGGAAGAGGTGATCCACAAGGGGCGAGGGATCGAAGGGTGGGGACAAGCAGGTGACCAAGAGATTTAGGGTTCCGGGAGAGAGCAGGGGGCAGTCAAGGGCTAGGAAGTCAATGGAGAGGGTAGCGATGTGGAGGGTGGAAGCAAATAGCCCAGGGAGGGAGACAACCGGCGTCGGGTTCGAGCACGACGGAGCTACGGAGGAAGCGAGTGTTGGCTTAGGGTTAGGGCAGCAGAAAATGGGTTGATCCGAGAATGGGTCTGGTGAGTAGTCAACCGATTCCAAGTCCATATCCTCCATGTTGAGCCTAGGAACGGAGACTGTAACCATCAGTTTGCAAGAGTAGGTGCAGGTGGGGGCAGCTGGTAGCGGAGGGAGCCAGGGGGATTACAGAGCCTGCAGTTAACCGTAATCAAATTCACGGCTAGGGTAAGAAGCCTGGAGGAGCATCATCTCTCCTTCTTTTTTCTCTTTATATAAAGTAGATACAAAATTATCTTATTTAATATAGACATTGCAATATTTTACCTATGGGTGACAATCAAATATTTTTTATTAATATGCTTTTGTTTTAAATATCACACTTAAACTTAAAGGAAAATGAATTACACATAATGTAGTATCAATAATATTATTTCTTGTCATTTCCATATCAAGTAGTGAAGAAATTACATTTTTCCTTGTAGTAAAAAGTAAATAATTTTTTTTACTCATCTCATATTGAGTAGTGAAGACATTTCTTCAACGCACTAAAAGGTAATTTTTTTTTATACTTTCGATTACTTTATATTTCTATATAAAGTTATTTAAAATTAAGGTGTAAATTGAATTATTTTAATTATAACCTACATTAATTTCTTTTGTTTTTATTTTTTAATTTGTTAATTTAAATTATTATTGTACTATTTTTAAATGTAAGGTTAATCTCTTCCATATTGAGGATCTCTCTACACAATTATATATAATATTACTTACATTTTTTCCAAATTTCAACTTGCTTAAAATACATTATATATATTATTACTTAATTTTTTTATAATTAATTATAATTCAAAAATTCATATATAATCATATTTATTGAATCTCAATAGCTATTTTTAAAAATTTAATAAAATATTAATTTTATATATATTATTACTTAATTTTTTATAATTAATTATAATTCAAAAATTCATATATAATCATATTTATTGAATCTCAATAGCTATTTTTAAAAATTTAATAAAATATTAATTTACAGTGAAGGTTTAGGTTCGAACTTCAAATATGAATAAGTTAAAATAGAAATATTCAATTTATTTTTTAATTATATAGTAAAAATTTAGATATGTATCTAAATTAAAAATATCGAACTTCAAATATGAATAAGTTAAAATAGAAATATTCAATTTATTTTTTAATTATATAGTAAAAATTTAGATATGTATCTAAATTAAAAATATGAATAACTTAAAAAGAGAAATATTCAACATATTTTTTTGACTATATAATAAATATCTAGGTATGAATTTAAAATAAGAATAAATTCAAAATCACTTTATTATTTTTTTTCCTTAATCAAATAAATTTACATCTTATTTTGTTTAATTAGTTTAAAATATAATAATTTTAAAATAAATTAATTTTTTTAATAATAATATAATTTAAATTTAACTCATTTTAAAAGAAACCAAAATTTTTAATACCAATATTTCATAATCAAATTCTCATCAAAACTTTTAATAACAATCTTTCATAATCAAATTCTCATCAACTAAATAAAATTATAACTTTTAAAATTTTATCCAAAAAAACATATTTTTATTTTGCTTTAATAGAATAGTTAGAGTCAAAGGAACTTATACTTTTTCGTCAATGGCTTTCACTCCCTGAAGCCAAGTGTTTATGCATGATGAAGGTCCTTCATCATTCCCATCGATTTAAATTCCTCATAAGTAACTCATCAAATATACATGTAAGGTGTTGGGCCCTCATTATGTAGCTCATTAATATATTTGTAAGATGTTGGGGCCTCTTTCTCTCCCTTCATTTAGAAGCTCAAATAATATATTTATAAGGCGTTAGGTTCTCCTTATCTCCAGTCATTTAGTATTCAGAACTATCTCACTGATGATATTTCCACCATAACGTTTAAACACCCTTAAGAAACATTTATCAATAATTATTTGGTCCTAGGCTAAAGACACTTTAGAAACACTTCTTTTTTCTTGCACCCACTTTTTACTAGTGAAGATGTGGACCATATTTATTTCATGTGTTGGGATTTATTTTAGGAATAATATCGATGGTAGGTGTATATATTAAAAAATAATCAAAATATTAGAACACTTGGAATTAACACTTATAATAATATATTGGTAGATTTGGTTTGTTGGTTCTTGAAGTTTGTTGAGAGATTTTTTGAACAATATTCTCATATTTTAGAATATGTTGGATCTCATATCATATTATATATTTCTGATGTATTTTGATTTCAAGAGCATAATATATGACTTGTGTTTGTGTGTAATACGTGTAGTATGTCTCTAATTTCAATTTCTTTGTTGGTATTAGAGCCCATATGGGCTTGACTTCCTTATCTAGGTGGCTCCAGAAACGCTCATAATTCAGACGTGGTTCAGGAAATGCTCAAAAATTAAAGTTCTTGTATTTCACCGAAACTAGGACTAGATTGTAGTGCTCATCGTCCTGATTTCAACGACATGAACGACACTCAAATCTGAGTTCGTATGCTCAAGATTTTCACGATCAAATTTCTAGTAAAACTAGACCAAGTGGCAGTGACTAACGAGGCATCAATTTGGAAAAGTATCGGTGCATGGAATTTGGTCGTTAGAACGGGAAATCTTTTTGTCTTTTTAATTTTGCAAGTGACCATTAAAATCTGGTCGAAATTTTTTGGCTAGTTGGTTTTATAAAACGAAAAAAATATATATAAAAAAGGAGGTGGTAAGCCACCACCCCTGCCACCCCACAGCGTATATATGACCAAATAAGGTTGGCATGTGGTCAAACCCCTCTAACCCCTAAAATCCATATACAATATACGGGTCAACGACTTACGTGACAGTGGAGTCGCGGGGTTCGAACCCCCCTAGCCCGGTGGGTCAACCCGCTAATCAGGGGACCTCAAATGGCATGCGTGAATCCATAAACCACCAAAGATTATGTAACAAACACGCCAAAAAAAACTAATGCGCCCATTTTTTGTTAATAAAGCAAATGCGTCTTATATGGGGGAGGCTCACGGGCTTAATCCTGGGACCTCCGCCCTCCAAGCCAACCACCCAACTATTTGCCCAATGGGCACGTCTTTGTATTTTTGACCATAAATATGTATTTAAACCATGCTCATTTGCCCAACGGAGGAGGAGAACAGTGCGCACAAAACCCAGCCCAGGCGGGCTACATTTTTCAAGATAGGTATATTCCAGGGGAATATTCCACAGAATATTCCATGCATAATCACTGGGGAATCTAAAAGATACACTGTAGGGTGATTTTCACAATGTCAGATTCTTGCCAAGTTTATATTGAAACGAACCATAATTTCATAGGGAACGTGATGGTGTGGTCTGTTTCCCCATTTGAGCCGCAAACTTCCAGGTAGTCAGTAGTGAGGAATCTTTGCAGAAGCTTGAGGAATCTAAAAGATTCCCTTGGAGATTGATTTTTGACAAAGGCCTAATGATGCTAACTTTATAGTCATTTTTCTCAAAATTTCACAATGAGCGCAGCAGTGTGCTTAGAATTTTCATCCAAGCAGTGGATTTTTCATCCATCTCTAGGAAGGATTCTTTGGGGGAATCTTCGAAATTCTCGAGGGTCCAGGTTTTGATGGTGTCAGAAAAGGTTCAAGATAATAATAGTTTGACACGATTTCACACCACGAATTCAACAGTCATGTCCGTTTCAGCAGTTGAGCTTTGCATTTTTAGGCCATCCCAGAAAGTGGAGGTATATGAAGCATTGATGCCATGTTTTTCTTTTGATTTGCGGAGATGATGATTTTTGTTGTTAAGATCCTTGTTACCATTATGTTGAAGGATATTTGTATGCCATGTCATGTGAGAATTTATTATCTTGTCATGCTCAAGGAGGGCCCATATGAGTGAAAGTTCTCGTAGGAGAACGTCTTATGGAGAGACATGCCACTCTTGTTGAGGGAATTTATCCTTGTAATGACAATTAATATACCATGTACGTCATCAACGTCTTGCAACATTTAATGAAGCGGCCTCCCCACTCTTGACACCAGGCCCGAAGACATAAACCACACTGGGTGAACTCCATTATCAATGTGTGTGTGTTCTTTGTTTTAATGGTCGTCATTATGTTTCATCTTCTTTAAAGTATGCACATCTGATTTTTCATACTCTTTCACATGTAATTCTACTAACATTACAAAATTAAAAGATCTTGGTTAATTTCGGTAGCGAAGAGATCCGGATCAAGTTTAGTATCAGAGCAGTCTTCTTGCTGATGCAAATTGAGAGTGTGAATAATTGGACGTGCAGCTAGAAGGAAAATGGAGGATGACAAAGATCTCTATGAGGCCTTCTACAGGATGTCAAAAATGGTAGATTTAATGTCTGCAGATTATGAGGTGAAAATGGCAAGAGAGAAACAGGAGAAAGAAAGAGTAGAGAATGATGCTCCATCTACCTCCTCGAGTGAACATTCTTATTCTTCTTCATCTTCTCATCATTCAAATGAGGAGATCAATCAGAGCCTTCAAGCAGAGAATTCTGAAATGAGGAGGCTTCTACGAGAAGAAAAAGAGGAGAAGCAAAGATTGCAGTTTCAATTACGAGCCACGGAAGAGGCCATGGAAAAATTGACGCGGAACAAAGGCTTAGTGAAGCCATCATCGCCTGTTTCATAATCGACAATTAAGGTAAACAATGTTGATTGTTCTTCAGTTTCATTTTCACATAATGTTATTTCTGTTGGAAGCCTTGAGGAACCTATTTCAAGAATCGACCTGAGACTCCTTACCAAGATGGGATACACTGAAGCAGAGTGCTCGAAGGTAGCAAAAAATTCCAAGGCATTGTCGAAGCCATCAGAGAAAGAGGATGATTAGAACACATCACAATCCTCCCATGACAGTGGACATTGCAGAGGAAGATCTAAGGCAAGCTCTCATTACTAGGATTTCAAGGAAGGTATAAAAAGTATTAGTATTCAAAAGTGCATTTTGATTACAAGTATATTGTTAATGTTGAGCAGAAAGTATGGCGAAGAAACCCATGTAGTTTTTGTGGTTTGCATAACCATGTGGTCGCTGAGTGCTGGAAGAGAATGACAACAAGTAAGAGGATGAGGCGTGAAAGGCCTTCTCCGCATCAAGGAAGGAAGAAGGTTAGGCAGGACTGGAGGAAGCATAATTTTTGTAATCATTTCAACATAGGTGGACACCAAAGATCCACATTTTGGAGGCTCCACCCAGAGCAGTGTCTTAAGGACAAAGCACCCATGCAGGAACCAGATGGTGAAGTTGTTTAACAAGCGAATTCACCACAAGGAGATGACCCATTCACCTTGATAAGTAAGAGATGGTTTTACTAGATATAGTAGCTTGTCATGGCCGCATTTTTTAAATCATGTGTTGAGATATAATTGTAAAAGTGATTATGTGTTTTCCATCACTTATTAAAGCAGTGATGATGTTTTGGCCTTTTATTGATAGCTGGGGTATTGATTTCTATTATGATGTACACTTGACCAAAGAGTGTGTTATAAAGTCTTGGAAAGTATGGGGATGCTTGGTCATGATTGGTCATGTAATTGAACATTTAGTTTTCAAAGATTTTACTACATATTTGTAGAGGATACAAGTGTCAGTTCATCACTTATGGCTTCGAAGAACAAGGGTGAAGGAGAAGGAAGTGTGGCTTCTTAAGACACCTGTTGTGCAGACAATGTAACATAATAGTTGCAGATTTTGTTTATGGTTTTGGAGGACCAAAAGCTCCTCAGTTGGGAGGAATGATCCAGGTGGCTTCAGAAACACTCAGAATTCAGAAGTGGCTCAGGAAAGACTCAAATATCAAAGTTCTCGTATTTCACTGAAACCAAAACCAGATCATATTTCTCGTTGTCCTAATTCCAATAGTGCAAACGACACTCAAATTTGAGTTCGTATGCTCAAGATATTTGTGGTCAAAGTTATAGTCAAACTAGGCCAAGTGGCAGTCACTAACGAGGCAACAATTTGGCTTTTGGGTTGTGTTATATTCTTTCCACGACTAACCCATGTAGTGAACCAGGGGTTAGAGGGGGGGCGGAGCCCCCCCCTTTGTTGCGCCGATTGCGCAACAGGGGGGTCACAGGGGGTTTGAGGGGGGTGGGTAGCCCCCCTCTACGGAGTCCGGGGCAGCGCCCGGGAAAAAAAAATTTGGACCCTATATTAGGTTGGGCGAACCTACCTATGGTTTTTCGGTCCATGGTTTTGGACGCGATGGTTTTCGGTCCATGGTATTGGATGCTTCGGCATGTATAAATATGTATTGTAACATTGAAAGGAATATAATGAAAAATCAAGCTGGTAGTCCCGGTTTTGGGATCCAGGGGAAAATCTCTGTGTCTATGTGTTTTATGTGTTATGCTCTCGCATTGTTTATTTTTCTGTGATTTAGAATTCGTATGCAGGTAATTTCTGTACGGGGTTAAAACCTACATTGGCAAAGTATCAGCACACGAAATTTGGCCGCTGGAACGGGTGAATTTTTCGCCTTTTTAATTTTTCCAGTGACCCTGAAAATCCGGTCGAAAAAATTTCGCTAGTTGGTTTTATAAAACGAAATATATATATATATATATATATAAAAGGAGGTGGTGGGCCACGACCCACGCCACCCCACCGCATATATATTATATGACCAATTAAGGTTGGCGAATGGTCAAACCCTGCCAACCCCAAAATCCATATACAATATTTGGGTCAACAACCCACATGACAGTGAAGCCAGCAGGGTTTGAACCCGCCCGACCAGGTTGGTTAGCCCTCCAATAAGACGGCCCCAAATGGCATGCGCCAACCCATAAACCACCAACGGCTATGTAACAAATGCGCCAAGAAAACTAACGCACCCATTTTTTTGTTAATAAAAAAATGTGTGTTATATGGGGGAGGCCCGCTGGCTTGACCACGGGACCTCCGCCCTCAAGGCAACAACCCAACCATGTGCCCAATAGGCACGTCTTTGTATTGTCTGCCCAGAAATATGTATTTAAACCATGCTCATTTTCCCAACAGAGAAGGAGAACAGTGCGCATGGAACCCAGCCTAGGCGGGGTACATTTTTTGAGATGGGTATATTCTAGTGGAATATTCCACAAAATATTCCATGCAGAATCAGTGAGGAATCTAAAAGATTCCCTGGAGAGTGATTTTTCACAGTGTCACATTCATGCCAAGTTTATACTCAAATGAACCAGAATTTGGCAGGGAACATGATGGTGTGGTTTGTTTCCCCATCTGAGAACCGTACTTTTAGGCAGTCAAAAGTGAGGATTTTTTGTAGAATCTTGAGGAATCTAAAAGATTCCCTTGGAGGCTAATTTTTGACAGAGTTGGAATGATGTTGAATTTATAGTCATTTTTCTCAGAATTTCACAAGGAGTGCAGTGGTGTGCTCATAATGTTCATCAGAGCAGCGGATCTTTTGCCCATCTCCAGGAAGGAATCTTCAGGATTCTCAAGGGTCTAAATTATGACGGTGTTAGAAAGGGGTCAAGTTTATAGTCGTTTGACACGATTTCGCACCACGAATTCAACGGTGATGTCTGTTTCATTAGTTGAGCTTTGCATTTTCAAGCCATCCCAAAAAGTGGAGGTATATGTAGCATTAATTCCATGTCTTTCTTTTGATTTGCAGAGATGATGATTTTTGTTGTTGAGATCCTTGTTACCATTATGTTGAAGGATATTTGTATGTCACGTCATGTGAGAATTTATTATCTTGTCATGCTGAAGGAGGACCCATATGAGTGAGAGTTCCTATAGGAGAATGTCTCGTGGAGAGACATGCCACTCTTGTTGAGGGAATTTGTCCTTGTAATGACAAATAATATACCATGTACATCATCATCATCTTGCAACGTTTAATGAAGCGACCTCCCCACTTTTGACACGAGCCTGGAGATGTAACTCACACTGGGCGAACTCTGTGATTAATGTGTGTGTGTTCTTTGTTTTTATGGTCGTCATTATGTTTCATATTCTTTAAAGCATGCACATGTGGTTTTTGATACTCTTTCACATGAAATTCTACTAACATCACAGAAGTAAAAGATCTTGGTTAATTCTGGTAGCGGAGAGATCTAGATCACTTCCTCAAGGGAGGGCCCAGGAATGTGGAAAATTTTTGAGGATTAAGTTATTACTTGTGCATAAGTTTGTGATTGAGTATGAGAGTAGAGAGTTTCAATGTGCAAAAAAAAAAATTGTTCTGTGTTTTTGAGCTGCGTGGAAAAGCCATTGCTTGAAGGAGAAGAGCATCAATGAATCTATAAGGAGGAGTTTGTGTCGAATTGATCTGACTAGTTTAGTGAAAAAAAATGGGAAAAGATATAAACAGAGACCGAGGCATGATATGCACCTGCACTGTTTGCTCGATCGCTCACCTGTTGCTTTTGTTCACACATCTATGTTCACTTCGACTGCACTGACTTTCTTTGCGTCATGTGAGCTACTGTTGGCTATGTGAAGCACTTGAAATTGTGGATTGTGTGGATGTTGCTTTGCTATCAAGTCTGCGTGGAGTGTAAGCTTGCCTAAAAGAAATCTATCAAATTACTACCTATAGTAGCATATGAAAAGAAACTAGATGATGTTGGAAGGGAACCCACAACTACCTTCAACAATCAATGTGCTTGGCGTCCATGCAATCAAAGTAATTGGAGAAATGAGTGTCGTCAACAGGGCTTTTGCAACACTACCACAAGATGGAGTTCTGCAAGTGTAGGAGGAGCACTTGACCAAGACTAGTTGGGAGTACTAGGCATACCTTTTTAGCAGATGAATGATAAGTATATACATATAACAGGATTTGTGTATGTCGTAGGGGTCTTGCAGGAAAGTTATAGAAGCCAGCAAGGTATGCACCTGTCAATGCCCCTCACCTCCCATGCATGTCACACGAAGCCTATGTTGGAGACAATAAGTGAAGTGCCCAACCCTGTCGTGCTATTTAATTTACGAGAAAGCATAAGAGGGGCAATAGAAAAAGGAAGTAGAAAAGTCGATCCTAGGACCAATTGATCATTTATCTAAGTCTCGTGGCACCTTCACTATAGAGGAAACATGCTTAACATTTTTTTATTAAAGAGTTCTCGGACAGGCTATTCCCGGAGGTTTTTCTATTCACTTATTTTGATGTATTGTGTATTGTGTTTGAGAGTTTGCAAAAGATTGGTTCTGTTATGGGATTTTATTTGTTAAGTTCTTTCTTTATGTTTTTTCGTTCTTTGTTAAGTTTTTTTGTGAAAGACAAAGAACCAAAATTAATGAAAACATATTAATAGGATTATCAGGCACTAAATAAAAACATTATCAGGAATAGGTATCTAATCCACAAATTAATGACCTTCTTGACTAGCTATAAGGGGACAAGTACTTCAGTAAGATTGATTTGAAGTTCATTTATCACCAAGTTCCAATAGAACCCATAGATATATGGAAGATCGTCTTCAAATCCAAATAGGGCCTTTTTGAATGGTTGGTTATGCCTTCTAGATTTACAAATTCCCCTACAACTTTTATGAGACCAATGGATGACAACTGGCAACCCTTTACCTACTTGTTCATGGTTGTATATCTGTACTACATCCTCATCTTCAACAAGAGTTGGGAAGAACACTTGCAACATATTTGACAGGTCCTTCAAACCCTGCGACAACACAAATTGTGTGCCAAATTGGAGAAATGCACCTTTGGCATGAACCAAGTCCAATATTTGGGTTACATCATTGATGAATAAGGCGTGCATGTGGATCCAGATAATATCCAATTCATTTGGGATTATATAACCTCGACCACTCTGACAGAGCTTCACAACATTTTCGGCCTTGTCAATTTCGATAGAAGGTTCGTGTTTGGGTTCTCTCATATCACTTGGCCTTTGAGTCAAGTTACCAAGGGAAAAGTGAAAGAAAAGTTTTTCTTGTATGATTCCCAACAAAAGGTTTTCATTGAGCTGAAGCACTACCTTTTCTCCTCCCTAGTGCTCACATTTCCAAACTTTCAATAACCATTTGAAATTGAGACAAATGCCTTTGACTATGCTATTGGTGTAGTTCTCGGAAAACAAGGGCATCTAATGGCCTAACATAGTGAGACACTCTTTGATACAATTCGGAAATACCCCACTTATGATAAAGAGATGTATTCCATCGTACAAGATTGTGGGCAGTGGAAACATCTAATTCTGGGGAAGGAGACAATCATCCACACAAATCACCGACCTATCCAGTTTATACAGACACAAGGGAAGTTGCAGAATGACCACCGTAAAAAATTTCCACATATATGCAACAGTTTCATCTGAATGTTAAGTACAAGAAGTGCAACACCAATAATGTCGCATATTACCTCATTCATCCACCAGTTGAGGAATTAACCACTAGTCTCGACTCTTATGGGCACGATAATTATGGATGGTTGTTGCCTTACAAAAACGATCTAAAATTATCCACGACATACCAGTTGTTGATGGATGGAAAGCAAGTTCCATAATTCCACATTTAGGATGCAATGTTATGCCAGTTAGGACACCTTTGTGTTCCTTCAAGCGAGTGTGCCAAGATAATTTGGAATCTGCACTATAATCAAGTTGCAGGACACTCTGGTGTAGAGAAGACAGTGGTAGTACTGCAAAAGTATTTTTACTAGCCAAATCTTCGATAGGATGTTAGAAAATATATTAGATCCTGCATTGCTTGTGTCATCGTCAATCCAACCATTAAAATCAAGGCTTGTATATTAAGCTACCTATGCCTAGTTGACCCTAGGAATCCATCGCCATGGACTATATGTATGGCCTTCCTTTTACCAAGCATGGTAACAATTGTATAATTTTGGTCGTCAATAGATTTTCTAAGATGGCCATATTGGCTTCCTATAAGAAGAGTATCACGGCATAATCCACTGCTAAACTCTTCCTTGAACGAGTGTGGGTGCATTTCAAGGTCCTATAGACCATTATATCCAATCGGTATAGCAGGTTCCTAGGCACATTTTGGTTGAGACTTTGGTCATTGTTGGACACCAAGCTCACCAAGTCGACTGCATTCCACCCCCAGATTGATGGTCAGACTGAGATTGTCAATAGGATGATTTTACACATACTACGCATGTACATATTTGAGCATCCGCGAACATGGGATGAGAGTCTTACCTATGTGAAATACAGATATAATAGAGCTCTCCATAGCTTGACTGCCCACATCCCCTTTCAAGTGGGCCTAGGATTTCAACCATTATGTATCCTTGATGTTGCACTACCTTTTGCAACTACATAGGAACAATATGCTCTGAAGTTGATAAATTCAATGCATTTAGCACATCCACTAGCAAGTTCACGACATCTTGGATAAATCCAATGCCAAGTAAAAACAATGTTATGATCAACATTGGGTTCCACATAAGTTTCAGGTGGGCAACAAAGTTTGCTTGCATTTGCAGAGATAATGCCTTACTGGAACCCATCGAAAGTTTTGACCACTCTGATACAATACTTACACCATCACCAAGGTTGTGAGAGATAATACTTTCGATCTCAGTATCCCCCCATTCCTTGGCTTGCACCCCATATTCAATGTGGACCGCCTTCAGCCATACTTTCCGCCATTATTAGACACATCAAATATTATTGAGCAGCTGACACCAGCGTAGCTCAACTTAGATTGCATTGAATAGTCCACAACTGATTGGATCATGGACACACATATCAATAACACTCGTAAATAGAGGATCCAAAAGTATCAAGTTGTCAAATTTGGCCAACTCTTGCACCAAGGCAAGTGGCTCACTAGGGACCAAGTTCAACAGAAGTATCCCCATCTCATGAAGGCACTCAATGCAATGGGGACCATTGCTTCCTAGGGGGAGGATTGACCTAGGTGTATATTAGTGTCCACTCGCCTATTCCACTTGGATCCCTAACACTCTTTCTTTCAGTTTCCTTAACTGTAGCACAATTTACTATTTTTGGCAATTTTTCGAGCCTTGAATTTCCGGAGCCATTTTGAGGCCCTAAATGACATTTTTTTGGAAAATGGGCAAACCCATAGCCACCAAAAGGGGTTTGAAATAATAAGTTTTCATCAAATAGGAATTTCTAGCGAGGTATCGTACACATCAAATGGAGATCATATGCCAAAGTTACGACCCCGGGAAGTTGATGTACCAACTAACCCCAACGGGGTCCACAAACTTTTGGTGCTTCATCTCCTAGGGTTAGGTTTCTTAGATGTTTATGGTTTTCCCTTGTTTCTCAATAATAAAAAGGCCTTTGAGCCTCATTGTAACACAGTTTATAAGGCATGTAGTCATCACCTCTCTTCTCAGAGATGAGCTACCATCACCTGAGCTAGTTTGTTTCCATTCTGCATGTAAACAATTTCTAGTGTTTGTTACTAAATAATTCAAGTTCAATTTTATTTGTAGCTCTGTGCTTCTGTTCAAATCTGTATTTCATTTCATTCCTGAATAAATTTAGATCACAAACGAATTTCAACGATTTTCACAACCTAGCCTAAAACTAAGGATGCCTTCAATGACGGGCCTTAAGTAGTCTTGCCTAATATATTCATTGAAGATAAAAATGTGTATGATCTTAACCTCCCCTTAGAAAAGCTTAGAGTTCCCATTGTAAATTACAAGGACCCAAAATTGCACGAGTTTCCTCATGACTTATATAAATTTGTTTAGAACTCATTGTCCCTACTATTCTTAAGGATTAATATCAAATCCCTTCAAGCCAACAATTTGTGTAATATGATCCATCAAGGAAACATCAAAATAATACTTGAGTAATAATCCCAAGAAAACATCAAACTAACACATAAGAGTGTATAATTAGTATTTACTGATTGTGTTTAAAAATGATTTACAACAATTTTATCTTAAACATCTTTTATCTCTTAATATATAGGCGTTTACATTGCATGTTGATCCTATGAAACAAATTGAGTCAGTATAAGAAATGTAATATAGTTTTTTTTAATGTTTATTATTATAATCCATATAAACATATTATATATATATGTTTTAGGTATGAAAATTTGAAATTTGACGCAATTTCTTAATAGGAATAAATAATTCTGCATTTCCCTACATGACTAAATAACATTAGTCTATGCTTGAAGCTTATAATAGGCATAAGATACGTTAACAACCACCAAGTCTAGATTGAAGAAATATGGATAATATGCCCAACCAATATAATCTAAAAGTCCCTTTAACTAAGAACTATAAAGCCTTGGTCAAACTGAAACAAGGTAGGGCACATTACTTCTAGTGTGAACGTGGAGGTAAATATTTGAAATATATTTCAAATAGTTAATTATAAACATCTTTAGGGTTTATGAATTATAAAATAATTATAAATGTTATTGTAGAAACATTAAAATGTTATGGGTGATATAATTGTTATGTTGTTGGTAGTGGTCACCGAAAGGTTCATCCTACTACCATGTCTACAATAGTAGGTACTATTCACATTCATTATATGTATAATGAATTGTTCTCTCTATTTATAATGAATTCTATTAAATTAGAATTCTATTAAATTAGATATTTCATTGACAACAAATTATTATTTTTTTATGTTCATATATAATTTATAAATGGTTTTATTTTTTTCTAAATGTGGGTTTTAGTTGTGTGCATGAAAGCATGTTTTATGATCTTAACAACGTCCATCAAGAAGTAGACAACAATATTGTTATTATGGACATTTTGAAACAAAAACACTTAGGACAAAATAGTGTAGTAGATATTAGTTATATGATTGAAATGTACAAATAATGTTAGTTAAAACTAGTTACATGATGATTTCAACAAGCTTGACATGAAGCTTAGCTTAGTATTTGTCATCAACTTTGAAATTGTGAATGTTGTGATTTTTGTAATTTCTCTGTAATTTATGATGGTACTCCTTATAGCGAAAGCACAACGTAAAATTTATTTGTGGAAAAACTTGTTTATTGTTTTTTAACCAATGTTTTGGACTTTCCATGTGAGTCCATCATCGGGGAATTGCAATGCACAATTGAGAAGTATGAGTGTGAATTACTTGAGCTATTAATAATCATAAGAGGGAAATTATGGTTTATGCCGGCTCACAATGATAATTATTTTAATTTTGGTGTATAATGATAATTATTTTAATTTTTGGATTATAATGATAATTAAATTAATTTTATTTTGGTTTATTATTACTTTTGTTTAAACCATCATCTCTATTTATTGTGTTGGATCTTTTTTCTATTTCAGGGGCCTCTTTTACTCTTCTTTTTAAATAATGGTATTCTTTTTTAATTAGTTTCTCATTCTCCATACAAATGTAGGGTGAAGAGGAGCATGCATGTTCCACAAGGGTAGATTTTTTTGTCCTATTCCTTGTTATGTTTGTTATGTGATCTTTTAATCTTATGCCAACAGATCTTCATGTTTCACCTATATATACTTTTCCACATGAACAAGGGATAGAGTATACTCCTTTTTGTAGTTTTGGGTCTATTAAATCTTTGACCGAATCAATTATTTCCCTAATGGTGTTTGGGGGGGTGAAAGCAACGTTGACATTATATTTGTTGATATTTTTTGCAATTTTATTAGTGGTTCCTTTTATATAGGGTGAGGTGATTTTTGGGTTCTTTAGAGATTTTCTTTTTTGAATTTTGGTTGTGGATTGTTGAATGGCCTTGTAGATAACGCTTCTATGATATCCATTATTTTCTAAAACCTTGTAGAGATGGTTAAGTTCATAACTTAAGTATTCAAGGTCAAAAATTCTAGATGCTCTTGTAGCTAGGGTTTTGATGACGCTGAAATTTTATTTTGGATGGTGATTGGAATTAGAGTGAAGGTCTTTATCGGTGTGAGTTTGTTTTCTGAAAACTTGGTGACTAAGCTTACCTTTTTCCTTAGTGAGGAGGATGTCTAAGAAAGGGAAAAAAAGTCTTTAAGTTTATTCAACCCATGGCTCCATTTTGCGAATATGCAATCCATGTATCTTTTCCATTCATCCAAGGTAAATGGGAATGAATTAAGAGCCTTTTGTTCAAAGTTTTCCATATATATTTTGGCGATTATTGGTGATAAGGGTGAGCCCATGGCAACACCATGTGTTTTTTCATAGTTTAAAAGAGCACATAACAGACATGGCAAGGAATAGGACAAAAGAAATCCCTTCCAGAACATGCATGCTCCTCCTCACTACATTTGCATGGAAAATGTGAAACTAATTCAAAAAGAAGAGTGGAAGAGGTCATTGAAATAGAAAAAAGATCCAATACAATAAATAGAAATGATGGTTTAAAATTAAGTAATTCTTGGAAACATTTATTAAACAAAATTAATAATAAACCAAAATAAAATTAATTTAATTATCATTATAATCCAAAAATTAAAATAATTATCGTTATAAACCAAGATTAAAATAATTATAATTGTGAGCCCACATAAACCATAATTTCCCTCTTATGACTATTAATAGCTCAAGTTATTCACACTCATACTTCTCAATTGTGGACTGCAATTCCTTGATGATGGACTCACCTAGAAAGTCTAAAACATTGGTTAAAAAACAATAAACAAGTTTTTCCACAAATATATTTAAAATTCAACCCACATGTATGGATTTACTCTTTAGCAAATACGACTTAGATTACTAGTAATAGAGCTTAATACAAAGATGTTTTGCTTAGATTTGTGATAATAGTGCTTAAATAATTGATTCAAAGAATCATTAGCCACATAGCCTTATTGAATGCCCATATGATAAAAGAAAGGTACAAGAAGCACAAATTTTTGCATACAAGTCCTCAACTTGCATTTCACCTATTTTCCCTCAACTTTTAACTGGAAAAGTTGTGTACTAAAAATTATCTTTATTACATTATCTATGAATCATTTAGATTTTTCTCTTTGACCAAAGTCCCAAAACAAGAGCATTTTTCCATTGTTGAGGATTGTGCAATATTGTTCTACAAATATTGTAATCATGTTTTAACTGTTTAGTCAAAATTTGTTATAAATTTTGTATTCAAGGTTGGAATAAAATGCAATGTTTGATATTAAACAACTCCAATTGACAACATAAGTATTAAGTAATCACTTAAGCTTTAGAAAGTATGTTAGCGTTGGTGGTTAGGGTTGATTAGATAGAGAAGCAAGCTTAATCATAAATAGAAGGATGTACACTTATTGTATCAATTGACTCAGTTGATAATAAAGTCATATATTCTAGATCTACCCTCTTTATTGTGAGTTTTTTTTGTCAACAATTTCAACATATATGATTTATTTTACTTGATTTGTTTCATGAATATAAGACTAATTCTTCATGCAATAGACTAGGATGGGCATTGCAAAACAAACATTTTTATTAGTTTACATGGGTTTTTAAAAACCCTGAAAAATTCTCTGACATTTTGATTTTGCAAATTTTTAGATGTTACCACATTAATTTGAAGCTTTGATAGATATTACATCATTAACATGCATTTTGCATTCTATTTACCACTAAATTATAACATAAATATGAAGATTTAAAAATTGATTTCCTATAGCTAATTGAATAGGTGTAAGCATATGCTTAAAACATGTGGTTCTTGTACGAACTTATAAATAATGGATTATCCAAATTACTTTGAAGTACACATTAGAAATGCATTTTCAATAGAAGTCTGGTTGACACGTCATATTTTCATCTTGTCCATCGTTGTTCTTTCAAAAATTTGGATAACGATGTCAAAGTTCTATCATTAATAATATGTAGAAATGTTGCAAAACCATAATTTTATCCGAGAGAAAAGTGCATAATTCATTTGCAAGGATGAAAACTTGAAGAAATATAACTTTATGAATCTAAAGAAGCAAACTTACAAATACTTAATCACTTCCATTTATTAGATGCACACAATATCTAATCTAAGGCACTTCTATAGAGACCTACAAATGCATAAGAATCTTTCCAGCCATCTTCCAATTTTGTAGTATACATCATTTCTAGAACATCTTCAATAGCATCTTTTGGGCCAACTATAGTGACATAAGGTTCTCAAATATTCAGAATGGTATTGGGCTTATAATTAAATAGAAATTATTATGGACTTTTCAAATTTTTAAGCAATATTTTTTTGTTCTCTAGATATTTAAAAAATCTTCCTTACTAAACATGGATGTGCAATCCAAACTAGTAATCACTAAACATCTAGTTAAATATCTAAACATATAATCACATGGATTGATAATTATATCATATTGAATGCATAAATTTCAAAGTACTAGATGTGTATCACATCACTTATAATACGATATTAACTAAATCAATAAATAAATTTGCATTTGCTCTAGTTAACTAAATAACATTAGCATGTGCTTGAAACTTTTGATAGGCTTAAAGACACATCAACTACCGCGAAAGCTAGATTTGAGAAGGATGAATAAGATGCCTACCCAAGACAACCTAAAATTCGTCTTAGTTGGGGACTATAACGCCTTTGTCAAACTCAAGCAAGGAGGGCACATGATATTCTTACAAAAAGTAAGGAGGGCAAAGTAGGCTAATTTTTCATGCCTTTCCCAAAAAAAAATTCATCATTTTCTGTTTTTTCTAAAAAAGATTCACCAAAATGTTATAGTAGAAAATTATTTTACCTAAAATATCATCAAAATTTTATATTTAAAAAAACATTAGAAATTTGAGTACTTTCACAAATATATCACCAAATATTTTATTGTTTGCATATTAGGGACTAGTATCTCAAAGTTTCTGAACTTTGAGATAAATTTCCATTCTTAAACGTTTCCATATTGGGCATTTCATAAATAATTAATTATATTTTTTTATGTTCATATAATATAAATGATGTGACTTATAAGTAGGTTTATTGTCTTCTAGATGTGGGTCCTACTTAGTTACACAATTGAAGCATGTTTGACATTCTCATTAATGTCCATCATTCATCCCTAGTCCTCACAATCCAACTCCAACCATCAAAGCCACCAACCTTTTTTACTTCAACAACCAATCTTCTTTAAGTCAAGAAAGCATGCATTTATGCCTCCTTATAAGTATGTCATTTTCTTTTCCCTCTTACTTTCCCTTTAAAAAGGACTCTTAAAAAGAATTTGTGGTAAGTTTAACCTTATTGATTAGTAAGCAAGTTCTACCATGTGCATTGCTGATATTCCCCATTCTGCCACCAATTAACGGTATCTTTAGAATAGGTTGCATAGGAGCAAACACTATGCCAACTTAACTCTATTATCAAACAAGTCTATGCAATCCTCTCAGTGCCCAACACAAAAGATATAAAGCCCCGCATATGATTGAAATGCAGTAACATATAGTTAGTATATTTGATGAGCTATTACATTATTTTGGATTAGTATATTTGGTCCTTTTAGTTTAATTTCACTTATTTGCCAATATATGTATGTGCATGGTTTTCAAATTAAATTGGTCGAGGGAAATGAGAGATATTGTAAGGGGCTGAATGGGGCAAAGGAGGTGCATACATGAGCTTCAATCTTTTTGTGATCCTTATCAATAGAGACTCAAACATTTTCAATGCCAAGTGAAGCTCAAGTTAATAACAAATGTGTCCTATCATTAGACAATATATGAGTTAAATCTTAAATAGTTTATAATTAAGTTTAAATTAAGATATACAACAATTAATACAAGATACCATTAATTGATATAAGATGGGAAATCATAGGTTATGAGATGAGTTAAAAATTAGTCCAAAATAGTGCTACATGATATATTCAACAAGCTTGACATTCAGTGTCAACTTTGCAATGGAGAGAAATAGAGCTTAAGAAAAAGATATGCATTACTTTGATTTATAATAAATAAGTGATTTGAACATTAGCCACAATGTATTGAATGCCCACATAATGAGAGAGACACAAAAAAAACAAACAAAAAATTGCATACAAATCCTCGAATTGCATTTCACCTCTTTTCCAACTTGTAAGTGGGAAAGTTGCCTATTAAAAATAATTTTTTTACATTTTCTCTTAATCATTTAGATTGTTCTCTTTGACAAAAACCCCCAACTGAAGCAATTTTGCATTGCGGAGAACTGTACAATATTGCCATACAATTATTGTAGCCATGCTTTAATTGTTTAGTAGTTGTCTTGAATTTTGTATTCGAGGTGGAAATAAAATGTAGTAATCGGTACCAACTGGGAATGTTGGAATGAGTGCCACTTAGGTCCTGATATAGTAAAAATAGCATGTAATTCACAGTACAAAGTTTTAAAAACTATGTTAGTATTGGTGATTATGAATGATTAGATAAAGCAACAACCTGAATCATAAATAAAAGGATGTATATATATTGTATAAACTGACTTACTTGATGATAAAATCCTATATTCCACATCTATCGTCTTTATTGTGAATCCGTTTTGTTAAGAATCTCACCATATAGGATTTTGTTTTACTTGCGTTGTTCCTTGAATAGAATAGTAATTCCCCATGCAATAGGCTAGAGTGGCATTATAAAACAAACATTTTTGTTAGTTTACATAGGTTATTACTTTAATTTAAGGTTTTGATAGATATAACGTCACTGTGAGGCATTTCTCATTTGATTTACTACTAGATTGCAACATAAATCTGAAAAATTGAAAATTAATCACCTAAAGTTAACTTATTAGCAGTGCAAAAATATGCTTAGAACCTGCAGTCCTTGTATTAACCTGCAAACAGTGGATACCAAAATTACTTAGAAGTAAACCCCAGAGATGCATTTTCCATTGAAGCCTGATTGAGACATCAGATTTTCATATTGTTCTTAGCAGTTCTTTCCAAAATTTGGATAATGATATCAAGGTTATCATTAATAATCTATATAAATGTTGCGGAACCCTAATTTCATCCTAGAGAATGAACAATTCATTTGCAAGCAGGAAGGCTTCAATAAATAAAATTCCTGATTCTAAAGAAGCAATCTTACAAATACTTGATCACTTCCATTTATCAGATGCACCTAGTATCCAACCTAACCCACTTCTAGAGACGTAGAAAAGCTTAGGAATCTCTTTAAATATCTGGAAGTCCTCTTCCAGCTTTTGCATCATATGTCATTTCTATAACATCTTCCTCAACAGTATCTTTCGGGCCAACTGCAATAACATAAAGTTCTCAAATTAGTCAGAACTGATCTTGAGCTTATAATTAAATATAAGTTATTCTGGTTGTTTTAAATTATAAGCAAATTTGATTCTTTTTTGTTTTTCGAATATTTAAAAATCTTCTTTGCAGAATGTTGATGTGCATTCCAAACCAGTAATCACAAAACATCTAGTTAAATAACCAAACAAATAATTGCATAGCTTGACAGTAATACTATATTGAATTTAGAAATTTCCAAGTACTCAATGCATGCCACATCAATAACAGGCTACAATGGAAAGTTAAAATTTTTTGGAGATTATACAAGATGCAAAGAAGTCAAACATAGGAAAACACTGGTTGTTGTTCTGCATATAGTTTGGGGTGTGCCTCGCAATGATAAATTCCTTCTGCAATCATGCCCTTTCACATCATATCTTGCAAGTTGCCATCAAGGTTTGGTGTTCCATATGGTTGATGAAGTTTGGCCATACTTAACTCATGCTTGGAGTATGAATAGCTTAAGAGACCTTACTATCTCCCATTTCTCTGCAACTGTGTAACATAATGATTTTAGGGATATAGACCTAAAGTTGTGGGGGAGCAGCCCACACTCCTTTGGCTTCACTACCAAAGCGTGCTTTAAGAGGGAGCATCCCAGAAATGCCCTCAGAAGCATGGTTCTATATCGCTCCCAGTTATTTTGGGAGGCCACTCCCAGAGTTTTCGAGGCACTCACTATGCTTGTGGGAAGAGTGCAAAAGGAGCACAACTCCCTGAGTGTTCCTAAAATGATAATATAAAATTCTTGAAGTAGAAGTTTCAATTTTCTTTGTATTTCTCTCTCTGCACATTTACTTAACTTTTTATATTATTGTTAGTTGTTTCGGGGTGTTTGAGACGAGATTCCAACCTTGTCTGACCTCATTTGAAGAAAGTACGTGTTACGAAAATCGCGATTTTTTCATTCGCCGATAAAATCGCCTGATTATTACGAACTTTTTTTCCAAAAAAAATGCTGAAAAAATCGAGATTTGAAGGGTAAAAATCATCAAGCTCCCAGACAGCGCATTTTATAAGGAAAAACATGAATTTTTTTGTCATTTTGAACAGATTGCGGCGTGGTTTGAGAGCAGGGGAGGAGAAGAAGCCTGGAAGGCGTCTACTAGGACAGAGGAGGAGGAAGCCTAGAGATTTTAGCATCCCAAGCAAGAGAACTTCGTCTTTAGATTTCTTCGGCAAACCTTGGTTTCCAAGTATGGACACCAAATTTGGCCATTTTGTTTTGATTTTTTTCTTGTTTTTGCTTGGGTTTCTATAACCCATTGATTACCAATGACTTTTGAGTGGATTTGAATTTTCATTTTCGTTGCATAGAGTGGAGAGAGTTCATTTTGGATTGAGTTGAAGTTTTTCTGTTTGTTTATCAAAAATTCAATGTGTTGTGTCATGTGTGTAATTTTTTTTTTAATTTTTGTAACTTGCAATTCTTATTGTGCCATAGGTTCAACTTCAAACTTCATCTTACATTAAAACTCAAGACTTACGAGTTCAACCAAGTTACAAACATGCCAAGGAAATTGGACCCTCTATGGGAATTTGGTGAACCTGATGGAGGGTTTGATAAATTGAACTTATCTTGCAAGTTGTGTGGGCAGCATATGTTTGGGGGGGTTTATAGATTGAAGTATCACCTTGCAAAAATCCCTGAACATGATGTAGGGTCTTGCAACAATACAAATGAGGAAATCATCCGAAGAGCCATGAGATCATTGGAAGAATTAGAGCAAGAGAAAGTGACCAAAGCAGATCTGAATAAGCAACTAGCAGGGAAAGTGTTAGGAGGTGAATATGGAAGTGGCACTGGTTCTACTTCAGCATCAATGTCTACAACCAACCCTGTAGTTGCCTCATCGTTTTTTGTTCCTAGAACCACGCCTGGTTCACAACCATCTATCACTTCAATGCTTAAAAAAATGAGAAAGAACAAGCTAACAAGTTGTTGAGCAAGTTTCTCCTTTGGAGTGATATTCCTTTCAGCATTGCACGGAATAATCCATATTTCCAGCCTATTGTTGATGTTATTGCAGTTGTTGGCCCAGGGTACAAAATCTCTTCTTATGATGACTTTAGAGGCCGCATTCTTCAAGATGAAAAGGTTGGCTACACCAAAAAATTGGAGGATTTTAGGGCATCATGGGCACGAACAGGATGCGCTGTGATGTCAGATGGTTGGACCGACCAAAAGGGGAGAACCCTTATAAACTTCTTGGTTAGTTGTCCCAAGGGGACAATGTTTATGAAATCTGTTGATGCATCTTCATATATAAAAGATACAATATTATTATGTGATTTGCTGGATGTGTTTATTTTGGAGATGGGTGCAGAACATGTTGTCCAAGTCATAATGGACGACGCTGCAAATTATGTTGCTGCTGGCAAGATGCTTATGGAGAGGCATCCTACTTTATTTTGGACACCTTGAGCTGCACATTGTATTGATTTGATGTTGGAGGACATAGGAAAATTTCATTTGTCAAAGATATTGTTGACTCATCAAAAAGCATTACAAAATTTATATATAATCAAGTATTTGTGCTTAGCTTTATCAGAAAATTCACCAACAACAAAGAGTTGGTGCGTCCTATCATTACACGGTTTGCCACTAGTTTCATATCTCTTCAATATCTCTTGAATTCTATGTGGGATGTGAAGAGAATGTTTCTTTTAGAGGAGTGGCGTGCTTTAACATTTAGCCGCAAACCAGAAGGAGAGGCCATATGCAAATTAGTTTCATACCATGAAAACTTCTGGGCGGGAGTGCAAGAGGTGTGCACCGTTAGTGAACCTTTGGTAAAATTTCTTCGATTAGTTGATGGTGAGAAGCCCGCAATGGGCTATTTGTATGAGGTCATGGATAGGGCCAAAAAATCCATTCGGGCCTACTATGATCATAAGGGAGATGAGGGGTTTCAGAAACAACTCCTCCTATGGGAAGTGATTGATGAACGATCGAACAACACACTCCATTGTCCCATTCATGCTGCAAGGATCTACCTGAACCCCGCATTTTCTTACCCATGTGGGTTCTTATTTGATGCTGAGATCATTGATGGATTCTTAACATGTGTTCAGAGGATGGTGCGATCTCCAGCAGAATGTGCAAAAATCTCCAAAGAAATGGAGATATACAGGATGGCAGGTGGCACATTTGGCTTTGAGATGATCGTGGTTGATAGGAAGACTCAAATGCTAGGTATTTTTTAATTTGTTTCAAATTTCATTCTCTTCAAGTTCATAACTTCATACTTGGATTCAACTTTCAAATTTCATTTTTTTCTTATGTTTATTTTATTTGTAATTTTGTTGTAGATGCATGGTGGACTCGCTATGGTGCCAGAATACCCCATCTACAAAATCTTGCCATTCGAATCCTCAACCAAACATGTATCTCCTCAGGATGCGAGAGCAACTGGAGTGTATTTGAAAAAATACACAACAAGAAGCGCAACAGGTTAAACTTAAAACTTAAAATATTCCAAATTTCTAATTAATTTTTTGAATTCATTAAATAATAATTTTTTTATAATTATTATTTTATGATCTTTGTACAGGTTGGAGTCCCGGGAACTTAATGACATGGTCTACATCTACTACAATCTTCAATTGTGGGTGAGGCAACTTGAGAGGATATCTGATATGGATGCCATCTCATTGGATGGGATTAACACCTCTGTTGCATGGAGGGTTGAAGCCAAGAGGCCTCTCATGGAGTCTACCAATGATTGGTTAGAGCAGGAGGTAGTGGAAGGCGCAGAGGAGGAGGAGGAGGAGGTGACACCACCTACCCAAGCTACCCCTGCCACCAGTAGAGGATGTGGTCTACCTCCTCTAGCTCCTACTTCTTCAGCTTCTAGAGCACAGCAGAATCCACTACCAACTCCACTAGCATCTACATCTAGAGGGAAAGGGAAAGCTATTGCATTTTCTCACAAAAGGGGTAGAGAAAATCAATAGTATTAGTTATTTGGTTCATTTCACTGTATATGACATTATGACTCGTGATATGAGATACATTATTATATTTTTGTTGATATTTTGAGGCTAAGTTGGGACTCGGGAGTCGGGACTTACTATTCAAGACAGGATTCATTGTTATGTGTGATGTAGCAGTAGAAATGATATTACACATCTTATATATTAGTTCTTTTATCACATTTATGTGTCAATGTATTTATTTTATGTTGTAGATGCTTTAGATATTAAAAAATTTGAAAAAAAATGAATATTTTTGTATTTTACGATTTTTTCTTGATTTTTTCCCAATTTTTTCCCCTCGCCGATTTAATCCCAATAACGATTTTCGCAACATTGGAAAGTAGAATTTCAAATCCCATCCAAAATTCAGCAAATTTAGTAGTTTTCAACTCTAGTCCACTAACCCATCGAAATGTGCCAAATGTCACCATGTTCGTCTAGCACATGCCACTTGCTTAAAATGGTAGTGACCTCCACAAATATAGGAACCAAGGAAAACTGACGTTCACCTCCATGACCAAATAAGGAAAGACCCATTGATAGTTCACATGCATGCCCACCTAGCACAGTGCCTACTAAAAATAGAAATTTACTAAAATAGTAAACTTTCCAACTGAAGTTGGAGTACCAAAACACTACTTGTGGGAACACTTCTATGAACAACACGTCTAAATATAGATGTTGCTAAAATAGCACCACATCCCATATCCTTGAAAAGAGGCTCATCTAGCTCATATTGTGCCAAGGAAAAAGAAAATGTTGACTATTTTCCCATTTGAGCTCCCAAACTCAACCTGATAAAAATATTCATCTCTTGTCATTTAAAATAGTCTCAATTGACCTCATATGAAATTAAGTAGCATGGATATATCATCAAACACTACATGCAAACTCTGGAAGCATGAACTGAAAGCTTGCTAAAAATTGTTAGATTTTCGGGCACCAGATCTACTCAGTGCACACACACACACACCGTAGATCTGGTAGCAGTTTCCTATTAACTTTACACAGCTAATGAACAGAAACATACTGATGTGTCTAACAATAAACAAATTTTTCCACAACAGAACTTATAAAACCAACTAGATCTGTCCTCGATCTAGCTGATTTGGATCTCCTGTGCTGCTAAGTGCTCTTTCCTCAAACCCGGCACAAATGAGTATCTCACTCACAACAAACTTGCAATATTACTCATGCAGATCTCCTTTGCTACTTTGTGCTCTTTCCTTGGACCCAGCACAATTGAGTATCTCACTCACAACAAAGCTACAATATTACTCATGTAGATCTCCTTTGTTGCTTCGTGCTCTCTATTCCATGCTGAAGTATATGACTAGGTTCGGTCTTCATATTGTCATTATACATATGTCATTATATACTTCTGTAAATTGTAAAAAGAAGAAAAAGAAAATTATTTTTAAGCATGGGTTTCATGCTCCATTTATATGGTCATCTAGGTCAAGCATCCATTTGATGCTCCTAGGGTTTTTCAAAGTCAAGAAAATATTTCTTTGAGTCAAGAAGGTCCTAGTCATATGTAAAAGACCCTTTCGGGCAATTTGTAACCAAGAGAAATTATTATTTTTATGTCTAAAAGTGTCTAGTAGGCCTCCAAGACCAAGTCGGCCCAGCTAGTCAAAGACGACCCAATTGTGGCTATTCAAACCCCAGAAAAGTGTATAAATAGAAGAGCATTCGACCTCATTTCAGCACTTAGAACACAAATTCGATCTGTAATTGTAAGAGAAAAAGAAGACCTAGAAAAGGACAAGGAATAGGAAGAAAGTCAAGAAGAACCCGAAATTGTCCCTTAGTAATCATTCTCTCACACACGCGAAGTTCTGCTAGGGTTTCTGGTCAGTTACAAGGCCGAATTTCTAGAGGAATCGCAAGTTCGAAGTTGCAAGGCCGAATTCTAGGCGTTGCAAGGCCGAAAGCAGAGTTGCAGGGGGGGGGGGGGGGGGGGGGCAAATTTTGTTGGAGAAAAATTTGAATCTGATTAACTCCGTCTCTTAGTTGGTGGACTAACTTGGGTCTTGGAGGAGATTTTAGTTAAGGATCTTGGGTCTTGGATTGTCTCATTTGATCTGATTCTATAAGAAGGGAAGATTTCTTTCTGGGTTTTCCCCCTTGGTGGGGTTTTGCCCTAGCATGGAGCCTACATCTTGTGTTCTCTTGTGATCTTCATTTTATGTTCTCTTGTGATCTTCATTTTATGGTTTGGTAATTGTTTGATGAACACAAATTAATAACAAGAAGAAGAATATTAAAATAATCGCAAGCAATTACTAAAGAATATTAAAATAATCGCAAGCAATTACTAAAGTAAAGAGAAATCACCCTAATTAGCTGCCATATCGAATTATCAACATGGTATCAAAGCTAAGGTGACAAGGTGCAGAAGAAGGCAGCTGGAAGATCACCTTACTAGGATAAAAGAAAGATAAGAACTACTTTTGAGAAGGACATCCTTAAAAAGATATCAAGGGCTTTGAAATCTTCATTAAAGAACCTTGGAAAGGAACCCTTGAAAGGCATCAAAGGAGCACCAATGACCTTGGGAATCGAGAAATTTGCATCCTTTCTCTCTGAACTATTTGGATCCATGGAGCAAATGAAGTATCTTTTGGAGTTTGAAATCCTTGTATATGATCCATTTCTCTTCATATTTGTGGAAGCATTGACGGATTAAAGGGAGATTAATTTTTCTAACGATGGTTCTAAATTTCTCTCTTATATCCTGGATTTGCATATAGTAACTCTATAGTTGTTCGCATGACTAATTCTATGCCTCTATAATAAGCTCACATATCTTATAGTTCGCACTCCCTAGGACAATGTCTATATTTTGTCATGGATTACTATATACACGATGACTCATATCTATGATTTAGATCACATCTTTGTGATTCTCGCATTGTTGAAACAATGATTCGTGTTATGGTTTTCTTTAATGCCTTCATAATTTCACTATGGCATCACATTATGTGGCTTGTCTAAACCTTACAGTGTGACATGAAATGACTACAATATGGAATGACTATGATCTAGATATGGCTCACTTCACACTGTAACTATATAAATGACGTATTTCAGAGAGGCTTGTATCTGTGACTTATTCTGTTGACTCAAAATACAGTGAATCACGGCATGGCTTCACACCTGTAACCATTATTGCAACTATGGCTTAGTCTCGACTCTCACCCTATGGCACAATCTTGCTTCTGTGATATGATCTCATTTTGATCTCCAGTGATGGTCTCACACTATGGTATCTATGATTTTCGCTCTCTGATGCTCGTAATATGACTATAATAAGTGCTCTTCACATCTCTAGATCTTGGCTCGAGTTCAACTGAAGCTTGCATATCTTTTGGCCTGAGAATCATTATTGTAAGCTCGATGACATTACAGAAAAGGTACGAACATTTAAAATTATAGATTGAATATCTTCTGAAGCTCACACTTCGTGACTTGTGACTCGGTCTACGACAAATCCTGTAGGTCACATTACTCTGGTTGCATACATTAAATTATGAAGTTTAAAGTGATCACATTACTGAGTTTTGGCAAGATTGTGGCCTCTACAATAGCTCGTTGATAATATTTATGGTGTCTCGCTACTCCTCTACGGCTCTCAGCAACATCATGGCTCGCTTTCATGATACATAAAATCATGCAGTTGTTCTAGACTTGACAGTAAAACGACAACTACGAAAGTAATGATACCTAAATCAACATGATGGTTCATAGCATTGGTTGGTATCACACCTCTTCTGTTTAAATATGTAACTAGGTTCGGTCTTCATAATGACATATGTAATCATGATTTTATGTAGTTATTGAAAAGAGAAAAATAAATTTATTATTGGCATTCTTGAGACATTGGTTTCATGCTCAAGGGAAATTTCTTTTTAGGTCAAGCACCCATTGAGTGCTTCTAGGGCTTGTCTGTGAGTCAACAAGTCATAAAAGTCATTGTCATGTATGAAAGACCCTTCACCCCTGTGAGCATCACCCGCTGCAATGAGTGCTAAGTGAACTATTCAAAAATCATGAGAAATTAGTCAGTTACGACTACCTCTCATGGAAATGGTCATACGTGAATGACTTACTTAACGCAGTTGAATCTCAAAATGATATCTAATGTTACATATTGTAAAGAAAAAATTATTTGAGTCAAATTAGAGTCAAAGACCCTCCAAGACATTATCATGGTGCCTCAAGCAAGTTGGCCTACATGCAAGATCAAGTCAACCTCAAGGAAGCAATTCGTACCCCTGGAAAACCTATATATAAGAAGGAACTTGACCTCATTTGGACACACCTCAAGCAAGTTCGATCTCCTCAAGAAAGAAGCGGAAAAAGACGAAAATCAAGGATAAGAAAAAGAAAAGCAAGATCGAAGTTTTTGGATCTCTCTCTCTATCTTATGTTAGGGTTTCTAAAGTTGTTGGACAAGTCGAGTTGCTGGAAAGTTGTTGGACAAGTCGAAGTGTTGGAAAGTTGTTGGGTAAGTAGAGTTGCTAGAAAGTTGTTGGGCAAATCGAAGTGTTGGAAAGTTGTTAGGCAAGTTGAAGTACAGGAAAATTGTTGGGCAAGTCGAATTGTTGGAAAGTTGTTGGGGTCGAAATTGCAGAAGAAACTGCTAGGGTCGAAATTGCAGAAGAAACTATTGGAGAAATTGCTAGGGTTGAAATTGCTGGAAAGAAAGCTCATCAAGGAGAAAGGTTGACTTGGTCTTGGAGGGGTCTTTGTCAAGGGTCTTAGGTCTTGGAATTCGTCATTTGAAGATTCTATAAGAAGAGAAGAATTCTTGTGGGTTTTCCTCTCAAGAGGAGAGGTTTTGGCCCTGGTTGATCGCCTACATCTTGTGTCCTCTTGTCTCATTGTTCTTTATGATTTGGTAGTTGTTTGATGATAAGAACACTAAATATAATCAAGAGAAAGAAGAAGCTAATTAAGTTAAGTAAAAATACATCACAAGCAGTTATCAAAGTAAGAGAAATCACCTAATCTAGTTGCCTTAGATTTCTCAACATGGTATCAAAACTAAGGTGACAAGACAAGAAAGGCAGCTTGAAGAATGTTAAAATTGGCAACTAGGGCCAAACTCCATGTGGGTCATCTTATTTATGGCCACTGATATTTTTCTTGGATCCCTCTCATCGAGAGGTGTGGGATTGATCTAAAGATCATCCGATTCTGATAAGTATTCATGGAGTTATGAATTTATTTGTGTTATAAGACAATTCGTCAAAGTCGGCCAGCAACCAAATAAACCCCACATGTGCTCACCACTTTAGTATAAAAGGAGATGACTTGAGAGTCATTTCTTACACACACTTCTATCTTGATTTCCCTCCACTTGTCTTGGGTTTTAGTGGAAGAGAAATCTAGGAGTGAAAGCCCTAGACGTTGGAGGAAAGAAGAGTAAGGGAGTTGCCCTAGAGGAGATTCCCTAGCCCTAGACAATGTCAAAAAACAAGTCAAAAACGTTGTCAAGGAAGCATGCTCTAGCCGCAGTCTTGGAGGAATCTTATCATAGCAAATAGAGGCCCTAACGCTGTCCAAAAGGCAACCCTAAACGCAGTCTAAGAGAAACCCTAAACGTTGTCAAAAGGCAGCCCTAGACGTAGTCTAAGAGCAGCCCCAACGCTGTCCAAAAGGCAGCCCTAAACGCAGTCTAAGAGTAGCCCTAAACGTTGTATAAAGGGCAACCCTAACGCAGTATAAAGGGATCCCTAAAGCTAACCTATGGTGCCTAGATGCAGGCCTAATAAGGCTGAAAAGGTGGGTTGTAGCAGGTATAGCATGAGAGTTTGAGGACTCAAACATGCCCAGGACAACAATGCTAATAAATGGGACAGCTGGGCTACATGGTGTTGCTAAGACACATGGGACAGCAACATGTATGGCATGACTGTTAGGGACAGCAGCTACACCTATATGTCTAGGCAACAGTGGCAAGGGATAGTTGTATAGTAAATGGGATAGCAAAGGAATGCTAAGGCAAGCATGGCAAGCATGGTTATGCAAGCACATGAGACATGTTGTGTGTCAACATGGTTCAGCATACCACTTGGGACAATTGTGTAGCAACATGATCGGCTTCAGAACAATGATGGAACAACAGCATGTTGGGATAGAACTATGATGGGACAGCAATGACATTGTGCAGCAGTGGCACAATGGGATAGCAGCAACAACAAGGTGCAGCAAGTACATGGTGCAGCTAGGTGCAGCAATAGTACTTGGGACAACAATGATGCTTGGTGCAACAAGTACATGGTACAATCATGATTGGTGAAGCATGATGAGATGCAACATAGTGATGATGGGTGCAGCATGGTGCAACACGGTGAGGTGCAGCATGATGACGAGATGCAGCACAATGATAGGTGAAGGAGTCACCTTGGAGAATCAGTTGAAGGAGCATGTCTTCAACTGATCTCATGATAAGTCAAAGTTTTGACTTCTATTGTAAATGTACTATCTCTCTCTCTCTCTCTCTATGTTGAACTATTGAAGAACACATAAGAAGAATTGATCAAGGGTTTCCCCACATCGGGGTTTGTCCTTAGCTAGCGCCACATCTTGTGTCCTCTTGTCTTGGCTTGTCTTCTATGATTTATGTTTATGTTCTATCTGCAGTTTACTTAATGTTGATGTGATTGCTAATCTGGAAAAGATATTGAGCTAACTGTGAAAATTGAAATAAATTGCTTTAAGCATAGAACATACCCAAAATTAACATGGTATCAGAGCTAAGGTGAAGACAATGCCCAAGCAAGAGCGAAAGAGCAATCACCGAAGACAGTTGGGAAAGGACAAAAGGATCAATGGATTCCTCATCCCTCTTCAAATTCACCAAGGGTGAAATTGAAGCAAAGAATATTATCAGAATGGCGCAGCGGAAACTTCTGATGGCCTACCTAAAGATCACTTCATTGGGAAGTCTGGATCTAAAGGTGGAAGGAAAGGCAGATGCCTTGTTTGTAAATAAGTTCGGCCATTATGCGAAGGAGTGTCTGAATGGCAGGGACACATCACTTGATGATGATAACAATCATTCCAAGGACATCTTCAAAGATCAAAGGAATGACAGGTAATGCAGGTCATCAAGGAAACGGCCAACTCTTCAAAGAAAGCAAGGAACCCCAAGTATGAAGAATCAAATGTTGTTTCTGAAAAGATAAAGAAGTGTTATCTTGTATTGGCCCTCTCCTTCAGATTCTTTGGGAATCTGGCTTATTGATTGTAGTGCTTCAAGGCACTTCATCGGATAGAAGGTGCTCTCTGTAATTTAGTAGAGATGGAAACAATCGTGGGATTATACTTGGAGCCGATGCCACTTATCCCGGAAGAGGTGTCCTCAATTGAATGAGGGTAACTCAATTCATTTACAAGAATCTCTTTATGTACATGTTCACAAGAAGAACCTAGTGTCCATTTCGGCAATGGAAATCAAAGGTTTCAGGGTGGCATTCATCGATGGAAAGGTACGTGTTTGAAAATAAAATTTTCAAAGATGCTTTTACTCATGGGTTCAGGGTTGGCAATTTGTATCAAATTGCAGGAAGGTGGTCCATTGGGGACCATGTCAATTGACACACCTCATCTATAGCACCAAAGGTCTACTATGGGGCCCTACCCGATGTGAGTCAGATGGTGACAGGGATGCCTAAATTCAAGAAGAGCATGAAGGTACATGTCTGAGATGTACCGAAGGAAAATCTTACAAGGGGACCATTCCCCTCATGTAGCAGGTCCACAAGTTTGGAACAACCCAAAGGGTTTGAGATTCATGATCAGGAATCTCATGTGTGCAGGTGGAAGAAAGCCCTCTATGGCTTGAAGCAAAACACACCGGGCTTAGTATGAGAGGATTGATCGCTGTTTGATGAAGCAGAGATTCACTAGGAGTGAAGCTGATTCAAACCATTGCTCAAAGGTTGTGGATGATAGACCTCTCATACCGGCACCTTTTGAGGACAACCTATTTCTGACAGGTGCAGAGCCTCTCATTTGCAGAAATAAGAGGGAGTTGGCTTTCGGATGTGGAATGGTAAACTACAAGCCTGTGACTACCTCGAGGATCTTAACTTTCAGAAGTTATATGGTAGTGATGCTGGATCAGATTTGGGAAATGCCTCTGAGTTTCATAAATGCATTCGCATTGATGTTCTTGGTGAACTTCCATCCGAACATATGATTTGCAGTTAGCATGTTGGGCTCATATTTTGGTTGAACCTCACTAGATTGGTGCCAAGAATCTTCTCAGATATCTTCGGGGCACAATCTCTCATGGATTGAGATACACTGCCAGAAATATGAAGCTGCATGATTATTCGAATGTTGTTGGGCAGGCAGTGTGGAGGATCACCAGAGCACTTCTTAGTGTTGGTTCTCTTTGGGTTTTGCTTCGATATCCTGGATGAGCAGGAAGCAGAAGTCGGTTGCTATAAGCACTGTTGAGACCGAATACATAACTATGAGTATGATCTCATGTGAAGTTGCCTAGTTGTGGAAACTCTTCAGCGAGTTGTTTGTACACATGATGAATACCACCATGATCCTCTGTGACAACCAGAGGGGGATTTGATTGTTGAGGAATCCTGTATTCGATGATTGCTCTAGCAGATAGACATCAGATACTACCTTATCTAGAATATGGTACGTCGATGAGCGAGGAGGCTCCATTGCATTGAGACTGATGTACAGGTCGCAGACATTTTTTCAAAGCCCCGGGGAAAGGTCAAATCTGTGACTTTCCCGAACAACTTGGAGTCATTAAGAGTCCTTATAAGCGTCCGGCATGTTGCATGCATTGAGCTCTGGGAGCTCTGGGGACTTGGAGTACTGGAGCAACACACGACCATAGGGTGACTCACCCTCCCCTAATGGTGTGTCGTGTACAGGGTGAATGGCTCAACCTTCCCATATGATACCCCGGGCGACGTAGGGACAGGATGAATGGTTCTCCTGTCGAAGCATCCTAACCATGCAGTCTGGGACTCATGGGAAGTACCTTTGATCTGGCCAATGAGCAGGGAAATGGGGTTAGGGACCATAGTAGTACTATCGATGGACGCATCATTGTATCTACCATACTCCCTATCCTAGGATGACCTCCATTGATCTGGGATCAATGTGAGTGGTATGAGACATTCTCAATCAATTCTTCTTCTTCATGGTTCAGCAGAGCTCAACAGAGCAGAGCAAAGCAGAGCAGTGCAAGGCACCGATGCCATAGATAGTAGAGTCGGACATATGGATCAGTAGATGGAGTTCTCCCTAGTTGAGAGGGAGTATTAAAATTGCAACTAGGGCCAAACTCCATGTGGGTCATATTATTTATGGCAGCTGATATTTTTCTTGGATCCCTCTCATCGAGAGGTGTAGGATTGATCTAAAGATCATCTGATTCCAATAAGTATTCATGGAGTTATGAATTTATTTGTGTTATAAGACAACTCATCAAGGTCAACCAACAACCAAATAAACCCCACATGTGCTCAACGTTTTAGTATAAAAGAAGATGACTTGAAAGTCATTTCTCACACACACTTCTATCTTGATTTCTCTCCACTTGTCTTGGGTTTTAGTGGAAGAGAAATCTAGGAGTGGAAGCCCTAGACGTTGGAGGAAAGAAGACTAAGGGAGCTGCCCTAGAGGAGATGCCCTAGCCCTAGACGCTGTCAAAGAAGAAGCCAAAAACGTTGTCAAGAAATCATGCCCTAGCCGCAGTCTTGGGGGAATCTTATCATAGCAAAGAGAGGCCCTAACATTGTCCAAAAGGAAGCCCTAAATGCAGTCTAAGAGCAACCCTAAACGCTGTCAAAAGGCAGCCCTAGACGCAGTCTAAGAGAGGCCCTAATGTTGTCCAAAAGGCGGCCCTAAACGCAATCTAAGAGCAGCCCTAAACGTTGTCAAAAGGCAGCCCTAGATGAAGTCTAAGAGCAGCCCTAAACGTCGTCAAAAGGCAGCCCTAGACGCAGTCTAAGAGAGGCCCTAATGTTGTCCAAAAGGAAGCCCTAAACACAGTCTAATAGCAGCCCTAAACGTTGTCTAAAGGGCATCCCTAAACGTTGTCTAAAGGCAGCCCTAACGCACTCTAAAGGGAGCCCTTACGCTAACCTACGATGCCTTGGATGCAGGTCTAATACGGCTGAAAAGGTGGGTTGTAGGTGACCCTCAAAACAGGGACAACATGAGAGTTTGAAGACTCAAACATGCCCACGGCAGCAATGCTAATAAATGGGACAACTGGGCTACATGGTGTCGCTAAGACACATGGGATAGCAGCAGGAATGGCAAGACTAAGGGGACAGCAGCAAGGTGTAGCATGACTTTTAGGGACAGCAGCTACACCTATATATCTAGGCAACAATGGCAAGGAACAGTTGTATAGTAAATGGGACAGCAAAGGAATGCTAAGGCAAGCATGGCAAGCATGGACAGTGTGGCAAGCATGGCGGTGCAAACACATGAGACATGTTGTGTGTCAACATGGTTCAGCATACCACTTGGGACAGCTGTGTGGCAACATGATTAGCTTCAAAACAATGATGGGACAGCAGCATGTTGGGACAGAACTATGATGGGACAGCAATGACATTGTGCAGCTGTGGCACAACGGGATAGCAGCAATAGCAAGGTGCAGCAAGTACATGGTGCAGCTAGGTGCAATAATAGTACTTGGGACAGTAATGATGCTTGGTGCAGCAAGTACATGGTACAATCATGATTGGTGAAGCATGATGAGGTGCAGCATGATGACGAGATGCAGCACAATGATAGGTGAAGGAGTCACCTTGGAGAATCAGTTGAAGGAGCATGTCTTCAACTGATCTCATGTATCATCTTCTTAGAGATGATCTACGCTCTTATCTAGATAAGTCAAAGTGTTGACTTATGTTGTAAATGTACTATCTCTCTTGAACTATTGAAGAGCATATAAGAAGAATTGATCAAGGGGTTCCCCACATTGGGGTTTGTCCCTGGCTAGCGCCACATCTTGTGTCCTCTTGTCTTGGCTTGTCTTCTGCGATTTATGTTTATGTTTTATCTGCAGTTTACTTAATGCTGATGTGATTGCTAATCTGGAAAAGATATTGAGCTAACTGTGAAAATTGAAATAAATTGCTCTAAGCATAGAACATACCCAAAATTAACAAAGAAGGACTATCAAAAGGAGTATCAAGAAAGTTCAAGACATCAAAGAGGACATCGAAACATCAAGAAGGGATACATAAGCGCCGAACAATCTAAGGAGCATCAAGAAGGACTACCCATTTCAAGGATCACACCAACTAGAAGCAACAACAAGATGAAGACCTCAAGGACCCCACCTCCACTCAAAGAAGGAAGGAATACACCTTGAAACATCTTGAAGTCTCTACATCAAAGAAGAAGCATCAAAGGAATCAACGTGTTCTCCCTCTATTTGAATCAAGAATCTCATCACAAGCATATTTGAAGAAGGACATCTCTAGAAGAAGCATTGTCACCTTCAAGGAAGTAAACATCATCATCAAAATCAAGAAGGCATCAAGTTGAAGATATTACCATCAAACGAGCGTCTTCACTTAACAAAGTAAGTATCCTTATATCTATAACTGAATCTAGTATCAAAATTACTTCATTTTGCAAGCAGAGCAATAAGTTGGTTGGGTCATCAATTTCCTTACATGGAAGAAGAGGACAAATTTGATCATCATAGAAAATGAAGTCATTGGACATATTAAGGGTTCAATCGTCCAACCACATGTTGTTGTCGCCTAGCATACACACCTAAGTTAGTGAGAAAAAGCCCTGAACCCCACAAGGTGTGGTTTGGTGGCAAAACTAAGAGATGGGGTTGTCACCTATTCCCAACTCTCTTCCTTAAGGTCTCTCCTAGGTAAGCTAAGGGGGGTGGTCCCTAATGAAAAGTTATATGATATGAGTTTCTAGGAGATTAAGTTAAGTGGAGTGTTTGTCAAAAATAACTTGTTTTCAAGAATTAAGCAAGCATATGAATAAATGAGCAAATCTCAAAGATATATTCAAAGTATAGACCAGTGCCTTCAAATAAATAACAATAGCTTGCCCAAAAAATGAAATCAAGATACAATGATAGACAATCTTGCAAGATCAAATGTTAGACCAAGATGAGCATATAAACATCAATTGCAACTATAAAGGAGATAGTACTTGAAAGTAAATGCTCAAATGACAAGATAATGACATCAACTACTCATGAGCAAAATGATCATCAAAGCAACAAATATATGAAATAACTTGAAATAGAGTTGCACCAATGAAGGATATTCCAAGTACAAGAAAGCTAATTGTTGCAAAAGTAAAAGATCCAAATACTTGCACTATAAAGCAAATGCTTCTTGAGAAAATGAGGATATTTGCAAATATGACTCAAATAAATTCAAGATAGCATATATAGGAGAGTTGTATTGCAAGTAAAGTGAAATTGTGATGTAGAGATGCTCTTGGTTTATTTTATTAGTTGTATTCTAAAACAAAGTTTCAATTGAACTCCGGTCCCTAGACCTCATCCTCACCCGGAAATCTGGATCTCACAATGAGGAGTCAATAGGGGTGGAGGGTCCCTAAAGTCTATACAACCAACTTAAGTTGGAGGTTAATTTTTGGAAATGCCAATTAGTAATAAAATGTGCCTAAGTGAGATGCTTGGGTAAATGTTGTTGCTTCCAAAATAAAGTATTGGCGCTTGACTATAATGGACAATGCTCAAGTAAAAATACCAATATCTTCAAATGGAAATGAAAGTGAAACTTCACAAGTCCACAATTGCTTTGCAAGAAATAGAGTCAATGCCAAATTGCTTCAACACAAGAATGTTCAATAATAACCAAGATGCCACATAAATTAAATTTACAATGATAAAGCAAAGAGCTCAAGAGACTTGTGAAACCAAGATGGCTAAATTAAACCAGTTTAAGCTTGCAAATTGTGTAAAATACTTGCTTGCTTTTGAAAGAAAAGGATATTGCATGTGTTGTAATAGAAGTTCAATGCAATTACTCAAGAAATTGAAATAAACAAATATCAAACTTGTGCTAAAATGAAAATGCATGAGAGAACCCTGTCGGAAACTAATCATGCATGATTGAAATCAAATTAGCAAATGAGAACTAGAGTAACTAAACTAAGATGACTAGTTCACCCACAAGCAATGATCCTCCCTCTAAATGGGGAGAAGGGATACCATGGGAAAAATCCCAAGCCCCCTCACAATAAAATTAAGTACCTTTATTAGTGAATAGTTACAAAGAAAAGAGACCTCTCAAGAGACTTCAAAATTTTTTTACAAAATTTGTGCTTGTGATGCACTAGACTTCCTCCTTAGATGCCGAAAGTAATTGGAAAATGAATGGCATTAACAAAAGGCCTCTAAAGTTTGCAAACATGGAGAAATGTTTACATGTAAAAATCAAATTGTGAAACTCCCCAAATCTTCCCAGTGTGTGGATTGTTTTGGTATTCACAAATCAGCCACTTTACAATCACAATGCATGTATGAGGAGAGGGGCTAAGCCTCCTCTAGCTCTCGGCCCTTGAGGAAAAAATTAACATCCCTCACAACAGCACACGGCCTCCTCTAGCTCTCGGCCCTTGAGGAAAAAATTAGCAGCCCTCACAACAACCCACGACCTCCCTTGAAAACTAGTCTTGAAGTGACAGCACAAGGTCCTGCACACAACTTGTTAAAACTTTCAAACAATGAATCTCGCACGCTGCCACAAGAACAAATTAGAGAGGGTTGCAATAACAAACCGAGTGTTAGCTTGTTATGAATAAAATTCTATATAAAATAATACAAATAATGTAAAACAATAATAATAATAAATAATGATTAATTAGTAACTAGTTAATGAAAAGGTATGTCCTTAAGGACATAACCATTGGTGAAAAGGTATCTGCATAGATTATATAGGCAGGCCCTCACCCTCATTTCTAATCATCTCATATCTCATCAATTCTTTATACAATATTCAATATACACTTACTTTTCCTATTATGGATCCTTACATATTTCAATTCTTTTGAATTATTCTACTGCGCATACAAACTTTGTTTGTTACATTGGTATTGGAGCCACGTTCTTTGATCCTGACCTTTGGCGATTAAGTCATCATCAACCCTGTTGTCATTGCGATTAAAGTGTTTCGCTACATAGTTTTGGAGTTTCTCCATTTCGCCAATGTTGTCATTCATCCTTTGGCCATAAAGGAATAATTAAAAAAAAAAAGGAAAAAAGGCCTTGGGCCATTACTTAAAAATAAATAAAAATGAAAAAAAAAAATATATATATATATATATAAAGACAATAAATAAAATAATAATAATAATAATAAAATTAAAAATAAACTTAACTAGCCCACGTATAACAGCCACAGGGCCTCCATCGTTGGCCCGCACCAAACTAACCACTTCAACGAAAAGTCGACGAAGCAGCAGTAATTGTTTGTTTGACTAGCGACCGGACCATAATGTTGTCGTCCATTTCACCAGTTTGCCCGACAAGTCCCCGACCGGCCTGCCCCCGTCCACGTTGCTGCCCGGGCCGTCGTTGCTGCCACTACCGCTACTGCTGAAGACGCCTAAATACAACAACGCTATCAACAGACGATCGACAGTCATAATCCACAGTGCTATTCGAAGTTTCCCCGTCGCAGAATTGTTCGACCAACCCTGCAATAGTTCTACCCCGACCTGTATTGTTATCGCTATCGCATATCCTCCTGACACTCTGAGCCACCATTTGTTCCGCGTAGCCACCAACCTACTTTGATTGCTTACGACCTTAATGATATGTGGCTGATAACATTTCCCATGGCTATCGTGCCTGTCCCTCGTCACGTTCTCATTGCCTCGACTATCATCACCTTTGTTTATCGCTCCCGTCTTACCGCATATTGTATCCCTATCCACTCCACCGCATTCATATTTAATCACCGCCATTTGTCGTTGACCCTGAAACCCTATCAATGCGACCCTGTCCGCACCCCTTCATACCATAATTAAAACCTTATAATTAAAAAATTATAATTATATAAATTATAGTTTTATTACATAATTTTGTAATTATAAAATTTATAATTAATTTAATTATATATAGTTTATAACTTTATAACTATAAAATAAATTTAATTAATATATATATAGTTTAGACGGATAAGTTCAGAACCTGGTACCTGCCTATCGCTCCACAGGTGAAAGAGGGTTTCCGGCGCAGTTCGAGACCTGAGCATCGAATAGATCTGGCACCCAGCAGATTTAGCAACGTAAATGTCTGCGAAGCGCGTCCGGAAACAGAGCGGAGGGCCTTCAATCACTGCGTTTTGATATGCAGTGGTATGCTGATACAGATCCAAGGACTAGAAGCCCACGGCGACAAAACCCTGGAGGTAAGAAAAAGAAATCTCAAAAATTTTGCACATCAGAACCCGGATCTGTTTCTACAGGCTGCAGATCTCGTTGAAAACCTACTCGAGCAAGCGCCATTGAGCCCAGATCGGGCATTATTTTACTTGATCCGTGGCATGGAGCTGAGATCGAGCCACGAGATCCAAAATCTAGAACCGCGAACTGTTAAACGACCCCCATTTTGGATTACGCCCTGGATAGGAAGCTGCGCCTGCGTCTACAGGAATTTGAACCGGCAGACTGATCCTCTAACCCCCCTCGGAAAGCTACGGGCCCGATCTGTTACATTCTGGCAGCTCCCAATCAGATCTTTCAAAGACCAAACATGGGGCGAGAGATTGGGTGTGGATTCCCTGAGATCTACAGTATGGGATACTGGAAAAGAGCGGATCGACAATCAGCACATCTGGATCTGCGATAACAAGAAAATCCCTCATAGATCTGGATCTCAGAATCAGACCATAGATCGAATCAGGGAACAGAGAGATGAGCCGAGTACGAGGGAAGAGCTAAAGAATCAAACAGCACCTGCAGTGAATGCGCGGGAAGAGACAAAAAATAATCTCTTTATCAGATCCATGGAAGGAAATATAATATGCATCAGATTAGGAAAATGGGAGGCGATAAACACCCTCAAACAGAGGATACAAGAAAGAATTGGAATCCCTCCATGCAAGCAACTTCTTCTCTACACAGGAAAAGTATTGCAGGAGGACCGTAATCTAATGGATTATGGTATTGGAAACAATTCAACAATCTGCCTCAGCACAAGGATACGCGGAGGCTGTTCTGGCACAAGCTCAAAAGGGCCTGCGTCCTTTAAAGAAGCAGTAAAAGGGAAGTTGGAACCACAAATGAAATCTGAGCAACAAACTACTGTACCGGGGACTTACATTGTTGAGCAGACATCACACAACCCAGCCTTAACAATTATCATACCAGAGGTAAATGAAATACACACCGATTATCTAACAAAAGCAGTGATATGCAGGTTCAATGGATTCTGGCCTAAACCAGAAGCTCTCCGTCAATGGATCTATTCCATATGGACAGAAAACTGTGACATCCATTTATGTTCCAAGGGATTCTTCATTGTCAAGTTTGACACCATAAAGGACAAGGAATATGCATTAAACGAAGGGCCATGGTTCTGGGGCAATGCAGGCCTGTTTGTAAAACCTTGGTTCCCAGATTTCGACCCCAACAACATGGTAGTCTCCAAAATGCCTGTATGGGTAAAACTGTTTAACTTACCTATACACTTTTGGCACTACAAAGTACTAGAAGGAATTGGCAACGCTTTGGGGACATTTCTAAAAGTGGACAGCGAACGCCTATCAAAGGACATCTACACTTTCGCCAGGATCTGTGTGGAGGTCGATCTCAGTCAAGGCCTACCGGAACACATCCTCTTATTCCACAATGGAAAGCAATGGACACAGCCACTTGATTACGAAAACACTGCCTTTCGCTGCCGTATATGTAGACAAACTGGTCATCTTCAGAGTGCATGCCCACAAAATAAAAAAGAAAGGAAAAGAAGACAGCCCACAAAACCAAAAGGCTGGCAGTTTTCACCCACATGGACAGAGAATATAGAAGAGGAACAGAAGGAGGAAGATATCAGCGTACCTCAAGAAGTTGTAGAGGAAGGAAATAATCCAGAAACCAAAAATGAAAGCAGCACACACCACCCACAGAATAATGAAAATCTGATTGGATATGCTACAGATCCAAATGAAAGCAAGCCACAGCAGCAATATGAGAACACAGGACAGGAAATCGGGGGCAGCAAGAGAGCACACTCTTCATCAAGCTCAGATTCTGAAAAAGAAATCATGGCTGATACAAACGAACTTCAAATGACTATTGTAACTGCCACACCCAACAATGAAGGTTGGCGGAAAGTGGAGAAAAAGAAAGGTAGGAAGGCATAGACAGCTTATTTTTAGATCATGTTCTTAGCAGAACAAGTTTTGATAACGCATATGCTATTTTAGCATCTACAACATGTAATTTTACTCATATTGAATAAAATTACGATTTTTCCAGTGGAAAAAAAATATATATATATAAAGGGGAGCATTATTATAAACTCAAGAATTTATTAGTAGTGAAAGAAGATTCATAAAAAAATAAAAAAGTGTTATTCTAAAAAAAAGGGATACCTTTAAAACCCTAAGATCGAGAAAAATAGAAGTGGGGGCAATTTTTGAACCAAAAAGAATGGATTATAATCAGCAAATGAAATAAGGAAAGATGATTCCTATAACCAAGTCAATATTTTGGACTAAATGTCCATTTTGTCTAAATGAAATTGGATATACATATATTCAAAAAAATTGCAATTTAAGTTGTCCAACGTGTGGAAGATTATTTAGTGCCAAAGAGCATCAAGGTAATACATGGACACAAATAAAAAGATTAGAGAAAGAATTCGCAGAGCTTGAAAAAAAAACAATGCATTGGAAAATAAATATAAAGATCTCGAAGACATGTTTTACAATAAGTCAAAAGAAAAGGACGACAAAATTTTGCGCCTAAGGGACCATTGTCAGAAATTACTTGAACAAATCAAGAAATCTACGGTTAAGAAACAAAGACTAAAACAAGAAAAAGAAAGTTCCGGCCAGAAGCTCAACAAATGTCTATCAGAGAAGGAAGATGAAACTTTACGCTTAAAGAACCTTAATAAAAAATTATTAGAAAAAATCAAAAGTATAAAAGATAAAGAGAAGAATACCAAGGACAAAGTCAGCAATTTTGAAAACGAAAAGCTTTTACGCTTAAGGAAACATAACCAAAGCCTTCTTACACAAATAACGAAGCTTAAAAGTGACAAAAAGTCACTAAATGACAAGTTAGAACAACTTCAAGATGAAACACTGAAGTCTCCAGTCGTTTCAATCCAAGTTGAAGATAAAGGAATAAATACTGAACCAGTCAATATCACCACTCAACAAGAAGAGAAACCTATAGGAGTTAAAACCAATTCAAATATTGTTGTTCAAACAATGGAAATTCCAAGTGATGATTCAGTAAACAACCCAACAACAATAGTATCTGAAGTAAATCGGGAAATTACCACAAACAAATTAGGGAAAAATCAAACCACAAGAACTCTTTATCGACATATGAATCACAAGAGAAGACAACTAAGTCAGTCTACATATTTGAACCATTTAGAACAAAAACAACAGATTTATGTTCCAAGGAATACCGAAATTTGCAAAATCCAGTCCTATGATAACAATTCATTACAAATTTCCAGTGATCAGGAGATTCCACAAAAGATTAACTTAGGATGGTCTGATCCATTCTCAGTCTGACAATTTTGTTTATGACTCAAAGCATCATATCGTCTTGTATCAATGAAGCTGAAAGTCCATATGAAAAGATATTCGAAACGGGAAAAGAGATCAAGCCTTTTCATCAGTGAGCTTCGAGGACAAAGATTTTTGAAGAGGAACACAATGTTATGAATAAAAATGTATATACAAATAATGTAAAACAATAATAATAATAAATAATGATTAATTAGTAACTAGTCAATGAAAAGGTATGCCCCTAAGGACAACCGTTGGTGAAGAGGTACTCACCTAGGGTATATAAGCAAACCCTCACCCTCATTTGTAATCATCTCATATATCATCAATTCTTTATATAATATTCAATATACTTACTTGTCCTACTATGGATGTTTACATCTTTGAAGTATTTTGAAGATTACTCTATTGTGTATGTCACATGTTTCTCCTTGATTCTTTGTCCACATCACTTTATAACTTGGCTTCAAATCCTTGATGATTTTCCACCTCATTTCCACATCATTTAGCATGTGTGGATATTTATTTTCTCCAATTTATTTAATTGATGGCTAAATTTATTGCCATATTTTCCACTAAACTTAGGAAAAGTGGGTTTTGAGGGTCTAGAGCTTATTTTTTACCCCTCAAAGTATGTCATACCCCATACAACTTCTCTAGACATCACTTATTACATTTTACATTAATATTTTTTTCAAATTTCCACCCTGTGAGAAATTTAAAAAGTAAAAAATTGACCTCTAGACCTAATAAAATTCCGCAAAATTTTACGACTGATCTAATATGGTAATATACAATGACTCTAGACACCAAGACTCACATAAGGGCTCGTCATCAAGCTGCACTTTGACTTTGGGTTTATGCTTGGAGGAAAAAGCTCAATTAATTATTAAGTCCTCATAAGCACCTAATAATCAACCAAGTGAAAAAAAACTCCCAAAGTAAACTCACTTGATGACAAGGTCCCAAGTTACCTAGGCTTGTTACATGACTCAACTCATCATACTAGCATCACTTTACATCATCCCCGTAGGGCTTGTGGAATCTGAGTACAACAGAAGAAGATGTGAAGAAAAAATAGCGTTGAAAAACTTTGATAATATAGTGAACTCTGATGGTACATGAAGCCTCTGATATATCCTCGAGCATGGAGTCTTCAAAAATTTTGGGTTCACTTCAGTGGTCATCACCACCAAAAGAAGAAGCTAAAGCTTTAGCAAAGTATATGAAGGGGGAAATAAGGGCTCAAGGAATACTTATAGAATCAATCAAGGATTCCCTCATCCCTTATGTGGCAAAGTTAGAGAAGTCAAAAGACATCTATAACAAATTGATAGAATTATTCTCCATAAGCACAGTAGGAGAAGTGTTATCATTGAGAACCGAGCTCTACAAGATGAAGATATCAAAGCAAGAAGGAATAGCATCATACTTTATGAGGGTGTTGTTGACCACTGGAGTGACACTTGATGATTATATGAAGACTCCATGCCCAAAGATGTACCAAAGGACACGTGTACCATCAGATATCATCAGATTACTAGAGTTTTTAAATTCTAATTCTACTTCTCATCATTTTCTCTTGTACCCAGATTCCACACCCTGCAAAGAATTGTAATAAGTGATGCTAGTAATGATGAATTTTGAGTCTATAACAGGCCTAGGTAGCTTGAGACCTTGCCAACAAGTGAGTATTACTCTGGGAGGTTTTTTCACTTGGTTAATTATCATCTTCTTACTAGGACTTAATAATTAATAGAGTTTTTTCCTCCAAATATACACAAAAGTCGAAGTATGGCTTGATGTTGAGGCCTTGGGTGAGTCCTAGTGTCTAGAGTCTATGTATATTACCATACTAGATCACACACAAAAAAATCGTGGAATTTGGTTAGGTCTAGGTAGTCATTTTTTAGATTTTTCCACAGGACGGAAATTGCAATAAAAATTGTATATGTAATGTAATAAGTGATGTCTAGAGAAGTAGTATGGGATATGAGTAATAAAATTTGCACCTCTCACCCTCAAATCTCTTCTATGACACATTTTTAGCGGTCAAAAATGTGTTTAGGACCCCCAAAACCTACATTTCCTAGGCTTAGAAGAAAATGTGGCAATAAATTAAGCTAGAAATAAATTAAATAGGGAGAAATAAATTATTCCGTGTGACAGAATGATGTAGAAATGACTTGGAAATTATCCTAAGTCAAAAAGTTGATTCAAGGTGCATGTGGACGATGACTAAGCACATTACATCACCAATATCTCGTAAAATCGAATTTTCTGGAGTTAATGCAGCAGTTGCACATGTGGAAAATCAAATTATTTGAAGGAGCTCATGCACTAGAGGAATATTCAATGGAATATTTGGACTGAGGATTTCGTGGGGACTTCTCTCACTGTTAGTTCGAGTGCTTCTACACTTAGCACTTCATTTTGGAGGATTACGAGTTTCACTTTGGAGGACCACAAGTTTCTCTCGAAGGAGATCACGCAGTTCTTGGGATCCAAGCAAAGCATCTTTGGGATCATCATCTGAGGTGGCAACACTTGGTTCGAGTTTGGATGGTTTCACTGGAGTTATCTCATTAGTTTGGTTCACTCATAGATATGTTTACTATGCCATATAGATAATTCAATTTTCCTTGGGTGCCACATGAGGAAATCGATTTGCCTTGGTGTCTCTATCAACTCCACTTGGAACTCGACTTGCTCTTTCTTGAGATTTGCTCCATGTTCAGTTCTCACATGCATTCTTCCTTGGGATCTGCTCCCAAATTTCTATATAATAGAGCCATGGGCTCTCATATGTATCATATTATGAGCTATTGGGCCTGAGGAAACTCTACCATTTTGTACTTGCATACTTTTCTTAATATAATCAAGACTTTGGGGCTATTTGGCTGGTGTTCTCTTGGCGCTATGAGGTGATGTCCTTTCATGCTATTGTTATTGTGTTTAATTTCTTTTGCATATTGAATTGATATTAGTTTATACTTGTCATCCTGCTTGGATTGACATGTGCAAGCTATCTTGCACAATCATTGATTTAGAGTAGTATTCTAGGAATAAGCTTGCCAATTCATTTTAGAAGGGATGCTTAGTTTATCTTATTCATTATATTGCTCTAATCATTTTTCAAACTAATACTTCTTCAAGTGTGTAGGAAAAATCTTTTGTATTGTGTGCAGAAATTCATCTAGAAGTGAGAGAAATCTCAATTAAATCAACTCACTCCTAGAGTCAAAGTCATCCAAGACTCGGCCATTTTTCACTCCAAGTCTTCCATCCAACGAAGAGCAAGGGGGGGTTTTCTTACTCTATAGCCACTTGATCATCCATTTAAATTTAAAATACTTCTTTGATTCTAGCTCTTTCAAAGTTATATCTGTTATTCAAGGGTCATTTCCAAAGCTAGGGAAATATGGGGGTTCACTCCCATTATCGGAGCTAGTATTTTGTATATTAAATTGTAGTTTAGTTTTGGTTTCTTTTTCCTAGTTTCACACTGACAATTGGTTTTGTTTTGTAACCCATAGGCTTGAGCATTGGGCAGCGAGGAGCTTGAGGAGAAGCATTAGGAAACTACTCACTTGTATGTATGTAGGACCCCCTCACGCTATCCAAACACTGATTTCTAGGGAGGTCGTAAGCATTTGAGGAAGAGCTGCAAACTCATCTAGTTCGTGGGCCTTTTGAGCCTTGTAAATCTCTTTTGGAGAGTTTTTCCACCTTCAAGTTTGTAATATTTTTTGGAAGAGAGTCTAGCTTTGTTAAATTCCTATATTTGTAAAGATCTCTCTCATATTGTGGGCAACCCTCTTAGGGAAACTTTTTACCCATTTCAAGCGCTAATAAAAAATATTTTTTTTGTTTGAGGGAGCTTGGGATTTTTCCCATGCCATCCCCCTTCCTCACTTACAGGAGGGATTCTTATGGGTGGACTAATTTTGCTTCTAGTTTTTCTTAGCTTTCTAGCACTTAATTTCATTTTGTGCATGCTCAAAATTAACACATTTTGCTCCACATGCAATTTTTCCTAATCTTGTATTTAAATTTTCACACGCATAATCTTCAAACTTGTGAACTTGAGCAAATCTTATTTCACGTGTAAACACTTCATACTTTGGCAAGATATAATTGTTTCATAATTTCTTCAAGTACATGCTTCACTACTTTGTCAATTTATGCTATATGTCATGGAAATTATTGGAGTATTATCATTTATTTGAAACAATTGTAGCTTAATGCAATCTATTCCATTTTACTTGTCTATTTTCCATTTAATGGTGCAGACATATATGAGCTCATTTACATTCTAGTCTCTCAAGTTTTGCAACTATCTTATTTCTCTTTGAAGCATTTGCATGTAGCATTATTTTATTTGGGAAATTAACACAATTTGCACTTCATATAGGCATTTTAGTATAGGAAGGCCCCAAGTCTCACTAAAATTTTACCTCTAACATAAATTGGTTGAAGTAGACATTTTAGGGACCCTCTACTCCTCTATGGACTCCTTACTGTGGGGCTCAAATCTTTGGATAACAGTGAGGTCTGCAGATTGAAGAGTCCAATTGCAATCTTGTTGTAAAGGTAGTTAATAAAATTAACCAAGAGCACTTTCCATCACATTTAATTTACTTGCCTCTTGATGTTTTGAGTTGTTATATTGCAAAGTTTATTTTCAATAAACATTTCAAGGCAAGTATTGTGATTCTTCAAATTGGTAATAAGTGATTTCATTTCATGCTCAAATCTAATTCCATATTGACATCTTGATTTAACATTTAGCATCTCCTATTTTACCTTTTTTTAAATTAAATTTTCTAATTGTTTAGTTTTGGCAAGATATGTTATGATTCATGAATTAATTTTATATCTTACAAATATCTTGTGCTAACGTCTTTTGTTTGCTTTTCAGGATTACTTTGCTTTCATTATTGGAAGCGTTCCATCTTTACTTTGAGCAAATGTATCTTTTATTTTGTTGAGAAATTTTTTTTACAAGGCACTGGTTTTATGGTTTCTCCATGTTAATGATTTTCATTGTTATTGTTCATATCATATTTGGTCATAGATCACTAAAAGTAATCTATTTTCACTATAACACTCTTCTAGAACCTCATATCACTTTTAACTTAACTTTTCATTAGGGACCACCCCCCTTAGCTAACCTAGGAGATAGCTTAAACGGAAAGAGTTGGAATCAGTGTGACAACCCCTCCTTTGAGTTCCCTGCCTCCAACCACACCTTATGAGGTTAAAGGCTTTTCTCACTAACTTGTAGGTAGGTATAAGCGGCAGAAGTAACGGGTGTCACAAATAAGAGACCAACTGCAAAAGTTGGAGGAAATAATGTCCGACAAAGAGATGACCACCGTTGTGCTTAAGCACTACCAAAGGAATGGGGCAACTTTGTATCAAGCATCTATGGAAAGAAGGAAGCCACCCATTCGGTGAACTTTGGTCATTGTGTAAGATTGAAGGCAAATGACAAAAAGTGATGTGGGATCAAATAAGCAAGTTCAAGCATTTGTTGTCATGACTAGAAGAAAAGGAAAGTTTGGTCCTCAAAAAAAAAAAGATCGATATGTCAAAGATTCAATGCTATGGTTGCCAGGAATATGGGAATTTCAAGAGAGATGTTTGAAACTCGAGAAGGACAACAAGAAAATAAAAGAAAGAATTGAAGCCAATATCACCGAAGAAGTAGAAGAACCTGATGAGAAGAAATCTAAGAAGGAAGGAATAGATCTTCACTATTAAGGTCTCTCAAGTACATAACAAGGAAATGTAGAAGGTGAAAAGACCTCTACTATGATTAAGAGATTACTGTCAAGATGAGAAGCATTGTAAGTATGATAAGATGCATCATATTAGGAGATGGCATCATATTAGAAGCATATGATTGAAGAAAGAGCTCATGACATCATTATAGAAGCTTGAAAGGATAGTTGAAGTAAAAGTCTACATGGTTGTAGCAGTCATAATGATAGTAGCTCATACCGAAGTAGTAATATGATTGGAAGAAAGTCATCTAGCATAAAAAGAAATCATCATACATCATCTATAGAAAGGAGCATTTGCGGGATGAGGATAATCAAGATCCTCCATTGGAATCTTCATTAGAAGGTTCACCTCTACTTGGAATAAGCAAGTGTCTCGTTAATGATCTTTTGTTTAGAAGGATGATGGTATGATGACAAAGGAGTGCAACATGTCAAGTACTTTCAAGCAAGGAAAGGAAGTTGCCAAAGGAGGTCTAGATGACCAAAAGGAGAAAAGAGGTATGTATGCATGTATTTGATAGATTAAGTCATGTCATCATATAGTTGCAGATAGCATGGGTAAATGCTCTATCTCATGAGCATGATCGAAAAAGAAGGATCTCTTCCTTTAGAAAGATGCATGAAGGCATATACCTTGAACTAGTTCACATATTGATAAAATGAAGTCAACATAATATGTCCTCATATGGAATATGAGGTAGTTGACAAGATGAAGGAACTATGTATGGAAGTTCCTGGGGAACAATATGTGAATAAAGGAAGAATATTTCATGAAAAATGCAACTATGATCATGTAAGATAAGTGATCAATGTCCAATGACTAAAAGAATTGGCTATGATATCTCCATAGAAAGGATATGAAGACTTTGATAAAGTCTATAAAGAAAAGAGACCCTTGACATTGAAAGTCTTGGAGATATATTTATGAATGTGTAGAATGTTGATGTTGCAAAAAGCAAATGTCATCGCAAAAGGTATCTTTAATTTGATGTTCGCTTTTTATTTTTGAACAACATCTGGATGGGTTGATACAGGGCTACTGAAAGAGAGTTGTAGATGTCACCTACAACTAGCACTTATGTGGTTGGATGGAAGATCCTGAAGGAAACATGAATTGGAAGAGGTAGTTGTATGAAGAAAAGCTAGATGTGGACTGGAAGATCACTTTTTGATGAAAAGAAGGATGACATGACTATTGGTTCAATCCTATGGTTCATTGAAGGAAAGTGATGGATGGTCGATGCCCTACAAAGAAGAACTAGAAGATAAAGGCTCCATAATGAAGATGAAGTTCATGACATTGAAAGGAGGAGCTCTACTAGTAGTTGATAGTACCATGATCTCCACCAAAGAGTTGTTGTTAAACAAGTCCCTAGTTAAGAGGGAGCTTGGGTATATTCCTTTTATAGGAATGAGTTGGTCCTCCCTAATTAAGAGGGAGTGACAGATATGGTTCTCTACTTCATGTGTCATGCACTAGACTAGGACTAACAATGGCAAGTCTTAGTGGAGGCCATGAGGAGACATAGACATATGATTCTTGTCTTCATATTGTGAAGAAAGAATGGAGGATTGGGTAAGCATTTGAGATTGATTCTGATACTCTTTGAGGATGTGGTAGGGCATCCAAGATGTAAGAGTACTCGAAGAGAAAATTCCTTGAGGATGTGTTATTTCAAGATAGGAATTGTCCTAAAAGGACATGCCTTGTGAACACCCAGGTGGGGTATGTACCTTAAGAGACAATGATGATGGTGTCTATCAGTCATTCGTCTCACCAGCATTGTGCTATGATCTTGTGGAGAGGTAGAGATGTTAGTCAAGGACTTACTATGTGACAATGTTGGTTGGTATGATAAGATGCTCTGGTATAACTTTATAAGATAGCTTATGAGATGGCTTACGAATCTGACTCTTCTTATGAGAATTCTTCAGTTTGAGAATGTCCAAGTCCCTTGTATGGAATATGAATACCTCCCTAATTAAAAGGGAGTGTTGAAATATACTAGGTTCGCTCTTCATCGTGACACGTAATCATGATTTTATGTATTTATTTTAAAGAGAAAAATAAATTTATTATTCTCATTCTTGACACATGGGTTTCATGCTCAAGGGACATTTATTTTTAGGTCAAGCACCCATTAAGTGTTTCTAGGGCTTGTCTTTGAGTCAACAAGTCATAAGAGTCATTGTCATGTATGAAAGAACCTTTTGGGCATGTTACCTATTCCAAAGAAAAGTTTATTTGAGGCATATTAGAGTCAAAGACCCTCCAAGACCTTGTCATGGTGCCTCAAGCAAGTCTACCTACATGAAAGATCAAGTCGACCTCATAGAAGCAATTTGTACCCCTGGAAAGCCTATATATAAGAAGGAACTCGACCTCATTTGAACACACTTCAAGCAAGTTCGATCTCCTCAAGAAAGAATCTGGAAAAGGACGAAAATCAAGGATAAGAAGAAGAAAAGCAAGATCGAAGTTGTTGGATCTCTCTCTCTCCCTCTTGCGTTAGGGTTTCTAAAGTTGTTGGGCAAGTCGATTTGTTGGAAAGTTGTTGGGCAAGTAGAATTGTTGGAAAGTTGTTGGGCAAGTAGAGTTTTTGGAAAGTTATTGGGCAAGTCTAAGTGCTAGAAAATTGATGGGGAAGTCGAAGTACTGGAAAGTTGTTGGGCAAGTCGAATTGCTAGAAAGTTGTTAGGGTCGAAGTTGCAAAAGACATTGTTGGGGTCGAAATTACAGAAAGCACTGTTGGGGTCGAAGTTGCTAAAAAAATTGCTAGGGTTGAAATTGTTGGAAAGAAAGTTCATCAAGGAGAAAGGTTGACTTGGTCTTGGAGGGGTCTTTGTTAAGGGTCTTAGGTCTTGGAATTCATCATTTGAAGATTCTATAAGAACAGAGGAACTCTTGTGGGTTTTCCTCTCAAGAGGAGAGGTTTTGGCCTTGGCTGATCACCTACATCTTGTGTCCTCTTATCTCATTGTTCTTTATGATTTGGTAGTTGTTTGATGATAATAACACTAAATATAATCAAGAGAAAGAAGAAGCTAATTAAGTTAAGTAAAAAAACATCACAAGCAGTGATCAAAGTAAGAGAAATCACATAATATAGCTACCCTAGATTTCTCAACATCTTTGACATCATTAATAAGCAACATGACATCTCAATTTTATGCAATGAATGTCGCTATGATTAGAATAGGTATATGAGAAGAACTTACTCCAGCAGAGAAACCGACCTAAAGTTTTACCCTAATCAAGATTTGTAAACAATGGAAATAATAAATTTGAGAATCGATGTAATAACGCTGTCTCCACTAAAGAAGCAAGGTAAAAATTGTAAGAGGTACGTACGAATAATGTGCATAAGGTATAACAATAGTTAGGCTTTTTATAGTATGCTTTAGGATTTTGCAATCCATTTGCAATGATAACTATATAACTGCTAGAGTTTGTAGACTCTTGGTATTTAGAGTTTATGTACCCTAATTAGCCCTAGAAGTGAAAACCCTTACCCTAACTGTTTGTTCCCTCTCAAGGAATCCCTAGCTTTTGGAAAATGAAATCTAAGGTTTGCAAGCTATGTGTTCTTTGATACTAATATATCTCGAAGCCCTAACATAAAATAGTTTTGAGAAAAAGATTTTAGGATATGTATTAAGCTAATTCCTACGGCTTGAAGTCAAAACCCTAGGACCTGGTGCTTTTGCTGAAAGGTAAAAACCTAATAAAAGTTAGTTCGTGGTATGTAGTTAGAACCCTAGAAGATTTCTTGTGAACAATCATAGTAACCCTAGATTGACAGAATTGACATCATGTTGTTGTACTTGTATATTTTTGCTTGCTTGTACTTGTTGATAAAAATGCAGGTACATCATGAAGACTTTCAATATTGTGAAGCAAGACAACAAGAATAAAAGTATTCATGCCAACGATGATGAGCATGATGGAAAGAGGGAGTTGTAAAAGATTATCATAAAATAAGCTTGTTGGTATTGGCCAACATCCGTTGTAGATTCTTGAAGAGAGGAAGAAAAGATAACTTCTATAGAATCCCTCTTGGATCAATTATCTGAAGCTTGTTGACTGGATCATTCCAGGAACGTGATGATTGATATATGCAGGCTAAAGATCTCTAGATCGATGTGAAGTTGAGCTCTACAGGAAACTTTGACCTTCGAAGAGGCAAGCAGCAGTAGAGGCTATCATATTGACTTGGTATTGTTGACTCGATGTTGATAGGATTTGGTTTTGCTACCTAAAAGGACATATTGCAGGGATGCATATGACAAAGAATAATATTTGAATTGAGTAGATGACATATCATGTGGCAGTAATCATATGGCACAAGAGGTAGCAGGACTCGAGATAGCCTAAAGTTGATGAAGAAGTTCACTTTCCCAAATGGACAGAGGGAGCTTTGGGTAAGCTCTATATTGGTACCTTGGAAAATAGACTATATGGTACTGAGATCTTTAGGGTTGGTATCTTGGCAGGTAGCCTAGATGATACCTAGATCCCTGTTAGGGTTGGTACCTTGGTAGATAGCCTATATGGTACCTAGATCATCGTTGGTATCTTGGCAGATAGCCTAGATGATACGTAGATGTCTGTTGGGTTAGTACCTTGGCATGTAGCCTAGATGGTACCTAGATCCCTGTTGGTATCTTGGCAGGTAGCCTAGATGATACCTAGATGTCTGTTGGATTCTTGTCTTGGCAAGTAGCCTAGATGACACCTAGCTCCTTGTTGAATTGGTGTCTTGGCAGGTAGACGAGATGACGCCTCGATCCCTATTGAATTGGTGTCTTCGCAGGTAGCCTAGATGACACCTAGATCCCCGTTGAGCTGGTGTCTTGGCAGGTAGCCTAGATGACACCTGGATCCCCATTGAGTTGGTGTCTTGGCAGGTAACATAGATGACACCTAGATCCCTGTTGGGTTGGTAACTTGGCAGGTAGCCTAGATGGTACCTAGATCCCTTGATGGGTTAATACCTTGGCAGTTAGCCTAGATGGGATAGAGATCTCTAGCATTGTATATGCTAATACTCTTCTTCGAACATTTCAATTTGAGAATATACTTGTACCAGTTATATGAATACCTCCCTAGTCAAGAGGGAGTGTTGAAGTATGTGACTAGATTCGGTCTTCATATTCTCATTATAAATGTCATTATATACTTATTGTAAATTGTAAAAAGAAGAAAAGAAAATTCTTTTTAAGCATGGATTTCACGCTCCATTTATATGGTCATATTGGTCAGGCATCCATTTGATGCTCTAGGGTTTGTCAAATCAAGAAAATATTTTTGAGTCAAGAAGGTCCTAGTCATATGTAAAAGACCCTTTCGGCAATTTGTAACCAAGTGAAATTATTATTTTTATGTCTAGAAGTGTTTAGCAGGCCTCCAAGACCAAGTTGACCTAGCAAGTCAAAGTCAGCCCAGTCGTGTCTATTCAAATGCCAGAAAAAGTGTATAAATAGAAGAGCATTTGACCTTGTTTCAGCACTTACATAGACAACTTAAATTTGTAATTGTAAGAGAAACGAAAGACCTAGAAAAGGACAAGGATTAGGAAGAAAGTCAAGAAGTCGACGTTGTCCCTTGGTAATCATTCTCTCACACGTGCAAACTTATACTAGGTTTTCTAGTCAGTTGCAAGGCCGAATTTCTGGATGAATTGCAAGTTCGAAGTTGCAAGGCCAAATTACAGGAGTTGCGGGGCCGAAAACAGAGTTGTAGGGGGGGGCCAAAATTCAGCTGGAGAAAAATTCGAATCTCATTAACTTCGTCTCTTAGTTGGTGAACTGGCCTGGGTCTTGGAGGAGCTTTTGGTAAAGGATCTTGGGTCTTGGATTGTCTCATTTGATTTCATTCTATAAGAAGAGAAGATTTGTTTATGGGTTTTTCCCCTTGGTGGGGTTTCTCCTTGGCATGGAGCCTACATCTTGTGTCCTCTTTTGATCTTCATTTTATCATTTAGAAATTGTTTGTTCAACAAAATTTAATAACAAGAAGAAGAATATTAAAATAATCACAAGCAAATACTAAAGTAAAGAGAAATCACCCTAATTAGCTTCCATATCGATTTCTCAACAACTTGCTCATCCCTCTCGGCTCCGCTTGGCCTGCTCAGCCCTCTCGGCTCTTGTAAATCGTCTCGACCCTTCTGGCCCTTTCAGCTCTCCACAGGCCCTCTCGACCCTCAAAGGTTTGAGGCCTACTCGGCCTTCTCTTGAGTGAATCACTCTCTTGTCGTGCACCTTCCACTGGCCCTCTTGACCCTCAAAGGTTTGAGGCCTACTTGACCTTCTCCTCCATAAGATACTCTCTTGTCGACCAACTTCCACAGGTCCTCTTGGCCCTCAAAGGTCTGAGGCCTACTTGGCCTTCTCCTCCACAAGATGATCTCTTGCCGACCACCTTCCACAGGCCCTCTCGACCCTTAAGGGGTCTAAGGACTCAACCTTCTCCTCCACAAGATGCTCTCTTGTCAATCACTTTCAACAGGCCCTCTCAGCCCTCAAAGGTTTGAGGCCTACTCAATCTTCTCCTCCACAAGATGCTCTCTCGCCGACCACCTTCCACAGGTCTTCTCGACCCTCAAGGGGTCTAAGGACTCGACCTTCTCCTCCACAAGATGCTCTCTTACTAAGCCACCTTCCACGAGCCCTCTCCACCTTGAAAGGCTTGAGGCCTACTCAGCCTTCTCGTCACAGGCCCTCTCGACTCTCTTGCTAGGCCAAAAGACAAAAAGAACAAATCATTCACCATTGTACTTATACTTCTCTAAAGGGTGTAATACCATGGGTTTATAGGTGCAAAGCCCCATCACTTAGCCCACTTTCCCCACACGTGTGAATACTCCTGATGCTACCCAAAACATCAACATTCCCTCTTAGCGATGGATGTATTCTCAACACCATCTAGAAGTGACTTTGCCTTTAAACCTGGAACATATTTGCAACCTTGATTTGCTACCACGGTTGCTCCATATGACATAGAAGAAATTCTCGTAGTATGGCAAGGACCCTTCTTCGAAGACACCCTACTCGTAGAAGTCTCTCACTCCTGAGCATCCCACATGGCCATCTTGTCCCATGACACAATCTTGGAAGACTACTCCCTCCCATTTGCATGGCCATCTCGTACCATGATTTTCTGAACCTAAAGGTTGTGTTCCTCTGAGCCTACTAACTTCCTCTAAAGACTAACTCCCTCCCAAACCTGCTCACTCCCTCTGAAGCTTGACTCCCTTTGACTCCAAATCATAAGCCTTCTCGGCCCTTAAGTTATTTGCTTGACATTCGCTCCAAGTATCTCACTTGGATCTCCAATGGTTATCTCAACACTCTAACCATCTCGGTCTTGCCTTCTTGGCCCTTCTTCTATCGTAGGAACACTTAGACCTACGTAGAAGTATATGTCCAAGCTACAAACTCTAACACTCCCTCTTAGTGAAGGTACTTTTGGAAGAAACACTTAGAATTGGCTTACCCTCTGGTTCTTGCGCAACGTCTTAAGCCTCATTGTCCATCTTGTAGCTCATAGTGCTAGGTCTCTCTAGCACTACTCCCAAACCCTTGATTGGTACGAATTGCCTCTCTCCCTTTAAGGTTCGACCTTTGCCAATCCTATTGGCAAACCTTCGTAAATTATGTATGGTCTCTGTTAATGGCCCTCCTAGCTACTACCAACTCTGTTGGCGTGTGCTTGTCATAGCAAACCCTCTACCCAGTGACTCCTGTGGGCCACTGCATCCCACAGTTACTCGATCACACCCAATGTGGCACCCTACCCTCAATACAATCCTTCACATCGCTTTGTGGCATTGCTTCAATAGCCCAGTCTTGACAATTGCCTCATGTAGCCCTGTCAGTAGTCCTACTCACGGTTTTGGCATGCCCTTTCTGCAGCCTGTGTGCTACTGCACCCACACATCCAGTTGCTTTCTCCTGGAGTGTACGTGGCCCTGTCGACTCTAATGGACTTGCACTATGACCTCATGTCACAACCCTGAGCTACCCAAGGACATATGCACTGACTAGAACCTATAACTTGGCCCTAATGGAAGAATTTGGTCCTAGGAATTTGACACACTAGATACCAGCCTCTGAAGAAAATCGTTGAGAAGAATTTGTCCCACCTCTTCACCAGCAACTCAGCCCTGCATCTTCCCCTCGCACATCCTTACCTGTTACAAGAAATTTGGGCCTGGCAAGTCAACCTATCCAATAAGTTGACCTTCTCACTTCAGCAATTTGGCCTCTTAGAAATCTCTCAAATCAACCTGCACACTTCCTCCTTTGTTGTTACAATCAACCACACTTAGCCAACTCTCTTGGCATTGGTCTTCACAACACTGTTACTTCCTAAAATAGTTCCTAACTTCCTACAACTCCCACTCAGAGTTGTCACTTGTGCAAATCGCAGATCCAATTGTCTTTCTTAAAAACCAAGCTCTGATACCATATTAGATTTTTGGGCACTAGACTTAGTGCGCACACACACACACCAGATCTAGTAACAACTTCCTATTAACTTTACACAACAAATGAACTAAAACACGGTGATGTGTCTAACCAAAAACATTTTTATGAACAACAAAACTTATAAAACCAACAATTAGATCACGCACAGTAAACATATTATACACAAGTTTTGCCTAATCAATAGTTCTTCATTAAATTATTCTCAAAAACTACTCAAGCTTCCTTGCTGGGAAAATGGCCCTCAAGGAAATTACATATACAACAATTACCCTAGATTTGATCCAACACATCAAGCGCTAGATTTGTCCTCGATCTGGCTTATTTGGATCTCTTTTGTTGCTTCGTGCTCTTTCCTTGGACCCCGCACAACTGAGTATCTCACTCATAGCAAACTTGCAATATTACTCATGCATATCTCCTTTGCTACTCTATGCTCATTCCTTGAACTCAGCAAAATTGAGTATCTCACTCACATCAAACCTACAAAATTACTCATGCAGATTTCCTTCATTGATTTGGGCCCTTTGTGCCCTGCACGACCCTCTCGTCCCTCTCAACCCTAATTGGCCCTCTCGGCCCTCCTCAGGCCGTCTTGGCCCTCTCAAACCAACTCAACCCTCTCAGCCACAAGATGATCTCTTGCCAACCACCTTCCACAAGCCCACTCGGCCCTCAAAGGTTTGAGGCCTACTGTGACTCCTCTTAAGGGAATCACTCTCTTGTCAACCACCTTTCATAGGCCCTCTTGGCCTTCAAAGGTTTGAGGCCTAATTGCCCTTCTCCTCCATAAGATGCTCTCTTGCTAACCAGCTTCCACAATCCCTCTTGGCACTCAAAGGTCTATGGCCTACTTGGCCTTCTCCTTTACAAGATGTTGTCTTTCCGACAACCTTCCGCAAGCCATCTCAGCCCTCAAGGGGTCTGTGGACTCAACCTTCTTCTCCACAAGATGCTCCCTTGGCCCTCAAAGGTTTGAGGCCTACTCGACCTCCTCTCCACAAGATGCTGTATTGTCGACCACCTTCCATAGACACTCTCATCGCTCAAGGTGTTTAAGGAATCAACCTTCTCCTCCACAAGATGTTCTCTTGCTAAGCCACCTTCCACAGGCCCTCTCGACCCTCAAAGGTTTCAGGCCTACTTAGCGTTCTCCTCCATAAGCCTCTTAGGTCTCTTGCTAAGCCACAAGACGACAAGAATGAATCAATCACCCTTGTACTTATACTTCTCCAAAGGGTGTGATACCATCGGTCATCAGAATACCATGGGTCATTAGAATACCATGGGTAATACCATGGGTCTATAGGTGCAAAGGTTAACCCACTTGCCCCACATGTGAGAATACCCCTGATAATACCCAAAACATCAACAAAAATAACACATTTCTATACTATCCCACCTAGAAATAATGTCCTCTAAAACTCAAACTCTATAATGTAACTGAAACCCTAGAAACTAAAATCTAACAACTCTGATGTGAAGGATCATCACTGTAGAACCTTAAAAATATGTCCACAAATTGTCAATGCCAAACAATCATGATGGACTAAAGAGAAATCCAACTTAATCTCTAATGTCCTCACAAACAATAAAGAAACACTTGAATTCACCAAGGGTAAATTCGTTGTTACCAATTATGGCCTCTTTTGTCATCATTATATGACAATTTAAGTTTGAAAGTAAAGTATGAACTGTTGAGTGTGCTATCTCCTAGGTCACACCAAGCAGATATCTACAGACTGTGTGAGAGAGATAGATACTCCAAATGAATTCAAACTGCCTTGTATATATATCCTTCTAGTGAGGTTGAATTACCCTTCTTGAGGTTGACTTGGTGTGGAGGAGACTAAATTCATTTTTGACTCAAAAATAATTCTTTTTACATGATTCAAAAGCCCAAGAAAGGTCTCTTTTAATGTACAATGACTCTAATGACTCGGAATAAATCCTAGAAGTCCTCATTAGGGACTTTGACCTAAAACAAGATGACCCAAGCATGAAACCCATGCTTTAATAAGTCATAATAATAATAATAATAAATATTTTCTTCATTCTTTCGATAAGTACATTTCATTTTGACTCATACATTTACGAAGACCGAACCTAGTTACAAATTTCAACACGTTATAACAGAGTAAACACTCCAAAAGAATTGGAATACCTAAATCTCCATTGAACATACAAGAATATATATATTGAAATGTATGAATGAGAAAAATGTTACAAATGAGACTGAGGGCCTGCTTATATACCCTACGCAGGGGTCCCTTTATGAACAGTCATGTCCTTAGGGACATACCTCTTCACTAACTAATCACAAATTAATCACTATTTATAATGTGTTAATATTATTTATATTTACATTATTTATATCTATATTTTATTCATAACATTGCCTTACTCTTCAAAAAGCTTTGTCCTCAAAGCTTGCTGATGAAAAGACTTGATCTCTTTTTTTCGTTTCAAAAATCTTCTTGTCTCAAAATTGTCATCTTTGTTGATACAAGTTGATATGATCCATGGAGTGATAAATAAAAGTGTCGAACTGAGAAAGGGTCTGACTATCCTAAATCAATCTTTTGAAAAACTTTGCAATTACTTGATAGCTAAGATAAATTGTTATCGTCAGACTGGATTGTGCTGAAATCATTATCCTTTGGAACATAAGTCTATTCTTTCTGTTTTGAGTCATACATATACGTGGACAGATTGAGTTGTCTGCTCTTGTGATTCAGATGTCGATAATGAGTTCTTATTTGACCTTCTTGTCATTTTTAAGTTTCATAATTTGTCTCAATAATTTCTCGTTGTGTTCCTTAAGGCAAGTAACTTCTTCATTTTTGTCAGCGGTGATTTTGTCTATTCCCCTTTGCATATTTTGTATCGCTTTTTTACTTTCCTGAGAAATTACTTTTGAGATATCTTGTATTTTGTATCGCTTTTTTACTTTCTTGAGAAATTACTTTTGAGATATCTTGTATGTCCTCTGGCGTTACTGGCTTTGCCTTCTGGCGTTACTGGCTTTGCCTTCAATGTAACATCTTGTAGTGTTCTTTTTCTTTTTTTGTATGAAAATGTCAAAAACTTATTTTTCGTATTCCGGATGAAGGAACCTAGGGTTTCCATCCAGGGTGAACCTAAAATAATGTCACCTTGAGCGCTCCATAGAGCTTGAACTGAGTATTGTGATATGAATGTATAATCTCCAATGTTTAATTGTAAATTGGTTATGTCATATTTTTGGTTGTCATAACAATCTAATTTTTCAATTATATTTGACTTGGGAATCACTAATTGGTTTGCGATTTTAGGTTTTATATAATTTTTATCTTCGTCTAGCGAGATAGCAATAATAACATCTTTTCCCGCAATAGACCCTTTAATTCTAAATAGCATTGAGTCATAGTTATATGAAGTTTTTGGAAATCTTTCTTTCTTTCTGAATCACTAACTAATTTATTTATAATGTGTTAATATTATTTATATTTACATTATTTATATATATATTTTATTCATAACACAACACTTCACACCTACAGGATCGATGAGGCCACTCACACCAGTCATCTCAAGCAGTCTATTGCCACTTGGAGAAGTCGACTACATTGGGATTCTCACCATTCATACTACTTGTTGATCACTTTGACATTGGGATTTCCTCCCAATTTTGTATAAAGAGACACATTGAGGCTCTCTCATTTCATGGTTGAAAGCTCATGCTTGGGAAAACTCTATTGGATTTTGTACTCTTTTATTTCTCTAATAAAATCAAAGACTTTGGAGGTCAGAAGGTGCTTTGTCTTGCTTGGTGATGGAGGTAACTTGTTGATGTTTTAATTTGTTTCATAGCTTGTATGCTTAGATCCCTGAACGGATAGTGTTATCTCAAGGAAGTGATTAGTAAGTATTTACTTTTCACTTGGTAAACTTGGCATTTGATCTAATCATTGTGGGTACTTGTGAATAGCTTACATTGATTATTTTCTCTTGCAAAGTCTCTAGCTATTGCTAACAAGCGTGTGGAGGTGTTTTGATGTGTACTTGCAAAGTGTCTCTAATATACAAGCAGATTAGAAGTATTCTTTTGAACCACTTCCAAAGGGCTTCCACATTTTGATCTTGGAGGAATATTCGAGAGGGCTCCCCTAGTCCCTATTTGACTCTCTTCCATCAATCAAATTTCTAAGCAAAACTTTGGTTACTTGTTTGGTTTTGATATTGAAAATCAGAGTATTAGACTCAAGAGTGGACCATTGTTTCAACTATAGGCATTTCTTGATCCAAAGGGAACAAGTAGTTTACTTGTTCCTCAAACTTGTTCCTCTTGATCAAAGCTCAAAACATTTTCTAGCTCACTTGAAGTCTACTTCCATCTTTCTCTAGGATCTCTAGGATCATTCTAGCTTCTCATTTTCTCATGTATTAGATTATTCATGGTAACTAATTCATTTTTTCTCATTGTTCATTTGGCAGAGGCTTAGGCTGCTCATTAGGAAGATTTCGAGATTCCTCGAAGGCAGCCATAAAGAGCAGAGAAGGGCGTGTTGACAGCCTTGGAAACTTTTCTCAAAGTAGCCCCAATTGGCTCTTGAAAACCGACATTCATTTCATACTTCTTGGGCAGAATTTGTCCATCTAAAAGTCTGGTTTTCCTTGCAGACCATATAGGTAGAATTGGCCTCATTTTAAGGACTGATATTTTGTATATTTTGGGCAGACTTTCAAGTTTCCCTTTTGGGCAGATTTGAAGGGAAAAAATCAGCTCTTCTAGGACAGATTTGTAATCCTCATTAAGGAGTGTCGAATCACTTTCTTCTCATTGGAGACATTCACCTTTTGGAACTATCTGATATTGCTATGCAACTTGTTCTTAGTTGTAATTAATTTTTCTAAATTCATTGAGTTCCTTTTACTCATTGTAACTCATTAGACACTTGGAGAAGGCATCTTATCCTTCCACAGGATTTCATTGTAAGCCTTTTCTCGAACTACATTTTTCATCCCTCGTTTTATGAGAGGGATTCTAACTCTAATAAAGGACTAACATTTTCTCTTGGGAGCTTGGGGACTTTGTCCCCTTGGCATCCCTTTTCCCCAATTGGGGAAGGTGTCCATGAATGCTTGCTTGAGTAGCTATTGGTTTCATCTCTTTAGTTTGCTTAAGTGATCTAGATTGGAAATCATTTTTCGTCACTAGTTTTATTTTTAATTTTATGAATTTTACTTAATATGCACTCATAGCCTCTTCAATTCGCATTTCATTTCACATATTGTGCAAATCTAACTTGCTAAGTGAGCTTAAGTAATTTTATGAGCTATTTCCATTGTCTTACTATCTCTCCATTGTAATCATTTCTCTTTTGCAGATTATATTTTAACTTGCTAGTTCCATTAGATCTGAGTTTTGGGGCATTTAGAGAAATTAACCCCCAACTTAACAGGTTGTATAGTTTAATAGGGCCCCTTTTCACTCATCTCTTTTTCTGAGTTTGGAGACAGTAAACACTCAACTTGCTAAATCAGGTTGGGGAAACCCAATGTTGGATCTGCTTGCGACTGGGCTGACTTGTGAAATCAGGCGGGTACTCATTGAAGCAAAACTTCCCCATGTTGAATCTCCTTGCAGCTATTCCTATCATTGCTAGGACAAATGCTTGGAGGAAAAGTCTCACATTAGATAAGGAGCAATCTCTCTCTAATTTACATTAACTCGAGGCAACCTAACTAATTCTAAAATCAACCAAGAAGCAATTCATCACACCTTAATAGACCAACTAGACTTAAACATAGCAAGAAACCTCCTCAATAACATGCCCAACACCTAGAGTAGAAAATTGTTTGGAACAGAAAACAACCTAAGAGAGACTACCTAGTGTGCAAGTCACTATGGATCAAACTTGGAGAGCAAGTCGAGCTGAGACAAACATCGAGTTCAAGTCAAGCCAAAACTAACCTTTTAAGTAGGGTGCACTACCAAGCATGCAAGACACGTGCCAATTACTTGAAAAGAAAGTCACCTCTCCTCTGAGATGTTGGAAATGTAACTAGGTTCAGTCTTCATAATTATCATTGTACTTATGTCATTATATATTTCATGTAAAATCAAAAAAAGAAAAAGAAATAATTATTATTATTATTTTCTAGTTGAAAGCATGTTCTTCATGCTTCTAAGATTTATTGAGTCAAAAGGAATATTTTTCATGTGTCAAAGTCCCATTTGGATTGTTTGTAAAAAAAAAGAAAAATTTTATTTCGAGTCAAAAGAGTCATTCTGTCACTCACAAGACAAAGTTGACCCTACTTGGACAAGTCAGCCCTAGAAGGGACAAATTCAAAGTCCCATTTGGATTCTTTGTAAGAAAAACAAAAATTTTATTTTGAGTCAGTGTCATTTTGTCACTCACAAGACCAAGTCGGCTCTGCCTGGACAAGTTAGCCCTGGAAGGGACAAATTCAAACTCCTAGAACAGATATAAATATAGTGCAACTCAACCTCATTTGATCATCATATCACAACTTTGATTTCTGTGCAAGAGAGAGAAGAAAAACCAACGAAAGTCTAAGGAAGAAAAGTGAAAGTCAAAGGAGAGAGAGTGAAGGTTAAAGGAGAGAGAATCATGTGATTTCTACCCTAAATTATGCCACACATGCGAGGTTTCTAATCTCTTGCAGGGCCAAAAATTTCAAGGTTATTGCAGGGCCAAAAATTTCAAGGTTATTTGACCAAATTTTGAAGGCGCTGACTTTGTTGGATTTGACTTGGTTCAGGAAGGATTGAAGGAGGGCTGACTTTGGTCTGGTGGGAAGTCTTGGTCTTGGATCTCTCACTTTGATTTGATTCTATAAGAATAGGAATTGTTTGGGTTTTCCCCCTTGTGGGGTTTTGCCCTAGCTTGGAGCCTACATCTGTTAAAATTGGCAACTAGGGCCAAATTCTACTTTGGTCAGCTTAGTTGATGGAGATAATTATTGCATTAAATTCCTCTTTTCGATAGGACCAAAATCGACCTAAAGATCACTAAATTTAGATAAGGAAAAATATAATTTTGAAAGCAAGCCCACTCGTGTAATTTATCAAGGTCGGCTTGGGGTTAATTAGTCAAATTGAACCCCTCTCCATCTTATATAAATAGAGGTGACCTCCAACCTCATTAGACTAGCTTCTGAACTTTTGACTTCCTTCTAAAGCCAAGAACTTATTGACCTCCAACCTCAAAGCCTCTTAGTAAGGTCAAGTTTATCTTCCTTTAGAGAGAGGCTGGGAGTCGTGGAAAGACCCTACTATGAGGGTCTCAGTTGAACATTGAGCTCTAGGAGCTCCTGGGGGCCTAGGGTACTTCTTGATGCTATGAGCGACCATAGGGTGAGTGGTTCACCTTCGCCTATAAGTACGTTATGTACAAGGTGAATGGTTCACCTTCCCCTATGAAACCCCATGATGATATATGACACATAGGGTGAGTGGTTCACCTTCCCCTATGGTGGTTGTCATGTGTGTAGGGTGAGTGGTTCACCTTCCCCTACGATTGATGAGATATGCATAGGATGAGTGGTTCACCTTCTCCTATGGCATATGGGCAGGATGAGTGGTTCACCTTCTCCTGTGGATGCCCAGCATACATCCTACCCATGTAGTGTGACAGTCACGGGAAGTACCTCGCATCTGGCCAATGAGTTGGGAAAAGAGGACAAGGACCATAGCAGTACAAATGGACGCATCGTGTACAGTCATACTCCCTATGTCTAGGATGCATGATGTTCAACAACTTGATATGGGATCAAGTCTAATTGGGGTCTCCCCTTGGCTATGTGGACTGGCATTTGTCAATGGAGTGTGGTAAGGTCCTGAGTCTCATTCTCGATCAATTCTTCTTCATTATCTATATCAGTGTTCAGTAGAGTTGAAATGGGATGCAGAGATGGTTCATGATGACAGGATGACATGATGATCAATGGTCAAGATTTTGGCAGGTGCAATTCTCCCTAGTTGAGAGGGACTGTTAAAATTGGCAACTAGGGCCAAATTCCACTTTGGTTAACTCAGTTGATCGAGATAATTATTGCATTAAATTCCTCTTTTCGAGAGGACCAAAATCGACCTTAAGATCACTAAATTTGGATAAGGAAAAATATAACTTTGAAAACAAGCCCACTCATATGTAATTTATCAAGGTCAACTTGGGGTTAATTAGTCAAATTGAACCCCTCTCCATCTTATATAAATAGAGGTGACCTCCAACCTCATTAGACACATCCTATGTGAAACAAATTTAAAGGAAACATCTTTTGTGGTAACTGCAGCACAAGGAAGTCAGGGCCGAGGTAGCAAAGGGTTGTTTGGAGGTTTGTTTATGGGTTTTGGTAGGTCCGAAGTGTAGTAGAGGCAGGCCAAGGCATATCTAGGAAGATTGGTGCAAGGTTTGAGTGGTATCCTCCCTGTTTTGATAGGCCGCAAGCCTTGAGGAAATTGCAGGAGCACCACAAGCATGTTCTAGGCTAGATGGAGGGGACGTAAGGCCTAATTCCCATAGCAAAGCCTATAGGCCACATGGGCAGGCAACATAAAGGAGGAGGCAAGTTGCAGTGATTGTAAGGACTATTGGAGGAGCTTGAGTGGGTTGATGTGGACTGTAATCATCTACAGCAGTTGCATCAAGTCCATTGTTCAAATGGAGGGCCGCAGCTATTCACACAAGATCTGGGCAATTTGGGCTCTTTCACTGCAATCCCTCATTGCAGGCCTTTGACCGCAGGGTTCATCATCACATTCACTAGGCTTGACTTCCCAGTATAGAATTGTTTTGGGTTCATTATGATCAGTAAAGGAGGCCGCTCTAATTGAACCAGAACTGAGCTCCTTTTGGAGACTATTTTGTAACTACTTTGACTATTGTTGATCATTGGTTAGGGCAGAGTTTGTCTATTGTTGTTTGAAGGCAAAATGGAAGATTTGTCTAGGCTGCTTCTTTGTCATTTGGACAGTGGTATTGCTCATCATATTGGCAAGTCAATTTTGACTTTGATTGTACTCTCTCTCTCTGTTGAACATTTGATATTTGATAATAAGATGAATTGATCAAGAGTTTTCCCCATCTTGGGGTTTTTCCCTCACTCGAGTCAATTCTTGTGTTCTCGTTTTGACTTGTCTTCTGCATATGTTATTTATGTTCTTTCTTCAATTATTGTCAATGTGATTACGGTTTATGTGATTGCTAATAAAAGAAATGGAATTAAAATTGGGCTCAAGAGGAACATTGAAGTGATTGTCCTACGCAAAGAACATGTTAACCAGAAATTATCAGCATCTTTGTGTTCTTTGTCTCTTGTGATCTTCATGTTTTTATGTTTTGGTAATTGTTTAATGAAGAGAACATAATAAAAGAAATAAGAAGCCCACAAAAATTCATAAGAAATTATCAAGTAAGAGAAATCAACCCTAATTTGCTTGCCTATTGGTTTCTCAACACAAGAAACATCTCAAGTGTGGCACACTCCTCATCTCATCCAACTAACCTATAACCAATCCAAAAATAGGGCACACATTATCTAGGTCAAAGTAAAAGATGAGATCATGAAAAAGTACATGCAAATAAACTAGGGTGGTGATCTCAACTATTAAAAATATCTTCCCCCAAAACCCATCGAAGTGCTCAAAATCTTTTGCAAACTGAAACCTATCTCCATTATTGGAAATTCCACCTCAACACACTTGTTATTTTTAGAATTGGCAAAAACCATTATTTTGACCTAAATTAATAATTTCTCGAGACCACTAGAAATTTAAGGGTTTTCTTATCCATGACCATATGAACCTGCGTGTGTATAAGATTTTCCAAAATATAAAGTTATAAACACTAATTTTGACCTAAATTTTGTTCTCTAATAATTGCCAAAACTGATGCATATGTCTATAAAGGGTATCCAAAAATGCAATTTTTATCTGAAAAATATAACCAAAAATGTTGCCCAAATTTGTTACTTTTCTCAATCACCACCAAAACTAAAGTATATGCACAACTCCCTAAACAATATCAAAAAATATGAACTTCCTAAAAGTAAAAAAATTACCGGGATGGCAAATCTTGGAAATCTGAAACTACACATTTGAAGCCTTCTCCTTCCCATGCATACTCCAAGTACTAAATGTCACATGCAAGCATCGGAACCATATTGAACTCAATGAATAATGTTAAAACTATACATTGGTATGAGTTTTGACTAATCCCTAAATAAAACTACTCTAAATATCTACGAGAAGAATCTTGTTCAATTTTTAACTTTGTAAATGAAGATATGCAACCATGTGCCTACTTTGGCTACAGGACTCATGAACCATCAATGTTGAATCAATCAAGATGTGGGGTGTTCAATCAATCAAGATGTATCCATGAACCATCGCTATTGAATCCATTTCCAATGTATCCACAAACCTTTGATACTAAATCAATCAAGATGAACCTTTTAGAAGTTCATTCTGATTGATGACAGTTGCCATATATAGAGTATCCAAGGTTATAAAATTCAGCCCTCACATAAGACCTATACATAGTTAAGAAGATGTGATAGTTTTCGATAACCATCTACCTTTCTCTAAAGCATCTCCAATTTTCGAATTTCATATCCATGATATCTTGCCAATGTCTATGAATACATTATTCGTTGCATACAAACAACATGGGGTCTAATAAATGTTTGTACTTGCTCTAAACGAATAACGTAGCTGACCCGCAAACATGTGCAACATCCTTGATTACCTATAGTATATTGGAAGGCACTATCTTCTATATAGCATCCCAAAGAACCTCAAACTAAAATGTATCATCCATGTGCTTGCTAAAACAATCAACTATGCTAATAACAAAGAGATTTGTCGAAGATGTAACAATAATGTTGATATGTGATCCCAAGTAATATATGTCCACCTATCCATAACAATGGAGCACCTTGCCCTCATCAAAACCTATCCCAACTAGCCCATTAACATGATAATGTCGGATAATTGCATTTCTAGCTATGAATTTCATGGTTATTTTTTATATTGGGGACACGAGAGGTACCTACAACTAAAGCCTTCCTTGTAAAAATGAAAATTACAAACATTGAAGGGAATGCCATTACGCAAAAAAAATCTTGCCATTGCATCATCTCCATCATTGCATTCAAGATGTGCCAAGATATCCAAAGCTTCTTTAACTAGATTGCCATAAAAATTGCCCCAAATTTAATGGTATTGCTTCTTCAACTATTGACCACATGGTAAGATTCATGAAATATGCTTCCATAAAGAATGTGATTTATGAAGATACAACAATGAGATTATTTGTGGAATCTTTCAAAGAAAATCAAAGAGAGTGGTTTAAGTATTTTTTCCACCCAAAGAACATGTCTTCCATAAGGGATTTTATTGAAGAATTTATGAAGTGTTAGAGATTGCGATCTATGAACTATGAAGACAACCTTTGAGACTTAATCCAGGCCCTAAAAAGGGAAAATCTTATAGATCTCTTTGAAGGTATTGAAGAAGAATCTGATGAAGAAGATTACCATGAGCAAGAGGAAGAAACCCTTTTGGATCATCAAAGGGAAAATATTGACGAAGATCTTGATGAAGTTGATGACTTGGGAAAGGAAGTTGGTGTTAATAAAGAAGGCCCTACCGAAAGTGGTGTCTTGCCATGTGAAGCTGAGGTAGGCTCCATCCTTTCCACGGATATTGAGTTTAGTTGTACATCTTGTGAAACCATTGAAAAGGGTGATAACATTAATCCCTAGAAAATAACATTGATAGTTTTTTGCATGTTGAAGAGGGGAAGTGGGATGTGAGTGGTTATGATTTTGCAGAGGATCCAATTTATGACATTGATATTGATGTTATTGATGACCTTGTCCAGCTTTGCATATCATATGATGATCAAGAGGATATGTTTACTAATTTGCTTATGCCCTTTAAACTTCCTTCTGATATCATAATCAGTCCTCAGCCATCTTTAGATTATGTGGATTATGAACGTAATGAGCTGACTTTGGTTAACCTTATAGAATCTGACTTTTAAGACAAGCAAACTGTTTGTAGAGACCTTGTCCTTCGACCATCTTTTTCTCCATGCCACTATCAGCACATCCCTAATGACTTATTGCATTTTTCCCACCACCCATTGTTATTGCTCTGATCTAGTCTTTGAGTATTATGAGATAATGGTTAGTAATTGTTCCTTGTTCTATCTCATTATCAAGCATACGGGTATGAGATGTGATAATGATCTAATCGAATGTTCGCTTCATTGGTTGTATGACTATACTTAGTTGATCTACTATATGCTAGACATGTTAGCATAGGGTAGAGTAGCATTGCGTGTCATGCATCCTTGTGTGTGCATCCTTCTTTTGATATTGTTCACGCTAATGTGTTTGCATAAAAGTTAGATATCATTTTTTTAGCTAACATTTTATTTTAGTATCATTATATCCTATATCGCAAGGGTGATGATCAACATCCAACTTAGTTGCTATTAAGAAGTTGTTGTGAGTGTACAGGTAACAGATTTGCAAGCCTCGGGGATTGTTGGAGTTCTCATGCACTCCTCGTATGAGTACATGGATCATGCACTCTATGATGAGCATATGTCCCCAAGTCAAAGCCAAATGCTACCCACCAAAAAGTGGGTAACCCATAGGAGAAAACTTTTTTGCTCCTTGAACAGTCAACTAGCCAACAACCCTATATGATCAACACATAGCATGAGGTCAGGATCCTCCACTTCTTGCTGCACTCAAATTTCTCCCTCCCATCTAGCATTCCTTCCTGAAGGAAGGTGGGTCATCCATTCGCAGGTACTTTTGTTAATTTTGCAATAGTCCTCTATACTGATAAGTGTTGCTATGATTTTTCTTAGATTGATCTTTCCCTACATTTATTATTCATCATTAAATAATTACACAGAGAACTTCAACAGTATAACAAAGTGATAAAGGATCATAAAGAGACAACCACATAAGAACACAAGAGTCTACCATGGGAAAACCCAGCAACCTTTCCTTATAGAATCAAGTCAACAAGAGAGACAATCAAAGTCAAAACCATAGTCAAACTGAACAACAAGATGACAACTTCAGCCATCCACTAAGAAGCCAAGTCAAGCCCTCCTCAACCTGTCCTTTAGTCAACTCGGTCAAGGGTCTTCAATAGATGTCTAAACTTCAGCCCTTTTACAGAGAATATACCACAAAAGTCTCAAGCCTTTCACAGAGAATATGCCCCAGGAATCTCGGCCCTTTCACACAGAATATGCCTCAAGAATCTCGGCCCTTTCACACAGAATATGCCTCGGGAATCTTGGCTCTTTCCATAGAGATTTGACCCGCTCAGAGATGAGAAATACCACAAAAAAAAATAAGCCCCTTTTAGAGAATCATCCTCAACTAAGACACTTTGTTTAGTTCCTTAATCTTCTTCGTCCTGCTCCCTTAGACTTCTTAGAACGGCTAGAAGAAATTGCGTAATATGATCAGATCCAAATTGCCCTTTCGATGGAGGTCGAATGACCTATTTAAACACACTTGAATGGGTCTGAATAGGTGCCTCTTGGGGTAGAGCCAACTTAATCAAAAGAAGGTCGACTTGGACATCTTGTGGAACCAAAAACAAAAATTCAAGATTCAAATTTTCTCTTTTGGAAGGTCTTGAAGAACAAACCTTCTAATTTTCTTTAACAAATACAAATAATATAATTTTCTTTTGATCATGAAGAACATGCTTAAAATATACATAAATGATTAAAAATACGTTATGAAGATCGACCATAGTTACAAAATTCAACACTCCCTCTTAACTAGGGAAGTATCATAATGACTATCAAGATGTTCTCAAGTTGACAATTATATAGGAAGGATCAAGATTAAGATAAGCATCATCATCAATATGATGAACCAACATAAACCAGACATAATCATGGTTCACCATCAAACAACTATAGACATAGTCTAGGTGAAACACCAGACGCCTCATCAATGATAAACAAGCTCACTCTAGAAAGAGATCAAAGCATGATGTTGGGAGGCACCAACTTAACTGAGTAGCCTCTAGGACCATACTCCACCTAAGGTCAACTAACACAAGGAGTATGTCTTATACTGGACCATTCTCCCTAATTCAGGTCAATGTACTCGACAAAGGGATAACTTCCCTAATTTTAGTCAAAGTACTTGACACAGAAAGAAAGCCAGTCCGTCAGACCATTCATCCTAATTCGGGTCAATGTACTTGACACAAGGATAATTTCCCTAATTCAGGTCGAAGTACTTGACACAAGAAGAATGTCAGTCCATGATGCTACCTAATTTGTTAAACCATTCTCCCTAATTCAGGTCAATGTACTTGACACGAGGATAATTTCCCTAATTACAGTCAAAGTACTTAACACAGGGAGAAGGTATATCCATGATGCAATCTCATCATCACTCCCTCTCAATGAGAGAGGCATTCTCCACAAGCCCAAGCTTGTCTTGGAAGTACAAAAACTCCCGTCTAGAAAGAGGTTGCGTATGAATATTAGCAATCTGCTCATTAGTGGAGATGTACTAGAGCTTATTTGTTCCCTTCTACACCATGTCTCGAATGAAGTGGTACTTGATTCCAATGTGCTTTGACCTCCTATCATGGTCGTCACCTACACCTGATCAAGATGATCCTACAAGTAGCCTCAGAAACCATACTGCTTGACTTCCCAAACTAGTTGCATTGTACTCGATCAATAAGTGCAACAAATGTCTTCTTCCTGCCCATCCAAGATATCAAAGTAGAGCCCAAAATGAAGCAATATCCTCATAAGCTCTTTTTGTCTTCAGCATTCCTAACCCAATTTGAATTTGTTTTACTGTTTGCAACAAATCTCAAATCATAACTGACTTTGCCATCACTAATTGTACCATGTTGGTACTCCAACACATGTTGAGCAACATATCTTGGCTCAACCATAAACTAGTCTGCTCCCTTCACTGGATCACAAATGCTTTTCGGTCACCCTGATTGGGTGCTCTCTCTACCACTGTTGTCTTTCAGCATATCAACTATCAATGATAGTACATCATCTTGAACTCAAAGGTCAACTCCCTCTGAAGCTAAAACAAGGCTCTCTGACTACTCCCTCTATTACAGAGGTAATTCTTTCTGCCACAATTGCTCCCTCTGATACGAGTTCTTCAGCTTTCATTAGAGACAAATCAAATAAGATCAACCAATCAAAAGCAGTCTTTAATCATGAGACTTCTTCTCATGCACCTCAAATCCATGAGGTAGTTTCATATACACTTCATTTTCTTCATTGAGAAAAACAATCTTTGCATACCACTTGGTGCAATTTCAAAACAACGATAATAATTTATCAAAAGTGTACCTTACAACTGGAGCAAATATTTGTCGTGATCCTCTCCCTCTTACTGGGAGAACCTTCTATTCAATTCTTGCTTTGTATTTGTCTATGCTACCATCTACTACACGCATACTTCAAACTTGTTGATCTACTAGCACCCTCTGAGCTCGGATTTCATCTTGTATAATATCTATCAACTCAACTCATGATTCAGGTAAAGTCATCTTGTCACACGCTTTGCTTCATTCTTCCACTTCTTCCATTTGTTGTCAAAGCATTAGCAGCCTTCACTATGTACCTGCAATCGTCATTAGGAGGCCATGGGAAAACAATTACAACCAAGCATAGGATATAAAGACATGAGACTAACTACAAGTAAAAACAACAATAGTAATAATCCAAAAATACTTATCTTTTGAGCAAAAAGTCAACTCCCTCTTGATCTTTAGTCTTCTTGCATCCATCTGCAACTTTGTCAGCTTCATCCACATCATTATCATGATTGCATTCCTTCCTTGTAAGAGCTACGGTTTCTTCGTTCAACGGAAACAATGTTTTAGGTCCAATCCTAGAGTTTTGCCTATAGATCCTATAATCAAGACTTTTATATTGCTAGGGTTTTCAAACCCTAGATTCAAATGTTAAAACCCTCGAATTGACATGCCCAACATTGTCATTAATCAAGTAAGTTTTGTCCAATGATTATCCTTGGTAAGACAAGTAACTTGATTTCATTAAACTCATTGAAGTAGCATCTTCATTTCAATGGATTCCATCATTTAGATCTGAGCATTATATGCAACATCCATATACCCATTGTCCAATTACACTTGATTATTGTCTTAGCATTACCAATTCAACTAAGGCTTTCAATCCAAGAATTCTAAACGCATTAAGTTTTGCACATGACTCATATCTCTCAAGAGGATTTTGATTCTCGGATTTGAAGAGGGAGTCGACCTCTTTTTCACTGTAATCAAGCTTCCTTCATCACTATGTGCTCTCTTCAAAGGCAAGCTAGTAAAAGTGGTCCTTTTTATATTGCAAGGCTAAGCATTTCAAAATGCCCAATCAGCGATTTTATGTTGTGACATATTTTGCATATAATGCAACATTTCCAAAGCATTTCAATCTTTCAGAACCCGAGTACATAATCCTCTTTATATGGCTATGTCTAGTAGTGTTGACATTTCTTCTTGTTATATTATGATAACTTTCATGTCACAACATTTCCTTGGATATGATCGAGGATGTTTCATCAATGATTTAGTAGGGAAAAGTGGCTTCATTATACCCGTCCTTTATAGGTTTCCTTAAGACTAGATCACACTGATATTGTATTGCATTGGTGAATCTTTCACTCTTCAAGGTATAGAGATCCAATCTTTCATCAAAGCTTTGGTTCAAGTCTGGAAACCCATGTCTCAAGGATAACAATAATTTTGTTAGATTTTAAGCTTCTGTGGAAGTTTTTTGTAGTGTCATGATCCGGATTATCCACAGTTTCTAGTTCATTCTGCCAACGTTTCAAACCCCAAAGGGGGTCCATCATCAGGACAAATCAGAAAGAATATGAATGAAAGATTATTGAGAGAAGAGAGCCTTGCGACCTGGATATAAATAAACCAAGAACCCTAATTTTATAAAGGCCGACACATGATTTCTTATTTTTATTAATTATTATTTTATTTATTTATTATTTTCCTTTTTATAATAATTTTATAAAAATTTTATAAAATCTTTATAAAATTCTATTTATAAAAGTTTTATAAAAACTTTAATTAATTATTTAATTATTCATTATTAGTTCAGGTTTAATAATTTTAATCATGAACAAATAAGATTAATTTATTTTATTTTATTAATTTTGTACTACATTTATTAATTATTTTAGTTTTAATTGATTAATTCTTTTTTATTTATATTTAATTAATTAATTAATTTAAATTAAATTATTAATTATTTTTAGCCTTCCTTTAATTAATCAATTAATTAATTTATCTAATTAATTAATTTATTAATTTCCAATTTTTATATTTTTATTTATCTATAAATTAAATGTTAATTTTTATTTGATTAATAAATTGACTAATTAATATAATTAAAAAAATTTGTTTTTAATTAATTAGTTAGTCCCCATTAAATTTAATTAAAATCCAATTAAAATTGAAAAAGAAATTAATTTAAAATACTAATGCTCTAATTTTTATTTCATTTAAAAATTTTATTTGATTAATATTTAATTTATAATTTCTCTCTTTTTCTATAATTAATTGATTAAATTAATTAAATTTATTTTATTTAATTAATTTTGATTTAAATAATCCCCATTGAATTTAATTAATTCATACTCCATCCTAATGCTTTTAATTTTATTTAATTCTAAAAATTTGTATTTGATTAATATTTATTTGAGAGATCTTAATTAGATCTTATTCTTATTAATTAAATTTATTTGCATAATCAAAGTTATTTTTTGGGTTATTATTAATCATTTGAGTAGTTATGTTTAATTTCATGTTTTAATTTATTTTATTTTTTAGAATTAAATCATTAATTTAATTTAATTTAATTAATATAATTAATTAAATTAAATTAAATTAATTTAATTAAATTAATTTGTTTTAATTAATTAATTAAACTTTCGAAATGAAAGACCCTTTTTTTTTCCGATCCTATGCTTCCAAGGGTCCAGAGGGGTTTATTTGTTTGATCAGAGGAAGCCAATTTCCACTGATTTCACTCCCATTGTCCCTGTTGAGGTTCTGAGGAAATTTCATAATTTCAATGGCCTCTCTGATTTTTCTTTTATGATAGTTGTCCTCTCTTGCAATTACCTTGGCGTCTTCCAAACACACATGATGTTTGGTCTTGGACGAGTGCTCTGCAAGGGCTGATGTACGGGATCTTTCATTCTTTATGTCAGCGGCATGCTCTTTAAGTCTTATTTTCAGAGACCGACCTGTTTCCCCAATATAACTCTTGCCACATGAGCAATCGATCTTGTACACTCCCTTGAGTTGTTGTCGATCAATGTTATCCTTAACCGACCTCATCATTTGCCTTATCGTTCCACATGTTGTAAATTGAGTGTCTATGTTATTCTTCCTTAAAATTTTTGCAATCTTATCTGTAATCCCTTGGATGAATGGAAGGTAAACTTTCCCTTGATTTTCTTTCTTGTCTCCAGGGGGACGCTCAGAGAGGGCCCTATCCTGAGCCCTTCTTATAGCTCTCTTGATACTCCACTCCTTGTATCCAATGTTTTTGAAGACAGAGGTTAAGTGTTCAATCTCATCCTTTATGTGATCGGGGTCAAAAATCCTGAAAGCCCTCACAGCTAGGGTGTTTAAGACGTCGGATTTTTGGGAGGGATGATGGTAAGAGTCAGCATGAAGATAGCTATCAGTATGAGTTTTCTTCCTGTAGACCTGGTGTCCCAAAGTACCATCCTCTTTTCTACTGATCAGAACGTCTAGAAAGGGGATCTTACCATTCTCCTCAAGCTCCATTTCGGAAGATATAGAGTTAAGATGATTGAAGAACTTCTCAAGCTCTGCCTTACCATGAGTCCAATTCAGGTTGCTGGGGTGGTGATGAAGTACCTTGGAGGAATTTTCAACCATATCAAAGACAATTGCAACTTCATGGTGTGAAAAGCATAAATGAGGCAAGTAAGAAAGCTTTCTATATTGAGTTGGACTCCAAGAAGGGTAGCAACACATGAGCCAACAAGAAACCGGCAAGAAAAGAGAAAAGAAGATGGTGGTAATAACCAAAAAAAGGAGGGATCCTAATAGGAATTGCAATCATTGGGATGTGGATGGGCACATCGAAGAGAAGTGTTGGAAACATTATCAGGAATTGCATCCAAAGTAGTTAAAGTCCCATGGGAAAGCAAAGGAAACTACCAAGATGAAAAAGGAAGTGGCATAAAGCAACTCTAATTTGGATGAAGCCATAGCTTGTGCCACATTGCAATAGACACTTGAGTATAGATAAACATGCACTATTTTGAATCAAAGCTTAGGTGAAAAACCATAAGGGAAATGTTATTCTTAACAATGGTTCTCAAAGTCATCTGGTTTCCAAAATATAAGTTGATGAACTTAGTCTAGAAACTTATGATCTACTACGTTCAAGTTCACAAGTATGGTTGCAAGGGAAAATTGTTATGAGAACCACTCAAAGACTAAAGTAAGTTTGTCATTCACGCTAGCTATGTTGATGAGGTAGAATGTTAAATTGCACCATTGGATGCTTGCAAAGCGATGTTCGGTAGCTCATACTTGTGGGATAGGGATGCCATCTTCTACATGAGAGAAAACAATATCACTTGCTCAAGGGTGACAAGACATACCTCATCAAAGCGCGTCAAGAGAAAGAGAGAGAAAGAATAATTCTTTTAGTAGCTAAACAAGGGTATACAAGAAGGAAACAAGCCACCTTCATCTACCATGGAATGGTGGATATGGTGAGGCAAACGAAGGCTTTGTGCTTTCGTCTCCTTAATGATACAACTTTTGGGGACCAAAAGTCTTCACATGTGGAGGTGTGATCTGAACTAGATGTTCGAAAAAAAAAAAAATTAATTTTGTAATAATCATATCCTTCTTTTCTTTCTTCTTTGTTTTAGGCAAAGATGAAAGTGAAAGTGAACCATTGTGATGGTTGGCCTTCCAAAGGAAACCCATTAAAGAAAGAAGGCTATAGTGAACGAAGAGGAAGGAGAACTAAGGGAGGAAATATTTGGGAAGTAGGCAGAACTAAAGCCTTGAAGCCAATGAGTAGAGAACAAAACATAAATTTCGTAAGGATTCGTGTTGACAAATGGACAAGCCATAGGCCCACCATTTACGGATCATGATAACAACAAAACATAAAGCCAATTTACGATGCATGACAAACAAAATTCAAAATTCACCATCCAACCTTATAAAAAGGTTAGATCACCTTCAAATCATATGTAGTACCTATTTATTTTTCGTGTAGCATCAGGAGGTATTCCCGCATGCCAAAGAGGTCTCCAAGTTGGCCTAAGAAAATTTAAAAAAAAAAAAACTTACTTTTTGGGGCACAAAGTGAGTGCAGGAAGACAAGTTGACTTAGCTCATGAAAGAGTGTGTCCTTTGGGTTAATTTACCCCCATTTGACTAGTATATATAAATGGTGTGACATCTCATTTTTCTCCAACCAAGCAAGTTTCTTCTTCATTTGAGGCCTCTTGGACAGTCACACATGTGAAGAAAAGGAGGGCAAGTTGAGTGTTTGTTTTAGGCGGAGTTTGACTAGGGTTTATCAAGCTGTAGGAGTGTCGCATGTGCATAGGAATTCAATCACAGTTGACCATAGATGCCACAGGGCTTAATTTGACCACAATTGACCACAGGAGCTACAAGGCCAAATTTGACTACAGTCAACCGCAGTTGATCACAAGGTTGAAGTTTGACCACAGGCTGATTGTTTGACCAATGTTGACTTTTGAGCATTTTGGATGGTTTGACCATCGTTGACTTGTTGCTATTTTGACTAGGTTTTGACTAGTATTTGGATTTGTAATTGGCTCAAATTTCTAGAAAAATTGTCGATTTGTAAACTTGCTAAAGAATAATTTCTCCTAAGAAATGTTGTGGCGTTTTCTCCCAAGGTTGGGTCTCCCAGGGTAAAAATATTTTCTCTAGTGTGCATGGTAGTCTTTCTCTGATCTTTACTACTCCACTACATTTATTGTTGATAATTTTTTGTGCATAATTCCTCAAGTATATCAGTGGCATTGTAAATTGATTGAAGATCATTCAGTAGTAATTATCAGATAAGAAAATTGTTTTCTACTGCCACCTTATAGAAAATTCAACATGGTATCAGAGCTTCGTTGAAAGAGCAGCCATTGAAGTCAGTAGCTTGATTGGTTTTTGGATCTCTTATCAAAATGGCACTAAGTCTCAGAGTTGAAGGCAAGTTAGATGGTGTTATCAACTTCGGATCTTGGAAGACCAAGATACTCCTTATCTTGGAAGAGAATGAGCTTTAGGATCATGTGGAGGTTGTTATTCCAGAGCCAGAGCGAGTTGAGGAGAAAGCCAAGTATAAGAAGAATGAAGCCAAAGCAAAGAGAATCTTGGTAGATTCCATAAAGGACCACTTGATTCCTCGTGTTGTTGCATTAAAGACTATCAAAGAAGTATATGCTGCTCTGGTAGAATTGTATGAGAGCAGCAACACTAGCAGGAAGTTAACGTTGAGAAATCATCTCTATAATGTCATGATATCATCATATTATGTTGTCTCGTATATTATGAGAGTCTCCCAAATCAGAGATGAGCTTATAGCCATTGGAGATACCATTGATGATATAAAGCTAGTGTTGACCTAGGTTGTCATTGATGTCAATATGGCAATATTCTAGATACTAGATGATCCATGAAGGGGAAGCAGAGCAGATCCATGAAGAGACAGGAGCAAGGCCATCAGGATAGCCAAGCCATAAGCAAGAATCTGTTAACGGAGAAGTTACTGAAGGAGGCATATCAAAGCTATCGCTTATGCTTAAGAGTATTGCAGAATATCAAAGCAAGAGAGGCATATCGGAAAAGGTAGAAGCCATCAAGGTATGAAGGTATCAGAGGAGGTCATTGAAAAACGTTGCAAAGCCAAAGGAAGACTTTGGAGCAAGAGGAGCCATATGGGAGGAGCATCACATGTAATACATGCCCAAGAAGAACCGAAAGGGGTTAGCATATCGGAGAAGCAAAGCAGAGCTATCGGAGGAGCAAAGCAGAGCTATCGGAGGAGCAAAATAGAGCTATCAGGTATCTATCGAAGGAGCAAAACAGATCTATCGGAGCTACTGGAGCCATATCGAGAGTAATATATGCCAAGGAGCCATATCGGGAGTAATGTATGCCAAAGAAGGACTATCAGGAGCAATGGATGCCAAAGAAGAACTATCAGGGGTAATATATGTCACTGATGCCAAAAAGCGGAATACATATATATATGCGGAAGAGTTATAGGAGGAGGAAGAGTTAAAAGAGGCGGAAAACATATATATATGCAATATACACTATCGGAGGCAGAAAACATATACATATATGCAATATACACTATCGGAGGCGAAAATAGTGTATATATCGGAATACACTATCGGAGGCAGCAAATATACATATATCGGAGCATAGAGGCGGAGTATATGTATATATCAGCGATATCATAATCAGCGGGTTCTACAATGAGCCACTACCCAAAACCCTTGACAGCGATATATATGTGCAGACCCGACGAGACATATCTGTCCGAGTGTATAAACAGGTGAAGTCCACTAAGTGTGTCGAAGCATGGTTTTTAAGTGTATTTCATATATTCGGGCTTTAAGTCTTGCCACGTTAAAACATGCAAATTTGCAATATATATATATCATATAACTGTGATATGTTGCGGACCCGCTGCAACATTATGCAATGGTTTAATATTATATCGCATCCGCCCATCGGAACTCGCATATCGCAATATACAAAGGGGTGTCACCCTTGAAAGCGCCGATTGCGATATATGTTGCAGACCCGATGCAACATTACAGTTTGGCTCAATGCTATATCGCATCCGCAGGAGAATCGGCCATCGGCCATCGGCGATGTCACGAGCTCGACTTATAAAAGACCTCCGAAAGTCACGACTGCCGATTGCGATTACACAGCAGACCCAATGCAGTTATAGATGCGGGTGTAATGATTTTGAAGTCCACCCTTAAGCGTTTCGGTCAGTTTTTCCATATATTCCTGTGTATTTCAAATAATTGTATTGTGCGGGGTTTGAAGGCCAAAATGCATAAATAACAGTTCCGATAGTTCAGCAGGCCTAAACGATGGCGATTGTGATTGCGATGGTGACGTGGCAGGTGGGGCCTCCTAATTGGTACAGTCTCTCCATTAACAGTAAAGCCCTGTGTATGAACGTTATTAAAGAAAAAAGGGACCTCTCTCTGATATGGTTTAATAAACATCATTTCCTTTGTAAGTCGGCCTTCTCTTTTATATTAATGTGTCCGTGAAGCATTGGCTAATCCGAATAGGCAAAGGAAACCACAGCGACCGAGGAGGGACAGTCTCTCCATTAACAGTAAAGCCCTGTGTATGAACGTTATTAAAGAAAAAAGGGACCTCTCTCTGATATGGTTTAATAAACATCATTTCCTTTGTAAGTCGGCCTTCTCTTTTATATTAATGTGTCCTTGAAGCACTGGCTAATCCGAATAGGCAAAGGAAAGCACAGCGACCGAGGAGGGAAGCCGAAGGATCAAGCGAGGCAGAGGAAACTACAGCGACCAAGGAGGAAGCCAAAGAGCCAGTGGAAAGAGGAAACCAACGGTCAGAGGCATCAGGAAGATACAAAAACAGAGAATAAGGAAAGTGAAAGTGTTGTTGAAAAAGCTGGAGGAAACAGAAGTAGTTGTAGGGTCCAGTAGAACAGAAAAGGGTCGAAGGACCAACAAGACAGGAGGCATTCGAAGGGTGAGCTTCTCTGCTAATCGTGTTACCCTATGAAAGAATTAATCAGGTACACTATGTAGTCTATAGAACAATTCTGGGATGTAATAAATAAAGTTTTATCTAACATTGTTTGAAGGGAGAATTAGTCAGCAGAGAAGCAATCATGCTGAAGCATTTACTGTGACAGTAAGAAAAGATGCTTGAACAGAAAATTGGTTCTTATGCAGAGCTTAGTGCAGCTAATAGTAGACTCACTAAAGCTGTGTGGAGACATTATCAGAGATCGTGAAGGCTATTGGAGACTATGTGTGGACAGTATGAAGAGTTGTAAAGACTCCTTCATAAGAAGACTGGTTGTCATTGATGTTGTAGCATGGAGACTACAATGAAGCTGCAAACAGACAGAATTCAGTAAAGAAGAGTTCTGAGAGCAAAACATTACTATCAAACATGCCTTGACAAGACTGGGTCGGAACCCTTGGGTTTGGTGCCTCAGAAGTAAGAAGGATTGGAGTCCTTGGGGTTGATGCCTCAGAAGTAAGAAGGATTGGAGTCCTTAGGATTGGTGCCTCAGAAGTAGGAAGGATTGGTGTCCTTGGTACTGGCATCTCAGGAACTGGAAGGAATGAAGTCCTTGGGAGTTGGTGCTCCTAAGTCCAAGATTGTTGCCTTGGCGAAACAAAGTTGGAGCTCTGGAGGTTGGAGCCTCACAAAAGTCCAAGTTGATGCTTGGCAACTGATTGCAACCATTTATATATTGTATCTATTTTATTGCAAAGATTATATTAATAAAAGCATTGATACTTGTTCATCTTGTGTTCTGAATATAAATGTTTTAACTGGTAAAATAATAGTTGAAAAAGAAATATTGATTCACCCCTCCTCTCAGTATTTCCAACAGCTAGTTACAATGACTCTCAATGGATTCCCTTCCTCATGGGAGCCATTTATTCAAGAAATTTGTGCACGAGAAAAATTGCCCAAATTTGATAAACAATGGACTAATTGTGTCCAAGGGGAGGCCAGATTGTTGTCCAGGAACAACTTGCAAAATTTGCAGGATGAAGAAACTAAAGCCCTCGCAGCTCATACAAGAAAAGAAAAAGGAAGACGGAACTTTGGAAATTTTGATAAGAGAATACAAGTAGAAAACCCATTCACGATTAGAAGAAGAAGGATATGTCAAAGATCAAGTGCTTCATTTGTCATGATTTTGGACACCATGCCTCCCAATGCCTTGAGAAGAAAAGGAAGGGAAAACAACATGCATCAACAGCGAATGTTGTTGATGATGATGAAGATGATGAGCATCCACCACATAAGAAGTCAAAGGAATTTTGCCTTTAGGATCTACTACCAATAATCTTTGTGGATAGTTGTGCCTCTAGGCACATGACAGGTTTCCAAGTTTCTCTTACAGATTTAACATAGAGGAAGTTGACAGTGCTCAACAGTTTCTTCCTTAATCAAGAGATAAGTACTTCATATTTTTTTGTTGATTATTATTATTATTATTATTATTTGGTCAGCCTCTTGTCCTTGTTTTTTGCTTGGTTATAATTTTTTCTTCCATGGTCGCTTGAGTGGAGTTTTACAAAAAGGAAGAATTGTTGAGACTGCCAATGCAATCATTCATGCAATAGATGGTAGCACCGAGAAGTACAAAGCAAATTTTGTGGCAAGACGGTTCTCCCAGAAAGAGGCAGTGAACTATAAGGAGATTTTAGGTCTAGTCGCCAGATGGTCAAGTTCTTGTATGGTTTAAGATCTCAAGCATAGGCTCAACAGGAGTGATTGATGTTCAAGAGGGATTGTACAAATTATTAAGACATCCAGCATTGTGCCAGATGACTGGAAGAGCTTCGAGTTCCGAGGAAGCAGACATTCAGGCAGAATGGAAGGAGCAGCCATCCAAGAGGATGTCATGGGTTGATATTGTCAGACTAGATGCTCAGAGACGGGAGGTTTCTAGGAGCCATATGCCTTCTATGAGGTTACCATACCAAAGAGCAGCATATGCCTCAGTGATAGAGGGAGAAAAAGTGGTAGAGGGGGCAGCGAGGATTGCCACAAGAGGGTTTGCTATAGTGTCAGAGAGAGCACCTAATCAGGGCAACCAAAACGCACCACTGAAGGAAGCTAACCAATTTATGGTTGAGCCAAGGCATGCAGCGAAGCATGTGTTAAGGTACCTGCATGGCAAAATTGGATATGGTTTGAGATATGTCTCAAGAGGTGAAGTGAGGTTGCAAGGGTATACTAAATCAGATTAGGTTGGGAGTGCAAAGGATAGAAAGAGCACCTCGAGGTGTTGCTTCAGCTTGGGATCGCCTATGATTTCCTAGTTTAACAAGAAGCAAACTTTTGTAGCACACAGTACAACAAAGGCGGAGTATATCGCAACCAGTATCGCAAGTCATGAAACAGTATGGCTTCGGAAGCTTCTTGCAACACTCTTTGAATAGGTAACTTCATTTGAGACATGGTGCAGAAGGGAACAACGAAGCTACAGTACATATCCACAAATGAGTAGAATGCATACATTTTCACCAAGCCTCTGTTTAGAACAAGTTTGTATACTTCAAAGACAAGCTTGGCATGATGCAAAATGTCTCCCTCGTTGAGAGGGAGTGTTGATGTCTTTGCAAGATCAGGAAAACCACTTCTTGAGAAGCTAGATGGACTTGGCTGGGACATGTGGATTTGACCAAGGGAGATGGATACATTCACTTAAGTAGCCATGAAGGACATTGGCTAATTCATGCTAATTTGACCAAGGGTGAATGGCCTATGGCAAATTGAAGGATTGGACAGATCTTCTTCTCAGAAGCCAAAAGGAATTGGCTAGGTCATGTTGATTTGACCATAGGAGATAGATGAAATTCATCTAAGAAGCCATAAAGGACTTTGGTTGGGCCATGCTGATTTGGCTAGGCATGAATGGTCCAGGGGCAAATCCTTTCCTGAGAAGCTATGAAGGATTTTGGTTGGATCATGTTGATTTGACCACAGGAGATTGATACATTTACCTGAGGAGCCATAAAGGACTTTGTTCGGGCCATGCTGATTGGACCAGAGGTAAATGGCCTGGGATACTCACATTGTCTAGTCTGGGATGGAGTGATGTATGTGAAGAGTCACATTGCCTACTCCAGGATGGAGTGATATATAGACATGCAACAACGTAGAAAGCTCACGAACTTTTTTTATGAAGGAGACATTCCAGCTAACGGGAAATCTCTTGCAACTAAGGAGAATACCTCCCTTGTTGGGAGGGAGTACTGATTGTTTGTGTAGCATCAAGAGGTATTCCCGCATGCCAAGGAGGTCTTCACGTGGGCCTAAGAAAATTAAAAATAAAAATTATTTTTGGGGCACCAAGTCGGCCCAGGAAGACAAGTTGGCCCAGCTCATGAAAGGGTGTGTCCCTTGGGTTAATTTACCCCCATTTGACTAGTATATATAGATGATGTGACATCTCATTTTTCTCCAACCAAGCAAGTGAGTTTCTTCTTCATATGAGACCTCTCAGATAGCCGCACGTGTGAATAAAAGGACGAGTTGACTATTTGTTTTAGGCCAAGTTTGACAAGGGTTGACCGAGTTGCAAGCGAGCCACGTGTGCACAGGAATTTAACTGCAATCAACCACAAGAGCCGCAAGGAAGAATTTGGCCGTAAGAGTCGCAAGGCCGAATTTGACCACATTAAACTACAGTTTACTGCAAGAGCCACATGGCCAAAGTTTGACCATAGGCCAACTATTTGACCAGTGTTTACTTCTGAGCATTTTGGTTAGTTTGACCAACATTGACCTACTGCTACTTTGACTCGTATTTGGATTTGTACTTGGCGCAGAATTCTAGACAAATTGTTGATTTGTAAACCTTGTCGAAGAATAATTTCTCCTACGAAAATTTGTTGGGTTTTCTCCCAAGGTTAGGTTTCCCAAGGTAAAATTATTGTCTCTATTATGCATGGCCATCTTTCTTTAATCTTTATTGTTTCCATTGCATTATCTGTTGATATTTTTCTATGTATAATTGCTCAATGATATTAGTGGCATGAGATAAATTGATTGAAGATCATTATGTAGTAATCATCATATCAAAAAATTGTTTTCTACTACCACCTTGTAGAAAATCCAATAGTATCCCTCTTGTAACTCAAACTTAGGAAATAACACATCGATGAGGGTACTAACATCATGAAACACATTCCCCCCTAGGTGTTGCCTAGCAAACGATACATCATAAAATTAAATGACCTCAGAAAATCCCATAAAGGCAACATGAATCATCCCACCATAGCAGCATCATAAGAGAAGGGGACAAAAGGAACCGCTAACCCATCCAATCATCAAGCATGTCCTCCATAACACATCAAACAAGAGGACTATATAGAATACCCCCTCCTAGAAACACCAAATAATACCACATTATCTTTCCAAAGTCACTAAGAAATCCCAACAATCATGAAACATATATCTCCTAACACCATTTGTAATATTCCTAAGGGAAAATTAACAATGATAAACAAAACAATAACAACACATGCAACACAAAATTTCACACATATAATTAAACACCCAAAATTTCTCCAAAAACTACGCCAAGTTGAGCCATTTTATTATAAATCAAGGAGATTACAATATAAGCATGGAGTAGATGCACATGGGCTTGCAAAAGCAAGCTAGACAAATCCAGGTGAAGAAAACAAGTGTCCGGATGTTGGAAGTGTCTCCTTCTCAATGCTCTGCGTTGGCCCTGGAAAACTGCAGAATTGGCTCGGAAGAATCTGTTGTTCGGCCCTCCTCAAGTGCTCAGAAAATTCCGAGAAATTAACCTTGGCCTCTCCTCAAATAACCCACCAAAACCCAAAAAGGGTTGGGCCTAATTTCGACCTCTGAAATTACCCCCAATTTCCACGTGCTCCTCCACTAGCTAGGTAATTCGACCCACCTGGAAATGACACTGCCCAAATCCTCCAAAATGATAGCAAAGGCTAGCAAAACTCCCCTCTGGATGCCTCCACAAGTCCCAGCTCAGTTCAACCCCCAAGTACCTATCCTCCTAGCTCCCATGTCTGACACAAAAAATACCTTTGTGCAAGCCTACGCAGTCCCTGTAGACATGTCAATGCCACAGCAAAACTCCCACCGAGATGTGCCTAACTAGCACTCTAAATCCTTAGCAAAAGATTGTCCAAGTCTCTTCCAGAAAGCTCAACAAAAGTGTTTCTCCACAACTAGCTCCCACAGGAAGTGTATATTTCTCTACTGCACCCAGTCTGTTGTAATACTCCCACAAAATGCCTAAGCAAACACCTGGAACAACTCCCAAATAGTGTAGATCTCCTCCTTAAGCTAGCACTCGAAGTCCACCAAAGGTGGGGTGAGATTCTCGCATGAAAAGCGTGTGCTAAACAGCACTTGCGGACTTGGCTCAACAGCTCAAGCGCGCTAGGTAAGTTTGATTATCAAAGGTTCAAAAGCCCCAAAACGATGCATCCTCCTCCTATTTATCCTTGAGCTCCCCTTTCTCCATGCCTCCACATGTCCCAACCTAGTTCAGCCCCCAAGTACCTATCCACCTGGCTCCCATGTGTGACACAGAAAATACCTCTGTGTAGGCCTACGCAGTCCCTGAAGATGTGTAATGCAACAGCAAAATTCCCACAGAGATGTGCCCAGCTAGCACTCCAAATCCTTAGCAAAAGATGGTCCAAGTCTCTCCCAGAAAGCCCAACAAAAGTGTTGCTCCACAACTAGCTCCCACATGAAGTGCGTATTTCCCTGTTGTGCCCAATCTGTTGTAATAATCCCACAAAATGCCTAAGAAAACACCCAGAACAGCTCCCAAATAGTGTAGATCTCCTCCTTGGGCTAGCACTCGAAGTCCACCGAAGGTAGGGTGAGATTCTCGCATGAAAATCTCATGTGTTGAATAGCACTTGCAGACTTGGCTCAACAGCTCAAGCGTGCTAGCTAAGTTTCATTGTCAAAGGTGCAAAAGCCCCAAAATGATGCATCTTCCTCCTATTTATCCTTGAGCTCCCCTTTCTCCATTTGGGCCACATGCATCAACCTCTTGACTTTCTCCCTTCAATAGTGTGAATTGTTCCAAGGGGTGCGTATTCCCCTTTGGGGTGGCCCCCACCATCCACTATGACTTTGATTTTCCCCTATTCTCCTATGTTGAGGCCTTCCTTAGCTAATTTAATCAAGTGGGGTCCTCCTAACCCACTTCTCCTAAGTTAAGCACCCAGAATATAAAAATTGACATAACTTAGACAAAACTGCAAAATTGGTGTAGCAGTTGGGTGAAATTAATTAGAGGGGACATCGCAACCCTCCCCTCCCCAAATGTTGCTTGTCCCCAAGCAACTGTAATGCGGGGTGTTGTAGAATACGCTCCCCCTCCCATGTGACATCCTCATCCAGTAAATTCCTCCACCGCACCAAATACTCTTTGATAATCCTAGTCCACAATCTCCTCTCCCTAGTCTCCAAAATAGCCTCAAGCTCAAGAACCAAATGCCCCTCATCATCCAGCAAGGGTAGCTTCATGGTTGTTGTCACATGTTGTCCCAATACCTTCTTGAGACTTGAAACATGAAAGACATTGTGTACCTTGCTTCGAGGCGAAAGCTCCAACTCATATGCCACCTCTCCAATCCTCCAAGTCACCTTGTAGGGCCCATAGAAACGTGGTTGTAACTTCTCGACCCCATTTTGCTTCAGCGTAGACTACCTGTATAGTTGGAGACACAAGAAAACCAAGTCCCCCACCTCAAAATGTCTCTCCACTTTGTGCCTGTCTGCGTACACTTTTTATTGATTATGGGCAATCTGTAAGTTTTCCTTGAGAGCCTTAAGGGTGTCTTGGCTCTCCTGAATCCAATCTTTGGCCCTTAGGGCCCAGCTGTCTCCAAAAACAAGGTCAACAAAAGATAAAGCATCATATCCATATAAAGCATGGAACAAGGTCAACAAAAGATAAAGCATCATATCCATATAAAGCATGGAAGGGTCACATACCAATAGACATGTGGTAGGTAGTGTTGTAGCAATACTCCCCCAGGTGCAACCATCTCAAGCAGGTCCATTGCTTCCCTGTCACATAGTTTCGCAAGTATCCCTCTAGCCACTTGTTAACTATCTCGGTCTGCCCATATGTTTGAGGGTGGTAGCTAGTACTGGGAGTGAGCTCTTTGCCCACCAACCTGAAGAGCTCCTGCCAAAATGCCCTCATGAACCGATTGTCCCTATCACTGAATATGGTCTTGGGAAGACCATGCAACCTGAAAACCTCCCTAAAGAATAGCTCTGCAACTTGCAAAGCGGCGTATCTGGTGGGAATAGAGAAGTGGGCATACTTCATCAACCAGTCCACCACCACATATATACAATCACAGCCTTGCACCATACAGAATCCTTTAATGAAGTCCATCGAGATGCTCTTCCACTTCCCCTCAGTAATAGGAAGCAGTTGCAGTAACCCAGCGGGATGAGTCAACTCCCCTTTGTTCGTCTAACAAACCTCACACTCCTGCACATGCCTCAACACATCCCCCTTGAGGCCCCTCCACGTGAAGCGCCCCCTGACTATCCTGTAGGTCCTCAAGAACCCTTGATGTCTAGATAGTGCTGAATCTGTGCTGCGTGGAGTATCTTCCCCCTCAACTGCGAACCAAGCACCAAATATATGTGCCCCTTGTAGTAAATAACACCATCCATCACCCAGTAGCGCTCGTCCACATGAGTACCATCCAAGATCTCACATGGCTATCGATCCTTGGAGTACTCTACCAACAATTATGCCTTCCAATCATGGCTGATGCTCACGAGTGAAAGTGTCACGAACCTCCTAGATATGGCATCTGCCACTATGTTCTGCTTGCCCTTGACATACTCTATGTCGAAATCATACGCCTAAATCCAGCTAACCCACTTTTGTTGCCTCTCATTGAGGCCCTTCTGCTCCAAAAAGTGGTGAAGATTGTTATGATCAGTCTTCCCTTTGAACCTGTTACCCACCAAGTACTGTCAAAATTTGGCAAATGCATGCATAATGGCAAACATCTCCTTGTCATAGATCGAGTACAGCCTCTCATGACTAAGGAGTTTCTAACTCTCAAAGGCTATAGGGTGACCTCCATGTGACAATACCGCGCCAATGCCCTCACCCGACTCCTCACACTCTAATGTGAATGGTTGTGTAAAATCAAGCAAAGCCAACACCGAACAACTGCTCATCACTATTTTTAGGTGCTCGAATGTTATCTATGCCCTATTCATCCATGCAAATGCCCCCTTCTTAGTCAAATTTGTGAAGGGTGTCGCTAGTTGAGAGAAGCCCTTTATGAACTTCCTGTAGTATGTACAAATGCCCACAAAGCCCCTCAACTCGGTCACATTCCAGGGAACTAGCCAATCCTGGATGGCCCTAATCTTCTCCTCATGCACCCGCACCTCATCTTCTCCAATAATATGCCCCAGGTAGAGCATCTCAGTCAACCCAAACTCACACTCGAACAGCTTCACATAAAATTGGTGTCCCTCCAAAATACGAAGCACCTCCTCTTCATGTTGCAGGTGCTCCTCTCATGTCCTGTTGTAAATCAGTATGTCATCAAAGAATACCAATACGAACCTGCGCAATTGCTTGCGGAACACGTGGTTCATGCAATACTGGAAAGTAGCAGGTGCATTGGTCAACCCAAAGGGCATAACCAGAAACTCAAAGTGGCCATAGTGACACTTGAAAGTTGTCTTAGGGATGTCCTGATCCCTCACCCGAATATGATGGTACCCAAACATAAGTCTATCTTAGAGAAGTGGTTGGCTCCTCTAAGCTCATCCATGCAGGGAATGGGGTTTCGGTTCTTCAGCATCTTCTTATCAAGAGCTTTGTAATCAATGCACATCCGCAATGTGTCAGCCTTCTTCTTCACTAGAGCAACTGATGAAGCGAAGGGACTAGAGTTAGGCCTAATGTGCCCCAATGCCAGCAACTCTTGAATAGCTCACTCAATCTCATCCCAATAGGCCTTGGGATGTCTATATGGGGTAGTAATGATCGCCTGCAACCCTGGATCTAGCTCAATAGAGTGTTGAAACCCCCTATCAGGTGGTTGCCCTAGTGGGATGTCTCCAAATATTGTTTAGTACCTGTCTAGAATGGCATGGATGTCCGGGTGTACTGGTTTGGGCTTGCCTCCTGCATCAGGTATCCTGAGCTCCACGGCACACTCTATATCCCCATGTCTCAAGTTTGCCTCCATCCTATGCGTTGACACTGTCTGTGGGGGATATGAGTGTATGCCTCTCAACAAAACCATCTTCCCAACGGGCCCTGCGAACTCCATCTCCAACTTTTGCCAGTCAGTGATAACATGCCCAAGAGAGTATAGCCACTACACACCAAGCACCACATTGTTGTCTGGAACGTCAACCACAAAGAAATGGTTTGTCATAGACTAGTTCCCCATCACCACTGTCATCTCGGGAACGTATCTAGTGCACTGCATGGTACGGTCTCCAGGCACCAAGACCGAGAATCCCTCAAAGGACTCTATGTGTATGCCCCTCCTCTCCACCATTTGGGCATCTACAAAATTGTGGGTTGCCTCACTGTCTACTACCACTGATACTCGTTGTCCCTGCACTGTACCCCGAATCCTCATAGTAAGGTACCTCGGCACTCCTCGAAGTGAAGCGATAACTCATATTGTAGGGAAAAAAGGAGCTCCCCCTGGTGGGGGTGGTGGACCTCCTCCTCCCCCTATCATCAATGGCTCATCATCACCCATACCTATATCCTGCTCTGCATCATCATCCGGCTCACTATCAGAAAACACAACTATGAAGTGTTCCTTACCCTTGGTACACTTGTGCCCTTGTGCCCATGGATCCTGGCAAGTGAAGCACAACTCCCTCCTACAGAGGTCTCTCCTGACCTCATTGTCCAACTACCCACGCCCTTGAATATCTCGTTGTGGCGGAGGTTTGGTGTCTCTTCCCCTCTGTTGGAATATGGGTCTAGTGGGTACCTGCACTCTGGTCCTAGGAAGAGCATCCTGCAAATCCCGGACTCTGCCTACTGCATCCTGCAAAGTGGTGGGCCTATTGGATCTCACCAAGCCCCTTAGTGGCTCTGCTAACCCCTCCAAAACAAAAAGACTCTCCTGGCCTCCGATAAATCCAACACCATCACTGATATCATCACGAACTCAAAGATACATGTCTCAGCACTGTTGGTCTGCTTGAGCCGCGTCAACTCTCCAAAGTGCTCCTTAGGGTCTCTCCTCTCAAAGCACTCCAACACCCTCCGTGTGAATTCCTCATAGGTGGTAACACCTGCATGCCCCATTGTGGTTAATCCATGGAACCACCAATCATGGGCCTCTCCCTCCAAATGTAAAGTGGCAATATTGGTTGTCTCTACCTCTGTCATTTGGTTAAGCTGAAAATAGACATCTAGCTTCTCAACCCACGCCCTGGCTGAGCTCTTAGGCTAGCCATCAAAAGTTGAAAGGAATAACCTTCCCACTATGCACTGCAAATCAGTGCCATGCATGTAGCCTCCCCCACTCGGCCCCTTGTTCTTATTGTTACTCTCAAGTTGGCAGAAGTCTTTGAAGGTGATGGCATCTCTAAAATCGGCCCCATATCACTAGTACTCCACAAAGTAGTCTCCCATGGGTATGTCTTCCTGCCCTTGCTGGCCTCCAACACGTAGGGATAGTTGACCTAGCTAGTGTGCTAGAGATGTGAGGCGTGTTGTGTGGGTTTGCGGTCTGGTGGTGCAAGGTACCCAAACCCTCTGTTGAAACGTATAACTAGGTTCAGTCTTCATAATGACATATGTAATTGTGATTTTATGTAATTGATGAAAAGAAGAAAATAAAAATTATTTTTGTAAGTACTTGAATCATGGGTTTCATGATCAAGGAATTTTATTTTAGTTAAGGTTCCCAATGTGAACCTTTAGATTTTGTCATCTAGTCATAAAAGTCAAATTGAGTCAATGTCATGCATGAAGGACCCTTCTTGGGCATATTACATTTTTGTATGAATAATTAAATGTATAAGAAGGCCCTCCAAGACCAAGCAAAGGCACCTCCTACAAGTCAGCTACAAGATGGAATAAATGATCTCCACCAAAAGACATGTCGGCTCACCCTCACTCAAGTCGGCCTAATTGACTGGGAAACAACTATCAATAGGCAGCGCGGCCTCATTCCAGAAGGCAGAATTTCGGAAAAAAATTCGATCTGAAACCAGTGTGTGAAGATCACTTAGAAGGGAGCCTAATCATCAGTGAAGAAGGGAGAGAAGGAGAGCGAAGTCTTTGGCATCATTTGGATTTGTTTTTGGGTTACTTTGATCTCACACGTGCGAATAAAAGGGACTGTCTTTATTGCACAAGAGGCCAAAGTATTGCAATCCCACTGGAAAGTTAAGTCAAGGAGGAAGAAAAGGTGTATCTCAAGTCGAGTTGGCAAGGAAGTGGCCTCCACCTAAAGCGAAGGAAATTAAGGTTAAAATCTTGATGATTCACACGTGCTAGGGTTTCTAAACGAAGTCGAGTATTGCAGGAAGCCGAAGTCTAGTGTTACTTGGGAGCGGGAGCAAAAGCGGGGAGCGGGAACAAAAACGGGTGCGGGAGCGACATTTTCAGAAACTCTCAGTTTGGGAGCAAATCCCGGAGTGTTTTTTATATAATATATATATTTTTTATATTTTGATACATATATGTCAACAAAAACATGTAGAATGATGAATTAGATATAAAAAACACAGATTGAACCATATAACAACAATCATCTAGAAGTTATAATCTTCATCGACCACGTCCACAAGTTAATAACATAGTAACATACAACATATTGAGACTCGTGATTCATCAATCTTAAAGTTTCAAGCTTTCAAAATTCAATATCTAACATTTATCATCATTGATCACCAAAGTTGTACTTGTAAGCTAAGTCTAACCATTACAATAAATAATATCTAACATGAAATGAAATGTTATAAAATGAAATGAAATGAAACAACTTTCAACTTTCATGAAGCATCATATTCATAATTCGTTACTAATGAGTTATAATTGCCAACTTCAAACTTAAATTGTCATATATTGTTTTAAAAAATATCATAATAAATATGAAAGAGTCAATAGCTATAAAAACTACTAGAAACTAGAAAAGACAAGTAACTTTATTATCTGTTGCTTATGCTTGGGCCTCTTGCCACCACGAGAAATGTCTAATTTTTTAGTCTTGTTGGAAAATCAAGATCTTTGTCATTAATATCACCCTCTAAGCATTAATATCCAGAGGTATCTTTGTCATTACCTCTATATCTGTATAGGGATCTTTGTCATTAATATCACCCTCTAAGCATTAACATAAGATAGAAAAAGCACAGCCTGTCAAGTCAAGATTTTGTTTGAGTGATGCGTACATTTTTAGGAGGGTCATGATAGAGAAGTTCGACAACCAATGTCACTAACATCAAGGTACATAGAGGGATTGGTGCTCTTGATTAAATACAAGTTCCATACCCTAATACATGACAAAATTCAATGGAAACATTGCAATCCCCCAATCCTGAAATCCTGAAAAATTGATAAGTCTGCTGGATTTTGAATGAAATCTAAAATTCTATTTTCTCCATATGAAATCCAACGAGGTCGGAACCACTCTCAAACATCTTGAGTCATTTCATGGTAATGTTAAAAATTTAAGTTAAAGGATGAAAATGAAGATTAAGGAGAATGTCACTTTTACTTTAAGAATTTAACATTACCATGAATCGTATATCAATACTAGGGCTAGAGGCTTGATCATTAAGTTGCCCCACTCAAAAGTTATTTGTTTCTTCGAAAAAAATTGTGTTTGGAACATTATTGCAAAAAAGGCTAAACGCTCCCAAAAAGGCAGGGAGCATTTTTTTAGGGAGCGCGCTCCCGAGCCACTCTAGCTTGGAGCGCGTATTGGGAGCAGGAGCGAGAGGGGGGGGGCACTCACCCGCAACCCTGTCGAAGTCTATGGAGCAGCTCAGAAGGAAAGAAGAATTAGCAATTTGACCATCATTGACTCATGGAAGGAAAGGGTCAAGCTCAAAAGCTTTTTGTCTTGGTCATGGAGTGGCAAATAGGTCAAGGGTCTTGGTCTTGGTATTCGTCAATTGAAGTCTCTATAAGAAGAAGAATTTGTTCAGGTTTTCCTCTCAAGTGGGAGAGGTTTTGGCCCTGGCTGATAGCCTATATTCTGTGTCTCTTGTCTCTTTATGGTTTATGCATTGGTAGTTGTTTGATGAAGAATAACACTATAATAACATAAGTAAAAGAAGATCCTAATCTAAGAAGTAAAAAGCATTCACAAGCAGTTATCAATAGAAGAGAAATCACTTAATCTCGATGCCCTAGATTTCTCAACATGGTATTAGAGCTAAGGTGACTAAATCAAGGAAGGGCATCTTATCAAGGGACACTCAAGGATCAAATCTCAAGGAAGGCATCAAAGCGAAGATCATCTTGAAGTCAAGATCTACAAAGGAAGCATCATAACCCTAGATCAAAGAAGAAGTCTACAAAGAAGTTTTGGAACCCTCAAGCCATCTCAAGAGACCTCAAAGACCCTAATCAAGTTAAAGAACTTATACATCAAGCAAGACCAAGAACGTTGTCATCAAGATTCTAAGGTGATCTCTCTCTCGTTGAAGCAATATCTTTACCATTGAAGACATCATCAAGAAGTCAGCATTGACCTTCATCAACAAAAATTCCACCATTAAAGGATCCAAAGGGATCTCCCTCTCTGTGGGATCAAGGATCATTATTGAAGAAAACTATCTTCATCAAGGAGAAGTTTTCTATTCTCTATATCATCATCAACATCAAGAAAGTAGCAAGGAGAAGGAGCATACTATCAAGTAAGTATATTGATGTCCACATCTGAATCTGTCAAAATGTCTTTTTGCAAGGAAAGCAACAAATTAGTTGGGACTTCAAACTATCTTGCAAGGAAGAAAAGGACAGATTTGCACCTCATTGAAAATGAGGCTATGGAACATGTCAAAGGATCAATCCCCAAACCAGCAAAGGAAGATGCTCAAGCACTTGCAAAGTATATGAAAGGGGAAGTTAGGGTTCAAAGGATTCACATATAATCCATCAAGGATCCCCTCATCCCATATGTATCAAAACTCGAAACTTCAAAAGAAATCTATGACAAATTGGTAGAGTTGTATTCCATGAGCATTGTTGAAGAAGTCATCTCATTAAGGCAAGAACTCTACAAGCTAAAGATGTCAAGGGAAGATGGAATAGCCTCATACTTTATGAGGATATCTGAAATCAAGGATCAACTTCAAGATCTGGGAGAAGTCATGTCTGATAGAGAAATGACTACAGTTGTACTAAATGCACTACTGGAGGAGTGGGGTAACTTTACTTCAAGTATTTATGGGAAGAAAGAAGCTACTCCATTCCAGGATCTATGGTCACTATGCAAGATTGAAGAATCTAGACTAAAGGCCAAATCTGATGTGGGAGCAGGTGAGCAAAATCAAGCTTATGCTACAATGACAAGAAGAAAGGGAAAATTTGGAAAGTCTAGTTCTCGGAAAAAGAAAAGGGACATGGCTAAGATTCAATGCTATGGGTGTCAAGAATATGGGCACTACAAAAGAGATTGTCCTAAGATCAATAAGGACAATAACAAAAGAGGAAGAGAAGAAGCCCATATCACCGAAGAAGTGGAGGAAGCTGAAAAGAAGAAGTCCAAGAAAGAGGAAGTAAGAGATCTCTACTATGACTGAGATAGTCTTCCTCACCTAAGTTCTTTCCATAATTCCTGAGTCTTTTGTTGTAAGATATGGCTATCATGATTCACTAAAAAATGTTGGGATGCATCATGGCATCATAGAAGCATTAAAAGCAAGAGCTTGTGACATCATCATAGAAAAGCATGAAAGATGGTTGAAATTGGAATCTATGGCAGTCAACTATGGAAAGATATAGCTCTTGGAAACATCATTTGTAGCATAGGTGGCACTTATGGAAAAGAAAGAAAAAAGTCATCTAGTACAGAGCTCATCATACACTTGTCAAAAGGAAACCTCTGTCGTATGAGGATACTCTAGATCCTCAGGAATAAAGATTCTTTGATGGAATCTTCATCGAAAGGTTCACCGATCAAGAGGGGAAGCAAGTGTTTCATCAAGAATTTCAAACTTGTGGAATTCATGGGATGATGGTATGATGACATAAAAGGTGAAGTAGATCAAGGGATTGAAGCTCTTTCAATCAAGGAAGTTGTTGCAGGAAGTTTGGATGACCCAAAAGAAAATGTGGTATGTATGCTTATATTCAATATTGAAGAGTCATGTCATATGGTTGCAGGTAACATGGATCAATGCTCTATCTTGAGAGCATAATCAAAAGGAAGGATCTCCTCCTTCGAAGGGATGCAGGAATGCATGGGTCACACATTCACTAGATGAAATCAACATAATATGTCCTCATATGTAATATGAGGTGGTTGACAATAATTGGAGGAACTTTGATTGGAAGTTCCTAGGAATGAAATGTGTAAAAAGAAGGAAGAGATCGTGGAATATGCAACCATGGAAAAAGCAATCAACATCCAAAAACCAAGAGATCTGACTAGGATATCTCCAAGAAAGATATGTAGACTCTAGTGAAGTCTGAAAAAGAAAGAGACCCTTGACAGTATATATCTTTGGGAGATGTGTCGACATGTATGCAGGATGTTGATGCAAACTAGAAGATGTCATGATGAAAGACCATCAAAAAGGTAATTTTGATTTAATTGTTCATTTCTTATTTTTGAACAAATATCTGGATGGGTTTATGCAGGGTTGCCGAAGGAAGATCTATGGATATCTTCCACCACTGATGCCCATGTAGTAGGATGAAAGATCCTTAAGGAAACATGGCATGAAGGAAGGCCAGATATGAACTGATGGATCACTTTCCGATGATGACATGATTGACTCATGGATGAAAGTGATGGATGGTTTGTGCCCTATGAAGAAGTCCCAAACATGAAGCCTCCTAGATAACGAAAAGAAGTTCATGACATCGTGAGGAGGAGTTCTTCAAGTAGTTGGTTGTCCCATCATCTCCACCTGAGGAGCTGCTATAGGTCACTAATTAAGAGGGAACCTAGAAACAAGTTTCTTACTTTAAAGAAACTTGGAAAAAAAATTTCTAAGCGAAGAGGGAGCTTAGGTACATTCCTTCCGTAGAAATGAGTACATTCCCTTATTGGAATAGATATGTCCTTCCTAATTAAGAGGGAGAGATAGACACATCATTCTTGTTTTCACTTGGGAAGACAAAATGGAGGATTGGGTAAACATCTGGCATCTAATGCTCTTTGAGGATGAGTTAGGGCATCCAAGATAAGAGTAGTCATAGAGGACTGATATTCTTTGAGGACTGGGAATCCAAGATAAGAATAGTCCTGGTGGAACACACCCTGAGAACCTGGGTGGGGTATGTTTCGAGAGAGACAATGATGAGGGTGTCTATACATCATTGGTCTCGCCAGCATTGAGCTCAGATCTTGTGGAGAGATAGAGTTGTTAATCAAGGCCTTGCTATGTGACAATGTTGGTTGATATGATGCTAAACAGATGGGTTACCAATTCGACTCTTCTTATGAGAAATTCTTCAAATTGAGAATGACCAAGTACCATTATGAGTACCTCCCTAGTTAAGAGGGAGTGTTGAAAAGTGTAACTAGGTTCAGCCTTCATAATGACATATGTAATTGTGATTTTATGTAATTAATGAAAAGAAGAAAATAAAAATTATTTTTGTAAGTACTTGAATCATGGGTTTCATGATCATGATCATGGGTTAGATTCTGTCATCTAGCCAAAAAGTCAAATTGAGTCAATGTCATGTATGAAGGACCCTTCTTGGGCATATTACATTTTTGTATGAGCCATTAAATGTATAAGAAGGCCCTCCAAGACCAAGCAAAGGCACCTCCTACAGGTCGGCTACAATATGGAATAAATGATCTCCACCAAAAGACATGTCGGCTCACCCTCACACAAGTCAGCATAACTGACTGGGAAACAACTATAAATAGGAAACTCGGCCTCGTTCCAGAAGGCAAAATTTCGGAAAAGAATTCGGTCTGAAATCAAGGTGTGCAAAGATCACTTAGAAGGGAGCCTAATCATCAGCGAAGAATGGAGAGAAGGACAGTGAAGTCTTTGGCATCATTTGGATCTGCTTTGTTGGTCACTTTGATCTCACACGTGCGAAGAAAAGGAACTATCTCTATTGCAGAAGAGGTCAAAGTATAGCAGTCCCATTGGAAGGTTAAGTCAAGGAGGAAGTGAAGGTGTATCTAAAGTCGAGTTGACAAGGAAGTAGCCTCCACCTAAAGCAAAGGAAATTAAGGTTACAATCTTGATGTTTCACATGTGCTAGGGTTTTTGAAGGAAGTTGAGTATTGCAGGAAGCCAAAGTCTAAGGAGCAGCCGAGAAGGAAAGAAGAATTAGCAGTTTGACCATCATTGACTCAAGGAAGGAAAGGGTCAAGCTCAGAAGCTTTTTGTCTTGGTCTTGGAGTGGCAAATAGGTCAAGGGTCTTGGTCTTGGTATTCGCCAATTGAAGTCTCTATAAGAAGAAGAATTTGTTTGAGTTTTCCTATAAAATAGGAGAGGTTTTGGCCTTGGCTAATAGCCTATATTTTGTGTCTCATGTCTCTTTATGGTTTATGCATTGGTAGTTGTTTGATGAAGAATAACACTATAATAACATAAGTAAAAGAAGATCCTTATCTAAGAAGTAAAAAGCATTCACAAGCAGTTATCAACAGAAGAGAAATCACTTAATCTCGATACCCTAGATTTCTCAACACACTCACCCAAATGGATGTCTCCTTGGATGCCCTTACCCTTGTTATTATTGTTGTTTTGTTGTCTCGGCTCGTCAATACCCCAAGACAAATCGTTGATAGCCTTCAAGAGGCTTTGGGCAAATTCCTCCTCTTTTTCCTCTTTGTCATTCTGATTATCCCCCGTGTCTGGTTGTTCAACCTCCTACTCAAGGGTAATCTATAGTTTCCTTTCCTTGCTTGTGTACCTTTGTCTCTTATATGTGATATTTTTCTTGTCCTTTGGTGTCATAGACTGAAGGATTCCCCACAGGTTGAGCCAAGATTATTGATCTGAAACCACTGTAATATTCCTATGGGAAAATTAACATATTCCTAAGGGAAAATTAACAATGATAAACAAAACAATAACAGCACATGCAACACAAAATTTCACTCATCCATTAAATAGCCAAAAATTCTCCAAAAATTGCGCCAAGCTGAGCCATTTTATTATAAATCAAGGAGAGTACAATATAAGCATGCAATAGATGCACCTGGGCTTGCAAAAGCAAGCTAGACAAGTCCCAGGTGAAGAAAACAAGTGTTCAGATGATGGAAGTGTCTCCTTCTCAATGCTCTACGCTGGCCCTGGAAAACTGCACTGATGGTTGGGAAGAATTTGTTGGTTGGCCCTCCTCAAGTGCTTAGAAAATTCCGAGAAATTAACCTTGGCCTCCCCTCAAATAACCCACCAAAACCCAAAAAAGGTTGGGCCTAGTTTCGACCTTCGAAATTAGTCCCAATTTCCATGCACTCCTCCACTAGCTAGGTAATTCGACCCACCTGGAAATGACACTGCCCAAATCCTCCAAAATGATAGCAAAGGCTAGCAAAACTCCCCTCCAGATGCCTCCACAAGTCCGAGCTTAGTTCAAACCCCAAGTACCTATCCTCCTGGCTCCCATGTGTGACACAAAAAATACCTTTGTGCAGGCCTACGCAGTCCTTGAAGATGTGTCAATGCCACAGCAAAACTCCCACAAAGATGTGCCTGGATAGCACTCTAAATCCTTAGCAAAAAATGGTCCAAGTCTCTTCTAGAAAGCCCAACAAAAGTGTTGCTCCACAACTAGCTCCCACAGGAAGTGTGTATTTCTCTACTGTGCCCAACGTGTTGTAATACTCCCACGAAATGCCTGTGCAAACACTTGGAACAACTCCCAAATAGTGTAGATCTCCATTTCTCAACTGTGCCCAGCCTGTTGTAATACTCCCACAAAATGCCTGAGCAAACACTTGGAACAGCGCCCAAATAGTGTAGATCTCCTCCTTGAGCTGGCACTTGAAGTCCACCAAAGGTGGGGTGAGATTCTCACATGAAAATCGTGTGTGCTAAACAGCGCTTGCAGACTTGGCTCAACAACTCAAGCGTGCTAGGTAAGTTTGATTGTCAAAGGTTCAAAAGCCCCAAAATGATGCATCCTCCTCCTATTTATCCTTGAGCTCCCCTTTCTCCATGTGGGTACCATGCGTTGACCTCCTCTTGACTTTCTCCCTCAAAAAGTGTGAATTGTTCCAAGGGGTGCATATTCCCCTTTGGGGTGGCCCCCACAATCCACTATGACTTCGATTTTCCCCTCTTCTCCTATGTTGGGGCCTTCCTTAGCCAATTTAATCAAGTGGGGTCCTCCTAACCCACTTCTCCTAAGTTAAGCACCCAAAATATCAAAATTGACATAACTTAGACAAAATTGCAAAATTGGTGTAGTTGTTGGGTGAAATTAATTAGAGGGGACATCACACCATCATCATCTAACCGCTTGGGAGCCTAAAACCATCATCCATATCCAAGCACATGTAACAACACCATCGAGAAGCAAACACGATTGTCTAACCAAAGAGAAGTGAAACTCCCCCAATGAAAAATAATCAAATGATATGATGCCATGAAGAGAAAGGGGCCCATAAAGATAAATCCCCCCAACTAGGTCCAATATCAATGAGAAACCAGCAGGGCGTTTTGATCAAGGTAATGAAAATCACAATGTGGAACTTCATACAATATGACGTGTAAAACTAGGAAAGGGAATAGACCATACAAATCACGATTTCAGATTGCTTCAAGGGCACATCCCTCAAGCTTAGTTGTGGGTCCATTCCCAGAACTAGGGCATGGGACACATCAACAAGAATAGAGAGACGCATCTCCAAGACACGCATATAAAAGGAAACATTTCCAGGGGAAGGAGACACATCTCCTAGAAACTCAGCCTGTTGGAGTCAAGGGACTTCCTAGGCCATTCTTTGAGTTATATGCACAAAAGGAGATGTCAATGGCCCATTTGTTTGTTAGCAAGACTTATGGGATGTAAGGGATGCACCTCCAATTCCCAAGAATATCCCCATGGAAGAAAAATTAATACAAATTATTTAGAAATCATTACAATGGAGTCAAGTACAAAAATAGAAGATAAGGGGACAAACAGCTCCCAACCAAATGTCTAACACTTTGTCCAGACAAAGCTAATTTGAAGATTGTTTGACATATGTACTCACAGTGTTTTAATACATTTTACAACATAATCAGTAAGAATCCTTCTAAGCTTTATCAAGGCATGGTAGAAAATTAATGTATATCTTTACAAGGGAAATAAGAGTTAACACTATACATATCTTCAGAAAATTATTACAAGGATGTAATTCTCATCAATAATAAGCATTGAAAATGTAAAATCCATGGTCAGATAATGCCCAATAATCCTATTCAAAACAGCATTGAACCATAATAAAAGTTTGCACATCTAATCACAGTACATACCAACAATAGAAGTGCAAAATACAACAATAGCATATGTATTCCTATTATGAAAAAAATGCTCACTCACCAACATTTATCCGTGGCTTGTCCCTGACTTTCAAAATTTCAGGGCGAGGAATGATGCTCCCTGAAGCCCCTTGTCCTCTGGATATCCTTACTTTGCTACCATCTTCCAAAAACTTGTATCCAATCTTACATGGAGCACTGCATACAGCCCACATATTGAATTATTTGCATCAGTGTACATAAACTGATGAATTCCTAGTGAAGGATAAAATCTAACATCTGTTTAAGAATTCCAAGAGAATGGGTATTAGTCTAAAGTGTAATTCAATACCAGTCTTTGTCAGTTTTTTTGATTCGGCACTACCCTTGTACACCATTTTCTGTTTGAGAATCTAGTGAAACAATAGAGATTTGGAGAAATAGAAATGCTATAAGAAGCAAGAGAGATATTTATACAATGATGAAACATTTATGTAACTCAATATTGCAGATTCTTAAACAAATGGTCCATTAGACATTCCCTGCAATATCACAATATACTCTTACCCTGTAACAGGATCAAGTACTTGTACATTAGAAACATGAATTGGTGCCTCCACTGTAAAGATTCCACCTTCATGGCCCTCTCCTCGCCTGACATGCTTCTTTACCTGTAAAAATAAGATTCCATCCAGAAAATGCAGATAAGCTGCACTACACTCATGCAGATGTTCACAACAAATGATTGCAACAGGAATAAATGAATGCATATAATCAAGAGCTGGTATACGTAGATATGAAAAAGGACTTGGAAAAAAGGGCATGCCCTAATATAGGAAAAGCATCCACCACTCTTCCTTTCAGCACACTTGTAACAATAATATCCTCAACATGGAATAGTAAGAAAATTTATTATAGCATGTAAACATTAACAGTCACCACCTACTGATTTCAGAGGTATAGGAAAAGGATAATAACAAAGAACAGCAGACTAGCTGTACTTCAAATATCTTCAGATTATAATGACTCTTATGCTAGCATCTTTTCTTTTGAAATTTGACTTCTAAAAACTTTCTTTAGAACTTGGTATCACATATTCTCTTTTCAAAAACAGCATGTGCTCTTCTAAACATTAATCTGCATCTTTGATATGGAAGAATTCGTTGTTATTTGCAGACACCAACAAAGGTTTAGTTGAAAGCATATATTTTCTGGTGATAAAATATGATAACTGTTATGCAAAAATCAAACCCAAAGTTGTCAGGGATCCCAAAATGGATCAATAAGTTACATATTTTGCCAGTAAATTTTGCGAATAAAGTGAAGCATTTCATAGCTGTACACTCCAAACATTGGTGATTTTGAGAGGAATAGAGACATTTCACCTTTGTTTTTGATTGGGTAAGAATGGCATTTCACCTTTGTTTTTAATTGGATAATCAGTGTGATAATATTTGCCTCCAATTCAAATCAGCTAGAAATTCACTCATTCAAATTTTCCATTAATATTTTCTTTATTTATCATTGACTTTGCCTTATGTTTCGTAAATAAACCTACTATTTGCAAATGTTTGAACAAAAATGTTGTGGTTGACAATTGTAGATGTGCTTGCTACAGCATCATTAATATATCTGACATTTATTGTTCTCTCCAATTATGTTTGTTTATTACCGTGTTATGTAACACCCATGTGAAATCCTACATGATATTAAAGCATAAAACCATCTTGAAGCAATGTACAGATTGAAGACATCCAAAGCCACAAGCATCGTGTAGGATCAGTGACCAGAAAGGAAACTGAATTCCATTGGAGGCCTTGGACCTTAGATAGATGAGAATGGAATTGTGCGGATCTGACACAAAGACACCTGGGAATTTCTTTTTTGATGTAAAATTCCACAAGTTCAAACATTAGGAAAAGATAAAATAATAGAAATAATCTCAAAGAGCTGCCAAGCAGAGTCGTTGAAATTGTAGGCCATCAAGCCATCAAATGATCCTGCAGAGGATGAAAGTAGTTGCAAGGAGAGCAACGAAGGACAAAGAAGCGCAACAGAAGAAACAGAATTAGAAATTCTGTGAGGAGACGAGATAAAATAGAATATTTTTGCTATTGTTGAATAAATGACCACAGATGTAGGTCAATGGGACTAGAACAGTACATACACATTGAAGTAACACAAGCTGAGACCAAAGCATCATTGTTAAGCCAAGAGAGGATGTCACGGCCAGCTAGAACTGGTTGCCGAGAGCGAGAGTGGAGGTTGAGGCAGTGTATCCTCCTCCTCAAAGTCATCCACCACTGTGAAGTGACCAATGCTCTGTCAAAAGGCTCCCACCAGGAAGTCACTGGGGCTTAGACTGTATGATCCTGGATGGAGCACAGGCATGACTAAGTCTAACTCTCCTATTATCCAAGGACATGAGTAAGGAGTTCCAGATGGAAGTCCTGTTGCTCAGCTGGAGCTGTGTGAGAGTATGCAGAGCAAGTCATGTTCAATCCTCAGGCCTCTGGAATCCAGTATATCTGATGTATTCCCAATGAGCCATGCAGCAGTGAGCATCAATTTGACATAAGTCTCAGGTGTCAAACCCCTGGGGAGGGGGGAAGGAGAGGAAACCCAAGGTCCCACTGCTCTAAAATTTTAGTACCATGATCATCTGTCTACCACTTGTGACTCTAATCCGATGAACCAAGAATTAGGAGGTAATACTCCTGTTACCTCCCAAGGGATGACTACATTAGAGGCGCCCCCACAGGGATGCATGATGCTGGCTTTTGCTGAGCTTTCCTGCTCAAGCTCTCCAGATTCAAACAGATTTCACTTTCTATTTCAGACAAATGATTGTGCTAGCTCAGCTATGGTATATCAAATGCTCCACACTCACCTCTCGAATTAAAATGCATTTATGGATGGTACAATGTGGTTACAACATATTCTTTTGTGGTATCCTTGCACACCATGCCCCATCTTGGGATGACCAGGACAGTCACCTCATAATTTTATGTGAATCTGTCCAATCAGAACCACAATGAAAGGTACAAAGATCTTGTTCGTTTGCTTGGATATTGTGCTGAGGGTGCAGGCAGGATGCTAGTGTATGAATTCATTGACAACAGCAACCTGGAGAAATTGCCTCATGGATATTAAGGCCTACAGCTCAGTGGTAGAGCATTTGACTACATTCATTCTAAGGATTCCCAAGCGAAAACCTGGAGATGAAACTCAAGAAACTCTTTGGACTTCTGCCTTTCCCAGCAATCATGTGAAAGTGGGAAAAGAATCTTTACCTTGCTGCGGGCCTCAATGTCCATACCATGGGTCAATACCATAGGTCTAAACCTTGGATCGATTTAAATTTGAGCTGAAAGAAAATAAATATATGGTCAACTAATTCGAGCAATTGGACTCATAGTATTCAAAATTGCACAGTTTGAACCGGAAACCAGTCGAACCGGCCAGTTTATTAGCAAACTCCACTAGACCGGTAGAAAACCCCGGATTGTCGGTATTTTGGTCAAACCAGGCATAAACCGGCCAGTTTATGACGGAACCGACCGGTTTTCCATAAATCGGCTGGTTCCATCATAAAATTGTCAGTTCACTGCAAGGCCAGCCGCGGACCCGACAGAAAGTGGTTTTGTGAGTTTTGAAGTGGTTTTGAGGGAAACTTGGGCCTGTTTCCCTCCAAAAACAACCCCTCCAAGAAAAGCATGTCTCCCCTCTCATTTTCCTCACACATATCAACCCTAGCAACGCTGGCAATCAATGGTAATGTTAAATTCTTAAAGTAATACTTAAATTTTTAACATTAACATGAAATGACTGAGATGTTTGAGAGTGGTTTTGACCTCATTGGATTTCATATCGAGAAACTAGAATTTTAGGTTTCACTCAAAATTTAGCAAACTTAATGGTTTTCAGGATTTCATCGTTTGGGTGTTTGCAAGGTTTCTATTTGATTATCACGTGTGAGGGTATTAGATTGGCATTTGATCAAGAGCATGAAGCATTGAAGCCCTTTAAAAACCTAGATGTTGGTGGCATTAATTGTTGAACTCTGTTGATGTTGGTGGTATTGATTGTTGAACTCCTCTACCATGGCCTTAACAAAAATGTACCTTTCACTCAAAGGAAAATAACTGGTTAGGCATGCTAAGTTTTTTCTACCACATTATAAGGTTGAGGAGATGAACCCTTCACTCAAACCAAAATCACTAGTTAGGCATGTTAAACTTTTTCAATTTCTATCATATTATAAGGTTGAGCAATCCAAGTTTGAAGACTTTGAGCTAGATGATGTTTATGTATCTCTTGTTGATGATCCCATTTCTAGTAGCGCTAAATCAATGATGAGTTTCATGAGTGATCATGTTGATCAGTGATTTGTAGTTTTGATGTCTAGTTTTGCTGCTACTACTACCACTACTACTGAGGTTGCAGAGGAGTTTTAGGAGTCCTCAAACTCTGAGCCAGATTATTTATGTAGCTCATGTTGATGATCCCATGTCTACTAGTGGTGATGAGTTTGATCATGATGAGGAGTGATCATGTTGATCACTGATATGTAGACTTGTAGTAAGCCAGTGGCCCCATAGCTTGTAGCACTGTTTTTGGACTCTAGAGGCCATTTAGAGCCTCATTGATTATGTATTTTGTTGCTGATATGCTAAGTCACCTGACACGGGGATTCGGGACACGTAGGATTCGAGATTCGTGGTGTCGGATTCGGACACGCTAACCCCCCGGAACAGGACACGTTATATATTATTTTATTAAAAAAATATATATATTAAAAATTAGATATTATCATATTTCTTACACAAATTTTAATTAATGATACAAATTTATTGATTTCAAACATAGATCTTCATCTATAGCTATTAGCATGCATAGTACATACAAAGTTCAAATAAATGTCAGTGGTACTGGTCACATAAATGATAAATCTATTAAAAATTTAAATCATGATTCATAATTCATAACTGAAAGACAACTTACAACTACAAGATAGTAAGATAAACACACTGACAGTTGTAGTTTTCTCATTAAGTCATCAAATCAAAATGTGTTACATAGGTAGTGTTGGTGCAATGCCAATGGCAAATAGAAATATAAAATATAAAACAACTACAGGTATACAAGCCTCAAGGCATCAATCAGCATCAGAATCAGCATCACTGTCCCCATCATCATGGTCCCCACTGCTCTCCTCTGCATCCTCCTCCTCCCCTGTATCCATAGTCGCCTCTGCATCTATTGGTATGGAGGTTGACCCCTCTAAGTCATCAAATCTAACAGGCTCTAGCACTGGATCATTGAGATCCATGTTGGCCAATGCCAACTCAACAGTGGTGTCCAGACCCATATCATCAGGAACAGTGTTACTTGGGAGCGGGAGCAAAAGCGGGGAGCGGGAGCAAAAGTGGGGAGCGGGAGCGAAAATGGGGAGCGGGAGCGAAAACGGGAGCGGGAGCGACATATTCAGAAGCTCTTGGTTTGGTGCTCTTGATTAAATACGAGTTCCATACCCTAATACATGACAAAATTCAATGGAAACATTGCAATCCCCCAATCCTAAAATCCTGAAAAACTGATAAGTCTGCTGCATTTGAATGAAATCTAAAATTCTACTTTCTCCATATGAAATCCAATGAGGCCGGAACCACTCTCAAACATCCTGAGTCATTTCATGGTAATGTTAAAAATTTAAGTAAAAGGATGAAAATGAAGATTAAGGAGAATGTCACTTTTACTTTAAGAATTTAACATTACCATGAATAGCATATCAACATTAGGGCCTAGACTTGATCATGAAGCTGCCAAAATGCTCTACTCCTTGCTGCAACAGCACAAATCACTTGCCAAATGAAAATATTAATGAGCAAACACGCCCTTTTCTTTCCCGCACTGAGCTTAGCGAGTCCTGGAAACAGGACACATGTCCCAAAATCGCGACACGCTTTTGAAAATCGTTACATGACCTCGGACACGACATGTCATATGATTTGGACACGAATCTTGACCGAATCGTGTCGGATTCGCTGGATTCGGGATTCATAGGGGGTTTAGGACGAATCCGGTGACTTAGCTGATATGTATTGCACTCAGTGCCATTTTGATATATTCACCTTTACATGGTATATAGATGAGCAAACTCTACATATCTTGTACCTATTGATTTGGAATCATGGTTTTAAATCTTAAAAATAGTTTTTTTCATTAAAAATTAATCATTTCATGTATCTTTATAAAGACTGGTTCATTGAGATCGGACCAGTCCTAGTTTGACCAATTCCGATTTGAAACACGGTTTGACAGGTGGACCGGTCCGGTCACCGGTTCTGATTTTGAATACCATGATTAGACTGTAGGTGTGAATGTGCCAACAAAAGAGTGTGAGAGAGGCAACAAACATGTATGCTGAATGGCAGCAAATGTGAATACTGATGAACAACATATGTGTGTGTGGGAGGATGAATGTTGTAGGTGTGTGTATGCAGGGACAGCAAGGTAGTTTCTTGAATGAGATAGCAAGTGACAATGGGACTGTGTGATAACACTGTTGAGTGATAGCAAGTGACAATGGGATTGTGTAACAGCAAAGCAGAGTGCCAACAAATGTCTATGTGACTCTATGATAGCGTGTATAAATTTTGGGAGGCATATTAGAAGGAAAGAGCTAAGGAGAAAGATCAGATCAAAGAACTAAGTGTACAAATCAAACTGCTAAGTACTAAATGTCTAGACCAGATTGCTAAAGTGTCCAGGGAGCTGTCGAATCGAAGAAAGAGAAGTAGATCTAAGAGGAAATCAGAAGCACCCAGTAAAGAAGAGTATCAAAATCAAGATTACAAGCAATTGGTGTCTCCTGCAAGTTGGTGCCTGCAAATTCAGTGGGATTGGTGTCTACAACAGGTGGGTGCCTGAAAAGAAATGAGGATTGGTGTCTCCAGCAGGCTGGTGCCTGCAAAGAAAGGGGGATTGGTCTCTTGTAGGCTGGTGCCTAAAAAAATAATTATAACTAGACTTGGTGCTCACAAATGCAATTAATCAAAAGAAGTTTTGTGGTTTTCTCCCAGATGGGTTTCCATGTACATCTTGTGTTCAATATTTGTGTATGATTTGTTATGTTTGATTATTCTTTAATGGGTTGGTTGGATTGTCCATCTTGAGGACCGGCTTGGTCTTGTGGTGACAAAATGGACTCTTTTGACCCAAAATAAAAAATTTATTTTCCTTACAAATAGTCAAAATGGGACTTTGACTCATGACAAATTTTCTTATTGACTCAATAAACCCTAGACGCATGAATAAGATCCTTTGATTAATGAAAATAATAATAATAATAATTTATTTTTCTTCTTTTGCTTTTACATGAAATATATAATGACACAAGTACAATGATAATTATGAAGACCGAACCTAGTTACATTTTCCAACACTCCCCTTTAACTAAGGAGGTATTCATAACGACTCAACAGGATACAAGGATACTCTCAAATTGAAATATTTTCATAACAAGAGTTGAATTGATAAGCATCATCATAACCAACATTGTCAATTACAAAATAGCAAAGCCTCGACTGACAAGCTCTAACTCTCCACTAGATTAGAGCACAATGTTGGGAGGCATACTTTTGGGCACCACAACCGCCTCTCAAGGGCCCAAGGCACACACCCCATCTAGATGTTCACCAGGTATGTCCTTACAAGACTATTCTTATCTTGGATATCACCCCATCCTCAAAGAATATCGATCATCAGGACTACTCTTATCTTGGATTCCCAATCCTCAAAGAGTATCGGTCCTTGAGACTACTCTCATCTTGGATACCATTCCTCGAGGAGTATCGTTCCTAGATGCTTATCCAATCCACTATTCTCCCAGTCCCCACTAGTGCCTTCACTAGGCTTACGGTTGTTACTCTTAGCCATAGTGCATGACACATGAAGAATACGGTGTCCATGATCACTCCCTCTCAACCAGGAAGGAGATCCTTACTCCCTTTGAACCAAGGAGACATAACCACAAGCCTCAGTTTGTCTTATTCTACATCAATGTATCAGCTACTTGTTCTTCCATGGAGATCTAGTTGTAGCTGTTGGGCTCCTTTCTTGCATCATATCATAATGAGTTTCGACCTTCCTGGACCTTTGTCAATCTTCACGTAGCTCTAACATGTCATCAAGTAGTTCGTCAAACATCTTATGGAGCCAAACTTCCTCATAGTTGATTGCACAAGCCTTTCACAACTTCTTTCATCATAACAAGGTCCTGCTTTCATGCTTTTCTAAAAATATCATATCAGCTCCCAATCATCAGTGGTATCAGCATCAGTACTATCAACTTAATCAATGTATTCCTGAATCATACTAATTAGTTGTTGGTACAACGATACCAGAATTCTTCAACTTCTTGCTAAAGGATCTTGTCATTGATCTGTCATCTTCCCTTTTTTATCATAAACTTCTTTAGATTTTTCTGCCAACCTTTAAGTGGTATTGCATCCATCCAGGATCTAACATTTGCTTCTTTCTAGCTTAGACAGGTAAGCTTCTTTCCTTGACTTCCTTTGAAGTTTGGTGCATACTTCAAGCTACTTTCTTCTTGTCTTTGTGCTTTTCTACCTTCTTCCAGATCTTCCTTCCATTACTCAAGCATAGATAGATCCTTTTTGAAGAAGGTTAGCTTCCTCTTAATCATGGGCATGTTCACCAATCTTGTCCTCACATCAGGATGATGTCATTCCTCTTTTATTTTACTTGTCCCTCTTTGCAATAATATGGTCTTATTCCTCCAATTGACAAGTATTGACTTCAATCGAAAGACACTGCTTCTCATATTCGTATCGCAAAAATGAGCTTCATCAACCTTCGGATCTAGTTCTTCCATTGTTCACGAAGTCTTGGGCCTTTAGATGATTTACACAGTTTTCTTTCTCTTTTACAAACTATATACCACAACAAGGTGACCTTTATACAGGTCCCAAACTTCTGCCCTTTGTATGTAACACAGAGTAGAGTTATTCAGGTCTATCACTTGCAACTATGTTTTTATCTTTAAATCACTTCTTTCAGACATCAGGTTGGCTTCATTGATGTCACTTATTCTTCTATTAAATATAGGAAGGCGGTCTGGGTAGCTTGATTGCTTCATGTACAGGTGTCACAGAGATAAGCTTCAAATCACAGTTCATTCATGGAACTCCAACGTCTCAGTCTTCAAACTAGGATTTGAACCAAGGAAATGACTTCTAAAAGGTTTCGTTCTTCAAGATAGTTGTCTTATGTATTTTTCTGGACACAAATTGTCATACTTCTATCTTCTATATACCTTGTCCACTGTGGTAGCACTGGTCTCATAATAAACTCAAGTATGTTACGATGAATGTTACAGAAAGATGTTGCTTTGTATTTCTTTATAGTTCGTACATTTACATGCCTTAGAGTTGATCCATATGAATCTGGTTCCTTTAATTTCAACAAACTTATGTCCTTCATCCCTTAGGTATATAATCATAGTGCCATAGGTTTGTATTGATTACAGAGATGATGATCTTTTTGGATGTCAAAAATGGATGGTCTCCAAATGAGTCGAGTTGCCTTATAAAGTTTCAGATAGACCTCATAGAAGTGCCACAGAACCTCCGAACTTGAACAATAATAGATGTCAGCTACAATACTTTGGTTACTTACATATCATGAATGTTCTTGGTCTTTTGATCTTTAATAAGTGCTAGCAGAGATCAATTGTAACTTCTAATTTCATCCTTCAATAGTCCTTCTTTGACTTGGATGTAGCATGGAGTGCTTTAAATGTTGATGCAGACTTGGCATCGTCCACAAGACTGTCCATAAAAGCCAAATATTTGTCCTCAACAAAAGTTTAACTTTGTTCATTATTTCAGCCTAGTACAAAAATAATGCCACGGGATCTTTGCACGAACAATTCCACAAAATCTCATTCAGGAATTTCAGATGTAGGTGTTTTCATGACTTTGGATATGTGTGTTCCAAAACTTGAATATGTGTGTGCCTCAAAACTCAGACTTTGTGTGCTACAAAACTCAAATAGGCATGCCTTGAATCCGTATGATACAGTGTCACCATAGATTTTGATCTTTAAGTTTCAATCTCAGTTTCTTCGCATGTCACAGTGCTATGTATATCACATGATGTTGTTTCAAATATTTGGCCTTGCCTGAGCAAGTGCACCTGGTCTTGAACTATAATTTGGATGGTCATACAATCTAAGCAAGAGTTATTGATTTTTGGATAGTATACTACAGATCTTTGAATAGAGTGATGACCTTTATAGTTTTTCATAGTACTTTGCTTTAGGATGCCATAGAGATTGTAACAAGTCACCACAGAGATTCAGATTACATGGATGGATGCAAAATTTGAATCATATGCAAAGGTACGAGCCTCACATATCTTTGCTTCTAATCTTCACAACAGAAATCTTGAATTTTCTTATCATAATGTTGGTATATATCCTTTAGTAGAATGTTCAGATGTCTTGCAGAGGGTTCGGATATCTCTTGTTTACCATAATCATGGCCTTCTAGGTTGAATGCAAACCTCTATTCAAGATAATTCATATTGTAGTAGTTCTTACAGGATCACAAGATTCAAATAAGTGTTGCCATAGGTTCAGAGTGCTTATGTCTTCAGGAATAGATCAATAATGTTGAGTGTTGAAAACCAAGAGCCTTTGATAATTGTTAATTTTGGTATGTTCTATGCTTAAAAGTTAAAAGCAATTTACTTCAAATTTTCTTATTAGCCCAATATCAATTTCCAGTTTAGCAATCACATCAACATGATAGTAAAATGCAGATAGAACATAAACATAAACAGTAGAAGACAAGCCAAGACAAGAGGACACAAGATGTGACACCAGCCAGGGACAAAGCCCAATGTGGGGAAACCCTTGATCAATTCTTCTTATATTCTTCAATAATTCAGCAAAGAGAGAGAGACAGTACAAATATACAATTCTGTAATTTTATGACAGCAACTGCAAAACCCTAACCAGCAAAGTCAAAGTTGGTCAAACAAGTCAGATTTGACCTCTAATCAATCCCTGTCAATGCTCAGTCAACTCGGCCTCCAACAGCAAGAAATGTCAACCCAAAACAGTCTGAAAATCCAGTCAAACTTCAGTCAACGCTGGACAGACCTGCGGTCAACTCCTTGACAGTCAAGGCTGGTCAACGCAGGGTCAAAATGTGGTCGAAGCAGTTGTTCAGAACTATGGCCTGCCAAGGAGAGGCAGCCTAACCCAATCCGCAAATGAGAAGAGTCAACGCTTGGTCAACGTTGTCCAAAAGTCACCCTACAGCTTCAGTCAACCTAGGTCAACGCAGTCCTAGATAGAAAACAGATTTCCTCCTTTGCACGTGTGAGAGAGATGTTGCTCCTTTATGCGTACCCAATCAAGAGAGGAGAGAGAAGGATGTGAGATGAGATGAGTGAAATGATGCCACAAGGTCTCCTCCTTTTATATGCAACATTGAGGTTTAGCTGGGGGTGAAAATGATTGTTTTGCTTGCTGGCCGACCTTGAAAAATTGTCAAGAATACAAATAAATTCATATCTCCATGAATACATGTCGCAATCAGATGATCGTTAGATCAATCCTACACCTCTCGGTGAGAGGAATCCAAGAAAAATATCAGCTGCCATAAATAAGGTGACCCATATGGAGTTTGGCCCTAGCTGCCAATTTTAACAATAATGTCAAGAGAGAGATTGTTGCTTCAACAGTGAATGATAGGTGATACTTCAGGTCCTCTTCCTTTGCCTTTGATAAAAGAGATGTAATTGCTATAGTAGTGTCTTTCAATAAGCCAACAACAGTGATCTTCATGTTGTCCTTTCTTTCACATTAGCTCTGATACCATGTTGAGATATAAATAGGCATGAAGATTAAATAGATTTCTCTTCCTTGATAATTACTTGTGAATGTTTGTTGGCTTCTTATTAAATTGTTATGTTCATCTTCATCAAGCAATTACCAAAATACAAAACAAGAAGATCACAAGAAACAAAGAATACAAGAACTTAGGCTGCAAGCTAGGGGGAAACCCTATAAGGGGGGAAACCCAAGAAAATCCTCTTATAGAATCAGATCAAAGTGAAATATCCAAGACACAAGACCAAGACCAAGACAGCAACAAAGAACCCAAGTCAGCGTTCCTCCAAGTCTCTTCCACCAAATCAAAGTCATCAAAGTCAAAGCTAGATAAATTTTTTAATTCTGGTCATCCCCTAAAAATTTGGCTCCTGAAATTTCTGCCCTGTAATAGCTTTGAAAAAACCACAAAGAAAAGTCGCATGTGTGGACAGATTAGGGCAAAAAACAAGACTTTCTTTCTCCTTAGACTTTGCTCTCTTTCTCCTCTTACTTTGTTGATTTTCTTCTTCTTGCTTTCACAGAAATTGAATTGGTTGCCAAAATGTGGAGCACAGTTGTCAATATATAGTTGTTCGACCATATGAAGAGACACAACTTATGGGCTGGCCCACTTGTCCACTTGGAGGGCCGACTTGGCCTTGTGGTGACAAAATTGACTCTTTTGCTAAGTTGCACGAAACGGGGAAACAGGTACGAGTTTCCGAAACGGGCACATGTACGAAACGTGACCCCCCCAAATTTTGGAAACAAGGAAACGCAATACATACATACATATATATATATATACACACACACACACATATATATATATTAGGACATTTAAGAAATATGTGCAATCATAAAGCATATATGATACATTCTAATTTATTACATTATGATTAAATTGTCAATTGTCAATGCATAAACTATAGGTTTCTAAATTTACATCACATTTACTCATGAATGATCACATAATAAAAATAGCAATATCCAAAATCAGCCATGAGAAATTTCTAATTTCTTGTCTCGTGCTTGATTGGGAGTCTCCTTCTACATAGTCGAACGACCTTAGTGTTCTTGATTAAATACAAGTTCCATACCCTAGTACCCTACGTGCTCTTGATTACTGGGAGTCTCCCCTACATAGAGGGCTTGGTTCTCTTGATTAAATACAAGTTCCATACCCTAGTACATGACAAAATCCAATGGAAACGTTGCAATCCCCCCATCCCTGAAATCCTGAAAAACAGACAAGTCTGTTGGATTTTGAGTGAGATCTAAAATTCTACTTTCTCCATATGAAATCCAATGAGGGCGAAACCACTCTCAAACATCCTGAGTCATTTCATGGCAATGTTAAAAATTTAAGTAAAAGTGACATTCTCCTTTATTTACATCCTGAGTCATTTCATGGCAATGTTAAAAATTTAAGTAAAATGATGAAAATGAAAAATAAAGGAGAATGTCACTTTTACTTTAAGAATTTAACATTACCATGAACTGCATATCAACTCTAGGACCATAGGCTTGAACATTAGGCTACCCCGCTCAAAAAATCCTCCTTTTTATAACTTGAGAGGCATTTAGAAGCATCCAGAAGATATTTTAGTCGCCTAATAAAAAATTAGAAGTGAAACAAACAAACAAACAAACAAATATATATATATATATACAAGAAAAAGTCAAGTTAGAAGAGGAAACTCCACCGTATGGCCTGAAAATGCATTTCTGGCCGTACTAGCCACGTTTCCTCCTTGAGAAACGGGCCAGTATGGCTGGAAACGAGCTTCTAGGCCGTACGATACAAGTTTCCTTGTTTCCGTTTCATTTCCAGTCGAAAACGGACCCTTCTCCAATGTTTCCTGCAACTTAGCTCTTTTAACTCAAAATACAAAATAAAACAAAAAAATTCCTTACATAGTTTGGACTATGACTCATGACAAATTTTCTTATTGACTCAATAAACCCTAGAAGCATGAAGAACATGCTTTGATTAATGAAAATAATAATCATAATAATAATTTATTTTTCATCTTTTGCTTTTACATGAAATATATAATGACAGAAGTACAATGACAATTATGAAGACCAAACCTAGTTACATTTTCCAACACCAATATTGTGGAGTCTCTGGAATAATGCCTCCCTCGGAATCGTGTCAAAATGTTAAAATTGGCAACTAGGGCCAAACTCCATGTGGGTCATCTTATTTATGGCAGGCGGCAGCTGATATTTTTCTTAGATCCCTCTCATCGAGAGGTGTAGGATTGATCTAAAGATCATCTGATTCCGATAAGTATTCATGGAGTTATGAATTTATTTGCATTATAAGACAATTCATCAAGGTCGGCCAGCAACCAAATAAACCCCACATGTGCTCAACGTTTTAGTATAAATAGAGGTGGCCTTCAAATCATTTCAACGTACTTGGGATCTCTTCCTCTCTCTACTTGTCTTTGGGTTTTAGTAGGAGGAGAGATCCTAAAGAATAGTGTTGCCCTGATCTAGAGGGTAGAAATTCGGAATTGTCGAAAAAGTCGGAACCGCCGGAAATGTCGAAACTGCCGGAAAAGCCGGAAAAGCTGGAACTGCTGGAAAAGCCAGAACTGCCGGAAAGGCCGGAACTGTCGGAAAAGACAGAACTGCTGGAAAAGCCGGAAAATCCGGAAAAGACGGAAATGCCGGAAAAGCCGGAAATGTCGGAACTGTCGGAAAAACTGGAACTATCGGGACTGTCGAAACTATCGGGAACAACTGGAACTGCCGGAAACTGCTGAAACAACCGGAGCATCTATCTCCGAAGGAGAGCAGCATGCAAGGGACAACTAACTAACATTGGGATAGTTGTATGGTACTTAACAGCAAATATGCCAAGCACGCAATGTTACAGCTAGCATGCAAGGGACAACTAACATGCAACAAGAAGCATGCTAGGGACAACAAGCAAGCAAGTGACAACAAGCAAGCAAGGTGCAGCCAACACATAGGTTAGGATGGCAACATGGTGCAGCAATGGCACATAATGCAGTACAGTGATGGGTACAATCATGATTAATGAAGCGTGGTGAGATGCAGCATAGTGATGATGGGTGCAACATGGTGCAGCGTGGTGAGGTGCAGCATGATGACGAAATGCAACACAACGATAGGTGAAGGAGTCACTTTGGAGAATTAGTTGGAGCAGCATGTCTTCAACTGATCTCATGTATCATCTTCTTAGAGATCATCTATGCTCTTATCTAGATAAGTCAAAGTGTTGACTTCTGTTGTAAACATACTATCTCTCTCTCTCTCTCTCTCTGCTGAACTATTGAAGAACATATAAGAAGAATTGATCAAGGGTTTCCCCACATTGGGGTTTGTCCCTGGCTAGCTCTTGTGTCCTCTTATCTTGGCTTGTCTTCTACGATTTATGTTTATGTTCTATCTGCAGTTTACTTTAATGCTGCTGTGATTGCTAATCTGGAAAAGATATGGAGCTAACTGTGAAAATTGAAATAAATTGCTCTAAGCATAGAACATACCTAAAATTAACATGGCATCAGAGCTGAGGTGAAAACAATGCCCAAGCAAGAGTGAAAGAGCAATCACCAAAGACAGTTGGGAAAGGACAAAAGGATTAGTAGATTCCTCATCCCTCTTCAAATTCACCAAGGGTTAGGTCAAAGCAGAGAATATTATCAGAATGGCGCAGCGGAATATGGCCTACCTAAAGATCACTTCATTGGAAGACCGGATCTCAGGGTGGAAGGAAAGGCAGATAACTAGTTTGGCCACTATGCGAAGGAGTGTCCGAATGGCAGGGACACATCACTTGATGATGATAACAATCATTCCAGGGACATCTTCAATGATCAAAGGAATGATAGGTAATGCAGGTCATCAAGGAAATGGCCGACTCTTCATAGAAAGCAAGGAACCCCAGGTATGAAGAATCAAATGTTGTTTCTA